>CM069861.1:190025863-190658363 GCA_036172795.1 Pelodytes ibericus
ACTAAGGTAACAAAATTGGAGATTTAGTCACATATATGGCCATATGATGCTAAGCCCACCACTACGTCAAAGTACTCCAATATTGGTGGGTCCTAACACTAAATACTGTTGCTTCTGGGGCTTAATCTCATTATATGTATTACTTACCAGGGACCAAAAGGCCTTCCTATTGTATAATACAGAGACACTCCTGCAATTTATAGGTCAGGACACCACTTATGGAGCACCTGTGATGGGGAGGGGTGCTAAACCAGAGGCCTGGTCATAGCCTCAACTATACAAACAAATCCAAACTGAATGCACTCACCTAAACTAGCATATATTATATTAAACGGGGTGCTGCTGAGACCAAATATTTATACAAAATCCAAAGATCAGCGCACTCACCTCTAAGCAGGTAGGAGAAAAACTCTTAAAGCTATGGTTTTAAATAAAGCTACTTAAAAACACCTGTCTTACTAAGGTAACAAAATTGGAGATTTAGTCACATATATGGCCATATGATGCTAAGCCCACCACTACGTCAAAGTACTCCAATATTGGTGGGTCCTAACACTAAATACTGTTGCTTCTGGGGCTTAATCTCATTATATGTATTACTTACCAGGGACCAAAAGGCCTTCCTATTGTATAATACAGAGACACTCCTGCAATTTATAGGTCAGGACACCACTTATGGAGCACCTGTGATGGGGAGGGGTGCTAAACCAGAGGCCTGGTCATAGCCTCAACTATACAAACAAATCCAAACTGAATGCACTCACCTAAACTAGCATATATTATATTAAACGGGGTGCTGCTGAGACCAAATATTTATACAAAATCCAAAGATCAGCGCACTCACATATATATATGGCTTTATTTAATATTTACATAATATATGTTTATATATCTTAAATATTATATATATATATATATATATATATATATATATATATATATATATATATATATATATATATATAAAACATAAATAATATGTAAACCTGAGTCATATGTTAGATCATATGGTTGGTTTTATATAATTTTTATATTACATTTTATACTATATATCAAATGGCTGGTTTATATAATATTTCATATAAATACGTCAAAAAAATTATATATTTAGATAATATAAGATTTATTCATATATAATATAAATATTATATAAACCATATGATATATATTATATAAATATTATAAAAACCTGAGCCATTTGTTATATCAGTCATATGGCTGGTTTTGTATAATATTTATATCATATATATAATATGGTGGGTTTATATAATATTTATATCATATATATATCATATGGCTGGTTTTGTATAATATTTATATCATATATATAATATGGTGGGTTCATATAATATTTATATCATATATATCATATGGCTGGTTTATATAATATTTCATATAAATCCATCATTATATATCTCTTTCCCATACATACTCAGTGCAAGTGTTTGTGTGTTTAATGTTTTTATAGGGCGGTATTAGGGTGGAGGGTGTGATTGCACTCCTGGGATGATTTATTTTTTTAAATAATGTTTGAAGCCAGAATGGAAACATATACATCTCTCACATGCACAATTTAAAGCATCATAGACACATTATTAGTAATACCGTACTAATGGATCATTATAAAGCAGTAACACTTTAAATGACATTTACAGGCAATAAAATAGGAACCAGACTGCTTTATTTAACCCTTTCCTGTGGTTGTTTCTATTTGGCATAACTGGGATGCTTTGTATGCATATCCCATCAAATATCTATAAACATTGCATCTTCAGCAAGGGAAATGTCATACAAAAGAAAATAATAATCTAGTGGTTTATTAAACGATCTACGTGGATTGGTCTCATGTCTTAATGTTTCCTGACTTTAAATCAGAGTTTGAAGGGACAGCATTTCTGTGAGTACTTTCACATCTGTTGTCAATTGAGTTAACGTTTCATTGGAAAAAAAAAAATACTCATACTTAATAAATGATACATTAATGGCAAATTAATCGTTGTAAGCGATCCCTTCCTAGGAATACAGTAAATGAAACCAGAAGAAATATTTCCTTTGGAATTCTACGGTTTTCCAATCTTTCTTACGATTATTGTTAGTGTTTTTCATCCATTCCGCAAAACATACATGGCCATGCACATGTTCAACTTTATAAAACCGTATACGATGCACAGGTGTGACCACCTGCGCCTTGCATGCACACGTGTATGTAAGAGTTATTTATGTATAAATCCTAAAAAAAAACAGGAACGCTACATTTAAATTGCTGGACAATTGGTCAAAATGTAGGGGTCTATTCACTGAATGGTTAGTTGCTGGTGAGATGAACATAATGAACAAAGAAATACAAAAAGTGCGCTGTAAGATATACTGTGGTATATATATTGATAATGAAACAGGAGAGACTTATATGCTCCCCCTGGGGAGATGCACTCACGAGATTTTATGATAAAAGCAGTATTTCAAGCAGAGGTCTGTGTCACACTGCAGATCCTGTAGTTTCCAGCTTCCTTCACTCTCAAATGCAAGGGAAGAATGTCCACACATCAAATTAGTGTAGAAAGTTTATAACATTTAATATAACAAAAGTAACTGCTTACATGTAGGTTCCCACGATTCCACGACCCAGTGGGCGCCACACAGTCAGTGGTGAGGGAAATCCTCTTCAGCAGCAACACAAGGAAAGATAATTTAACAGTTAAAATAACATTAGGATAAAAGAAAGATGAAATGCAGGACTGTCCAAAGAATGCAACGCATTTCGCCCTTGTTCAGGCTTCAACCAGGCGTCTCAAACAGGCGTCTTCAAACATCCCACTAATGGAGATGAACATAATACCTGGTGAACTCTTCCTGCATGAAGAACAGAGTTGACTTTTCCAAATGCATTGATAAAAAAAGTGAGGAGTTAGAAAGATTTAACTATGCGTTATGTATGCCAAGCTGAGGCAATGGCATGAATTGTTCATCTCACTTGAACTCCCTTGCAACTAGACTTTTTGTAAATATAACCCTTGGTCAAGAGAACATAAGTAACACAAGCACTATACATCTTTTCAAAAAAAGGGGTTGATTCTGGCGCTTAATCCTATACAAAACAGCACCAGCCTGTGTGTTTCTCTGTGTACACACGTGGTGAGATAGACAGACAAAATGACCCAAAAAATAGGAGTGGTAGGTGCGCTAAGTGAACCCTTAGGGCAAATAAAAATAAGTATAATATTTGCATGAGGAATGATGGTGTTGCTGTACACGCCAGGAGGAAGCCTATTAACAGGCGAAACGCGTAGCGTGACCACCACTGTTGCTTTTATACAGACTTTTTATCCTGCTTTTAACTCATTGTATGCTGTTTACTACTTGCTGTTTTTGCACATCCAGACTGTAAGAGCTGAGAGGATTTTTGCTATGGAGATTCCTTATGCTGTTTCACCTGCTTCTGAGATGTAAGATACTACTATATTACATTAAATTTTGTAAGTCTTTTACACTCATTATATACCTTTGGTCTTTTCCTCTATATATATGTGAGCGTTTGACTGAAAGAAAGGAAGACTCCACAAATTTATAGAAGAGCTTTGATCATCTGCTGGTTTTGTGAGTGGAATCATCTACCTCCAAATACCACACTAATGTATAACAGAATTATGCTATGATCTATGTGCTTTTTTCTGTTTTTTTTCTTCTTATATATACACTGTATACATACTGAGTATCATCTGCAAGGTGTACAGCAACACCATCATTCCTCAGTCAAATATTATACTTATTTTTAATTGCACTAAGGGTTCACTTAGCACACCTACCACTCCTATTTTTTGGGTCATTTTGTCTATACATCTTTTCAACTCTACTAGGGCAAATATTCCATTCTTAAAAGCTCCTTCTTCTGTGTAACTATATTGCAGTGGATCTATGATACTATTCCCTCCAGCTCACTGACCCATATATAACATTGATGGCATGTATGCCTGATATGAAAGAACACTGTTGAGGAAGGTGGACACAGTTGCTACAAAATTATAGAAAAGTGTAGAAAGTAGGCGGCAATTTTTTTTTTTTTGTACTTAATTATTGTTGTATACCCAACACCTTGTGACACAATTATACTATAATCAATGTGATAGTATGTATGCAGCAGACACTGGTGTGGACCACGCAACACACAATGTTGAAGTGAAAAAAAAAAGTGTTGCGCAATAAAAATAATGATGATACTTATCTTGCACACTTGACAATTAAATGCCTCATACACTTGGTATCGCGTACATAGAAAAAATGGCCGGATACGCCTCCTTGCGCCTGACGTCGCACGACACGCTTTGTCCCAACAGTTTGACATGTTGTATCTTTTCTTCTTCAAGGGGAGCAACCCCCAAAATTGCTCAACAGTCAGTCTCCACAGCTGTTCTCCCCTGCGATATTTGTAGCGGAGTAATTACATCATCCTCATTTAAAAACTGTTTTCAAGTTCTTTTGCTGAGTTGTACTTTGTTTGAAATCCATCACAAGTTAGGTAGTAGTAAGTTGTGGATGTAAGTTCATATTTCAGTAGTTGTCTGTATCTAAACCTCTGGAACGTGCTACTTCTGTGCACCAAAGAGCATCACTCATTTCAGAATCAGTTGCACATTTTTTGGTAGATTCCTTGTGTACGGGAAGATGTCCAATATTTCTCTCTCAGCATTTATTTAACACACTTTTTGTAGCTATTGTCTCCTTTTTCTTGTCCAACGAGTAACAAGAAAGTTACTCGTTGGACAACGTAGTAAGTAAGTAATTCTCGTCTAGTGGATCCATTTTCATTCTATTTATGAAGTTTGATATTCCATAACCGTCATCTTTCAGGGGTTTCCTCGTTTAAGCACAAAGGTTAACACATTTTAAATACTGTGTTGGTTTTTAGTTGTTAGCAACTCGTGATGGAGAGCAAATACCTAGCCTTCATTAGGCCACAACATGTCCTTAAAAAGTGTGCAAGGCTTTCTTTTTTATGTTTGAAAAGATTGTGTTTTGTTATGGTTTTGCTTGTTTATTGTAGTATTGTTCTTGTGCGTCATCCAGTATTGATGTCTTTCAGGATCACAGGGTGTTCTTCTTCTAGTTTCAAGCAATCAGTGTGGTATAGAGTGCACCATTGTGCATAATGGGCTCTGTTGAAGGTGAAGAGGTGCCAATGTAGAAACAAACTGATCCCAATAAGAAGTACCTTTCTTTTCTTCAAGCTATTTTCTTTGTGTCACTCAGGTTATCAATAGCAGTTTTGGTTTCATCTGACAAGCGTTTCTCTTCGTACACTGATAACTTTATGCGTTTCACAATTGAGAACAACTCAAAGTACTTTGTTTCATCACTCTGTTCCATGAATGTCTTCCACTGAAGTGTTTACTTTACAAAGCATTCCAGTAGCTCTAACTCCCCTGGCATAATAATTGACTTTCAAAGCGCTTTCAGCAGAGTGTGGGCCCATAGTTTCAGCCTGAAGAAGGTTTGCTGAAGTGCCACTGTCTTTGAGGCACAGCCCAATACATGAAAGTACCACTTTTTGCAGATGAAGTCACCTAATGCCACAAAAATAAGTTGGAAAAATATATGGATGAAGAAGCTGTATTTGTGATACACTCCTTCATTGCACCACAATGAACACTGCCTGATTGGCGGACGAGATAATCCATCGCATCCACCAATCATTTTTAACACAAAAAGTGCTTGACGTCATGGAGCATCCTGGTGTTGGCAACTGGTTAATAGAGGGAATGTTATAATAATTATTATAGCAGCATCAGTGCTTGTAGGTAAATTAAATAAAATAAAATGTTGGTGCTTCAGTGTATTATACCACATACAAACATTTCCTTATTGCATACTTTCACTAGTACTAAAATAATAAAATACTTTTGACTGATCATAGAGTCTTTTATTTGAAACGTAATTATCATTCCCAACAGATGAATGTTTTTTTTTTTTATAATTCTGGGTTTGGAATATTTGACAAGACATTAATAAGATGTTCACTTTATTATTTTTCTGATCCGGGCTTAGCTTGAAATACAAATAGTGTTATTTTGTGTTCAAAGCATACAGTCAGAGAGATCTGTTATGCCCAAATTATACAGACAGAAACAGATGTTATTTGTAAACTAATTATTTATTACAAATAATTAAAAGGAATATTAAGTAGTGTGGGGTGGTGAATAACAAATACTTCTTATTGTATAAAACAGGGCTTTTGTTTCCAAATCTGGCACAATGACAGTCTAATATGAAATAGGTCTGCCAAACTGGAAGCCATTTTTTTTCCTGCATGAGTGTTCTAAATTCCAAATCCCATGGTCACAACCAAATTAAATACTACAGACCATAATACATTGCAGGTGTGTTATAATTAAGTAATGGTAGCCTAAATTTAGCTGATTAGATTACATTTTGAATACATTTCCATGAACAAACATTGCTTAACAGTATATTCAACTGAATGGATCTTATTACAATCTTATTATCAAATTTTGCATTAAATTACTATATTAATATAGAGAATTTGGGTTTTCCCCCAGGACTCCATACTGGCAATAGTCTCAAATTTGTCTGGATAGTCTCAAAGACCTCAACAGCTTTAACTACTATTTTAAGCCCTTGTCTGCACCAGGGAGGCAAATATGTAAGGTTGCAAGTCAGGTCAATAGGCCATGCCCCCTGTAGCATCCCAGAACCAGGCAGTGGAATGTCGTCAAGCATGACACTCATCTATCAAGCCAGTCTTGTTTTTGTACATACCATTGCACCCTGGTTTCCAGGCTTTTGTTTATTTCATGAGACTTTAAAAAAAAGGAAATATAAAACGAAAAAGCATATACAGACAACAAAATAAGAAAATACTCTTTATAAAAGACCACCTCTTCAAGGAATCCTACTGTCCCAAAAAACACACACAAATGGGTCTATTCACATAAATTCGACTTTTGAAGTCGACTTTGGTTTTTCGACTAAGTCAAATTCTGCACCCGGGTTCGAAACTTCCCCGTTGAAAGTAATGAGAGGTGAAATTATCAAAGTTATTTTTAAGTTAAATTCGGCAGCTGAGTTTGACTCAAAAATTGCTTTGATCATTTCACCTCCCATTTCTTTAAATAGGGAAGTCTCAAAATGAAAGTCTTCCTCCAAAGTCGAATTTTAGTGAATAGACCCAATAAATGGGAAAAAAGATGGATCCTATTCAACTCCAAGAGGTAGAAACAGGACTGGCTTGTTTTATATAAGACTTGTAGGACAAAAGGAAAAAAGGTACGTATTGTGACTGTCTTATGAAAATATAAAAAATACTTTATTCTATATACTGACGCATGGGTTAAAAAACCTCAACAGGACCAGTCTCTCCACCAAACAGGAGACGCACGTGTGAATGAAATGCATGGACAGGAACACAGATGGTGTTAAATCAGTGCAGGTCCAATAGTGAGTGGACTCACCACTACACATTCTCCTGAGGAAGCTGCTGTGTGATGAGTTGAGAAAATGGCAGTGTTGTATTTGTAAATTGTTATTATATTACATTGAAGCTGCTCACTATTGCACCTGTACTGCTTTAACATCATCTATGTTGCTTTTTCCTTTTGTCTTATAATGTGCACCTATGTCTTCTAAAAGACAAGTCAGTACCTATTGGAGTTGAATGCAACGCATCTACATGTAAAAAAAAGAAAAAGCAACTGAAAACGATGTCTTTGATTTGTGACATAGATTTTTTGTTATTTTTAGGTACATTTTCCAGACCATGCTATTCAAGTCTATGTTTATATAATGGTTGGAATAGCTCACTACATCAAAGATAGGGAAGGGAATCAAGTATGCTATGTCTCCTAGCATGTTAACAGAACAATTATTACTGGATTACTACCAAGGGCCAAATAGAATTCCAGGAGAGCGCTCCAGCCAACATGGAAGGGTCAAGAGAATAACCCGATTAGAAATGGAGATAAAAGTAATTAAAATGTAGGTTTACATAAATATCTGTAGTAATGTTTGAAATCTAAGATTACAGCGTAATTGGAAAGATCAGTTAACTTTAATAACTTTGGGAGGGGGTTAAGGTTCCATTTCAGTGGACCAGCCAACATCTTGTAACAGAGAACAAAAATGTTGAAAACATTATAATCTCAATGGAAAAATATAGGTGCAGCCAAAAAATAAGTAAGATAATATTGAGCGGGGTATTCTAGATGTTTAAAGCACTTTAAAGGTTGTGTGCAGATTGGAGGCTTTATTTTGATTGTTTATATATGATTACACTATGTGGGCAAGCCTATAAACAAAAGATCATCTTTTAATCTTTTTTAAAATAGTGCATGATAGTTCTTATACTGGTGATAAATCTCTGGATTCGTCATCTTTTGCATTAACATCCTAAATGTAATAGTTCAATCAAAAGCAAGGGCCCAAGTCATCTGGACACATAACTACAGGTGTGAAATAGAAATGAGAGTCAAGTCAAAAATATTCAGATTTTTTTTTTTTTTTGGTGCAGATGCTTTTTTGATGGAATGGTCTTGTTGTCCTGATCCCAGACCCTTTTTATTTTTTTTTTGAAACAGGTTACCCACTCACGTCCAGAATTGAGTACCATGTACAGTCTACAGTTAAAAATATTTAAAAAATTGTAGATCATCTCTTTCCAATTCTATACAATGACAGTAGAATTTTGGAGATAGCAGAACAGGGTTACTGTATGGTTGCCCCCCACCCCGCACCCAAAAAAAGCCCCCACCTTCTGCTTCCTTGTTCCTCCTTCCCTGTACAAATCTGATGCTATGTCTGGGTGGGGTTAACTTATGACAAAAGGTATGTTCAAATGTGGAGGACACATCTGTAAAACATACTGAAGAGTTGGTGGTGGGGTATTCTTTTATGTCATCAAGCACTGGAAAATCTTATCAAATTACACAGTACATTAACTGTACAGCTGAATGTGTAGCCTGTTGACTCACCTGTGCCACATCTACAGACTAATATGTAGGCATGATTTATAAATGCCTGATACAGGGAATCAAAAAGGTCACATTGTCCATACGGTTGGCAACCTAGCAGACTAAAGCATCTTGACACCAAGGGAATATTTGAATTGTGCACAAAAAAAACCCTGTATGGACTCAATTCAGAGTTCAATGCTGCCTTCTTTGTTGATATATCATTAATATTTTGTTCTGCACAGCTTACTGATTTTAAGCTTGTTAGGTTTTGCAGTTTTTTTTTAGTTTGGATCCTATTGGTCTCAGGATCCTTTTTATAGCTCCCCAGTATCTCTAATGTGGATCTGTATTCACTAGACCTGCAGTCATTAGATTAAAATCCTAAAGGAGACATACACTTTGTCTGCCATATACTATCTTCTCCTGCAGGTCAATGTTCCTGTTTGGTTATTGATATTTGTGTATGGCCTCAGCTACTTTCATAGAACTCAACCTGCCACAACCACATACTTGACTCTCGACCACAACTGGGCTTGTCCTGCCCCCACCACTGCTGTTTTCTTCTGACCCGTCCTTGTCTTGTACTTGCCAGTATTGCCTCTTTTTCAATGCTCATTACATTACAGCTTACTGATTTAAAGCTTGTTAGGTTTTGCAGTTTTTTTAGTTTGGATACTATTGGTCTCAGGATCCTTATTCTAGTTTCCCAGTATCTCTAATGTGGGTCTGTATTCACTAGACCTGCAGTCATTCGATTATCTTTTTGATAAGTTCACCTACAATTTTTATATTTCTGATCCTGGATCACTTGATTCTTTTTTTCTTGGACCGCCTTAAGCGTGGGATCGGGGTATACACTGTGGAGTGGCTTCTTGTTTTGCTTTACTATTTCTTGCAACAATAACTTTTTCTACCTTTTTATTAAAGTGGTACATGTGCTACTTAAAATTCATGGGAGAAGAATTGCTATGAAGTCAATTAGTTTTAATATCACAGGGTCCTCAAAGAAACCAAATCCCTGTGTATAACATACAATTTAATAACTCTTTTGCAACTTATTTCCATGTACAGAAAAAGCGAACATACCTGTAGAAGAGAAGAAGATGGAGGATCCCAGATCCTCCAAGAACAATGCATCTCTTTTATCCAAATAGTAATTATTTAATACTCAACAGCCAATTCTTAAACATACGCGAGGGTGACATTTGAAATGAAATACTGCTTCTGTGAATTGTTCAGCCATACGCTCACATACTGAAGAAACCCCTGACACACACACTAAACATCTGTTTTTATTAAACGGAATTTACAATAACATATTATTTTTCTTTTTTGCATTGTGGGTGATGTATTCCTGTTGTCACACATTCTTCCCAGTTGTAATCAATTCTAATTAAGTCAGTGGCGAAATGTAAAGCTTTGCAAATGAATGTAAGCGTAAAACACTAAACAGGCTTAAAATCCACTGACGCACTCGGATCTTGACCTCTGGCCATATTTCCGACCTAATGCAGACTAGGCTTAACAATAATGATTAGCTATGCAACCTTGGTGTCAAATCTCCCTATAAATCATATTCATACGTAGATCTTTTTTTTTTTTCTAAACTGAGCACAGTGTGATGAAAAGAAATTAGCAATTAGAAGGCACGCATGTGAATGTTAATTTTCTGCAGAGAATGGTGCATCCTAATATATTCTTGCTTCATGTAGAAATAAGAGCCCAGAATTAGGCAGATTTGCCATTTTCTATCTTGTTAGCATACGGCCTATATTGGTGTTTCACTGGATGTTTTCTTTAAGGTTTAAAGCTTTAATTTGTACTTAAAAGTTTAAAGCTTTTAAGAGTTAATGTTTTCCTTATGACTAATAATCAGCCAAACAAACATTACAATACAATGAGTTGATGGTCTTAGTTCTGCTCCTATTTGAAACGGTAGAACTTAATCCACCATTAAAAGATCAGAAGGTCATTACCTGTAGCAGACTTATGAACTGACCAACATACACTAACAGTGGAAGAGCTCCAAAACCGACATAGCTTCCCAGCCAACGATATCTTTCAAGTCATAAGGATGGTGTTCTATATCAAGGCTCATCTATGTAAAAATAAAGTTATAACAATGAATAAAAGCTTAGATAACTTATTGGGGAGTAAGTATCAAAATGGACAACTACGAATGCGGTATGACCTTGTAACTCCTTTATATCCCCGACCCTGGACCAAAGTGTGGGAATCATGGGGAAGGGACCTATTAAGACTAATCGAAAAAGAAGACTGGTGGGCAAGCTGGATTTTGACAAAAAGGGCAACCCACTGCCTGTCTGTTCAAGAACTTCAGTATAAGATAATGCATAAATGGCACTTCACACCAGTCAAATTGAATATAATTAATGCCACGACTCCACCAGAGTGCTGGAGATGTGGAAAATGGGGAGACTCTCTGCACATATAGTGGGCATGCCATAAACTTGAAGGATGTTGGCAAAGAACGTTCAGACTAATAGCTGTATTAACTTAAACAGTCTTTCCCATACAACCTGAAAAAGCCTTATTTAGACAATATGGTATGTAAGGACATAATGATCGCAATACAAATATTTATGTCAGTAAAACTGATTGTGGCCAGGAATTGGAAAAGTGAGGCTGATGTGTCCTGGGATCAGATAATTATCTCGTAACAATAGGATTCGTGAGGTCTCCAACCCTTCTGTCTGTTTTTGTGTAGTCTTATAAGTTTTTTTAGTTTTCTTTTCTCTTTTTTTTCTTTCCTTTCTTATCGCTGGCAACTGCCCTACTAACTCCCTCTTCCTCTTCTCGACAGAGGAAAGAGGAGGGGGCAATGTGAGGCACTCTCTTTAGAAACAAGGTAAAAATGAATGGATCTGTCAGCTAGTTTCAGTGATAGGCTAGTATGCAAAATGGACATCTTTTGTATATGTCCTTTTTTTATTCGTCAGACTATAACAAGAAAACTGTCAATTGCTTAAAGTCTATTTTGAATGTGAAGATAATAAAATGTAAAAAAAAAAAAAAAAAAAGAATGTCATTATTTCCAGAGCGATTAAGCTAACTATCCATTTAGGTAACAAGCGGCCTGCAGAGCAAAGACGGCGAGATGGAATTCTAATAGAACTGATCAACGCTCACACCTATTTCTTTTTATAAACTACAACATAAGTGAGTTAGAAAGTCTAAGCATGGTAACATTACCTAAGAGTTCTGGATCAGTTGGTAAACAAAGCTATTCCTACCTGATGACTGGAGTGGAAAATACCTATTTACAGAAAAGTACCTTTTCTCCCCATTATTTTACAAATAACAGACATCACTTGTAACAAAATGATTTCACATATATTACATCTATCAGAATGTTTAACGAGTTAGCGCCCATTTAGCATCATATTATTGTCATATTAGCTGGCACTTGATAATCAGTATGTAGCACGGTAGATGCCAGCGATTTCTCTATTTCTCCAGAGGATCATAAAGAGGCTACACCAGGGGTAGGCAAACTGCGGCTCTCCAGCTGTTCCAAGACTACATCTCCCATAATGCTCTTTCAGCTAAGAGGCTGGCGGACGAGTATGGGAGATGTAGTCATCTGGAGAGCCGTAGTTTGCCTACCCCTGGGCTACACTATATCTATACACACTGAATACTCAATATAGAATGTGTTGG
Source organism: Pelodytes ibericus (assembly GCA_036172795.1). NCBI lineage: Eukaryota > Metazoa > Chordata > Amphibia > Anura > Pelodytidae > Pelodytes > Pelodytes ibericus. The sequence goes on from CM069861.1 coordinate 190,038,505, forward strand.
CAGATAAGAACCATTCGGTCCATCTAGTCTGCCCAATTTTCGAAATACTTTTATTAGTCACCAGTTCCCGGTCTTATAGCTAGGATAGCCTTTTGTCTATCCCACGCATGCTTAAAATCCTTCACTGTGTTTACCTCTACCACTTCTGCTGAAAGGCTATTCCATACATCCACTACCCTCTCAGTAAAGTAGTACTTCCAGATATTACTTTTAAATCGTTGCCCCTCTAATTTAAGACTATGTCCTCTAGTTGTGGTAGTTTTTCTTCTTTTAAATATACTCTCTTCCTTTACTGTGTTGATTCCATTTATGTATTTAAATGTTTCTATCATATCCCTGTTGTTACGTCTTTCCTCCAAGCTATACATGTTAAGATGCTTTAACCGTTCCTGGTAAGTTTTATCCTTCAACCCATGAACCAGTTTAGTAGCCCTTCTCTGAACTGTCTCCAATATATCCTGCAAGTGCTAACCGGATGCATCAAATCTCTTAAACCAGAGTCATCCCTAACATAAGCGGTGAGTTCTGTTAACAATTATGTAGATTCACTAAATGGACACCTGACCATTACACCAACAGGGACTTTTATGTCATCACATTCTAAAAACATAGACACTAATATCTAACAGTTCCCCCTTTGCAGCTATAACAGCTTCCACTCTACTGGGAAGGCTTTCCACAAGATTGAGTGTTTCTGTGAGAATTTGTGCTCATTAATCCAGTAGAGCATTTGTGAGGTCAGGTACTGAGGTTGGACAAGAAGGCCTATATATTTGTAGAGAGACAAAGATAATGGGATTTTTTAGAGCCCAGATTTACAGAAAACGCGTGTCAACTAATTTCTTTAAATTTCAACTTCCACTTGCAACATGAGTCATAAAATGACAATTATTAGTTGAAAGTGCTAATATTTTTCACATAACATTTCAGGGAAACTAGACGCCAAGTCAAGTCACTGATATTTGTAAGGATTCAGAGATTCCAAGCAGTGTGTGGGTAAAAGGTGCGTTGTTGTGTATTGCTCAGCGAAACCACTTTGAATTTATTGACACAATCCAGGCTAATTACAATGGAAAAGTAAAGTAGAAGGGATGTCTGATACATGGACTAAACCAATGTTCTATGGGAGATTCCTACAGTTTCAAAAGTTCAACACATGATTCACTGTCTACCTGCTCCAGATGCAATGATGGGAATGGTCTTGAAGGGTAACGCCTTTAATCCAACCCTCAACTAACTCAACTGTACAGGACACTTGCCAATTCATAATAGTGATAATTATGTGATTTGTTACAATCAGCTACAAAGTGGGATTTTTCTGAAATAAGTTAGACTAACACTTGTAATAATACATCTTATAAATGTGAAACCAAAAATTCCATTATTGGGAAAAATACTTGTTTTCTGGTATGAAACATTCTTAAACATTGTAATATGTAGTTGTGGTTTGTACCAGCATACAACTATTTTTCTAAACAAAAAAACCCAAAAAGATAATTTTGCTAAATAACAGTCAATAAATATATATTTTAAACATGTAAAATGGTACTGAATTTTAATTGGAGCAGAAGAAAAAAGGGAGGAATTAGGGTTTTTATATTTGTATAGGCAACTATAATAAAACTTTCCTAGATTGCATACATGTGTTGGTTTCATAACTTTTAAATGTAAAATTTGTTATACAAAAATGGAAGCAAATCAATGATAACGTAATGTGTCTAATTTGTTCGCTAATTGACAGGCCACTATATATACTTTTCAGTTATTTTTATATCACTAGCATCCACAGTTGGCACTGTCATAAAAATATGTTATAAAATAATATTATTAGTGGGAATGAGCATAGTGTTATGTATCACATTTCTACATAGCAAACCAGTAAAATAATTTAGTGGGTTGATGCACCTGGTGCAAAGCCTGTTTAATACTCAATAAAATGAATTCCACTAAGTTAGTTAATCATTATCAGCTGCCAATGCAGTTAAGACCAATAGGAAAAATAAGTGCTATTAAAGATAACGAATGAGTATTATTATATAAGAGAGAACTTGAAATTTGAATATGTACCATGAACCAAAAGCGGTGCTTATTTTCCATTGTATTTATAGCAAGTTTATGAAAATAATAGAATAAAAATTAACATAAAGAGTGCATAACAAAAGTTATGTTGGGAATATATACATAGACAATAGCAATGATAACCAAAGTATCCATAGAAGGACACTGGTGTCCAAGGCAAGGTCATTGAAGGTCCATAGAACGTCCTTAAAATGTCCTTCACCAAGTACACTGAATATCTACCACAAACATTGATCTAAGAGTCCATAAAGTGAAAATAATACTACTTTAGAATGCTGCCATCAACACAATGCAGCATCACATTCTAAAAGTAAATATATATGGAAAATAATATGCTAGTTGTATGTAAAACCACAGATGTGGATGATTCATAAGCAAAATGATAATTCATTAAACTCCGGAACACTTATTCAGTGCATGCATGAATAATAGATAATTATGTCATATATTCATTGTTCACCCAATGTCCTTTATCAAAATAAAGATGAAACATTATTATGCTTCTGCCCCTCCAACTGTGTTACAATAACAAGGTTGTACATATTTGTTTTAATCTTTGTATTTAGCCATCCGGAGTAAATATGCGTTCCCTAATCATGAGAAATTATAATAAAACATGCAGATGTGTTCTGCATTACTGTTGCCTGGTAACGCATTAATGTTGCCTGACAACGTGCCATGAATTCAGTTATATTTTCTGCAACCTAGATGTACTGTATTTCTAAAGCACCCGGTGCACTAAAAGCTCAAGGTAACCTGCATATAATATCAGTGTACAGCTCAGGCTTCTTACTTTCTTACATCCTTGCATTTGTATATATGTAACAACAACAAAATCACAGTCTATGGAATATGTTATGCCACATAAATGAATCATGTGCTCCTCTGTAACAATATCAATGTGACATCTCAGCTGTCTGAGAAACAATGGTATTCTTCCCAAAAAGGAAAAAGATGTGTTTTAGTTGCCTCTCTGCATTCAGTGTTTTGTAAATCTATTGTTCATTTTAATGACACAGAGAAAATGCTTTCTGGAGTGTGTAAGTAGATTCTTGCCACTTTTCCACGGGGATGTCTCTAACTGGTCCTGCAGGGAAAAATCTCATCCCTCTTAAGATTCCCTTGGTTTTCATTTAACTGATTTGCTGAGCTCAGACTACAGAGTATCCATAAGGAATAAGATTTGCAGCTCAACGATTAGCCCTTTCTGTAGCCACAGTGACCCTCCCCCCACTGACACATAGTTCATGGTCAGTCCAAGCCCGGTGTAGATAGTGATGGATAGTCAAAATTAGTCATTTAAAATAATTTATTATTTGCATATGTTTTATTTGCCATGCAATGTTTCCCCCTTTTTTAATTTAAATTGCAAAATCTAAAAAAGTTGAAATTGCTAAATCGAAAAAGTCTAAGAAAAAGGTCCAGTATACTTCTTATGACCAGTTCATGTATTCTCAACCATGTCTATGCTTATTGTCCAGCTGTTTATTGTTATGTACTATTATTAAGTGGATAAAAAAATGTATGCAAAAATATAGTCACAAATAAAAACAAAATCACAATAATAGATTAAGTCTGGCCATAAATTGTGGTTAAATAGAGCTTACATTTGCACTCACAGAACTAAATGAATAATTGAGACTGTAGAAAATCCTTTGTATAGCTTTAATTCTTTATAATGCAATTAAAAACAAAAAGAGAAGTCACCAATAGCAGATTCTAATCACAATATAATCACAATGTCATTAAAGAGAATAAAAACACACAAACAATCCTGGAATAACATAGCATTCAAACATTTGTCGATTGTGCAGGGAACTGACTCTAGCCCTGTGAATTTAAATGAAGTACAATTCTTGGAAATACAAAGCTGTATACAAGCTGTATAAGCTATAGTAAAGATAAAGTTCCAGGCAACAGCCCTCCGCACAGAATACATGAATGTGCTTGTCCGGACACAAAAGGAATATCCAACATCATGACCATGACTGACACAGGGATTATGATTCAAATTTAACTCGAGATTTTCCACTACATAAAGGGAAAGCAAATGTGATGCCATTATTTAAAAAGAGAAATTAGTAAGCCTAACATTCATACCGTGAAAGCTGTTTGAAAAATTGTTAAGAGATGCAGTTCAGGACTTTGTTTCATGTAACAATAACCTCACAAGAATTCAATGTGGTTGGCCGATGTGTTTAAGACAAGCAAGCTGATATCATGGTGATAAGTGCATAGGGTTCCCACATCTCTCCTTATAAAGCATTGGTAAGAACTCACATGGGTTCAGAGACAGACAACAACATTGAAAAAAGGAATGGAAGACTCCATAAAAAAAAGAAAGCCTTTCTACATTATGAAAATAAGTCATCAATGGGTAATGTTTATCATGTATAAACACTTTCAATATAAAGGCCTTTCTTGGTATCTATTCATAGACTGAATTTTCCTTTAAAATTATGGTTATCTTAAACAGTTAATCTATGGAAAACACCGCAGTGTGGCGTTATTTGGTAGATTCAGTACAATCAAAAAATTTTCTAGCTATGAAAATCATACAGAACAGTAACAAATAAAAGTACCTTATGCAACGTTGGTCCTGGGAAAATCCGACTGGTTTTTCAATCAAGAGGGCAATTTTTTTTTACCTTTTATGGGAAATTAGGAAGTTGAAGTGCCTTATCGTTTTGGGTTTTGTTGCCTTCTTCTGGAACAACAAACTGTGAAAGAAGCTGAATTTGATGGAGTAGATGTCTTTTTTTTTTAACTTAGAGGACAACTAAACTTTTTAACTCTTGCTTCCTTAGAGGTTCCTAGTTAAAGGGACTGTCAAGTGCCCCAAAGACATCTTCCAAATATTAATGCATATTGCAATAAACCAGGAATGCCCACACTAGCTGAGTTAAAGTAATTTCCTTTACTTTATATCCTCAGTGTCTATTTAATCAGTGCTGACGCACCTGCAGTTAACATGCAGAGTAATCACTGAGGAGGGCTTGAGTCTTAAAAATATGATTTATGCAGAATGCCCGCATCAGATCACACTGGAAAAAAAGCCTGTGCACTATACAAGCAGTAATCTTTATCTTGCACCACAGGGAGTTTAGGTACTAGACTGTCCCTTCAAGGTTCACTCTGTTGGTGGCATTCAAGATTGAAGGTCTCTCTCTGATATGGAAGCATCATGGCTGCCGGTCAGGGGATGAATTGGCATGTACTTAAAATAGTATATGCCAGTTTATGCTCAAAATGTTTAGTGGCACTTTAATGTATTATTTAATCACATATCTCTATTTTTCGTTTTACCACTGTTAAAAAGATTCCTGTGAGATCAATCAGATTTAAGGGTACTTAAGACATCTTCTTTCTTCTTATGCCCGTCACAGTAGTTGATAGAAACTAACCTTGTGGCATTGGTGACTTATTCCAGTGCCATAGCATTAATATGATACATTGGAATACAGGTGCACTTATATAGCTTTGTCATACATTTAATTATTAAGGGATCGGCACAGTAGACAATAGAACAATAAGTTGCCCTCGGCCTTCAGCGAAATGGTTCATGCCACTCAATGATGTCCACTAAAGAAAGCTTTAATTTGACTACTATATATTTTTATATTGGTGTCTATATGGTGTTTTGCTTCAGTAGCTTAGATCTTGCAAAGGATTCTAGTAACATGCTAACATAAGGGTTAAAAAAAAATTGACCATTAGCAATCACATTCTGTCCGATGCAATTTATTTTTAATACTTTTTTTTTATCAGGACATCATTATTAGAATGTATCTAATTTTCAAGATGTAAACAGTAGCCTCTTCGTTTGTGACAGTTCACATAAAAATTCCTTTAAATGCCTATTCCCAGCCCTGATAGATATAGATTTCCCATTTCATAACAAACAAATGTGTTGATATTCTAATGATTACACATGTTTTATGTATAGTTTTGTCCTGTTTAATTTTTGATTCAATCACAAGACAAACCAGTCATTGGTTCAAATTATAGATTTATTTAAGTGTATTGTGTATTGTGTATTTGTTCATGGTAGTATGTAGAGCGATTTCTTTTTATTTGAAGTTGAAGATTCCCTGCTGATCAGCTTTTTGCCATGTCTGATTTACCCCCCCCCCCCCCCCCATCTTAGACAGGAAGCGTCTGTTAAATTTTTCACAGGTCTTATTTGACACAATGTATAAATTGGAGAAAGTTCTGTTGACAATATTATTATGCTTAAGAATTCACAAAATGAATAATTTGTAGAACATACCACGCAAAATGAATATTAGTGAGAATCTGAGAAAGGAATGTATCTGAGAATTGAAATAATGTCAGGACATCCTGTGAAATATATGTTAAAATTGACAGTATATAGTTAGTATGTCATGATATGAACTTCATAAAACTTTAAACATCTTTTACAGTCCTGTAAACCAAATCTTCTAATGGGTCTATTCACTATTCATCGAAGCTATCTTTCCGACTAAGTCGAATTCGGCCCCCGAGTTTGACCTCTCAAAAATAGTTTTGATCATTTCGTCTTCCAGGGGTCAAGTCCTGGGAAAAAAAGTGTGGGAACTCACACAAAATCCACTGCGACCCCCTTCCCCCCCAAATATATATTTCACCGAAAATTCAGTGAATTTTGCCCCTCTATGCCAGGATTCTGCCCCTCTATATGCCAGGATTTTCCCCTCTATTCCAGGATTTTGCCCCTCTATGTCAGGATTTTGAACCTCTATGCCAGGATTTTGCCCCTCTATGTCAGGATTCTGCCCCTCTATATGCCAGGATTTTGCCCCTCTATTCCAGGATTTTACCCCTCTATATGCCAGGATTTTCCCCTCTATGTGCCAGGATTTTGCCCCTCTATTCCAGGATTTTGACCCTCTATATGCCAGGATTTTGCCCCTCTATGCCAGGATTTTGACCCTCTATGTCAGGATTTTGCCCCTCTATTCCAGGATTTTGCCCATCTATGTGCCAGGATTTTGCCCCTCTATTCCAGGATTTTGCCCCTCTATATGCCAGGATTTTTGCCCCTCTATATGCCAGGATTTTGCCCCTCTATGTCAGGATTTTGCCTCTCTATTCCAGGATTTTGCCCCTCTATATGCCAGGATTTTCCCCCTCTATATGCCAGGATTTTGCCCCTCTATGTCAGGATTTTGCCCCTCTATATGACAGGACTCTGCCCCTGCCCCTCTATTTGCCAGGATTTTGCCCCTCTATGTCAGGATTTTGCCCCTCTATGCCAGGATTTTGCCTCTAAATGCCAGGATTCTGCCGCTCTATATGCTAGGATTCTGTCCCTCTATGCCAGAATTTTGCCCCTCTATGTCAGGATTTTGCCCCTCAATATTCCAGGATTTGCACGTTTAATTAATCCACCCCCCTCCCCCTTCCCCAGACAGTACTTACCTCTGGTCTTCTCCTCCCTGCATCTTCCCCCCTGCACAGAGGAAGGAAGCTCCGGTCGTCACGTTTTTTTTTTTTTTTTTAACTTTATTGAGGTTGCGCGACTTCAATAAAGTAAAAAAAAAAAAAAACATGACGACCGGAGCTTCCTTCCTCCGTGCTGGGGGGAAGATGCACGGAGGAGAAGACCGGAGACAGAGAGCAAGAAGGAGGTAAGTACTCACCATCTCCTTGGTGCTCCCTGTCTCCGTCCAGCTCCTCCATGCGGTCTTCTTCCCTCCTGCACGGAGGAGGGAAAATGCCACCGGATATGACATGCTGTCAAATCCGGTGGCAATGACAGGAAGTTTTTTTTTTTTCTCGGACCGCATCTAGTGGATGCGGCTGCTGGGAAAAAAAAAAGAAAATGAGCCAGCTGCCCTGGTCTTGCAGGAGCAAAGGGAATGACGTTCCTGCCGTTCCCACGCGTTCCTGCAGGACTCGAGCCCTGTCGTCTTCCCATTACTTTCAATGGGGAAGATTCAAAGTGAGTCAATCTCGGATGCTGAATTTGACTCAAAAATCAAAGTCGACCTCACTGAGCTATTCTCAAATTTTAGTGAAAGGCCCGTTGACCAAACATTTTCTCTACAGAAGGACTAAACCACACAATTTATTTTTAAATATGAAAGCCTAGTTCCTCTTGTATTCCATTTTAATATTGGTTTTGAATGGAACACCAGTGAATTATTTTAGGTATTAAAGATATATATCGTTGGGGTCTATTCCCTAAACAGTGGGTTGCACGTGAGATGAGGTGAATTGAGGTGAGATCAATATTTTATCTTACCATTTTAACTATATATTGTATTGGTTGAAAACTGGTGAGTTCCCCTTGCTAAGCAAACTCACCAGGATTTTCCCTGCACAATTACAGCTACATTGGTGAGATTAAATGTTCATCTCACCTCTACTCACCTGCAACTCACCTTTTAGTGACTGGTCCATATTGTCTTTGTTAAAAGAAAAGAAAACTTGGGAGAAATTATTTTTGAAAGCTAGTAAAGGTTGGTCACACCCAGTGTCTGTGTGTCAATCATTGAAGTAGCAAGGGAGGAAAGTATTTATGAATGGGAATGAGAATGCTAAGGTTAGTGCTATGGCAAATGTGAATGTTGACAGTTAGGATGAATAACAGTAAAGTAGGAGTATGTACGCAGCCAATGAGAAGAGTGAGGAGGCAGAGTCTCAGAAGAATTACAGAAGATGCCTGACCTGGACTAGAAGAGGGAGCACCGTGCAATACATGCTAATGATGAACCGGCATGGTAATTATTCCAGCACATTGAACTAGAACTAGGTTAACCCTTTGATATGGCATTTTTTTATTTGCATGGTCTAATTCCTCTTTAATGTGAAACACAATATTAGGCTCAGCTACATATTGGTGAGCATATAAAAATGTGTAACATTCTCATCATGTATAATTTTTAAATTAAGTTAAGCATCAGTGCTTGTTTTCATAACCATTTTCTTGTCATTTGTTTGAAAAACTGAATAAAACAATACAAAAATAAAATGTTGTGTCAAACTGTCAATTAGGTTTTCCATTAAATGGCATGTTTATTTGTTTAAAGTAATGTGTTCTGCAAGTGATGTGTTTGAGTTATAAGAAAAAAGGTTTCAGGTTGCAAATAATTATATGACAGGTAATCTGATTAAACATCTTACTTTTTTGTCTTTTTCAAAACTCATCTAGACATTTTTAGAGTATGGAGCCATCTAATTTTTGTTTTCACATTGCCCAGAGAGTCTTCCTGTCATTGGATTCTAAAAAAAGACTAGAAAACAACAGAGCTCCGCAACTAGTGTTGCTTCTGCCAGGCCCTGAGAGGAGAGGCCGATGTCAACTTGGGGAAGACTACACTGAGGAGACAACCGGAACACGGAGCAACAAGGGGTGGTGAGTACTGGGGAAGTGGGGTGGCATATTATTGGGCAAATTGGCTAGGGCATATTAAATGGCAAAATAATACTGGCATATTACTGGGCAAATTGGCTGGGACATATTAATGGCAAAATAATACTGCCATATTATTGAGCAAACTGGCTGGGGAATATTAAATGCTAAAATGATCCTGGCATATTTTTGGGCAAATTGGCTGGGGCATATTATATGGCACAATAATAGTGGCATATTATTGGGCAAATTGGCTGGGCATGGCAAAATAATACTGGCATATTATTGGGCAAATTGGCTGGGGAAAATTAAATGGCAAAATAATACTGGCATATTGGGCAAATTGGCTGGGGCATATTAATGGCAAAATAATACTGGCATTTTATTTGGCAAATTAGCTGGGGCATATTAAATGGCAAAATAATACTGGAATATTATTGGGCAAATCGGCTGGGGCATATTAAAAGCCAAAATAAAACTGGGATATTACTGGGCAAATCGGCTGGGGTATATTAAATGACAAAATAATACTGGCATATAATTGGGCAAATTGGCGGGGGCATAATAATTGCAAAATAATACTGGCATATTATTGGGAAATTGGCTGGGACATGTTAAATAGCAAAATAATACTGGCATAATATTGGGCAAATTGGCTGGGGTTTATTAATGGCAAAATAATACTGGCAAATTATTGGGCAAATTGGCTGGGTCATATTAAATGGAAAAATAATACTGGCATATTCTTGGACAAATTGGCTGGGGCAGAATAAATGGCAAAATAATACTGGCATACTAAGGGGCAAATTGGCTGTGGCTGGTTTTGTTTGTCTATTTATGATTTTGCAATGCAGTGGTTTTGTTTGTCTATTTATGATTTGTAATGCACTGGTTTGGTTTGACTGTTTATCACTGGTAATACACTGGTTTTGTTCCATCTCACATATGCACTGGTTTTGTTCCATCTCACAAATCCTACCACAGGCTCATGCAGAGAGATATTTATTTAGTAAAAACACGAATAGAATTACAATATACAATATAATCTGTGGTGTATCACCAAATGTATGAATTATGTACACATACACATAAAAACTCTGGTTCGTCTACTTTAAGAAACATTTATTCAGAGACAAAAAAACAGCAATATACAAATACAACACACAATCCAAATAACTAGAACAACAACAATAACAACTAAATCTTATAAGTAAGAATCATCAGATCTCAGAATTCATGTCTGCTCACATGCACAGCCAGGAAAGAAAAGCGAAAAGTGAGAGATAGGGGGAGTGGTGGTCTCTTCCTAACTTGTAAATGTATTGAACTACCTAGTTACCATGTCAAAGGGTAAAGCTTATGCCCCTGTAAGAAAGGTTTACATGAGCTTTGTCACATGACCAGTGGTCACCATTAGTTTGATGACAGAATGTCACCACATAATCTAGTCAGAATGGTTCTCTAGTTGTAATTCTGAATAAATCATGTGAAGGGTGACCTGCCACCAACGAGGGTGGTAGGCGACTCATTCAAAATTTGTCCAGCTATCTTCGTCACGATGTGGCTCCCGAATCCCTCAGGTCTTGGAGACCCAGTTTATGCCTTCAGACCTTGTGGATTTGTATAGAGTTGCTTTTATATGTGTGTATATGTGTAATTGGCAATTATAATTTAAAATATATTCTTTACAATGGAAGTTATGTAACTAAAATGCAAATATATGACTAAAACAAAAATAAATAAAAATAAAGATTATATATCCTAACAAAAATCATAATTAGGTCAAATGCTGGGCATTATGTTATGAACGCACATCATTGTATTATCCCAGATTTCATATTTCTGGCAATAGAATAAGATAACTCTGCATGTATTGTTAGAGATTCGGCTAGTCAATTCAGATTTTCAAATTTGTAAAGAAGGAGTCATTCCAACTTTTTCAGTGGTAAGGCTACCGCAATTAGGCATTGTTAGGTGGTGAATTGGTGGTGCTAGGGCAGAGGTAGCTACCAAACCCAGAGACTATGGGTGAAACCCAGGAAGTTAGTAGCTATGATGGTCACTTTTAGGTGGACAATGCAACTCACCAACACCCAAATTAGGCTTTAATTTACTGCGCCGGAAGTGTCAGCATCAAAATGCCTTTAATAAGATGACAGTTTGCGCCCCTGCAGTGTAAGATTCCTCTGCAGATCACATGTCAGACAGGCACAAGTATCAACACCATTGAAACGTATGAAATATGCTGAATTAAAAAAATAATCCTGTTCCGGGAATTAAATAATGGTGGTCTAGCGATACCAAACATAAAAAGAAAAAAGCAAGAATTAAAAAAAGAATCCTGTTCCGGGAATTAAATAATGGTGGTCTAGCGATACCAAACATAAAAAAATACCATGATACCTCCATATTAAAACATATATGTAAATGGTTAGATAAAAAAGATAATTTGGAAGGCTGGATGGATATAGAATCCCACATGACCAAAATCTCTGACCTGTCCTTAATCCCTTGGATAAAAACAAAAACACCTGGGAATGTGCTTTATATTAGAGAGAACAAGACTGTGGAGACTATCCTGAACTTCTGGGACAGATTTAAAAAAGAATATGGCCTAGACTGGGATAACGTTATAAGAGTAGAAAAAACTTTAAAAACATTGGAATATAACATAGAAGATATGGATATATCTAGCTGGGTACAAAAGGGTATAGTAAAACTGTCGGATATAATAAAAGATCAGAAAATTATACCATACCCAGAACTTTCTCAAAGATATGGGCTGACATCTACCGATATCTTCAAATATCTCAGAATAAAAAAACATATCTCAAAAAAACAACTGTAGAGAAGATCAGGATATAACTGGGCTCATGATGATGTTGTCCGAAGGTCGAAATACAAAAATGTTTTTAAAAAACACAATTTTTATGGGACAGACAGTAGAGATATATGAAGATATAGGAAGGGTCATAAATAAATGGGAAGCTGAGCTGGCAATTAGAATAGACCCCAAAGTATGGCTCAAAATCATACCAAATATAAAAATAAACATCCACTGCTTAAATCTTATTGAAATGCAATTCAAAATTATGTATAGAACATATCTAGTTCCAACTAGAATGAACAAAATGTATCCAGATCAAGATCCTATGTGCTGGAGATGTGGAAAGCAGTTAGGTACTTATGTACACATATGGTGGAGTTGTGGGGAAATACAGAGATTATGGAATTTAGTTTTTTTTTAATTCTGAGGGAAATACTCCAGATAGACATCCCACTATCCCCAGGGATAGCTTTATTACATCTAGATGGGATACAAATTGGGAAAAATAAGAGATATATGCTTATACATATGTTGATATCAACAAAAATATTAATTGCAAGAAAATGGAGGAAAAAAGAGGTACCAAACTGGGAACAACAAAAAGCAGGTAACATATCAACTCCAAATGGAAGATCAGGGAAAACCAATACAAAGCAATGGATTAAGACCATGGTTACAATATTTAAACTAATGCAATAATAAGCAATAACATATTTGAGGAAAACCCTGAAAAGAGACAGATAATGGGGTTATATATGAAAGGCGTCCCTTCCCTCCGCTCCCCCCCCCCTTCACCCCCCCCCCCACTAAGGATGCTGGCGGTCACGGGTTGGGGGGTGGAGAATTGCTAACCGAACGGGCTTGAGTGATACGATGTGTTGTTAAATGTAACAGGTACATATGAGAAGTGTGGATTGAAAACATAAGGATAGACTGGGAAGAAAAGCACTCAAAAAGAGGGTAAAAAATAAGACCCCTTCTCGTAATGATTAGAAGCTTGAATATGTATCCGGATATTGTATTTATTGTATTTTTGTACTACTTGTATTGTCTTTTTTACATGTATATGAGAAAATTGAAAATAATATATAATAATAATTAAAAAAAAAAGAAATATGCTGTATGCATACCTGAAAACATGTCCCACTGGGGGCACGTGGCGGCAGGTGGCCCGGCTTTGATGGAGATGTATCTTTGCAACAACTCAACTGCACACATTCAGGAGTGCCAATGAATTGGGGCTGGCCCACATGGAACAGTTGGGAAGCAAAAGAAAATAGAAATGTATCAATATATAAGTTAGATTAGTAGTTCCTTGACATATAGGGGGTCATGTATAAAACGTACTGCCCTGACAAGTGCCAGGAAGGGTATATAAATGCGCATATGCCGTTTGTTATGTATAACAGTGATTGTGTGTCTTATACATTTTTATAAATTCTGACAGTTCTCAGTATGAGAAAAGGACCTCTGCCAAACAGTGCTTGGTGTAGCTTCCCTGACAGTAATCAGCCAATTCTCACTAACTGATATTTTTTATACATTGGCTGTGCAGGTGTTCTACCACAAATTGTATGCGATGACTCAGATATTACCACTGAGTGAACCCTCATGGCGCTGGTGTTCTACCAGGGCCGGACTGGCCTACCGGGATACCGGGAAAAATCCCGGTAGGCCGTCATCCCTGGGGCCGAAATGGGCGATAAGAAAGCAGCTGCGGTGGCTACTTTAAGAACTTGGCCGCGGTGGCCGCTTTAAGGACGCTGCCGCCGGGGCCGCTTTAAGAACGCTGCCGCCGGGGCCACTTTAAGGACGTGGCCTTCCAGGCCACTTCAAGGATCCAGTTACCGAGGCAGCTTTGAGGTCACGGCCGAAGGGGCCGCTTTAAGAGTGCTCTGGCCCCCCCCAACTTCCCCCGAGACTGTCTGAGCGCCGGATGAAGGTGACATCCGACGCTCAGGAAAAAAATTAATAATGGTGTCCTGCCTCTGCAGTTATACGAGGCAGACACCGTTTCATCCTTACTGCATTTTTTAAACATTTTATTATAAAGAAATTGTGTGTATGTGTAAGTATGTCTGCGTGTGTGACAGTGTGCATGTGTTACTGAGTGTAAGTGTATCTGTAAGTGTGAATATGTAACTTTTTGTAAGTGTGACTGCATGTAAATGTGACTGTATAAGTGTGTGTATTTTTGCAAATGTGTACATCCACCTCCCTGCAGACAGCATTTAAAAAAAATAAGTATGTATGTGTAAGTGTGTCTGCATGTGTGACAGTGGGCATGTGTTACTGTAAGTGTGAATGTGTAACTTTTTGTCTGTGAGTGTGACTGTATGTAAGTGTGTCTCTATAAGTGTGACTGCGACTGTGTGTAAGTGTGACTGTATGTTAGTGTGTGTATTTCTGGATATGTGTGTTCACTGCTTGGTCTGATCCAGCCACCTGCCTGCAAACAGCATTTAAATAAACAAATCTGTGTGTATATGTGTGTCTGCGTGTGCAACAGTGTACATGTTACTGTGTTTAAGTGTGACTGTGTGTGTCTGCTATTGTGACTGTATGTCTGTAAGTGTGACCGTGGGTGTGTCTGTGTAACTAAGTGTATCTAAATGTGCGTGTGTGTATTTCTGTATGTGTGTGTGTGTATTTCTGTATGCATGTGTGACTGTGTGTGTGTAAGTGTGACTGTCTGTAAGGGTTTATGTCTGTGTGTATCAAATATAAAACAATATCAGAAAAAGTAGCAGTGCAGTGCAATGCGATATGGCCGCCTTTTCCCTCCTACACGATGCTGGAGCCTTCTTTCGTGCTGGGGCAAGGCCTGTGAGTGCAATCTAAGTGATGGGGTAAGTCCTGAGTTTTGGGGGAAGTCCTGTCAGTGCATTCTAAGTGCTGGAGCATGTCATGTAACTGCAATCGGCTTTCTGAGGTGCTGGGGCAAGTTGTGTGAGTGCAGACTGTGAGCTGGGGTAAGTCCTAGGTGCTGGGGCAAGTCATGTGAGTGCAATATAAGTTCTGGGGTAAATCCTGTGAGTGCAATCTGCATGCTGTTATAAGTCCTGTGAGTGCAATCTATGTGCTGGAGTAAGTCCTGGCTGGGGCAAGTCCTGTGAGTGCAATCTATGTGCTAGGGTAAGCTCTGCCTGGTGCAAATCCTGTGAATGCAGTATGAGTGCTGGGATAGGCCATCGGTTGGGCACGTTCTGTGAGGGCAGTCCGGGTGCTGGGGTAAATCAATATATCCACTTAGTATGTTCACAAGTTTAAATCTCACACACTGCCCTGATATATACCCCATGCACAGGGCAATTCCTATAACCTTGTGTACATACTGGGGTACTTAAATATGGCAATGTGCATGGGCATTATATTAGGGCACTGTATTTGATATAACCTTGTGTACATACTTGGGGCATATATTGCCCTAGGCGCAGGGTTATATATCCGTGCTATGAGGCTGGTGTAATGATGTTATGCTATGGTGCTGGTATAATGATGTTATGCTATGGTGCTGGTTGATATAATGATGCCATGCTATGGGGCTGGTATAATGATGTTATGCTATGTGGCTAGTATAATGATGTCATGCTATGGGGCTGGTATAATGATGTCATGCTATGGGGCTGGTGATGTTATGCTATGGGGCTGCTATACAATTATTTCCAGGGCTGTTTTTTTTACCCAGTCCGGCCCTGTGTTCTACCACAAAGTTCTGGGAACTCAGAAGTTCAGAGTTTTCGGTATTTGTGGCAGAACATCGGGGGGCAATGAGTGACAGCACAACCAGAAAGTATGTGACCAGCAGAAGTTGGGAGTCTACTTTATACAGAGGCGCACATGCCAATATGCCAATATTCGGCACTATCGGTGTGTGAACCCCGTTTATACATGACCCCCACTGTATTTTGTGGCACAGCCTTGTTACGATTTTTATTTTGTTTGACTTCTTTCTTAAATAGGGACTAAACCCTTGTTTAGCTATTAATCAGACAATGGGCCACCTCTCAGCAATGTTCCTCAGTTGTCTGGGAAGCCTACTGCATCTCTCAGGCTGCCATGTTGTCGTCAGAAGGAGATGATAATTGCCTCTGCTGCTATTGGCAGAGTGCCTCGTGATGGAGCAATGTTCCATGAGATGGAAGCACCCTAGGAGTGAATAGCAATTCATACACTATTCAAAATACACTTTTAATGACACAGCTTTAGTTCAGCGGCCTTTATACCTAGTGGTTTAGCGCCTATTTAAGATCACATCTACTTTTCCTGGTGCAGTAATAATGCTTATATCTAAGGAATATTACATATTGGTACAGATTGATTCATTTTTATAATACAATAAGTACTTAATAAATTGCAATTTTCACAAAGCCAATTCATATTTAATATTATTATATTCATTGATTTGGATCACTCTGTATTAAATATTAGTGAACCTTAGAAGATCTGAGCAGGCTTAAAGTAAACATGCTTATTGGTTTAACAATCGTTCATGCAAAATCATTTTAGTTTGTGCAGCACACTGCTGCTCTCTAGTGGTTATTTGTTGCACAACGTTTCGTTGTCAGTAAAATGTGCAAGACTATAACACTTATACAGCACATAAACAATAATAAAATTCTGCTTTACTGCTCAACTGTGTTTTATGTGTGTGGTAAATATGTCAAAGTGGGCAACTGATTACTGATGCTCAAGACATTGGGTTGAGGTTTAACAACTACAAACTTACACGGTGACATAGTTAATGAGCCCCTAAACTTTATATTTCACATATGCGGCTATGAAATCATTAGTGAAAATGACAGCGGCTCCAGTATGGGAATACAGTACTGGCACTATCTCCGTGAGTTCCTATGCAGAAAGCAGGCTCCAGAGGAGTTGTCCCATCTGCGCCAACTGTGAACATCGGGTTTGCTCCAGCACAAACCATGTATAAACAATCTGACATGTTTTCAGCACCTGATTAGTGTTGGAGGACCTATGTCAAACAGTGTTTGGTAGCAGTAAAGAGAATAGAACAAATATGAAAAATGATCTATGTATTGTGTTAGCAAAATTTCAAGCACATGCCTATAATAAGAAATATATGTTCTAAATGTTCCTGTGGTGTTTCCTGTTTATGACATCACCCTATGGTTTGATTTGCAAATTAATTAAATTTCAATGTGAAATTATGAGTCTCCTACAAGGTTACTTCTTTAGGAAATGTTTTACAAATGAAGCACAAACGCAGCTGTATACAGTGGTGTATCTTGGTTTTGTGCTGCCCTTGGCAGACATAATTCGGGCACCCCCCCACCCACGTTGCCCACCTACTACATGTCCCATCACCCCATTACATTCCCCATCACCCACATTGCACACACATTAAATGCCCAATCACTCCATTACATGCCCCCGTCACCCACATTGCATACACACTAAATGCCCCATCACCCTAATTATATACCCCCACCACGTCCATTACATGCCCCCATCACCCCAATTAATTGGAAGGAGCTAAAGCTTGCTGAACGGTGGGGGAGGGAGCTAAAATGTTTGAAGCACCAGAAGTGTGCTTTAACACCCTCTGGCAAAGTGCCGCCCTCTGGCAAAGTGCCGCCTTATGGAAGATACACTACTGGCTATATAGAAAATAGATAAAAACATTTACTTAGATTTATGTTACAGGTTATACAAAAATACACAGCCAACATCATACACACAACCCGGGCATTATCAGTAGATTAAAATATCAATACTTAGACATTAAACTGATGATCATCTATAATGCTCCACGTCACAGATGGCACGATGCTTGTTTGATGATACCTGAGCGGCAACCAACACCGGGTCTCCAAGACTCTAGCTGACGTAGTTGGCAAAACCTTTTATAGAAGGACCTGGAGCTCTGGATGGCGTGTGTGGCGGATGTGCTGATAGCAGGATCTGGATGTGATGAAACCAGAAGTTCGGTTTAGAGCCGAAAGGCGTTTAAAAAACAAAGCAGCCCTACACTTTATGTTGGTAATACCGACTTAATCAGGGGTTAGAAGGGCACTGAATGAGCTCCCAGCTTAATTAATGATAGCTTTAACCTATGTAGCAGGCTCCAAGACCCATTAATACTAATGTGGGTAGGGCTGGGAGCCATCTAGCCATTCTAAATTGTTCCATGTGCCAGAAGCTCATCCAGCTAGAATTAATATAAGTATAGCTGGTTTATTCTATAATTTGAACTGGTTGACATGATTGGTGGTATAGCCCCGAAAAAGTAATATGTAATGTGGTAAAAAAAACAAAAAACACATTTTGAGCACCCAACATTTCCTTAAATGTGGAAGTTTAATAAGATGGCATAGGTTTTAACTAACTTTAAATAACCAAATACCACTGTGTATAGGTTGAACAAAATATATATATGTTGTTTCTCTACTTGCTATACTGCACTTATCATGGTGTGACACTTTTACTTTTAGCAACAAGTGTTACGGCTTTTCATTTTATTCATTCCCTTTGTCAGTTTTGCTACAATATAAAGTACAGACTTTGTGATTTCTTTTCAGTGGGTCCAAAAAAAAGAAAGAAAGAAACATTTTGGACTAAACATCCACTAAATTAATATTGTAGTGTTCGTTTGTTATTTATCATTAAATACCATATACTAAAAATTGATCTCATTTGAAATATAATAAAAGGTAAACCTTGACTACACTGCTACTAATTAGTTAAAGCGACAAGGCACACAATTACTTGCGCATTTGGTCGAGAACCTTGTATATTTTCATGTGTTTGACCATATACAAATTTCTTTTATACCTTTACTGCACTCCATGAGGTTTCATTTAAAAAGAAAAACATGTTCCATAGTTCACCTTTTGAATTGGGACATAATAGTTACAGAGATGCATGGTACATGCTAAACCGAGAATTATTTTCTCCCCCTTTCTTTCAAGCACTTCCAATATTTTTTTTATAAACTGCTCATTTCCCCTTCTGAGGTACGAAGGTTTGTTTGTATAGCAGCTAACACACCATTGTGTTTTATCTGTAGTGCTGGGAAGTGTCTGGTAGTGTTTGCTAGTAACAGATGCACAGTGATAGAAATACATCTATTGAACCATGGACATGTGTATTTGGGAATGCTCTGTGGAGACTTTCCCCTGGAGGCTTCCCTGGGAGCATGACAGTTGAAAGTCAAGAAGATTAAAATAGCCAGAAGTTAAAATGTTTTTATCACATGTTACCGTATTTGCTCGATTATAAGACGATGTTTTTTTCAGAAAAAAAAATCTGAAAATTACCCGAGGTCTTCTTATAATCTGACCTCAAATTGAGGTCAGATTATAAGACAGCGATCCAATCCCCAGCAGAGCTGCAGGGGACCTGGATCCCCCTCTCTGACAGCAGCGGAAGTCTGCGTGATGAGCGCACACTCCCTTGCTTCCGCCCGGCACGACCGCCGGGGCTTCTATGAAGAAGCCGGGTACTTCCGCTTTCGTCACAGAAGTCCCGGCGATCGTGCCGGGCGGCAGCAGGGGAGTCTGCGCTCAGTGGCTGCCCCACTAGCCACCAGGGAGAATCGGGCAGCTGGGGGATGTCTACACGATACGTGCAGACATCCTCCATGCTGCCCGACACGGCAGTCTATTATGACGGACCAGCTATCCGTCATAATAGACTGCCGTGTCGGGCAGCATGGAGGATGTCTGCACGTATGGTACAGACAACCTCCGGCTGCCCCCACTAGCCACCAGGGAGAAACAGGTGAGGGAGGGAGCCCCCACAAGAAACAGGTGAGGGAGGCAGGGACAGAGTAAGAAGGGGGGGCAGAGAAACGAGGGGGAGGAAGGGGGGGACAGAGACAGACAAGGGGAGGGAGGGGGGGGAAAGAGACAGAGACAATGGGAGGGAAGGGGGGAAAGAGACAGAGACAAGGGGAGGGAGGGGGGGGAAAGAGACAGAGACAAGGGGAGGGAGGGGGGGGAAGAGACAGAGACAAGGGGAGCAAGGGGGAGACAAAGGGAGGGGGAGAGAGAGACAACACTAAGGGGGAGAGAGAGAGAAAGCTGGGGGCAAGGGAAAGAGAGAGGCAGCATTGGCACATAAAAGGAAATAAAAACAAGAAATGCATTTTTTTCATATCATTATTTTTTATTAAAAACGCAATTTACATGTGAATATATACAAGTTGAACTTTTTTCCTATAGGGTAGTCTTATATTCAGGCTTTTAGTTTTTTTCCTAATGGAATATCCAAAGTTTGGGGGGTCGTCTTATAATCAGGGTCGTCTTATAATCGAGCAAATACGGTATTCCTAAAGGAATAACTTTGATTCAATGAATACCGAGTCCGTATTAATACCATGCGTTAGAACACATGTATTGCGGTAAGGGAATAATGTTGTTGTGTAAAAAAAAACACTGTTGTTCCATAAAAAAACTCTCTAGGGGGTTGGCCACTCCCAGTGCCCTAGCGCACCCCCCCCCCAGCCCCCCCAAAAAAGAAATAACACTAGAACAAAATGCTCCACACAAATAGATATAAACTGATCAGGCATAACGTAATGATTTTAACGCATGTGGTCCCAGATGGTAATAGACCCTGAGCGCCCGAGATCAGGAGCTACGTTGCAGGGTGGAGACACAGGACCTGGTGCTGGGTAACTGCAATACTTTGGAAGTTTGGGACCCAACGTCTTTGCAGCCACAACCAGACCCTGTGAAGCAGCTGCTGTATCCAGGTCCCAGGAATGGAGAGGAAATGAACTAAATGACAGCCAAGCAGAGCTAAAGCAGAAAAGTGACTGAGGGAGAATAGCAGAACTGAAATACAGAGTGCAGGGCTACAGGACAGAGGCAAGACATGAGAAAGCAGAAACCAAAGTGAGGGTAAACAATACAAGACACAGGATAAAGGAAAACAAGAGACACATACAAAAGAACAAACATAAACACAGGAACTAGCCTAATACTAAAGTTGGTAAAGGTGGGCGTTTGGTTCACCATTTGGTCAATTAGTTGTTAGCTTGCCAACCACGTCAAGGTACCCCTAGGCAAGTCCCTAACTAAGACATATTAGCAAAGCAAAAACAAAAAATAAAATCTAAAATACATACATGGAATAGACACAGAGAAAATACCTGTAGACTGCACTACTAAGGACTGAACAGAAATGGGTGTGGTTTAAATACCAGTAAACTGACAAGGCAGAGGGAATCAGAAAACCTGGAATGAAACATAAGGATAGGAATAAAGGAAAACATAACAGGACTACAGGGCAAGGCAGGACTACAGGGCAAGGCAGGAATAAGCATAAATAATAAACAAGAAATCAAAGCAAGAATGATACAGAAAAGCCTGGATACAGCCTGATGAGCCTGCACAAGGGTGCATGGTTACAATGATCACCTGCCTAATATTGTGTATTTCCCCTTTTGCCATTAAAACAGCCCTGACGCATCAAGGCATGGACTCTACTAGACCTCTGAAGGTGTGCTGTGGTATCTGGCACCAAGACGTTAGCAGCAGATTCTTTAAGTCCTGTAAGTTGTGATGTGGGGCCTCCATGGATTGGACTTGTTTGTCCAGCACATCCCACAGATGCTCAGTTGGATTGAGATCTGGCAAATTTGGAGGCCAAGACAACACCTTGAACTGATTGTATTCCTCAAACCATACCTCAACCAGTCTTTCTTCGTGGCAGGGCACATTATCATATTAAGCCATATTAAGCCAATGCCATCAGGGAGTACCGTTTCCATGAAAGGGTGTCCAACAATGCGGGGTATATTACTGTCTCCTAGCCCCGGAGGGGCTATCCCAACCATTTTAAAACCAGTTTTGAAAACCAGTCAACAGTAAGGCTGGATTAAGGTGGCTTCTGATTGCCATCTGAAACTGAAGCCTTGCCAGGCTGAGATTTAATTACGTATCCGTCCTCCTCTGAGGACTGAATTATTATTTAGGTTTGGTGTGCTGCATTTTATTTTTTTGCATGGGCCATAAATGAGGAGTGAGATAATCTCTGATCATTGTTGGACATTTTAATAGGTATAGTTTTATCCACAGGGCACTCTATGTGTGCCAGGAGGTGGGCAGTGATTTTCACCATGGCACTTAAAGGATTTTTTTCAGGTTTCTTCAATTTTTTGTATGTATCCCCCCTACCTGGGCAAAGTAGAGGTAGGTATGAAGATAAGGAATTCTCTTTGCAGGTTATGTGGCTATTATTCTATATTTGTGACCACCCTAGTATATTGGTGCTATATATTTCTACTTTTGCACTGATATTATATGCATAATTATTTGAACATCTACTAGATATATTTACAGTTCAGGACTGTTATTCTGATATCTGTTTAATTGTACCTCTGATGGGGGATTGTAAATTGCTTGTTATACCCATCAGTTTTTGTACAATTATTTTATTCTGCAGGATGGGGTTGGTTTTATGTATTTTTTTTCTATTTTTCTACACCACTATTTTGTTAGCTGTATTTGTTATTTGGGTGTTTCAGTGTTGCTCACTCTGTGGTCTCCCTTTCATGGGACTGTTAATACATTTTTATACTTTGCTTATGCACATTATTTGTATTGACCTTTTTCTATGTATTAAGAGAGTGCCAGGAAAATAGATCCTCTCTTAAGATAGTTGCCCTAGTCACTATTCTAATACAATTTTTATGATTGATTTAAATATTTGATTTCAAAGAGAAACCAGTGGTCCCATTAGCATAGACAATGACAATGTGGTTTCAGTGTGATCATGTTCTTTGAGCTGGTAAGTTGATGGGCAAAAACGTATGATTTTTTTGACCATTAACTTTTACCGGCACGATAATTACGACACAATACAGTGTTTCATGGTGTTTTTTTTTTTAATGGGTGAAATAATGATGTTAGTTTTTGAATTAATGGAGGCCATTGACTATACCCCAATATGTACTAATTCATTTTTTATGGCAGGATTGTCCCTTTAAAAACTATTTTAATGAATTGTAATTAAACTCTCTCTTTTCACTTTACAATGACACACACAGACACACACACATATATATATACATATGTATGTATTTTTGTATATTATAATGTCATATATCAAGTTATATTATATATAATGTTACAGTACATATTAAGATCTAGCATTTAAACGTAAAAGGTGTTTGCTTACTAAAAATAAAACTATTGCAAACAGAATTCAGGTGTTATGTAGCGGAATATAACAGCTATTTATTTCAATTCTACAAATATATGCAATGGTTGTCATATAGAATGCTGGACTGTATTCTCTCATTCAACAGTTATGTAGCATTTCTCCAGTAGGTGGAGCTGTGTTATAATGTTTGAGTTAACAAAATCCTACACTCTACCTGGTAATGCAATATTATTGTATTGCAAATAGTTATTTCTCCAAAACAAGATAATGTGTTTTGGCATAATAGGTCTGGGGGAAAAAAAATACTTCGGCTGTGGATATTCAAAAACCTTTTTTTGGAAATAAAAATGCATTACTTTTTTAAAAAGGCATTTCATTTTATGTTGCAAAATGCCAATCTACTCAAATGAATACTTCTACCTTCAAATTATAAACATTACACTGACTGCATTACAGTTATGTCTAATAGCTCTGATTATTATTAATGATGGGAATTATAAGTAGTAATTCTGTAACAGATAAAAATGTTTTTGGCTTAGCTGGGTAGCTGGATAGTGCCATCTGATTTTTATAAAGCTCCTTTATGCCTTCTCTTTTCCTATTATGAATAATTTTCAACTGATTGTTTTTTATTTTTAATTATTTTGGTTCAGAGAACATATTTTCATATGGTTTCAAACAAATTCTGATTTTATTTAGCATATGTCAGTGGGCACTCGTCAAGTAGAAATATGGAAAATTTCAGCGCCACCTGTAGGAAATCTTGGACAACTGCACCCACACCTCCCACAAATGTTACATTTATTTACAGAACCTAGGTGCGCTTTGCCCATTTGAATAATAAAAATGGGCAATTGAATGAACTCATGTGTAAATATCATTGCTATTGCATCTTGCCATCACAAATGGCTTATTATGTCAGCTGAAGCATGGAAAACATTGACATTAAGTCTATTAATATCAGGAGCATGATTTAATTATACTGGGTTTCCCTCAGTAATTATTGAGAAATAACTTGCTCCATTAGAATAAGGCTCTCTCCATATAAATGTTCAGTTCCTCACAGAGTAGAAAGGCCCTGTAAATACACCATCCCAAGTTATTCTCATTACTGAAACTCAAGCACAGAAACAAAGGCTTGAGGCAGCAAGTGTATGACTTAAGAAAGGATCCTATTGTATCCGAATTTGGGATTTTTCCTAAATTCAGCAACTCAGTATAGCCACTTTCCACCTGAAATAGGCAATTATGTTGGTGATTTTGGTCTTACATTCTGCCATATTCTGTTCAGGGATTTTGACCCTGCAAATCCTATTAATTCACCCTACTCAATATGGGCCGAGATCCCCCCAGAATAACCTAAAATTGGCTAAAACAGATGAATTATGGGCATTTTCAAATTTTATATTTAAAAAAAAAAAAGAAAAATACCTGTCCCTATCACAATGCCTCCCTAATGATAAACGGGCCGGTCTTGTCTTATGTAAAGCTTTTTAATACGAAGGATACAGCTTATAGTTCAAATCAATTTAGATGAAGTTCTGCTTTCTCCAGAGACAATTTTCCTCCTGTAGTTTGGTCTTTGCATCTAGCATACCAACCAACCAGTGTCCAATTCTTTTATAACCTCTGGTTCTGATCCAAACATCTCTTTCCCGTTCCAGTCTTCAATATGCGTCAAGCACCAAATAAGCTTTGTTCACATTTGAGTAACTCAGACATTAATTCAATCTTTGTAAGGCCCTGTAAAGTAGGGTACAAGGGCAAATAGCCTGACTGGGTGCTACCATCCCTGCTAGTATGCGCAATGAACATATTTACTTGCGTAGAAACAATACATTCCTTTATTTACATTCTTTCTTTTTTCTCTTGCTAATTTTGTGAACAATCTACAACTCTGTCTTCTGCACTGGAACAAAAATGAATTTCTTCTGGCTTATGTCGAACTATTCAACTGAACTATTCAATTCATATGTGTTTGAATAATCTCTTTTTCCTGAGCTATAATTAGAATATTGTCCAAATAGACAATCATTTGCCATTTCTTGTGCTTCCAAATACATTGTAGATAAGGTTGATGTAGGACAGCAGTGACATAGTTATTGCTAAATAAAATCCTTGGGCTCTATTTTCACAATCCAGTCTGATGGCAACAGGAGTTCTGTCCATTTCTCTCTATGTAGATTTTTACCATTATTTGTTTTGTGTTAAATATTGAATGTCTTCCTCGCAATTGAGGGTCTAGGATATTCAGCCCTTATTTTAATATGGACTATTTTTTCCATTGGTTTTCCTAATCGGTAGTCTATATGATGAGCCACATGCTATAAAGGAGTCCATTCCGCAGATCGGTGGGGAAATCCCTCAGTATTAAATAATGGCTCATCTTGACCATCTACAATAGGGCCGTCTGCAGTTGACTTATTAGTCATAATTAGAGTTGAGAGAACACCTTGTTCGGGTTCGGCGGGTTCGGCCGAACTTCGGAAAAAAGTTCGGGTCCGTGCTCGAACTTGACCCCGAACCCCATTGAAGTCCTGGAAAGGGCTAGAGGGCTGCAAAAGGAATTAAAATGTGGGTAAGAGTAGGACAAGTGCCCTGCAAACAAATATGGATAGGGAACTATAAGAGTGATAAGTTTAGCTTTCTTCATTTTTTTTTAAACTTGTGCACTTCTTTATGAGCAGAGGGTCCTCAGTGAATCTTTAAATCACACTGTTCCATGATGCTTATTTGCCCATTCAGTGTTTTTTTTTTTGTTCATTTAGATTATAATCATCATAATGAGGTTTAATAGATCTTTTTTAAGAAATATACTGACCTTGCATTTTCTCCATTTTTATTACTCTCTCTATTCTCCATTTCAATATCCTCAGCTGACCAGAAAACTTCTGAAAGAGATAAATAACTATGTCTTCCCATAACTGGGCTCTGATGAATTGATAGAGCATCCTTAATGGATTTACTTACATTTTCAGAAATTATAGTCATTGCACAGCATACGGCATTATGTACAGTCTTATTGACTTAAATTCCCATGAGAGTTTGTATATTATCTTCTGAAAATTATTTCTTAGAACTAGTTCTTTTATTATCCACATTATATTGCACTGTCACAGATATAATTAATATAAAAAATATATACAAGAACAGTTGACTAGTATAATAACGATCTGAAAAAATACTAATAATATAAAAAAAAACTGAAAAGGGAATTGTAGTAAGCAAAAATGCTACATACTGTGAAGAAACTAAATACAAACTGAAACATCTGTCACATGTAGCAATTCTAGTCTGCAACAGTAAATCTGACCGTTAATTTTAACTACAGAATGGTGCCTTGCAGCTGAGAGCCGTTACAATGTAACTGTATTTAATACTTTGTAAACCTGAACTAATGCACAAAAACATCCATATATGAAAATAAAAAAATATTCCCATGCTTCCCAGGAGAGGGTAATTAAGCAGTCCTTAACTTTTCCTTCGCTAGTAGCTCTCATCCATTTTTATTGTATCCGTATATGAAAAGCCACCATATCAACTAGGGATAGGTAACCTGTGGCCCACAAGAAGCTGAACTACATTTCCCATTCTCCTCTGCTAGTCTCTCAGCTGGAAGCGCATTATGGGAGATGTAGTTCATCATCAGCTGGAGGACTACAGGTTCCCCACCCTTGATTTAAACATTTGGAAATGTACCACATACACCTGAAAAGACCTAAAATAAATAAATTATATGAATATAAAATAAAAAATTAAGCAGTGCAATTTCAATACGTAAGGTACCCTAATGATAAACACAGATGCTCCTCCTGTCCAATGAAGTGCTTGGAGTGACATTGAACAACTGCTTAAAAAGAAATATGAACTCTTGCACTCCTCATGCTTATTTCTTGCTCATTTACTGTGAAAATACACAATCACAAAAGACTGTCCACTATAGTAAAGAGCTCAATAAATGTGTTCTCAGCTTCACCATCTTTCAAAACCTGAAATTCTTTACTTTTTAAATTATTTTGCCATCTGGCACCTCCCAAGCTGACAGCTCTTGCCAGAGCAATGACATTATTATTAATCCAGCAAACGTAACATGAAACTAACATCCACTGAAAAGAACCAAAAAAAAAAAAAAACAGTTCTACTCCAAAAGAAAATGAGTACGTCTTTAGAGTTTTTTTGAACGTTTTCTTTTCAATAGAAGTGACTCACTATGAGAGCTATTTCCCAAAAGTGCATTGGAGGTTAATACCGGTGAGAAGAATATTTCAACTCACTGACTTAACTATACACTGATCATTGACAGCCATGTGAGTTTCTTCAGCTAGAAGAGCTCAGATGGCCATGGATTATGCAGATTTATATCTTACAGACTCTCACTTTTTCACAATGCATCTAGTAAGACCAACTCTATTCTTTTTGCAGGAGAAACTCAACAGTTTTGTCCCTGCACATTGCATAGTTAAGTCAGTAAAATGGTCATTTCACCACAGATCCATGGTAGCTCACTTCAAATTATGTTGTATACTTGGGTGTTTATTTCACTAAAACTAATAAAGAAGCACAAGTGAAATGTTAGTTGTTCCTAGTGTGATGATAACCTGACGTACTTTTGTCTGGTGAATGACAGACTCTCCCGCTAGAACAGACAGAGCCCCTCGATCAGAAGAGGGGGCCATATCTAGCAGATCAAAAGGATCAGCAGCAAATTACAGAAAACCAAAGCACATAAAATGAAAGTCCAATAGCAGCAGAGGTGTGGAATGGTGCCAATTAGGGCTCACGCAATGTGTTTCGCCCGCCGTGGGCTTCCACCTGGCGTGTTCTTCTCGCACCATAAAATATTCTTTTATATTCACCGTTATTCAATTCTATGCCGCTACTTCTGGGTTTACGGCTGATGACATCATCGCATCTACAAGTCGCGCTCCGAGACTTCCCTCTTCCTCTCGCGAGAAGGCTCCATGTCTTTCCACTATTACATTTTCAGCCCAAAATCTTGCCCAAGTCTAAGATTAATAGCAGGACATTACCACCCTGCAGAAAGCTGAAAACACTTCTTGGTGTTCTTTGTCACATCCAACAGTTGCTTTAGTACGGTCTCATCTAACATCCTTCCCTGTTCCTTCACAAGATACCTATTAAATTTCCACTTGTTCTGACTACACAAACATCAACCTGTTTCTCTACTGGTACTCTTCATTTCCCAACTATCTCGGAATCATCAACCTATTCTAAAAAATACACACATTAATACTATTAACACTGCCTCCCAGTACAACTTCCAACCCACTTTGCTTGTTTCACTGGCTTATAGACTACTTGAACTAGAACTAGTGATACAACCCCAAATAATAACTTGACTCAATGTAATCTGGCTTTCACCTTCATCACTGCAAAAATAAGAGGCTCCAGATCTCCTGAATAACTTTAGAAATATAAAAAGAGGGGATGGTGCAGGAACACTAGAATAAGATGAGAACACCAAATATTGTGTAGTATATCAATTCAGTATGAAGAGAGTATCAGAGATGAATGCACTCATTTTATACTGTTTTTTTTCATTAGCTGAAAAATTAGCCTTGATTCAAGAACAGTCTCAGAACATATGTATAAAATATACACTATAAGCACAGACACAAAAACAGGACACCCCTCAGGACGCGTTTCGTAAAAAAACTTCTTCAGATGCACACTCACCCACCAGCTGAAGAAGTTTTTTTACGAAACGCGTCCTGAGGGGTGTCCTGTTTTTGTGTCTGTGCTTATAGTGTATATTTTATACATATGTTCTGTACCTGGCCAGGTGAACAACACTATACTAGCAGTGGGTAAGGTTGTACTACTATATATATTTTATATATTATTTTATTCTACTTTACCGCTTATTGATATTACTTTTTGTGTTTTTTCTACTCTATTTGTTTTCTTAATATTATATTATTGTGGTACTAGACTCAATTATAGTCTTTTTACCTTATATACATGTATATTTTGTGACAATAAATCTTTTCTATTTTTATAATTATGTCTTGTTCTTTTTGGGGTATATTTTAGCGCTGTCTCTCTTTCTATTAATAAATGGTGCAGTAAAGTCAAACAGTTGTACAATGGGGAGACACAAACACACCGCAGTAATGGATGGCTGATTCAGAATGCAAAATCAACGCATTTCACCGGATCAAGTCGCTGCTCCTTCAGGAATAACTGAGACTAATAGACACGGGGATGGGACAGTTCATCACGGCTGCATTAACACACTTGCTTCACCGCCCCCTCTCCTGCAATGGCCAGTTCATCGCGCGAGAGGTCATCGCGGGACATTTCATTGCTAAAGGTGAGTATTGGGGAGTAGCATTAGGGTTAATTTTAGTATTAGGGTTTGGGGGTAGCATTAGTATTAGGGTTAATTTTAGTATTAGAGTTCAGGGTTAATTTTAGTATTAGGGTTTGGGGGTAGCATTAGTATTAGGGTTCATTTTAGGGTTAGAGTTCGGGGGTTAATTTTAGTGTTAGGGGGTTAATTTTAGTATTTGGGTTCGGGGGTTAATTTGAGTATTATGGATTGGGGGGGTCACTTTTGGGGGGGTTTATTTATTAGGGGGGTAATTTATTTGGGGGTGTACGTTTGTAAGCGCTGACAGTTCAACGCTGAACTGTCAGCCCTTACATTGCCGTGATGAATGGCCACGTTCATCTTCACCGCTGACAGTTCAGCCAGCGGTCAAACTGCCGCGCTGAACTGTCAGCGGTGAATCAGCCGCGCTGAACTGTCCTAGACGCAAAAGACACTAAACTAGTCTAACATTCTCCTCAATATAATGTTACAATACTATGGAGACTCATCACTAAAACAGAACTGGCAAGTGAATGGCAAAAATCAGGTATTAATAGCTGTGTTAGAAACATTCTCCAAATTGTCTATCTTTCCAGGTCAGCTATTAATGCCTGTCCACTGCTATTCAGTTTTAGTGAATAACCCACGACATATTAGTTACAAAAATGTTAAAGAGTGGCTCGTAGAAACATATTCCATGTCACAGGTAGATTGTCTGGCCTGGATAATCTGTACAAATGCCATATTAAACATTGCTCTTATATCTTTGGGTCAGTGCACAGCATTATGGAATTCTTTGATGAGTATGTTAACATACTATATATAGTGACCATAAATCTGCAGTGATGGATATAACTAGTGTCTCCATTTCTATATAAATCAACCCCTTCGCAACCTTATGATGAGTTAACTCGTCATAAGAGCCGCAGCATTAGCGACCTTATGATGAGTTAACTCGTCATGCAGTCTAGCCGGCGGTGCACTCCGTGCGCACCACCAGCCAGTCTGCAACGGGTCCAGGACTAAGCCTCGGACCCGAGGCAAAGCTCCTGGATCAGATCGGTGGATTTGCGGGCATGTGATCGCGGTGATAACGTGATCACCGCGATAACATGCAAATTAGATGCAAAGTCAATGTGTTCACACACTGACTTTGCCTCTAATTCACTCCCTGTGCTTCACGTTCTTATAGTGAAGCACAGAAGGTGACCTGTAAGTTTAAATAAATAAATAAATAAATAAACATTGTATGAGAAAAAAATAATAATAATATTAACCCTTTCATGGGTGATCACAGTTTGTAACTGTGATCAGTTTCCTTCCACTTTATGGCCCTCATTTAGTTTTTTTTTTACAATTTTTTTTTATTTTTGCAATTTATAAAGTTTTTTAATAAATGCATGTAATTGTAATATATTTATTTAATAACATTTAACCCCTGCATGCCTTTTGCATGATTTTTATGGATCTGACATCGCACTTTTCAGAGTTTTTTTTTTATGTCTTTTTTGTTTAGGGGGGTTTGGAAACCAATATTTTTATTTTTTATTAGTTAGTTAATTAGGTGGGTTAAGTGGGTTAGTGTTGCACTAGTTGTGTAGCTTATTATTGGGAAAATAATGGGGAAAAACTTTTTAATACTAAAATGTAAATAATTTTTATGTATAGGGTATCAAAAGAAAGCTCTAACTGTCCTTTAAAAAACAACATATAACTTGTAAGTGTGCGTTAAATGAGAGAGAGGAAAATTATGTTTCAAAAACCGCATATTAAAAATTGAAAAACGCTCTGCTCTTTGGCCTAGGACAGCGGTGGCGAACCTATGGCACGCGTGTGAATGAGTATAAGTGTGTGTATGAGTATAAGTGTGTGTGTGTATGTGTATGAGAATGAGTGTCTGTATGAGTGAGTGTCTGTATGAGTATAAGTGTGTGTGTGTGTATGGGTATAAGTGTGTGTATGAGTATATGTGTGTGTGTGTATGTGTGAGTATAAGTATGAGTGTGTGTGAGTATAAATGTGTGTGTGAGTTTGAGTATAAGTGTGCATGCGCATGAGTATCAGTATAAGTGTGTGTTTGAGTATAAGTGTGTGTGTGAGTATAAGTGTGTGTGTGAGTATGTGTATGAGTGTGCGTGTGTATGAATATAAGCGTGTGTGAGTATGCGGTGTTGGCACTTTGTGGTCTGCAAATTTGCGGCGGTCAAAAATTGGTCACTCGTTCGCCATCGTTCTGGCCTAGGAAAACCCCTTGTCCTTAAAGGGTTAATACACTAATTTGAGAAAGCAGACAGAAAAGATACTCAGACATTCACATAGATATTATAATAGGCTATATTGTTAATAATGATCGCACCAATCTGTTGCAACAAGCTTGAACATGCACTTAAATCTTTGTCCCCCTTCACTAGAACAAAGAGTGGGTACAAAAATATTGGGGTCAGTAA
The DNA here is from genome assembly GCA_036172795.1 of Pelodytes ibericus. Classification (NCBI taxonomy): domain Eukaryota; kingdom Metazoa; phylum Chordata; class Amphibia; order Anura; family Pelodytidae; genus Pelodytes; species Pelodytes ibericus. The sequence goes on from CM069861.1 coordinate 190,070,685, forward strand.
GGGACAGAGAGACATTCTCTTGCTTTCAGGCACATCCTAGGGTGTTAGTTTAGCCCAACATCCTGATAATCTTACTATTACCCAACATCCCGATAATCTTACTATTACCCAACATCCAGATAATCTTACTATTACCCAACATCCCGATAATCTTACTATTACCCAACATCCAGATAATCTTACTATTACCCAACATCCCGATAATCTTACTATTACCCAACATCGCGATAATCTTACTGTTACCAAACATCACGATAATCTTACTTTTACCCAACATCCCGATAATCTTACTATTACCCAACATCCCGATAATCTTACTATTACCCAACTTCCCGATAATCTTACTATTACCCAACATCCCGATAATCTTACTATTACCCAACATCCAGATAATCTTACTATTACCCAACATCCAGATAATCCTACTAGTACCCAACATCCAGATAATCTTACTATTACCCAACATCCCGATAATCTTACTATTACCCAACATCGCGATAATCTTACTATTACCAAACATCCCGATAATCTTACTATTACCCAACATCCCGATAATCTTACTATTACCCAACATCCCGATAATCTTACTATTACCCAACTTCCCGATAATATCACTACTACCCAACACCCCGATAATCTTACTATTACCCAACATCCCGATATTCTTACTATTACCCAACATCCAGATAATCTTACTATTACCCAACATCCTGATAATCTTACTATTACCCAACTTCCCGATAATCTCACTACTACCCAACACCCCGATAATCTTACTATTACCCAACATCCCGATATTCTTACTATTACCCAACATCCAGATAATCTTACTAGTTCCCAACATCCAGATAATCTTACTATTACCCAACATCCAGATAATCTTACTATTACCCAACATCCAGATAATCTTACCATTACCCGACATAGAGATAATCTTACCCAACTTAATGGTCCTAATTTTATCTTTCTTGGAATGATGCAAGACTGAGTCAACCCCACCAGGAACCAAACCTGAAACTCTGAGAAGAGAACATATTTTAGTGTAATGCTTTAACCCAATGTGCCAGCTGTCTGTGTATTATACAAAAAATGAACTATTTTTAAAATTCTTCCATTTCCATACTATGAGACATTGTTTACAAACACCTATAATCAGATGCACATGTTTTCTGTTCTTACAGAACTCAATTATCTTTAAATAATAGTGTTGGGGGTAATGGGAGCTAAAGTTATTGAATACAAGATAACACAATGGTATTTTTTTTTCCACTGTGAAGAATCAATAACTGTAATTCAGATGCAGTATTATTCCCCCACCTCTCCCCAAAAATAAATGTAAAAAAAACAGTAAACCTGCTTTTAATGTCTATAGTAAATTCTGCATAATTAAATATATTATTCAGATGCAAAAAAATTAGAGCAACAGAGACAATTTTAACATGGTTTATGCAGAAGCATGATTTATGGAGTTACACATGATTTAAATGCATGTTATTTCTCCAGAGAATCTAGGTCGAGTTCTATTTTTTTTTGCTTTATCTTCATTTCATTTTTATAACCAAAGAAATATGTGTTAAATTTGCACGCCAATTTGGGAAACAAATGTATTCCTTTATCTCATGCTCTTTTTTTGTGATTCCACACAAAATAATGAGGCAACATTAACCTTAAATAACCCCTCCAAATTGAAAATGGCCTACTTTTTTTCCCATGGAGATTAAAGTTAAATAATTATTAAAATGTATGCCTTCATTAATATTGTATTTTATCTGTATTTTTAATGTGTTTAATTTACTCACACATAGTTTTGCAGCTTCTTCTACCCTCCCACTCAGCTTTCAATATTTGGTAGACACCTGGGAGCAAAAAAACAAACATTTTAAAGTATTTAAAACATGCAACTATGCTTCATTATCATTTAAGAGCCTTAGTTGCAATGCGTGCATAAGTATGTTGCACAGGATCTGTACAAAGCACATTATCCGTAGGGTTGCCGAGTCATCCAGCATTTGGCTGGACGCAAATAATTTACCTGCTCTCCAGCAATACAGGAAGTGGGATTACGAGGAAAGGAAAGTAACAAAATGGCAGAAACAATATTTTGCTTGGATTGAACCTTTACAAAAAAAAAAGCTAAAAGGGGTTATTTGTAAAAGTAAATTCTGGGGGTAAAAGCCATGCAATTTACCAATGGAAACTAATACAATGTTCCCCCACTTAAGACCACTTTCAGAACTTCGCACCATACTCAAAAGTTTGAGACTGTATATGTCATTTGTTTAAAAATAGTAATTTGTGAGTTTTATAGCAATTTTCTTAAAGTGCGTTATGCATATGCATATAAAGTTATGAAATTTGAATTATACTAACAGAATAGCTGCTGAGCAGGCGAGTCTTAAGCAGTTACTGTTATAGAGCATCCCTGATTGCGTAACTGTGCGGACAGCAGGACTGATTGTCTGAGAACCTTTGGATTTACTCCGGCCGCTGATAGTAGTGATAAATAAGCCAATGGAAGGGATCTCAATAGAGTGTAAGTAGTGTAGCTCCTGAGTGATAAGGCTTTGAAAGTCATCAAGGTTATTTAAAAAAAAAAAAAAAAGTCTAGTGATAGAGCATCTCTGATTACATGACTGTGCGAAGGTCAAGCCTGAATGCCTGGCTTTGTGTTCACTCTGGACACTGAGGAGTGATCAGTTTCAGTGACTGAAGGGATCTAGATGGAATGTAAAATAAATAGCATTTATTCTGACTCATGGGCCTTTTAAAGTCAGAAATATTTTTTATTTAAAAGTTACAGTGATAGTTCATCTTTGGTTACATGACTGTGCAAATGTCAAGGCTGAATGCCTGAGAGCCTGGCTTTGCGTTAGCACTGTCAGGAGTAATAAACTAGCTGACTGAAGGAATCTTGATGCAATGTAAGTAGTGTGAATCTTAAAATGATGAGGCTCGGAAGGTCAGCAAGACTATTTTGAAATATATTCTCTAATGGTGGTGTTGTATCCTGTATTATTATTAGTAATATTGTTATTATTATTATTATCATTATTGTTTCCTAAGTTATACGACATAGGTTCAGAATGAACACATTGTGTAACAAGGATATTGCCATCCCAAATGTATTACAGATCAAGTACCAACGCAAAGGAAACATAACAAATTGCCCACATTGATCAGTACTGGCATTTTTGCCGTACCAGTGACAGACGTTTAAATAACCCTCAACAAAATGAAAGAATTTAATTGGACTTTATTGATCTGATTTTATATATATTTAGATATCTTTCTCATCATAGAAAATTAACTTGGTCTCTCAACAGGCATCAAGCATAAAAAAATGACGTACTCTGGTGGATCGATGGTGCTACTGAATTCATACAGGACTGTATGTTAGAGAAAGTCTTCTCTCAGTAAAAATCAATGTTATCAGAGTAAAGTACAAAATGATAAGCTCACTGTGTAAGCCATTGATAGAGTTCCATTATCAGATCTAGGTGGAAAAAAAAGTTAAATAAAATTACTTGAAAAAGATAGGCTTGTAAAAGAGGATTAGAAACGTAAGAAGAGATGATACAATGGAAATTAATCAAAGGAGAACAAATAAAGCAAGCCACAAGCCAATGATAAGGTGGTCTATGGAAATAAACGATTTAAATAAGAACACTTTAATGGACAATAATGGAGAATGTCAAGTAATGCAAGTAAAAAGCATGCGGCTCCATTTTATAATCAAAATGGTAACCTCAAAAAAAAAAAAAAGAAATGAAACGTGTAGCTATTTTATGTTTATATCTAAGAGGTTGTACAATATATCCCCTGCCTCTATTATATAGAAATATATTAGCTTTAAGTGTCCACAAAAAAAAACTTTATAACCTTCTTCACCGTATTCTCCAAACTCTATCATTGTACTCTCATGGCACAATGGGAGATGGTTCCTCATTGCAGATTTGGTACAATACACTCTCTAGGAGCTAAACTGGTAAAATGAGGGTATTTGCCCCAATGGTACTGCACCCTTTGTTGAGATGTAGATTGATACCACAGAGGCTTACTAGGCACTAGGAGAGGAGATCCCAGGAGGGTACAACAGGAGATGATAAAGAACCCTGGGATAATCAGGAACCAGCTATAGATCTATAAAATCTGTTTATTTTTTTTACCCTTTACCAAGGGTAAGACATTTTATTTTAATCTTTATTAACATATTACAAAAATATAAATTACAATATAATAGATTGTTGTGACTATTTTATGAGATTCACATAAAACATAACACTATACAGACATAACACACATACATAGCAAACACTGATTCTGTTATTTCCATTATTAATACATGCCATGTCATTTCAAAACTTCTTGTCCCATCACACAGCCAATCATAAATCAAGAAAAATAATCAGGCTTGCAATTCCTTCGCCAAACTGCAGTACTGGACAGTTGCTGTAAAACATAAGTGAGCAAAATAAAAAAAAATAAAAATGTTTTTTGTTTTTTTTTCCAATAATCTGTCATATCGGAAGAAATAGAAGAAACTTTCCCCCAAGTTTATGTGGCACTGACAGATGCAATAATTCTAGAAGTCAGCTGCAGAGCTTGATTTGAACCACATTCATAGCTGTGACTGGCAGATCCATTCATATACTTTACAACCCATTTGGGACTTTGAAAACCACAAACTAGCTGAGTGACAGGATTATCACATGCCTACCCAATTATGTATTTCACCTGTTACTCTGTTTGAGAAAGCACATCTTCTGAAAAATGAAGGCTTGTGGAGTGAAGGTTTTGTGGAATTATTGAAATCACATTCAGCTGAAGCCCGTGAATTATTTAAAACAAATGAATAAAACATGCCAGACTTTTCACTTTGTGGAAAGTTTACACGGACTTGTTAGATACACCTTGACAAGTGTCTAGCACTGGACATTCATTCCCGTTGAGTAAGCCGAGGTGAAGTGTCACAAGGAGCAGTAGTCTATCGAACATTGTACATTACTCCTGTGTCAGCAGGAACACCTTTCCAACAAATGTGCTTAAACAGGTGAATTGTGTAGGAATTTGAAAGATGTACATCAAGAGTGTGATAAAGGAGACAATTCTCTGTTCTGATGTTATTTCAATGTTTTCAGCTTTATCAACCCAAATAACTTGGATTGCGGTTCAAACTGTACACTGATAACATCAAAAATACAATATGTTTCATTAAACTCTTCAAAATGCAACAAACTATACTTTTTATATTACAAAAAAAGGCAATTAAAGGTCAACTGTTGCCCTTTTTTTTAATTGGAGGATTGCATCCAGTGTAGGCATTTTAAATGTAAATACTTTAATACGAAAAGACAAATAAAGTAACATAGAAACATAGAATGTGTCGGCAGATAAGAACCATTCGGTCCATCTAGTCTGCCCAATTTTTTTTTTTTTGAGTACTTTTATTAGTCCCCCGTTCCCGGTCTTATAGCTAAGATAGCCTTGTGTCTATCCCACGCATGCTTAAAATCCTTGACTGTGTTTACCTCTACCACTTCTGCTGGCAGGCTATTCCATACATCCACTACCCTCTCAGTAAAGTAATACTTTCTGATATTACCTTTAAATCGTTGCCCCTCTAATTTAAGACTATGTCCTCTAGTTATGGTAGTTTTTTTTCTTTTAAATATACTCTCTTCCTTTACTGTGTTGATTCCCTTTATGTATTTAAATGTTTCTATCATATCCCCCCTGTTACGTCTTTCCTCCAAGCTATACATGTTAAGATGCTTTAACCTTTCCTGGTAAGTTTTATCCTTCAACCCATGAACCAGTTTAGTAGCCCTTCTCTGAACTCTCTCCAAAGTATCAATATCCTTCTGGAGATACGGTCTCCAGTACTGCGTACAATACTCCAAGTGAGGTCTCACCAGTGCTCTGTACAATGGCATGAGCACTTCCCTCTTCCTACTGCTAATACCTCTCCCTATGCAACCAAGAATTCTGCTAGCATTTCCTGCTGCTCTATTGCATTGCCTACCTACTCCTTAAATCCCTTTCCTCAGATGTTGAGGTTAGGACTGTACCAAATAGTCTATATTCTGCTTTTGGGTTTTTACGCCCAAGGTGCATAATCTTGCACTTGTCCACATTAAATGCCAGTTGCCACTGCTCTGACCATTTTTCTAGTTTAGCTAAATCATTTGCCATTTGGCTTATACCTCCATGAATATCAACCCTGCTGCAAATCTTTGTATCATCAGCAAAAAGACATACTTTGCCAACAAGACCTTCTGCAATATCGCTAATAAAAATATTAAAGAGAATGGGTCCAAGAACAGATCCCTGAGGTACCCCACTAGTAACAAGGCCTTGCATCGAATATACCCCATTGACTACAACCCTCTGTTGCCTGTCACTCAGCCATTGTCTAATCCATTCAACAATATTGAAATCCAAACTCAAAGATTTCAGTTTATTGATAAGCCTTCTATGTGCGACAGTGTCAAAAGCCTTACTGAAATCTAGGTAAGCAATGTCTACTGCACCACCCTGATCTATTATTTTAGTTACCCAATCAAAAAAATCAATAAGATTAGTTTGGCATGATCTCCCTGAAGTAAACCCATGCTGTCTCTGATTTTGAAATCCAAGCGACTTTAGATGTTCAACAATCCTATTCTTGGTATCCTAAAGTACCATACTAAGCCCTCTTTGCTTGGATAGCACTAGCATGGTGCCAAGAGAAGTGGGAGCCCCATCTCACTGAGAATGGACAGCACTGATAAAGCCTGTCCTATAGGATGGTACCTCCTGGAATGGGCATCAACCAGTTTTTGCTCACTGTCACCATTACAGAGGAGACCACTCCATCAACATATCAGACTAATCCCACACATAAGGGCAGTCTAGACCTGCAATGCATTACAAGCCTCAGATGGCTTATTATAGGCCTCATCGGTGTGGTACAGCTGGTGTCACTCTAGATGCAGTGAGCCAGGGACGCACATCTGGGCATACCCAGATAATTTGTGGAGACAAAAGAAGTGGAAACAAGAACAGACAGCACTGAAATAGCATGTTCTATAGGTTGGTACCTACTTGGGAGGGGCAAGAGGGGAAAGCCTGCTCTCCACATGGAAAACAGCAACCACAGATGTACATTTTGGCTTATCATAGGGCTCTTTAGTGTGGAACAGATTTTCCTCCCTTGCATCTGAGGCAAGTCTGTGCAAACCAAGCAGCTCACAGACTTCCACCAGCTGCCCCACTACGCACCCGGGAGTGCTTATAAGTCATGGAGGGTGCTGGGAGACTGGGGGTGCTGATCTGGCACCCTCTTGTTGTCACAGTCAAGCTGTTTAGGGACAGAGATGGAACTGGAAAGTTGATTGTGGATAGAGATGGCACTGGAAAGCTATTTGAGAGCATTTAAGACACTGGAGGGGCAGTGTATATATATGATGTGGCAGCAATGTAGCAATATATTAGTACATTGTTTAATCACAATTTTTAAAAACATATGTTAAGGAATATACATTACTTAAATATTATTTATATCATTCTTTCAGCAAAACATTAACATTTTGCATTGATATAATTTGTAAGTAAATATTAAACATGCACAGTGAAATGTTTGTTTCTTATAAGAGAAGGTCCTTTAGAAGATTAAGACCAACTACACCTGCCCGGCCCCAAAAAAAGTCGCCACCTGGATTTAACTAAGCAAATAGGTCTGGAGTTGCTGCAGTTGTTCAGGTCTAGGTTTGGCAACATTATGTGCCCAAAGAATGAGGTCAGCTGACTACCTGAATATACTAACAATTAAAAAGACAAAAAGGAGAGCAAAAATTATATTCAATGTAAAATATGTGCAAGAAAATGGGCCAAAAGAAAACAAATGATACTTCTTTGTGCAGAGTTTGCTTGAAGATCTTCTTCCATATATATTCCAAAAAACAAACAGAGAAATATGCACAAAATAGTGTTATAGTGTTTAACCAGGGTGTGTGATGCTTAGTTCACTTTACAACTACTTGGACAAAGTATCTAATGAGGCTGATTAGTTGGTAGTATCAAGATGTTTCAATTAGAGACAGCTGTATTTAGTCTCTCAATTGGTATGTTCATTTAAACACTTAAAGCACTGTGTTATTTCTTGCATGAGCAGAAATAAACAGACTTAAACCAGATTGGTTTTTGTGACACTAGTATTTTAATTAGAAGCAAGCAGCGCTTCACTTTGGTGATGTATAAACTTATTAAAACACTTAAAATATTACTTGCCACTCGATACAGACAAATTTACAGATATTTTACAAAAAACTAATGCACGCAGAGCTGAGCATATAGCTCCTATTGCACTCAACAGTTTGTATCAAAATGTCAAACAGACAAGTTCACAGATATTTTGTAAAACCAATACAAACAGGTAGAGCTGAGTATATAAATTCTAATGCACTCATATGTCTGGAGCATGATTCACAGATATTATACAAACGACAGATATCAACAGGCAGAGCTGAGCATATAGCTTCTATTGCACTCAAATATCTGTAGCCAAATGTCGAACATATAATTAAAACTGGAATAAGTTTCGGACGGATACGCAGAGCTTACTTAGTGAGAAAACGTCAACGGATGTGCTCAAGAATAAAGGCTTTGTCAGCTTTCACCAGCTGGCTTTGAATCCCAAAAAGCTTGATGAACAGGGGTCCTGCAGTTGTTCGGAGCAAAGTTTATGCAGATCGTCTGAAGCCACTTGGTGAGGAGGGGGTGTGTCTACAGACGCGTTTCACCAGAATGTGGCTTCTTCAAGTGAACCTGAATTTACTGAATGACCAGGTTATTCCTTCAATGGATTTTTTTCTTGGATTGGCCACCACAGAGTCCAGATCTTAACCCCACTGAGAATCTTTGGGATGCGCTGGAGAAGGCTTTTGCTTTATAAGATCTTGGTGAAAAATTTATAAATCTTGTGACATTGCAGAAGCTTATCGAAACGATGCCATAGTGAATGTGTGCCGTAATCGAAGCTAAAGGCGGTCCAACAAAATATTAGGGTGTGTGACCTATTTTTTTGGTGGCGACTTTTTTTGGGGGTCAGGCAGTGTATTAATAGTGAACTTTCTGTAAGTCTTTTAAATTTTTACTTAGACTTTTAAAAAACAATGATTCCACAGGGAACAATTTGCTCAAAACCAATTGAAGTCTTGGAGGATATATATATATATGTGTCATTAATCCACGTAAATCATTTCATTTTTCAGAAACAGACACCAAAAGAATCACTACAATTATGGGCAAATGTCAGTGTGAATTATTTCTTGTAAGGGATGTGAAAATGCTATATTATACATTTTTAGAAAGCACTTGACATCCTATCTATATGTTGACCTTTTACTTTGTACTAAATGTGACCTTTTTTTTTTCTACATAAATTCTTTCATCTGAAAAATTGCCTTTGTTGCTCTTGCAGCTGAATTGTGTCCTGAACACCTGGGATTTGATTTGGCTGTTTTCAAACCAATTGCATTGCTGAAAGATTCAGAAAACATTCAATTCACTAGTCTTGGAGGTCACAAAACTACTGATCGAAAAACAGTCGCAAATAGAGCGAAGAGATCTTGGGAAACATCAATTAAAACTAAGAGAATACCGTTTTAGATTAAAGTGTCCCAGTTTCTTGTGTACTACTATTAACTATTTGTTCAGACAGCAACATCTTAGTCTCCAATTAAAGTTCTACCCATAGGGCTAGTCAAAAATGAGAGTATAAATGTGGGAAACTAGTTTTAATCCACTATGGACAAAGGAAATGTACTACTTGAAAAGGCAAACAAGGAATATCAAAGAATGCATCCAACTGTATCTAAACCTTGAATTTGTCTGAATAGTCACCCTGTGTTCTTAAAGGGGCAGTCCCTGCTACAGAGCGGCTTCTACATGGGCAGCACAAGTGAAAAATAAAGTTTAATTGTCCTTTAAGTGACCAGCAGTAACCTCCCATGTGTGAGTAGGGTCCAGTCCAAGACAATACCCGTCCCACCCCTACCCTCAACACTGAAGCAACCACATAAGGTAGTTAAAACAGACACCTTCAAATCAGACCAAGTCCAATTAGACTTTATTGTTTAACCCTTGATTCCTTAAAGGTATCAATGATTAAAAAAAATGGTGTCCCCTTTCCCCAAGTAAACCTGCCATGTATCTTTAGAGATCCACACGGGTTTACTCTCTGCACTGCCTTCCAGTTGAGTCAGAGCCAGTGGTGAGACTGGTGCATGCTGATAGTGTCAGTGAGCGTACAGCCAATCAGAGTGGGGGCTTGTCCTGCCAATCTGATTGGAGTCTGAATGGAGCGGGGGGCTCTCTCTGCTAGTGCAGAGACCAAGTTAAGTTCCCCTCTGTTCCATCCCTTTTGGAAATTAGGGCCTATCTCTGCACTAGGAGAGAGTCAGACCAGAGCAGGCTACCTTTTATTTTCTATATAAAAAAACACAAGTGGGGAACAAAAAGTTTAGTTGCCCTTTAAAGATACCACAAATTCCTAGCATTTATTCCCAATTTATAATGATTTTCTACAGCTCCATTCTGCTCATTATAAATCCTATTAATGTGAATAGTTCTTTTTATAACTAATTATAGTCATCCTTACTTTAAACATGCATTTTGATTAAATAACCTGTTTATGTTATAAAGTATCCACATAAAAACATAACATAAAACAGTAAGTAAAAGTCCTTAATTGTATGAATCAGACTGATAAGTGTAGGTATAAATGAACAAACAAAAAAATACAGCCGTGAAAATGAAAGATGTGTGCTGAACAAAGACCTTAAAATTAGGGGAGTTCAAATTAATGTTTTCACATTGTGAATACTGGTGCTTCATAAGGAATGTTATAAATTTAAAATAATATAAATGTTTTTTTAAGCAAGTAAGTGAATAGGTAAAAAATAACTGTCTGATATTTAAATCAATGAAACCAAGGCAATCATTTCTGATACAGTGTACTACAGCAGGGTTTTCGAGATTCAAAAAAATGCCTACTGGAATTCTGACACATAAGCAAATTAACCTCAGTGATTCAGACTGAACCCTGTAGATAAATGCTATCAGTAAGTTTTACTGTTATATCTGGATATAGATGCACAGACTGCCCTGTATCAGTATTTAAACCTACAAGCTGTGCTTCTATGAGGTCGCAGACCAGTTTCTGACATAGATACAGGTTGAGTATCCCTGATCCAAAATGCTTGGGGCCAGAAGTATTTTGGATAACAGATCATTTTGGATAATGGATCATTTTCACCAGTAAGATATATTAACCCCTTGACGACAAAGGACGTGCCAGGCACGTCCTGGGAGAAACTCCCTTAACGACAAAGGACGTGCCTGGCACGTCCTGCAGTGAATGAAGCGGTTTTCGCGATCAACGATCGCGAAAACCGCTTTAACAGTGCTGGTCTATTGCCTCGACATCGAGGCAATAGCCAGCACAGAAATTTCTATTTTGGGACCCCCACGATCGCTCCACGGAGCGATCGTGGGGAGCCATATTGACGGAGCATGCTGCTCCGTCAATATGGCTAAGCCCTCTGCCGGTCTGAGCTTCGGAAGTGAAAGTAACTTCACTTCCGTCGCTCTGAATATGCTACTTGACTGCCCCTAGTGGTAGTTTAGTAGCATTGCAATGGAAAATATTTAAAATACATATTTAATTAATTAAAAACTGGTTATTTAGCTATATTAGCCTATAAGGTTAAAATTAAATATTTTTTAGCATAAGGGATAGGGTTAAAATTAAATTAAAGTTAAAAAATATTAATGGATATAATAAGGATTAGAGTTGGGGTTAAATTTAGTGTTAGGGTTACATTTTGGGTTCGGGTTGGGGGTCAAAAGATCAATATAGGAAAAAACCAAAAAACACTATTTTTGGTTTTTGCCCCATAACTCGCAAAAAAATACCGAAAAATATGGAAACATGCATATTTTTGAACTCAGGAGAACATTTAGAAACTATTTAGACGGGATCTTTTTTAATGATTTTATTTGTGTAAATTATATTTTAGGTCAAAGTTAGAAAAAGTGGGTTTTTTAAAAATTTTCATCATATTTTATGATTTTTTTTGTAGTAAATTATAAGATATGATGAACAACATATAATTTGTGTGGGTACTGTATGTGAGAAAGAAACAAATTACAGCTAAACACAAACACCCTAGAAATGTCAAAACAGCCATTGTCACCAAGGGAAAGTCAAGGTGAAAATGTCTTGTCAATAAGGGGTTAATGCAGTGGTATCAATGAAAATACTGTATTGAACAAATACATCACTTTTACTGTGATGTAACTGTAATGTGAGGCATTGTTGGGACATCAGACTTGCACAGGTGCCATTATATTACTCCTTGTGGGCATGGGGGAATCTGAGCATGCATGCAAAATAGCTTAAGGGGGCTGGACACTGAATAAACTACTGTGTGCTTGCATTCTGATCGGTTTGTGGGGAATTTGTGGCAAAAATCCTAAAAAATGTTTGGACAATGGATCATTTTGGATAACAGATTTCTGGATAAGGGATACTCTACCTAAATATTAATATTTTTGTTAGGATTTTTTTTAATGTCTCAATGCACATGTGATGAACAGTAGCACTGCTGACTCTCTCTAGCTTGTATATATATATTGAATTATATTATACAATCCAGACAAAATCAAGATTCTTTCTTGCTTTAGAAATATTTCCAACGCTATGGATAAATTAATTAGTAACAAAGTATTTAAGTAGGATAGATATTCTCTCGGTTACAAGTACATCCTGGGGATGTTACCGTTAACCAATTTAATGGTACACATCTTCTCTATTTCAGAAAGATGAAGGTCATAATGAACCCCACTGGAAATCATACCTTTAACCCTGAGAATTAATTAATTAATGGTCAGTAATGTTAGAGACGCTAAAACCATTCATGCTTCTCACACGTTTTGCCATATATTCTCTTACGCTTTTGCTGCCACCTAGTGTCAGTGATTTTAATTTTAGTCCTGTTTAGGCTAATTATTCAGTTTATGCTTAATATCGGTTTGTGATACATTTTTATGCTTGCTCAATCAGTATGTTACACAGTACACAGTTATTACTAATATGTAAACTTTCATTGAAATGCATATTTAAATAATGACTTGTTTTTGAGAACAGTGAAATATTATAAAATTGACATGCATATAAAAGATTAGACAAATGCAGAATTTTGAGAAATAGATAAAAGTCATAAGAAATATACTTATCATTTGCTTTTTATTTATTTCCTGTTCTTGCTTTGTTTTCTATTTTCATTTTTTTCTAGGCCTAATGTTCTACCTCTGAGGAAGCCTGTCAGTGAAATGCGTCAGACTTCTTTGATACATTGCAAGCATATTTTATATTTCACTGGTGCAGGTGTACACATCATTCCTTGCCACAGATCATACATTAGCCCAGCGAGTTATCAAACCCTCTTATTTAGTGTTTATATTTATTATCTACATTACAGGACATCACCGAGTTTGCCTGCAGATAAAAGTGTTGCAAAATATAAGATCATAGTAAATTAACAGTCGATTGTTGTTTTTCTGTACTTGAATTTTCATAACATGATGAATAACATAGATTTTCTCTATTGTCTACTGAAGTTGACATTAAGTTATCCTGCTTTTGCAGTAATTACTTTAGAATTCCGACTCACGAATACTTATTCTTAAGTGAAGAACTGTCCTCCTACATTTTTATTATTTTCTCCATATTCATGATTGTAATTGCTGGAATACATCATAGCATCATTATAGCTAGAAAAGAAAATGTAGGAGTTAAGGTCAAAGAAATCTGCTTGTGCTTGAATGGAACAAGTAATGTTTTTATATATTTTCAGCAGCGGTTTAGTTATTTGTATCACATTTCTAACTTAAATGAAGGTTCATGCATGTGAGATTTATTCCATGCAATTGTGGTGTCTTGGAAAATGGCATAATATTGGGGGCTATTCACTAATAGTGAGCAAGAGCACTTCAAAAATCCAGCATTAATAGACAAATTAAAAAAAAATAGGCAAGTTGGAGATTATTTTCAACTCTGTTATTAAAGTACAACTGTCGCCAAAATAAAGTTATGTTTAATTGAAAGATTTCAAGTGTAGCTATTTTAAATAGAACAGTTGGAATTCAAGACTATAAATAAAATACCTAATTGAAGCCTCATAATGCCATATAGCTCCATCAGGGGGGAGACATCTTGGGTCAGATCTTCGAGCATTCCAAACAACATGTCCACCCCCTGATAGACCTATACAAAGGAAAGAGGGCTATTTTTATGTATGTTCTTTCATTAAGGCATTTCTATTTAAAATGCCTACACTTGATACAATCTTTCAACTCAACATAAGTTCATTGTTTTGCCACAGTTTTTCAGTTCATTGTCAGTGAAGAGCCCCTGGTTGACACTCTTCAATGACGTGCTATTACTTATTTTTGTACTCAACATTTTCTATTAAGGTCTACGGTATTCACTGACCCAAGATATAATAACCATTCATTTTTAATCTAATAGGTTTGATCGTTTACAAGGACACATAGTTATGACTAGTTTACAAGGGCAATAAATAGGTACATTAGTAGGATTCTGTCAGTGGCAAACAATACTGTGGAGGGTTGGAATGCAGAAGGTTTACTGGGCCACCTTCAACTTTTTGGTATACGCCAGGCAGCATGTAAGCATTCTGTGTGTAAAGCTAAATATAGTAGCCTGCTCGTATATTCCAAAGTTTCTTTTTATTCAAACAGAGAATCCTATTTAATCATGTCTCATCCGTGCACCTATATTTTATTAATCTTTTACCTTAATGGGCCTGCTAGACATTACGCTGACATGAATAATTAGACACCACCTCAGCATTTTACCTGAACCAGATATTATTCAGCTTTGATGCAAACCTACTGGAAGATTCATGGTTCCTTCCATCTTCTTTATGGGAAAGCTATGGTGCAGAAACATTTGGTGCGCAAGACGTATAGCCCCCGTCATAGTAAGTGATTATGTGTGAAAGGCAAAAGCTTTTAGCTTTTATTATATTTTCATATCATCATTACTTTTCTGAAGCTTAATTTTTCTTTTTCTTTTTTTTTAAAATCCCACGTGAAATAGCTTTATAGTTGTACGAGATGATCATTTCAGATATAGATTTTACTACACTAAAATATAGTCTCATTATAGCATTTTACAGATGAACAGTGTTTAATGTTATTATGAGAAATATACCAGCAATCACAGTGGAAAATTGCTCCCATTATGTTGAAATAATTACGGCTATGGTATGAATGCAGACTAAAATATATGTATATATATATATATATATATATATATATATATATATACATTGACATCATGGTTAGTAAGTTTGTTTATTGTACTGTGTCTGTTAGTGGAGATAAAGAGTTAAACTGGTAACTATAAAGTACAATGTTATATTATTAAATATACTGGGGTTTATATTATATGGTCCATTCTGATATCTAGGATAACCTTATGTCTATCCCATGCATGCTTAAAGTCCCTTACTGTGTAACCGCTACCACTTACACTGTAAGGCTATGCCATGCATCCACAGCCTCTCAGTAAAGTAATATGTCCTGATATTACTTTTACATGTTTGCCCCTCTAATATAAGACTACGTCCTCCTGTTGTGGTAGTTTTTCTTCTTGAAAAAGAAAAGTCATGGGCTGCAACACCTTGCATCTTTGGTTTAACCAGTGGTGTATGTTGGTTTTGTGCTGTCCTAGGCAGACTAAATTTGGGCATCCCCCCTCCACCCAGGCTATACTGCAGCACCAAAGGATGTGCCACAACACCCACTAATTTTCCCATCCCCCATATTGCACACCCATGACATGGCCCATCACCCACATTGCACCCCATTGTATGAACAATTTGCCAAGGACATGCCCCATCATCTGCATTGCACACCCATTACAAGCCCCATTACCAGAGGACATGCTCCATCACCCTCATTTTTGTCTGGTGCTGCCCTAGGCAGAATAAATTCTGGCATCCCCCTCCACCCAAATTGAAAAACCAGGCTATACTGCATCACCAAAGATGTGCCCCAGCACCCACATTGCACACCCATTACATGCCCCATCACCCACTTTGCATACCCATTAAATGCCCCATAAGCCTCTTTGCACACCCATTACATGCCCATCACCCCCATTAAACACCCACTCACCCCAAGACATGCCTCATCACCCATACTGCACACTTGGTCACAGGCAAAGTGCTGGTAGTGGGAAATCTTCTGAACTTCCCAACCAGTGTTCAGAAGGGGAAATGTTATTAGCCTCCCCTAGGCAGACAACCCTACATTTAACCGTAACCATACATTTAACCCTAACTCTAACCATTATGCTAACTCTTAATGCATTCTAGTTTTAATTTAATTGTAACCCTATCCCTTATGCTAACCATGATTTCATTGTAACCCTAACCATTATTCTAACCCTAACCCTAGATTTTAGATAAGTCTTTTTGTATTGCAATGTTGCTGACTGCCTCTAGGGGCAGTCAAGCATCATTATTAGAGTGACGGAAGTGATTTTTTTTTTCATTTCTGATGCTCTAGGAGCATGCTGCTCTACAATATGGCCCTCACGATAATGGATTAAAAATTTCAGTGCTGCCTAATGCCTCAACATCGAGGCAATAGAGTAGCACCGCCAGATTTATTGAGTAGACCCTCATGAATACACTTCCTCATTTGTAAATATCCCCTTGTTTTAAAATATGGACAAGTCCAGTCTATACTACTAAATGTATTACTATGAACATCCAGATTCCCTTTACTGAAAACGTTATTTTAACAATAGTTACTAAAGTCACAGGAAGGCACAGCACATTTTATTCTTGTTTTACGATTTCGCTGTACAATACCATTCTATCACGTTAGCTGACGTTCTATATTTAATTAATAAGTATTTCATTTTGCAGGAGGGATGTATCCATCATTGTGACAGCCCGTATCAAATATGTGCTCTAATGTAGTTAGCAAATTAAATATAATTTTTAAAATCTCAAATAAACCCATATTCCACATTAGTTAATGAAGATGGAACAAACATATAGCCAGTTAATAAGCATTTCCATATCTAGCTTGAATTATTCTAATTTCAATTTATTAAAAAAAAATCTTAATTGGACAAATGAAATATAACAGAAAATAACATTTAATGCACTTAACTCCCACTATAGCTCTATCAAATGTAAGATGTAAAATAATGTTTTTCACTCTGTATGCATAGCAACATCGACCATTCTCGTGCTCTTACACAGAGGAATTCTTCAATTTTTCCAAATAAACTGCATTACAGGGCAATGGGCATACTTCATGAGAACTGGATCACAGTGGCAATGCTATTAAATCTCAGCTATTACTTTATCTAGATGAAGTAAATTTACATATTTATTGTCTATGTTGCTTTAGTCTGAAGACATTATTATTTTTTGTGCATAATAAATAAGGCTTATCAGAGGGCACAGAAAAGTTTGGGACTAACAATTATTTGTTATATAATAAAATGCCATTTCTGCCTTTTTTTTTTTTAAAGCCTTTACATTTTTTTTGGATGATTAGTCTTTGTATGAGATTAAACCTCCAATTGCTTTTTATGTAATGCTTTTATGACTTTGCTGAGATTCGAACGCAAAACCCCTGATGTTCAAGGTAAGGGAATTGTCACATATACTGGCTGGAATTGCTTTTTCAGCACAATGAAGAAACCCAAATTATTTTTTTGTAATTTTGCTTTTCAATTAAAGGACACAAGTTAATGAAATACATAAAGTACAAAATGCACATAAACATTAAGGAAGGTGGTGTTGGCATGTGGTTGGGGGGGGGGGGGCTGAGAAAAGTTAAGGGATAAAAAGGGGGGGAGTTGGGAGTCCTTCATTTTTAAATGCCAGCAACAGAGGGGACCTTATCGAGATAGAGGTGTCCCAATTTGCTCTAAAAAACTAGCATTTGGACAGCACCCTATAACCTGCAGAAGTTATACAGAACTCCACTGGAGTGACCCAATTTCACATAATGCACTACATAAATTCAGTATGCAACTATACCACATACTATCTTAACATTGTTTTTTTCATTTTTAAATATTTGAAGTTATTTTAAAAGCACCTAGCTTAGGTGAAACAATATTGGAGATTTAGACATAATATACGGCCATATTTAGCTTAGCCCTCCATGATGCCAATGTACTCCAAACTTGGTGAGTCCCATCTCTATAGTTTACTTACTTTTTATAATAGACGGAATTGTCGGGCAGCATGGAGGATACCACCAGGGAGAGAGGCAATGTTGGGGGGAGGAAGGGGGGAGAGAAAGAGGCAAGGGAGGGGGGGAGAGAAAGAGGCAAGGGGGGGAGAGGAGAGAAAGAGGCAAGGGGGGGGAGAGGAGAGAAAGAAGCAAGGGAGGGGGGTGAGAGAGGGAGAGAAAAAGGCATTGGAGGGGGGAGAGAGACAGTGTTTGGGGGAGGAAGGGGGAGAGAGCCATAATTTTGGGGAGGAAGGGGGAGAGAGCCAGCATTGGGGGGAGGGAGGGGGAGAGAGCCAGCATTGTGGGGAGGGAGGGGGAGAGAGCCAGCGTTGGGGGAGGGAGGGGGAGAGAGCCAGCATTGTGGGGAAGGAGGGGGAGAGAGCCAGCATTATGGGGAGAGAGCCAGCGTTGGGGGGAGGGATTGGGAGAGCCAGCATTGAGAAAGTCTTGGGGGGTAGGGGCAGCATTGGCACATAAAAGGAAATAAAAACATGAAATGCATTTTATATCATAATTTTTATTAAATACGAGAAAACTATTTACATGTGAATATATACAAGTTAAACTTTTTCCTATAGGGTAGTCTTACATTCAGGCTTTTAATTTTTTTCCTAAAGGAATATTCAAAGTTTGGGGGGTTGTCTTATAATCAGGGTCGTCTTACATTCGAGCAAATACGCTACTACCGTTAGTGCAACTTTAAATAGTATTTAAATAGTACTTCCAGTGTTCCCTCATGGGGTGTCAGTGTGATAGTAATCCACAATCATGCCACATACAATTTATAAACTGGGAAGGAAACTCTTTGTGAACTGGAATGCAATCAATGAGAATGTGAACACGAATGCACTTGTGAATAGTTAGGCACAATGGCAGTGAAGTGGGAGTGAATTTGAACACAAATTTAAACACAAATGTTAGGAAGAAAGACAGCGAAGTAGGAAGGACTAGGTGGACAGTATGAAGGACAAAGAAGGGGAGACAGAGGCTCTAAGGAGTTGCATGCAATGTCGGCACTATGAAAAGGAGCACAGAAGATCCATAGGCAAACTGATGGTTTAATCCATTTTAACCCTACGGAAGACATATCTTAACCTATGTTTTGGCATTATTAAAAGTCTGTAGGCCATTTCTATGAAGAGAAATGTGGAGAAACTGAAGTATTAAGTGTTAAATTAGCAATAGTCATCATGATGACAAATGAAAACAAATATGGTAAGCACTTACCTTTTCAGATTTAGGTGCCCTGTTTTTTGTTTTTTAATCTTTCTCCAGAGTGGAATAGATTTCCAGATATCACTCAATCCGTCACTAATTAAGAATTCCTGGAAAAATCTGCCCCTAAAAGCAAAATGCACCTGCCATGCATGTTACACATGAATGCACCCAACGTGTACATGTATGTATCTGTGTAACATTATACTGCAGGCTCTCTCCAGGGCTCACTAGTATGTACACGTGTTATATTTGTATATGTTGAAATGTGATATTATTGTATTGTACCGGCTCCACAGGATGGAATCCCAACCTTTTCTTTTGCCCGAAGAGTTAATCCAGTTTGGCCTTTATAAATAAGGTCCTCAATTTAATATCAACCGTCTTCGTGTGCCCCTGATAGGAGAGGTTGAAAATAAGAAGGTTCTTTAATATTCCAAAAGCACAATATGTGTCTGGAGAGGTGTGCGTAGAAAAAGAAACCGTAATTACTAAATAGAATGTGTCATAAATATCTGTCAGAAAGCTGTTATAGTTCTGCTTAGTTCATTTGTTTATTATAGTCTCTCGCACTGATGTGTTATGGCATCAATCTGTCATGTGAAAATTTGAAGAAGGAAAAAAAAAGGGTTGTTTCTGAAAAAACCCTGAAATTCTCCTAATCAAATGTGATTGTCAATGTGTATTTTCATTATCACTCACCATTGAAGCATTGTCACTGTTCAGATCACACTGCAGGAGACAGGTTTTAAATCTAAATTGGATATACTCTCTAGCTGCTTCCTTTATGTGCTCTTTACTGTATATAACAATTCAATGACGTTGCATGCAAACATTGTAACTTTGATAACTGAATACAGTGCTAGGATAATTAATACTGCTGCAATAAATCACCCCAACATTAGCTGCCCCCTCTCTCTGAGACTCCCTTCCGCAGAGAATTAAGCTCGCTCCCTCTTTTTCAAACTTCAAAACGTCCTTTAAAACTCACCTTTTTAAAATCGCTCACTTCTCATCCCACTAGAATACCTGTTAATTAACCTCTAGCCAGTCCCACCTAGCTCTCAATGTCCTCTAACACTGTCAGGAATAGGAAGCTTACAACTCATCCAACTAGAACACACATAATCTCTGGCCAAACCCATCTAGATTCAACCACCCCAAATACTGATAATACCACCAACTTCCTTTTGATCTATTCACTCCTTTAAAGGACAACTAAACAGTTTTTTTAACCTTTCACTTGTGCTATATTAGTATCACAAGTGAAAAAGTAATGTTTAGTGTTTAGTACTCATGTCCTCCAGTACCTCTAGATTGTAAGCATGTGAGCAGGGCTCCCACCTCATGGATTAGTCTGTTCTTCTATCTTAGTATGTAGTTCCCTTCATGCCCTGTGCCTAGCGCTACGTAAATTGTTGGCACTATGTAGATAAACGTTAATGTAATTTCTTCCCAGAATTCCTGAGTATTAGTAGAACACTTTGTACGTAAATATGAAAGTCAAATTATTATTGAAATACTGTTACCTTTTAACATATATTGAACGACCCACTACATGTTACAAACATTCATAGAATTTAAAAACATTTTTTTAGACTAATATAATAATAATATGTTTTGTTATTACGCTCCTTAAAATTCACTTAAAATTACCATATAGCTAGGGGACAGAGGAGGGATGGCAATTTTTGGCCTGGAGGGGCAAAACAGCTTAGAGTCCCATGGTGCAATTTAATCAACCCTCCACTTATCCTCAGGCAAAAGAGATAAGATACAAAGATTGATGGATAGAAAATGCAATAAAAACACAGACAAGAAGCATAGACAAACAGACAGACAGGTGGATAGAGCAGTGTTTGGACCCAAATGTAATTTTATTCAGTCTTCATTGACCTATTATCAAAACTTCTCTACGTCAGGTAAAGAAATGCACAGGGGCTAGAGGATGTGAAGGCGGAGACAGTAAGCAACTCTCCTCAAACATGTGTGCATGTCTATGGGGCCTGTGGGGCAGCCTAGAGCATACTTTGCCTGAGGGCTTTGAGGAAGATAGCTGCTCAACATAAGCACTGGTGCAAAAGTGAAAAGTGGTGTAGCTCCATCCCAGGTTAGAGAGAGGAATGGGGGTCAATTGCCTTCCTGCACCTCTTGGCTGGGTGTATTGATGGCAATGGCTAAATGTCAATAATATACAATACACTATTTACATTACATTAACATTTATTTGTACAGTGCAATAATTCTCGTAGAGCTTCGTACTACATACTAAGTTAGACAAACTAATACAGACTGGTACATGAGGTAGAGAACCCTGCTCGGAAGCTTACACTATAGAGGGAATGGGGTCCATGAGACAATTAAGGGATTGAAGAGGTCAGAGGGATTGATGTTGTAGTAACAATAGAGTGGATGGGAGGGATTAGGTGGGATAAGTCAAAGAGGGAGTGTGTGTTCCAGCTAGGTGGGATTGGCTAGAGGCAAAGTGACTGGTAATCTAGTGTGTTGGGTAGTAAGCCAATCTCTAAAGAGATGAGCTATTTGTAGATTTAAAAAAATACATATCATTTATGGATAGAATATCACATTAACATTTATTTATAAAGCACCAATAACTGTTGATTTGGATGTATTCCTACCATTATTTCCTACCATTATTTTTGTTTCTGTAATCCATTTGGACAAATGAATTGGCGCCAAAGTTCACCGTCGGGTCGACTCAGGAAGGTGATATAACAAATTAACAACTGTTGACGATAAACCATAACCAGTGATGTGTTGCCAAGCTACAGCTAGCATTACAAGACTGGCTCTGTTGGGGTTACTAAGTAGTGCATGTTATATTACATGATGTTGTTATTGATGTGGTAATAGCACATATTAATAAAAAATTGCAATCATTAATTTTGTAGTAATCAATATGCTATTATGTTAAAACTATTATCATGCAAATGAAAACTTGATTGATTTTTTTTTTAAATTATGTTATATAAATATATCACTATAATATGGTTAACATTAATATAATCATTTTTTAATATTAATTTGTTTTAATGTTGTTTATATTTATTTTTATTTATTTTATTATTTTAATATATGTTGTTATTTTTTTTTGCAACTTAAATGAAGTCAGCCAATTTGATCCGAAATTCGGAGTTCCAGTTACCAGTTAACATTCAGGTAGTATTCGCTGAAACCTTCTTCATGCGACATTTGAGTGGTAACAGTGAGTATTAGTTTTTTATGAAACATTTAAAATAATTTTCCTTCTGATTAAATTAGTTAATAAAGGGCACGTTACAATCTTCTATTTTTGCTCTTTTTCTAAGGACTTCCTTCTCCTTAACTTGTAGCATTTCATTCCAATATCCAATTTTACATCCAGAAAAACTTACTTTCAAACTTCCTCCAGAATTAGTTTATTCCAATGTTGAGCTTGTTGATTGTACATTGCCATACCTGGACAATTCCTATGTATTTGTAAACTGGCCAAATAGAATACTATTTAGCCAGGGACGATGATTGCTAGGGTAGGGCATGTAACCCTTGGATCTATAGTTGGTAGACACGTTTTTTTATTGTTAGGAGTGTTCATTATATAAACTGGGACTTGCATAAATATTTTGGTCTTTGTAGGTTGTGGTTTTCCTTTTCGGGTGTTTCATTTAACAATTTTTTATGACCATTTAGATTTTCTTTATGCCAGAATGAATTTGTCTGTTATGTACAGTATAGAAAAGGCTCTTGTGGTATTGTTTGTTCTATTTAAGAAGACTCTCTAATCTGGTGAGGGTACATTGCTTATAGCCCTTATTACATTGTCTATAGTCTTTAGTACAATGATAACCTTTACTTTGATTCACTGTAGCTCAGGACTGTTTTTAGTGTAGTAGTGGATGCATTTGACAAAATCTATATTTTATTAACTATAGTATTGTTAGATTAAAGGAACTAGTATATATACATATAATAATTGCAGCAAAAAAAAAGAGAAAAGCAAAAAAAGCTGCAATGAAATGGATAAAGCACAAAAAAGGGAAACATATATAACATAGTCAAAAGTAAATAAAGAGATCTGAAAAAAAATACCGTATCTGCTCGATTATAAGACGAGGTTTTTTTCAAAAGTCTTATAATCGAGGTCGTCTTATAATCTGACCTCAAATTGAGGTCAGACTATAAGACTGGGATCCAGGTCCAAAGCAGAGCTGCAGGGGACCTGGATCCCCCTCTCTAACAGCAGGGGATGTCTGCGCGATGAGCGCAGAATCCCCTTGCTGCCGCCCAGCATGACCGCCGGGACTTCTATGATGAAGCCGGGTACTTCCGGCTTCATCATAAAATTCCCGGCGGTCGTGCCGGGCGGCAGCAGGGGAGGTATGCACTCGTTGCGCAGACATCCTCTGCTGCCCCACTAGCCACCAGGGAGAATCGGGCAGCCGGGGGATGTCTGCACGATATGTGCAGACATCCCCCATGCTGCCCGACACTTCCGTCTATTATGACGGACCAGCTGTCCGTCATAATAGACGAAGTGTCGGGCAGCATGGACGATGTCTGCAGTATCGTGTAGACATCCCCCGGCTGCCCCCACTAGCCACCAGGGACCAAGACAAAGGTGAGGGGGAGGGAGGGTGGGGCAGAGAACGAGGGGGAGGGGGGTAGAAAGACAAGGGGGGACGGGGACAGAGGGGGGAAGAGACAGAGACAAGGGGAGGGAGAGGGGGAAGAGACAGACAAGGGGAGGGAGGGGGTTGGAAGAGACAGAGACAAGGGGAGGGAGGGGGGAGAGAGACAACACTAAAGGGAGGAGAGAGAGAGAGAAAAATGGGGGCAAGTGAAAGAGAGAGGCAGCATTGGCACATAAATAGAAATAAAAACAAGAAAACGGTACATGTTTTGAAATCATAATTTTTTATTAAAAACGCAAGTTACATGTGAATATATACAAGTTGAACTTTTTTCCTATAGGGTAGTCTTATATTCAGGATTTTAGTTTTTTTCCTAATGGAATATCCAAAGTTTGGGGGGTCGTCTTATAATCAGGGTCGTCTTATAATCGAACAAATACGGTAGATCAAAAGTTAATGGTGAGTAATATAAACCAAATAAAATGGCTTGCGACAGCACAAAATAAATGGAAGAATAAAGCATAAGGCAAAACAAGATGGCAAAATATAAACAAAACATATATAATTGTTCTTTTCATCTAACAATACTACAATTAATAAAATATTTACATTTTTCAAATGAACCTTATAGTGTGCAGAGCTGCCTTTTTAAATTCCATATATGCCTCCACGGGGGAGTGTGTACTAGCTGGTTTATTTGCAGCTAACTATGTTTTCTTTGAAATTTTCATACAGTAGCTTCCAACCAGTTTTTCAAGTGCATGACATGGTAGCTTCTATATTGGGGATATGTATTTGCCTAGAAATAACTAAACTTAAACCAAAATGTGGGGTAAAACAAAGGCCACAGCACTTTATTTAAATAGTCATTGCATTCCAATCATATATAAATTCCACATATATATCCATAATTATACAATGACTAAACATAAACATAAACAATCCATAAACAGAAAACCAACCTAGCTTGCAAGAGTATCCAGGTGGCTGCCGAATAAGTCCATGTTCTGGGCATATACCAATGCCCCCAATACCTGAGGTTCGAGGTACCACTTTCCCCTCGAATCTCCCACCAGAGTCCCGATTGACTCTCCCCAATCCATTCTTCCATTAACCCTCCTGGATACCCTGCAAGCTTCCGCCAACGCTGTGACATGGAAATAAATAAATAATAAATAGATAATTAAATGCTCATTAACCATAAAATTAGGGAGGGTGGGTGGGACAACAGGTATGGGGAAAAACTTTTCCTAAAATGGCCCCCAAACTTCCTGTTCCTAACTTTTATACACTGCCAACTCCTCCCACTAATTCCCACTATAGGCTGCACGTATCCCTTCAGCACCCTGTCATGATTGCCCCTCCCCGACCTTGTCTGGGGGCTACATTTTAGGGCACCACCTTACCCAATTTCTTGTGTCGGTTTCCATGAGGAGTGTGATCACACTACTTCTTGTTTGCATTACTGTCTTTTGTTTGTGATTACATTTCACCCAAATCTACTTTTTTTATTTCAAGAGAGAAATTTAAATACATCTTGATGGCATACGCCCGAAAAACAACCTAAGTATGCCAAAACCTCAAACCATCAAATACAATCTTGTTAATGAGTCACAATTTTACATCTGAATACCTCTCAAAATGATTTCAATTTATTAACGTCAAATCAAAGACCTCAATTCATCATTCAGTAACAAAGTAGTTAATGAGTGATCCAGTCAGCTGAACAGGACTTTAATTGGAATTAGGTTTGTAAAATTATATATATATATATAAATGAGAACATAAATACATACAATATGTCAAGGTTCTTTTATACTGGGGAATGGACAGAAAAGTTCTGCATAGAGCAGTGGTTCTCAAACCATTCCAGAATTTAGGAATTATCAAGTTTTTTAAAACGTTGGCATGGGGCAGCCGCTGCATCCTAGACGCCATGAATATAAAGGTTATATTGAAGCATGTGGTTGAAGCCCCTCTGTTAATTCATCAGAGTAACACTGCTGAGGTCTACAGTGTAATCAAAAAAGCCAACTGCTCTAAATGTCGCTTCCCAGTGCTGATCACAGAAAGTAAAGACTAACATTTAGAGAATTGATTTACAATCATATATCTATATCCGGTTGATAAACCTGATGCAGGTTAAAATTAAAAAAACACAATGTTACTTTGAATGACAGCATAATGTACTCAGGAAAATGACATTTAACCCCTTAAGGACAGAGCCTTTGAAACATTTTTGTCCTTTCTGGACAATGGCTATTTTAACATTTCTGTGCTGTTTGTGTTTAGCAGTAATTTTCTTCTTCGTCATTTGCTGTACCCACACATATTATATATTGTTTTTATCGGGACAAAAAGGGCTTTCTATGGATGCCATATTTTTGATCATATCTTATCATATTATTAAAAAAAAATAATAAAATATGGTAAAAAAAAAAAAATACACAAATTTCTTTGTTTTTATTTGAAACAACTTCTCCTCATCGACAATAGCGAACGAAAAAACATGCTAAATAGATTCTACTACTTCTCCTGAGCACAGGGATACCACCCATGCATAGGTTTGTTGGGTTGTTTGGGGGCTAAAATGCCAAATTTGTGAGGTGCAGTTTTTTGTTTTCCAACTTGAAATTTTTACATGCAGACAGCCTGCACCCATGTCCCATTTGGGACATATTTGAAACCAGCCAGTGTATTTTACCCCATCAACCCATATATTTTTTAAAAGTAGACACCCTAGGCTATCTCAAATGGTGGTATTTTAACACTTTCCATGCACTAATTCTACCACCAGCCTTTGTCAAAGTTTGTGGTAGTAATTTTTTTGTGGTTTTTTTTCACAAACCTTGTACTTCAGACATGAATTTACAGATTTTGGTATGTGTCACTGCCAAATAACACCCCAATAAGTGTTCAACAACATCTATTGAGTACAGGGATACCACCCATGCATAGGTTTGTTGTGTTGTTTGGGGGGTAAAAGGCCAAATTTGGTAGGTGCAGTTTTTGGTTTTCCCAATTGAAATTTTGACATGCAGACCGCCTGCACCCATGTCCCATTTGGGACATATTTGAAACCAGCCAGTGTATTTTACCCCATCAACCCATATATTTTTTAAAAGTAGACACCCTACGCTATTTCAAATGGTGGTATTTTAACACTTTCCATGCACTAATTCTACCACCAGCCTTTGTCAAAGTTTGTGGTAGTAATTTTTTTGTGTTTTTTTTTCACAAACCTTGTACTTCAGACATGAATTTACAGATTTTGGTATGTGTCACTGCCAAATAACACCCCAATAAGTGTTCAGCAACATCTCTTGAGTATAGGGATACCCCCCATGCATAGGTTTGTTGGATTGTTTGGGGGGTAAAAGGCCAAATTTGGGAGGTGCAGTTTTTGGTTTTCCAATTTGAAATTTTGACATGCAGACAGCCTGCACCCATGTCCCATTTGGGACACATTTGAAACCAGCCAGTGTATTTTACCACATCAACCCATATATTTTTTAAAAGTAGACACCCTAGGCTATCTCAAATGGTGGTATTTTTACACTTTCCATGCACTAATTCTACCACCAGCCTTTGTCAAAGTTTGTGGTAGTAATTTTTTTGTGGTTTTTTTTTCACAAACCTTGTACTTCAGACATGAATTTACAGATTTTGGTATGTGTCACTGCCAAATAACACCCCAATAAGTGTTCAACAACATCTATTGAGTACAGGGATACCACCCATGCATAGGTTTGTTGTGTTGTTTGGGGGGTAAAAGGCCAAATTTGGTAGGTGCAGTTTTTGGTTTTCCCAATTGAAATTTTGACATGCAGACCGCCTGCACCCATGTCCCATTTGGGACATATTTGAAACCAGCCAGTGTATTTTACCCCATCAACCCATATATTTTTTAAAAGTAGACACCCTACGCTATTTCAAATGGTGGTATTTTAACACTTTCCATGCACTAATTCTACCACCAGCCTTTGTCAAAGTTTGTGGTAGTAATTTTTGTGTGTTTTTTTTTCACAAATATTGTATTTTAGACATAAATTCACAGATTTTGGTATGTGTCACTGCCAAACAATAACCCAATATGTGTTCAACAACATCTCCTGAGTACAGGGATACCACCCATGCATAGGTTTGTTGGGTTGTTTGGGGGCTAAAAGGGCCACATTGTGAAGGTGCGCATTTTCAATTTGGAATATTGACGTGTAGCCAGCCTGAGCCCATCTTTCATTTGGGACTTTTTTTTAAAGTAGGACAGTGTATTTTACCCCAAAAAGTATATATTTTGTAAAAGTAGACACCCTAGGCTATTTTAAATGGTGTTATTTTAACACTTTCCATGCACCAATTCTACCACCAGCCTTTGTCAAAGTTTGTGGTAGTCATTTTATTGTGTATTTTTTCCCACATACATTGTACTTTAGACACAAATTCACATATTTCGGTATGTGTCACTGACAAACAATACCACAATATATGTTCAGCAACATCTCCCGAGCACAGGGATACCACCCATGCATAGCTTTGTCAGCTTTGTTGGGTGTTGAAAGGCTACATTTGAGAGGTGCGCTTTTTGATTTTCAAACTTGGAATTTGAACATGTAGAGCAAGGAAGGGGTTAATAGCTCTTATAAGAGCCTTTGTAGTACTGCACAAAAAAAATAACCCCTAAAAATGCACAGACAAGAAAAAAGCTTCTGCTGTGCAGTGATCAGTGGCAGGGAAGGGGTTAATACACTACACTATACAAAGGGTATGGCTTTTATAAAAGCCCTTGGGACTCACAATTTTTTTACATTTTATTTAATTTATTACAATTAAAAAATTATGTTATACAGATCTGTCTCTTTCCCTCACTAAAACTCAAGTGAGGAGAGGGAGGCAGATCCATATGGGTCAGAACAATATTTACGAACCAGACGAATGGTGATGCTCATCTGAGAAATCACCAAACCACCTTTGCCACTGATCGGCTGTTACTGATCGCTATACACGCGTTCAGACAGCTTCAAAAGGAATACACGTAATCCCCTAGTGGGTATAACTAACCCCTAGCGAGTCTGACAAAAAAAATGCTGATAGCAAAAAAAAATCCTTCTGCGACTAGATTGCTCCATATGCGCTGCTTAGGCAGTGACCATATGCACTGCTTAGGCAGTGACCATATGTGCTGCTTAGGAAGTGATATACGGCAAGGAAGGGGTTAATAGCTCTTAAAAGAGCCTTTGATATACTGTAATAAATCAAAGTAAAAAAAAATAACCCCTAAAAAAATGCACAGACAGCAAAAAATGTGCTGCTGTGTAAGATCACTGCGTACACAGCGATCAATTGCAGGGAAGGGGTTAAATACTGGAAACGGCTTTTATAAAAGCCTTTGGGTCTCAATTCTATTAAATATATTATAATTAAAAACTTACATTATACAGCTCTGTCTCCCTCCCTCACTAAAACTCAAGTGAGAGTGAGGCAGATCTACACGGGTCAGATCAAATATTTACAAATATTGATCTAACCAGACGAATGGTGATGCTCATCTAAGCAAACGCCAACCCGCCTTTGTCACTTATCAGCTGTTACTGATCGCTATACATGCGGTCAGACAGCTAAAAAAAATTTTTTTACGTTAAACGTAGTCCCCTAGCGGGTATAATTAACACGTGACGGGTGTAATAAAAAAGTTAAAAAAAAATTAAAAATGCTTCTGCAGCAAGATTGCTGCATTTGCGTCAGATCGCTGCTTAGGCAGTGATCTACAGCAAGAAAGGGGTTAATCTCTCTTAAAAGAGCTTTTTTTTATACTGTAATGAATTAGAGTAAAAAAAAAATGAACCCCTAAAAAATGCAGACAGCAAAAAATGTGCTGCTGTGTATGATCACTGCGTACACAGCGATCAATGGCAGGGAAGGGGTTAAATGGCTTTTATAAAAGCCCTTGGTGTTTAAAATTTTATTAAATATTTTTTTTATTATTTTATTTTATTTTTTTACTTTATCTGATCTGTCTCTCTCCCTTACTATAACTAGTAAGGTGAGGGAGGCAGATCAATACTTGTCAAAGGCAATATTTGCTAATATTGCCTTTGACTGTATGGTAAGTGCTCATCAGAGCACTTACCATACATGCCTGCACACAGATCACATAGATCTGTTGTGCCGGCATCGATTGGCTCCCCCTAGAGGATCGGAAGTGAAATACTTTCACTTCCGATGCTCTTGCCATTAGAAGGGAAGCGCTGCCTGTATAGGCAGCGTTCCCTTCTACTGAGCCGATGGGGTCGCTCAGGAGAGCGACCACCATCGGCTCTGGGGCAGCTGAAGGTGTTGTTAAGTGCCTCGCTGGCGAGGCACTTTAACAACACCGCAGATGCTTAGAAAGCGAACGATCGTTCGCTTTCTAAGCACATGTGTGCAGCGGGCGCAGCCATTTTTAAATGGCTGCTACGATCACTCCGTGGAGTGATCGTAGCGCGCCCCTGCACATTTGGGGGGTGTTGCACAATGCCTCTACCTAGAGGCATTGTAGCAACACCGTTAGAGTAAAGAAAGCGACCGCTGGTCGCTTTCTTTACTCCATTTAGTGCATGACGTGCCA
The DNA here is from genome assembly GCA_036172795.1 of Pelodytes ibericus. NCBI lineage: Eukaryota > Metazoa > Chordata > Amphibia > Anura > Pelodytidae > Pelodytes > Pelodytes ibericus. The sequence continues at coordinate 190,101,471 of CM069861.1, forward strand.
GGCACGTCACCTGTCGGCAAGTCCTCGATTTGCCGTGACGTGCCTGGCACGTCACCTGTCGTTAAGGGGTTAATTAAATAAAAAAAGCATTATGTATTGATTTGGGGCATACAATGAATGCTGATCCCGACACACACACACTAAGTCTAAAACAAGACCACATAATTTATTTTATTATCACTAATACTATACAGATTGGTAATATTAATTTAGAACCTTAAGATATTTCTCAAAGTTCCTCTCAAAGAACTCAAAAACCCATGAGTGTTAACCAGTCTAGCTACTAGTTGTGTATCTGACAGCAAGAAAATATTGTTTTTTTTTATATGATAATCCTTTAACCCATTCGAGACCATATGATGAGTTAACTCATCATAAGAGCCGCAGCATTAGCGACCTTATGACGAGTTAACTCGTCATGCAGTCTAGCCGGTGGTGCGCTCCGTGGGCACCGCCAGCCAGTCTGCAACAGGTCCAGGACTAAGCCTCGCACTCGAGGCAAAGCTCCTGGACCCGATCTGTGGATTTCCGGGCATGTGATCGCGGTGATAACGTGATCACCGTGATAACATGCAAATTAGATGGCAACGTTAGTGTGTTCACACACTGACTTTGCCTCTAATTCACTCTCTGTGCTTCACATTCTTATAGTGAAGCACAGAGAGTGACCTGTAAGTAAAAATAAATTAATAAAGAACATTGCTGAGAAAAAATTTTTTTAAAAAAAATTAACCCTTTCATTGCTGATCACAGTTTGTAACTGTGATCAGTTTCCTTCCACTTTATGGCCCTCATTTAGTTGTTTTTTTTTTTTTACAATTTTCTTTATTTTTGCAATTTATAAAGTTTTTTTTAATAAATAAAGGTAATTTTAATATATTTATTTAATAAAATGTAACCCCTGCATGCCTGTTGCATGATTTTTTATGGATCTGGCATTGCACTCTTTTTTTTCTGTCTTTTTTGTTTAGGGGGGTTTGGGAACCAATATTTTTCTTTTTTATTATTTAGTTAATTAGGGGGGATAAGTGGGTTAGTGTTGCACTAGTTGTGTAGCTTATTATTTGGAAAATAATGGGGAAAAACTTTTTTTTCCTCCAAAATTTCCTCTTTTATATGTATTTTTTAATACTAAAATGTAAATCATTTTTATGTATAGGGTATCAAAAGAAAGCTCTAACTGTCCTTTAAAAAACAACATATAACTTGTATGGGTACCTTAAATGAGAGAGAGGGAAATTATGTTTTAAAAACCGCATATTAAAAATTTAAAAACACTCTGGTCCTTGGCCCAGGAAAATCCCTGGTCCTTAAAGGGTTAATTTTGATGTCAATATATTGTGAAGGGATATGTCTTTTGTCTGTCCTGCTGTGTGATAAATAGTCTAGTTCTCAGTTTTTCATATCTAAAAGAAGAATTAATGTTATTCGTGTTTTATATGATAATATAACGGTCCCAATAGACTTGATCTTCTCAAATGTCAAAAAATATTGCATATTTGGTGAAAGAACTACAACCGTTAAGGTGCTCTTTTCTTTGTTGATTGCCTGAACAAGATAGTAAAACCTAATTTGTTAGTGGCTTAATTTTAATTCCCCATTTTTGCTGAGCAAACTCTAATGATTATTACAGTTATAGCTAATTAATGTTTGGAAAAAAATCCAGTTTCTTAGCCATTACACTGTTTAGCCATTATCTCATTACAGCCTGCTGCCTAGTCACAGTAGACTCATCTTTCCATTTCTAATGCTGTCCAGTTAATACTGTGGCCAGATTAGGCTATCTCTTAAAAGTGCTTTCAAATCAGCTTTACTATCTCTCCCTTTGCCTGGCATAACGCTTTCAGATACAAAGTAAAAATGTTGATGTTGGCTTTCAATCATGAAGCTTCCCGTATATTTTACAAATAAGAATAACTGCATAAACCCCTAAAGATAAGCACAGAACAGGCTCGCCACCAGTTATACAAGGAGCAAAAGATGGAACCAGAGCTGCCTACCCTACCAGCACCATCCTGCAGCACCATCCTGCAGCACCATCCTTGCAAATGCAACGCAAGTTCAATACCCAACCAGAAACCCTTCAGAAAGACTTTAGCATTTGTTTACATTTAACACATGTGTGTGCACTGTTATCACAGTGTGACTATATTTTTATGCCTTTCTTATGATTTTACTTTCTGTTTCTTTGGGATATTACTCAGGTCATATGTGTAGTTGGATATCACCAAACATTTTGTCAATGCTTCAGCTCACCTAAGTGCTGTACATTCTGTTTTTGTCATTGGGGGTCTGTGGATCCCTGGCCTGTGCACTTCCTGGGACACTCCCACCAAAACATGAAAAGGTTTTATTTTTTTTATTTTGTACTGTTGATTTCAGATATGTCTTTTGTCTTTATGTGACTGTATTTAATAAAATTTGTAACTAAACAAGTGTGATTGGGTCCTGCCATTTTGTGAAATATAGTGTTTTTTTGGGTGCCACCCCCTAGTGACTTTACAGCAAAAATGTCTCACTTTGGGGTTTGGGACACAGAATAAAGTCTATAATTCTGATCATAGACTTGCATTGAATGGGAGGGTAATGTTACTATTACATCACAAGGGGGCGGGGTTATGATCCTGTTTGATCAGGTTAATCTCTTTGTGTTGGAAGGAAGGTAAAAAAAAAGTTGTACACAGCCACCAAGTCCTGCCCACCAGTGATACACAGGAGCCAGTAAGAGAGCAGGTGAGTATCTTATGACATCATCATGCAGGCTTTGGCCACAGTTGCAAAGTGAGACTGGCTGGAAGATTTTGGACGATGTTGCATCATGGGAAATATTCCCAAAATTTAGCCAGGAGATAAACAACTTACATCTTTAGTAAGTGGTAGTGTCCCGTTAAGAAAAAAGGAGTGCTGTTTTCCATTATTTTTAGGGTGTATGCTTTATACATTGGTGCTCATGGCAGTGTTTGGTACAATCTGCGTGTGCGCCATGTTTATCCATGACCCCCATTGTCTTCAAGAGAGACTTGTCCATTCTAAACATGTTTATAAAATATCCTGTACTTATTGAAAGCACCGTTTTGTCTTCCAGCTCTATTAGCGCTTATACAACATAGATTGTAGTTTTCACAGGACTTCTAATATTATCTAGCTTACAGCTACTTGTGGGTTATTCCTTAAGGAGACCTTTGCTTGTATTTCACATTACTGTATGTATTGTTCACACATGATATAATGCTCGCCGCTGATGTTCAATTTCAAGCCTGGACAGTATCATATTCTATGAGTGTTATTATAATAATAGTGTTTAAGCAGGAATTATCTACTCATTGTATTTTAATTATTGCAAAAAGAATCCTTTGTGACATGTAAGTCACTATCTTTTGTTATGTAAATGAACATGCCAGATAAAAAAAATATTATTTCAATTATGTTTTACAATTGTTCCCGAACCCAAACGAAACCAATAATTTAAAAAAAATAAAATAAAACTAAGCAATTGCTATTGGCAATTCTCTGTGTAACATGCCATTACCCCCGCTCATGTACAAAAACTTGAGTACTGATTTGTACAAGGCTGCATGCCGAAGGCAACTGGTCAATTTTCTCCAGTTTGTGAGTCAATTTTCATTTCAAAGAGTTATCATGTTTGTTAGATCCCAGCTGAGAACTCAGGAAAGAGGAATACATTGAACCAAAAAGCCATTTCCAACGTGAGTTAAAGGGTAGCCACTATGGGGGCTATTCAATAAAAGGTCAATTTTGGTGTACTGACAAGTGCAATGATTGTATTGGTTTATCTAATTGGGGTTATTCCCTGGTCTGGTATTTATTATAAATGAGTACGCTTATTTCAAATCTAAAGTACTGACAACTATACTGCAAAACTAAGGTATAAATTGAGGCGAGGGGAAAGACAAGCAAGTAGGAATATATTTCCAATTTAGCTACTAATGTCTGATTTTTGCAGTTACCTTGTTAGTGAATTGATTGTAATGTAATCTTAATTGGTTATGCCATTGGTGGTTTTAACCTATCCAGAAAATTGTCAGGTCATATGAATAAAATCAACACTAGCATTCTACTCATCTTTCTATGCCCCCCCCCCCCCCAAATAAAAATAAAGACTTGGTCATCATGAAAATATATAGTGCATGTAGTGCAATTTTGTCAATGCCTTCTATTTAGTATGGACGGACGGGGAATAATCTGTACTATCTACAATGGATTGATTGAACCAGCTACCCACTCAGGTTTGATTTACATTACTTTATGACCAGCAGAAAATACTGTTTTTGAATTTTGAAGACTTTAAGGAGTCAAGTAAATTGGGGTATACACAATAAAAGATGTCTACGGATAGAAATACCTTGCTACATGCCTCTAGTTTCCACCTGCCTTATTCCCAAATCAATAACTTGGACCTTGTAGGAAGGGACAAGAGACGGCCCATAGGTTTCCTCAACGGAAGCAGTAATAACATCAGCGCTGGAACAATATGCTGGTGGTCACCCACAAACATGGCTGCAAGCTACACATGTTAAATTACCGTGAGGGGCTGTCATATCAGCTCCCTCACAGTGCCTAAGCAGTGTGTACACCACGGCAATAAAACTCACAGTAATGTGTGACATGTAAGTGCATTTATCATGTCAGTAAAACTCAAATATATGTATTTCCTGTCTTATGAAAATGCCTTAGATCCCAACCTAAACAGCCCCTTGCAGCACCCTATAAGCTGAGCAGTACACTGTGCGACTGGATGAAGCCTGCATTGCACACTAACTACTTGGTACCACAATTTTAGTGATACTACCTTTTGTGTAATCTGGTGGAGTTTTTTTTTTTTTTGTAAATAAAAAGCTTGCAAATTACATTTTCTGTCTGGCTCCTAAATATGTTTTTCCTGGTTTCAGAGCAGAGGTCTGATTACAAACAAAGATGCTCTAGCAAGGTATCGGCAGCTCGATGTCTGTGCTCAGCTTGCACACAGACATGGTTTCCGACTGCTCTGCGCATTTCAAGTCAGAGGCTTGGAGGGGGTCATGTCACCTCCCAGCAATTACACTCAATCAGAGTCACCTTATGTTCAAGCAAAATGTTTTTCCAGCTCTGTCCCTAGTTGCTATATTTTCTGTTGATTGGTAAAAAAAAAAAATATTAGTTTCACATATTTTGTCTGCAGTCTTTATTGTCGAAGGCATGAATTAAATAACAATTATACAGTGTTGTGTACTTATAACATTAGGTAAGAAACTTATAGCACATTAAAAAATAGAGCTTTACATAAACTCTTCCTCTAAAGAGATACAATAATTTGAGGGTAGGTAGTCATGGATCCACCTTGACCTCGCCCGAAATGGGGATAGATCAGGACTTGTAGCTGAATTGCAACGTCAATTCGTTTACTCAATATCACAACGATTTTCATCACAAAATTGTAAATTTCTACCGATTGTAGACTGATCTTTGGACATATTTAACTTGAGGAACTTGTCCTTACTAAAAAATGGCCAAAAGTCCCCAAAATGGTCCCACGTTCAGCTACAATAGCCGGATATCCGGCATTTCAATTCGCTAGCCTTAGCTTAAAAGCCCTACAATTGCAACATTATATCATCTACCAAAAATCCATAAATCTATGGCTTCGCCTCCATGTCGTCCCATTATATCTGGGATTGGATCTTTAGGAGAACATCTTTCCCAGTGGATACATGTCCATCTTCAGCCTATTGTGTGCAATCTGAAAGGATACCTCAAAGACACAAAACATGTTTTGCAAATTTTATACAGATTTACTTGGCTTAAGCATTATACTTTTGTTACCCTAGATGTGAGCTCTCTCTACTCCTCTATACCTCATGTGGATGGAGTGGAGGCAATACAATTTTTTCTAAAACATTTTTCAAACTTTTCACCACAAATGCATAGTTTCATCTCTAATTGTATAGAATTTCTCCTCTGCCACAATTATTTCATCTTTGATGGTGAATACTATTTACAAATATGTGGAACAGCAATGGGGGCGATATTTGCACCCTCATATGCTAACATCTACATTGGCTGGTGGTAAATGAAAGATTTATTTAATAGTGGAAATCCCTTCAGAGAGCACATAATATGGTACAGAAGATTTATCGATGATCAACTCCTGATATGGACAGGTGAACAAACACTTTAAACTTTAACTTTAAATGGTTTTTTTACATAAATACTAACAATCTAAATTTGAAATTCACTTTATTAACTTCATTAAGACTGAAACAAAGAGGTTATTCCTCAACCTGTATTAAAAAAGGATATTACACTGCAAAGGCAAAATCAAGAGAAAGCCTTCTAAATCTACACCGACACACAGACATTAAAGATTTGAATCTTAAAAGAAAAAAGTAATCAAAACAGCGAATCAAACTCAATCAGGTATTCTTTTTGTATGAACTATTGTGTAAGTTTTGAGGATATTAAAAGAATTGTTAAGAAACACCTTCCAGTTCTATGCTTAGATCCAGCATACAAATCTGTGTGTTCCAACAATTTTAAATTTGTTGCGAGAAGGGCGGAATCCCCGAGCAACCAACTTTACCCTAGCCATTTAATGGATAAAAATGACAGTGATAAAAAAACATTTTCAGATACTTGGCTTAACATAAAGGGAATGTTTCAATCTGGCGCAAAAATTTGCAAATGCTGCAGCCATGTCTTAACAGAAAGTTACTTTGTTTCTAATGTCGCGGGTTTAAATTACAAATATTACAGTTTTTACAATTGTAACACTAATTATGTCATATATCTTTTAACTGGCTCCAAGTGCTCAAAACAATATGTGGGATGAACCATTCGCCCAATAAAAGAAAGAGTGAGAAAGCATTTATTGGACATTCTGGACGAAAAGTCCAATACATCTACACACAGACATTTTTTCACTTGCTGCAAATCTGATTCCTCTTTCCTTAAATATCAAGTGATTGAGAAAATTAAAATGCCACTGAGAAGAGGTGATATTTTCAGAATCCTAGGCAAACGTCAGAAGTACTGGCCTTTTACTCTACAAACCCGATTTACAGATGGGATCAATTCTGGTCATGATGTCACTGCATTTTTAAACCAATAGATTTATGCGTCCTCCATAATAATAACTTATATTTTGTTTATAAATGTGACCTTTTTTCCATATCTAACAAAGTTATGATTGTTAATAACTAAATAAGTGATACAAATTAAATATATATATATATCAACAATATAAAAAATAAATACAAAATAAAAATGTATAAAAATAAGTAAATAAACATTACATTTACATTAAAGCAAATACAAGTTATATAATCAGAAACACAAATTAACTATAAAATAAACTAAACAAAGAGAAGGAATATTATTATGGGAATTAGGTCATTTTTCCATTGATATCTCGATATAGTGTATCTACTGGTTGTAAAACAAATTAGATTTTTATTTTGGAAGTCTGGGTCCTTTAACAAATACAATATCCCCTTCTCTGTATAAAAACTATATTGGAACACATAAAATTGTATATTTTTGCATGTTCTTGTAAATAAAAGTTTTTTCTATATGTATTCAAACTTCCCCTCAAATCTTTCAAATCTAGTCTAGACATAAAAGACTAGTTTTCACTCACATTGCACTATTGTATATTTTTATATTTGCACACAAACTTTATATAAAAAAGTTATTTCTAATCACAGAGAGCTTCACTCATGTTAAACAGCTTTAAATATTAACTACTGATTTTCTAAATTGGTATATAACATGGGTGGTAACCTCACTGTGTATGCTTATGATAAAGTGCCATTAAGGCACGAAACATGTAAAGCTAACTTCACTTGTTCCTGTATGTGTCTTCATATTATCGATTAAATACTCTTCTATTTTGGCATAATCACCCTGCATGGATAATTCTTTCAGCGAAATCCACAATTGTTTCTTGTTCTGATTGTTAGCTTAAAAGTTAACAAGAATAAATTAAAAAATATTGTAAATAAAAATAATAATAAAAACAATATATTTATTTTATATATTATAAAAGATCATATAATAATAATACAAGCATTGCTAAATGTTTTTACATTTTTAATGTTTATTTACTTTATTTTAATTTGATATGTTTTATTAACATTTGAATTCATTTTTACATTATCATTTGGCTGCCCATTGTGATCCAATTTGGGTCTCATTTCAGAACTCAGATTTTCCTTTGGAGTAGACTCTATAGCGTTGTGGTTTTTTTCTACTTATCTGGCTGTGCATTCTTGTGGCTATTGGTTGTTCTTATGGATATTGCTTTGATCTGTAATTTAAAAGGAAATTGTTTTAAGAATGGAGCATCTAGAGTGAAAAGAGTGGCAGCATGCAGCAACGTCTCTTGGGAGTGGATGAGCCAAATTTGCTGATTTATTTGTTGTTTGAATGTATGGCATTATCCATTGTTATCTCCAATTGTTTCAAAAGACCTTTAATGTAGTTTTCCAACTGGTTCTGGGAGATTTGTTCTGTGATGCCTCTGAATCTTAAAATGTTTTGCTGAGAACTATCTTCTAGGTCATACATTTTTTGTTCCAGCTCATCCACCTTATTTTAAGTGTTTTTGATATATTTTATTATATGTTTAGTTGCCTACTCATGCTGTCCACTTTTTCTTTGTTTATTTTGAGCCATTCACCCTGGGCCATAATATCGTTTTTTTTTATCTTTGTATGGATGCAGTTCTCCTTCTTGATTTTATCAAATTGTGCCTCAAAAATGATTTCAAGTATCCTGGTGTTATTCCTATGTTTTTACTCAACCAGATTCTTTAGCACCATCTGGTTCTCTGGTGTAAATATTGCTAGAAGGATCTTCTAGTTAAGACCATTCACTGTAATATTTTGAAGTTTGTGAGGGAAAAAAAATCAGAAAGGAGCTTTTCAGATTTACCGTTTATATGTTTGCTTTTTTGGATTCTGTTTCTGTTTATGTGTTAAGTGGCCAGGTATGGTGAAGACCAAAAAAAAAAAGGAAACAATATAAAAAAAATAGTCTAGGGAGCATTTTGTCTCTCCCAAAAAATAATGCCTTCTTAGAGGATTTCATGGAACTATCAGTAGAGTCCTCTTCACTTACTTAAAATGCACAATATAAAAAATGGTAAAGTCGAGCTTAATTCCTAATTTACCACCAATTATAATACTGCTCTTGCTTGTATCATGAAAACACACTGATTTTTCAAACATTGCCCATAAATAATAACTCTCCCTTATGTACTCTATGCTTTTATCCAACAGAATTTCAAGAGTTTATCGCCTTGCAGCATTAATGCATTAATTCCCCATCTTAATACGAGACCCACCTATTTTACGGCACATATTACGGACAATATATTTGAAGGTAACTTTAGCAACAACTGGCAGACTATTGGTTCATCTCATAATACGTTGTGGTATGAACTCTCAGAACATATGTTTTTTAGTAGACACATTGCACTGATTTTCTGCAGGAGTTATAAAAAGCCAGAAGTATACTTTACATGTATATGCATGACCATTTAGTCAGTCAATCTTGAATAAAAATTACTTGTAGAGTGCACAGTAAAGAGCACTTAAGTTGTTAACCAGCGTCCCAGTATTCAACAGGATGATATTAGCTGTGCTCATTAACTCTGCTGAACTCTATGGACGGAGGCCAATAAACCATTATACTGAGTAGCTTCATGCTTATGTGCAATATTGAGCTAATTCCCAAATTTCAAGTTAATCAGCTGAATTCATCAGTCTTTCACACGAATATCGTGCATTGATAAAATATGACGGTAACACACAATGCAGGGAAATAAGTTAATCCCCTGTGTTGATCCGCTAAAGATAATCATCACTCTTAGATAATTGCCACTTATTTGTATCATATAGAATGCAGAGTGAAAAACATTAGAACAATCGTATTCAGCTCCACAGGTTGGTTGATGTTGAAACTTAGATCCGCAGACCTTTCATAGGTTCAGCCTCTCTACTCCTTGACTTCGTGCAAAGTCCTCATGTACCAGCCACTACCTGCAAAATGTATGTCATTACTCTACCCTCCCTTCCCCTGAAACCATTAGGCTCTGTGTAATTTATGGATGCTGGATCCTGATGAAACCTAGTGAATAGGTGAAACGCGTTAATCAGCACTACTCATTGGAGACAAAGAATCTCCTACTTGTTCCTGTTGAAACTGTGATCATGTTTTTATCCTGCTGTTCCAGTTTTTTACCTCTTCACGGATACTCCTGATCCTAAGTTTAAGCTATTTTGTACACTTTGTTATTAAATCTATTGTCACCTATTGATTCTCTTTTTCTAATTCTTGGAGGTTGTGAAAACATCAACCCAGGAGAAAGAGCTCCCTATTCTTATATGCAGTTTTGTTCATAATATGGACTATGTGTAAGTGTCATATATCTTCTATTGTACTTTTACACTACTCATAAGAGTTTTATATTTGTCACTTATTCGCACGTTAGCGCACTGTCACTTTCTTGTTATTGTTTCTGTGTAATTTAAAGAATGAAGCAATGTAAGTACATGCTTTTAACTCATCTGACAGGTGGGATCCCGCTGCAAGACCCTTTAGTGAGATCCAAAGCAATGCTCATCAAGAGGGCGCAATGAGCTGTTTCTTTTGGGACCTGTAAGTTAAGACAACATAGACCATCGTAGTGTCACAAAGAGTCTATTAGCTCAGATGGTAAACTTCTACTTGACTGTTTCTCCAACTCTTATTAACTTATTAATACAAACAAAGAAAAATTCCAGACGGAAAACATACAAGCTCTAAAACTTGCTGGGAAGGTAATATGTGTGATATGACATATCCGCAGATGCAGGATCGCATGTGCTCAAACCAGTCACTGACAAGTCAAGGTACAAACAGGACGCGAATGGTGTAAACTATGCTTTCTCATCCTCTGCATTTATTCGTTTTTTTGGGGCTTTTACGCCACGAATAAATGATGCTATTGATGTGGATCTGGGAGTTACAACTTTTCTGTGCAACTGTTGACTAATTAATGCCTGATTTATGTTTTAAATGTGTAGTTGGTGTCTACTTTCCATGACATCGCCTCGTGGCTTGATATGCTAATGAGCACTTTTAAATGGCACATTTGCAATTTGCATACCAAACCAGAAGGTGATTATATAAAAAGGAGATACCACAGACACATTTAACACAGGTTTCTGTGAATCTGTGCATTTCCTTGCAATTCTGCTCACTGATCTCGGTCATTTTATAGCCTTTAAATTTACAGACCACCCAGACGATATTTTCTGGTGCAGAAATCCCTTTAACGAAAGGATTATGTAGTATTGCTAGGGCAAACAAACACAGTCCGCACAAATAAACTGAATTTAATGCAATGTTTAAATTATTTTCATAGTTCTGCTTCAGAGAGAAAGCATTGTACGGAAAATGGAAATTAACAGAATAATAACTCTTTTGAAGGTACATCTCTTCTCATCACCAGCAATTTGTATGCCCTCTGCGTGTGCTGCTCGGTGACCTTTCCCTTTATCTGTAGGCTATCTGCAAACACATTTTATTCTTAAAGCATCATTCGATTTCACAGCAGAGGTCGTGATGAGTTTGGTCCCAGATATTATTGTTCTAAAAATCTATGTACCAAGTCATATACGCAGCCGCTGAAGGGAAATGCCTTTAAAACTCAATTCATCAACATAACGGCATACAAAAGTATAACATTAAATTCCACATTCGTGCTCACAGTGCCATTTGCAGAATAGCAGAGCATGACTTTGTAAGAGGTCTGCGTTAGTTTAAAACACATTGCTTTTGATTACTTTATGATGCAGACCAAAACAAATCTGCACCTTTTTAAAAAATAGTCTGAATTATACATGCATGTCAACCAAGTTTCAAAAGATTTTTGTTTTTTTTTCTTCTTGACTCCCCTAGGATTTAAAGCTCTCTAATCATTCCCGTTGTTATTAACAACTACTCCTTATTTATCATTATAGAGGAAAGTTTCTGGACAACTTGACATTGTGTTTGAATTTATAAGTATTTTTGTATACCATTCATGCCTTTATGCTACACATTGTTAGAGATGGACATACCTGATTTGGAATATTGAGTAAAAAGTGACATAAGTAACATATCTATTAGAGTTTATCCAATAAAAAAAAAACTGCAAAAAAGACAATGCCCATACTCAAACACATACTGTGTATGATTTACACTATACGGTAATTTTAATGTAAAAAAATCTATGGTGCATCATTGACATATATTATTTACTACAAAGTGACTGTATCACCTAAATATAAGATATGCTATGGGTGATATGCTATGGGTGATATGCTATCACCCATAATAAATCTTATGCTATGATTGTTGGGAATAAAAAATGATCGAAAATTTGTATTCATTACTATATCCAAATACATAATAAGAAATAAGTAAAATAATAAAATAACAATTTTATTTCATCTTGTGTCCAAAAAATATAATATGTGTTTTTTGGTGACGGGTGGTTTCATAGGTTTGTTTTACAGAGTTGGATTCCCCAACAATGTTTTAAGCCATTTGAATATGCACTCTGCAGTGCATATTCAGTGTTTACTTAAATATGTTCGGATTTAAATATGAAACAGACCCTGGTGATTATCCCATGGCCAATAAAGAGTGTACTGAGAGCTGTGTTGAGCTGTTGGACTTTGGAAAGGCTTGCCGACAGCTTCTTATGTTGAGTTTTCTCCAAATTCAACACTATTTTGGGCAAAGTATCCAATGATGTCAATGGACACCAAACAGAACAGAGCTCAGGAAAGCTTTGGCCTACTCAACAAGTATGGAAAGGGATACAAAACACAAAGTGTAGACTGCTGCGCCTGTATGTAAACGGGTATGCAGCACTCGGGCACCGCTAGTGTCTCACTTCTAGCAAAATAAATACAATACAAAGAAAAACGTGACCAGTGCGCTTCAACCAACACTACACACACTTATATTTACCCTTAGAACAAGTATGTATCTTGCAGTGTTGTACAAAGGGAATATGAAAAATAAAAGAATAAAACACACAATAGTGTAATATATCAAAGAAAAAGTGAAATAAAGTGAATGAATTGTGCCAAGTGGCCACTCACATTCGTCTGAGCAACTACTTGCTCAGGGATATCAGCATAAGGGAGCCCAGGGAAAGGGTTAATGATGTTCCGTCACTTCATCCATGAAGAAGTTAAAATCTGAAGAGTCCTCAATTTCATTAAAAGCAGTAAAAATGGTAAAAATCCTTGAAAAAGAGTCCAGTGTTGCACATCCCTTGTTTCCTATAGCACACAACGCGTTTCTCCTCTTTGGTGAGGCTTTTTCAAGTGTGAACTTGAAAAAGCCTCACCAAAGAGGAGAAACGCGTTGTGTGCTATAGGAAACAAGGGATGTGCAACACTGGACTCTTTTTCAAGGATTTTTACCATTTTTACTGCTTTTAATGAAATTGAGGACTCTTCAGATTTTAACTTCTTCATGGATGAAGTGACGGAACATCATTAACCCTTTCCCTGGGCTCCCTTATGCTGATATCCCTGAGCAAGTAGTTGCTCAGACGAATGTGAGTGGCCACTTGGCACAATTCATTCACTTTATTTCACTTTTTCTTTGATATATTACACTATTGTGTGTTTTATTCTTTTATTTTTCATATTCCCTTTGTACAAGTATGGAAAGGGTTCACAATAACATTGGAGCCCAACACACCCATCTGCCACAGTATATTTTTCTAATACAGCACAAATAAGTTAGAATTTAGAAGTTAAATTGTATGCACGCACAAATTAATTCCTGTGCTCCTTTTCCGTAATAAGTATTATAGTGAAAGATCATAAAAAATATTTAACTTAATTTTCATTAAAAAAAAAGAATACAAAAACAGAAAACATGTCCCCCCCAAAAAACAATATATTATTCTGACAAGTGAAATAGTCATGAAAATGTATATATTTTCACAGATATTAGCCGACAGGTTTCAACAATGCATAAAAACGAATTATATAAATTATATAAAAAGTAATTGTATGTATTTTTCTGAAGTTGTGGTTGGCTGGAAGGCAGCACAAATAAAAACAACTCAATTAAGAATGAACTGGATCCATGGAATCATATATACAAAAACAAATCCTTCTACAGATAGATTACATATGAAAAAAAAAAATACATTGATTATTCAAAGAAACTTTATGACACAAAATGCAATGCTTTAGTCTCTTCCATTTATCTTAAAATTGTGGTGCCCACAGGCATCATCAAATGTTAAAAAAAGTGTAGAAAATACCATTATAAATATTTGTGGAACAGCACCTCTGTTCTTCTTTGCCCTGTTATTTTGCATCATTTGGTTCTGACTTGGAATGACTGCATTCTGCTATGTGAGTTATACTTGTCCACAATAAGCTTAATGCTCAACTCTAAGTGTATTATTTTACATTATACTAGTCATCATTGTTTCTGATTATTATGGACAATCATGGATGGCTCTTAGCACTGCTGAAGCACATTCACAAATGCTCTTCTCTGACATTCTACAATAGAAAGATAAATGGTACTTATATACATCACTGTGATTTATATAAAAAACACACAATAATTAAGTGATTAAAACAAAACAAAAAACAGAACGAAATACAAATTTGTTTCATTAATCAAATTTTTGGGTGGCTCCTTTCCCTTGGCCAAAAATGAGGATACAAGGCATCGGGGATGGCATGGGACATTTCAGAAGGTATTTTTTTTGCAGGGCATCCTTTGGGTGCCAGGGGGTAGGCAATCATTTTCACTGCCCACCCCTTTGATACCCAAAGGATGGGTTTTGTTTTCAGGTATTAATGATAATCCTGGTAGAGGTCTATGGGGGATAGGTAGGTTTTTATTTTATATGAATTTATTTATGTCTAAAAGGGGTCCAAAGGGGGTTAATTGTTATTGATGGGGCCTCAGGGCCTTTGACCATCACCCAGACTCAAGGGGTTTGTTTTCTTATGGGGGGTAGCAAGTAATTTGGGCAGCCTCCAGACACTGGGGGATTTATTTAATTAGGGGTTTCCATAAGCATTTGATCAGCCTCCAGACCCAGGGAGTTGTTTTATATTGGGGGATGGGAGCCATTTGCCCAGCCCCATTTTTTTTTGGGGGGGGGGGGGGGTTAAGGCTGCTAGTCCTGGCACCCAATGTGAATAACAGGGAACTGTAAGCATTTGCACAGTCCCTTTTAGTATAGGGTGGCCAGGGCCACTAAAGTATTTAGAAAATGGGGAAGACTAGATGGGCCAAATGGTTCTTGTCTGCTGACACATTCTATGTTTCTATATTACTACAGTACAAAAATCACTAACATTCTTTGTGAAACTAAACATCAGTTGCATCAAAGTTCTCCATTTTCATTCTTTTTTTTTTTACACTTTTTATTTCCCCATAATATAGGTGGCGAAAAGTATCAGATGACAGTACAGAACTATAAAATAATATGTCTGTATAAGATGAAACAGAGGTATGAATTTACAACATTTTCCCTTTTCCTTATTCAGGTCGAACATTAATTCCTTTCTGTTATTCAGTAGACAAATAAACGTAGGAAATTAAGTCAATATGCTTTTGTGCACCCTCTTTACGAGATGGGACAAAATAAAATATGTTGTAAACACATTAAAAACCTCTTAACTAAACTAAACTAAACGCTTTTGTCGTTATTTAATTTTTCCCTTTCACTCTTCCCCTTTGATCCTTTTTATCATTGGTTTTGTCCAATCAACATAAGGTGTCCCATTCTCTTACCCTAATAACATCTTCCTAGTGTGCAATCATCTTGTGGCTGTCAATGCTCAGTGTGTAAGATGTATTTGGGGTTTATTTTAAAATCAATCCTGAACAATACCTATCAGTAAATTTGAATGTATCATTACTTCTACCCCTTATCATGACATCTAAAGAGTTAATACAATTTGACCATAGGGCAAAGAATGTTTTTTTAAAAAAAATCTTTGGACATACTAGCTTCCAACCTGTCCATTTTCATTTTTTCAAACAATTTGAGAAGGGCCATATCTTGTGGGGCAGGACCAGAAACAGTGAAATAGGTCCGCATGTGGTAGCCCACAAGTCTTTTACACTCATTATATACCTTTGGTCTTTTCCTCTCTATATATGTGAGCGTCTGACTGAAAGAAAGGAAGACTCCCCAAGTTTATAGAAGAGCTTTGATCATCTGCTGGTTTTGTGAGTGGAATCATCTACCTCCAAATACCACACTAATGTATAACAGAATTATGCTATGATCTATGTGCTTTGTTCTTTTTTTTTTCTTATATATACACTGTATACATACTGAGGATTATCTGCAAGGTGTACAGCAACACCATCATTCCTCAGTCAAATATTATACTTATTTTTATTTGCACTAAGGGTTCACTTAGCGCACCTACCACTCCTATTTTTTGGGTCACTTTGTCTGTCTATCTCACCACGTGTGTACACAGAAAAACACACAGGCTGGTGCTGCTTTGTATAGGATTAAGCGCCAGAATCTACCCCTTTTTTGTATATGATGGTATTTTAGCTTTCGTGTTGTTCTAGATGCATCTGGAGAAGCTTTTGTCTAGAGTTTTGTTGTCGTTACGTGTAAGTAGGATAGGGAGCGTTTGTAGGTAGTAAAGTAAACGGGGAAAGCTTATCATTTTGAGGAACATGATGCGACCTGAAAAGGTCAGGTGCAACATCTTCCAGCTATTTAATTCGGCTTCAATTTTTTTTTTTTCAATAGGGGTAATATTAATGTACTTTTCCTTTTTTAATTCTGCATTTTTAAATTTTTTATTCTCCATAATAACTTATATAAAAATTAAACAAGTAAATAAATGCTAGGGCAACATGTACAACATTTTATAAATATATAATAAATGGTGATATATAAAAAGCAATTGAAAGTACATGAGGGTAACAATATAAATACTAAAAAAGAATGCATTATTAGTTTTAGCCAAATGCCAAGGCAGAACAAACATATGTTACTAAGTTATGTCAGTACAAAATTACCAAATCCTATCACAAGATTTAAAATTTTCATGGACCATTTCAATAACCTCTTTAATTTTATTTTTAATTGTGTTTAATGATGGTATTTACATTTTGTTTCATAAAGCTGCTATATAGCACCTAGTGACTAATACTACTCATGCAATATATTTATTTTCATATTTTGCCAAGTTTTCAATTGCTCTTAATAAAAGGTATGCCGAAGGATAAAAGGTACCTATTTATGCAAATGTTTACAGAAATACATACTTTTTATTAGGATAGCACCACCAAACAAGAATATAAGTACCAGTTTTTCCAACAAACACTTGATTTACCAATGTGGTATTTGCTCAAATTGGCTGCCCCTACTAGACTACATCAGGTAGTCAGGAATAGCAGATTGGCATGTTTGGGGTGGCAGATGGTATGTCTGGAGGGGCAGGTGGCAAGACTGAGGGACAGATGGCAAATCTGAAGGTCAAATTACAGGTTTACATGTGAATTTATATTTACTAGTAAAACTGAATTCCTATAAGGTAGTCTTATATTCAGTGAGAAGAGATGCTGGGATGGCACTCATGAAACCAGGTAGTAGCAAAAAATACACACAGTAGCATGGGGAAATATTGCAAAGCAGATCAGAGGTGTTAAGCTTACTCTCACTCCCTCTTCTTAAATGGCCAGCTAGGGGAAGGCATTTGAGAATGGGTGGGAGAGGCTAGCACTTGGCAGTCTATAAAACAACAAAGCACTGTTTGCCTGCTTCATGTCTACACATTTCGCCCCTCCTTGTATTTTGGATTCCCTGGCTTCTAACCTTGGCTTACTCACTGACATCTGTGTACCTCTTCTCTCCTAACTTTTGGCCTGTAGTGCACCGTATATGAACTTTATCTGCCTGCCCTAGACTTTTGGACTGATCCTGTTTTGCACTTTACCTTCCTGACATCAGTATTATTGGTTACCATCTCCCCATCTTTGGTAGTACCTACCTGCTCTCCGTTCCCTGAGTTGAATCCCGACAAATACCTTGTAAAGACAATTGACTGAAATCTCTTAAATGTCAGACACTGCTGTGTGGCAAGGATTAAATAAGCTGACAATGAATTTAGATGATTTAAAGTTAGTTTTGATCTTAATAATTTCATAAGGTGTTGCTGCCTATGTTCATCATTTATTATGCATGGACCGTGTATAATGCTCTGACTTTTCAACTCAATAGCATGTTGGCCACTTTATTCAGTCAGCAGCTAGACCTTTGCAAGTTATTTGTGAGGTATAATTACTGGAATCATTAGGCTTGATGAGATATATGTACAATTGCATACAGGAAAGGTGATCTATTACTTCGCAGCCCTTTTTAAGTTTTCAGACATTACATATATAGAAGCATTTGGCTCTTGCTTTAGCGTATTTATTATATCTCTGACTATATCTGGTTTGTTACAGTACCAGTTAAAGTGACAATCAATTTATTGAAAAACTATTAATGACAGTAAGCTGCTATATTGCCATTCCGTTCCCCTACACTTTAATTAATAAATAATATAATCATACACACAATTATGAGTGTTATCACACTAGTATGAATTATATCTAATTTATTTTTACAATGTTTTTATATTTATTTTGATCACCGTTCACATTTTAAAGCACTTACTATTTCTTCCACACATTTCTGTTACTCCTTGACCTTTTCAGGTTTTTATATGCATTTTTATGTCTCTATCAATAAAGGTTAAGTTTTAATATTTCAAGGGGCATATCTATTTTCTTCCTTTTTTAGCTAATGAATAATTTTAGATCTGAATTTAATAAAGGAATGGAGCTATAATTTATTGTCTCTAATGGAGGTTTATCTTCTTTCACTATAAAACAAAGATCAGCTGTTGCCCTGTCCCTCAGAAAAAGTCCACCTTCCATAATATTTTGTAATGTCGACTGTAAGCGTGGAATTAATTATTTTTTGTTGAAGATTTTATAGTACAAGCCCAATAGACCATCTGGTCCTGGGTTTTTATTAGGTTTCACTTGTTTAATTACATCTTCTTTCCTTCTATTGCAATGTTTTTATCCATATGTTTTGCATGTTTGGGATTAATTTCAAAAGATTAAGTTTAGATTAATATTTAAGTATTTTTATTTTTATGTTTTGGTGATCATAGTTCAGATTGGGGGTGAATGATTATATAACAAAACCTAATAACTCTGGAAGACTTCCACAATGTTTTTCGGGTTGGTGTAAGCATGGCCACATGCTTGAACTATTTAAAAAATGTGTAATAAAAGAAGTATTTAATTTCCAAGAACAATTTCCATAGATCTCTTGGAAAGAGAGATATAAACATTTCACCATGGTCAGACCAGTTTATATTAGTTATATTTGTTTCAAGGCAAGCAGGACTTAGACAATAGAAGCATATCCAATCTTGACAACAAATTGTGTGTGTTAGAACTGAAAGGGAAGTCTAGGATTGAAAGATGTTGAATTCGCTAAACGTCAATCAGTTCCAATTTTGATTGGCACTTTCTTAGTAGTTTGTCTATGCTGTATGATACTGTGAATGGTCAATTTCTCCCTGGATACTTCACACAGGAATGAAGAGTCAAAGAAAGGAGACCAGGCCAGATTCTTGAGTTGAATAAGCGATGAAGTTTAATACAAACGTATATACGTAGGGTAGCGTCTGCACAGACTGCACTGCCGCACCCTTTTTAACACACATCTTTATAGTAAAACAGAACAGCATAATTTCCTAATGCACTGCTAATAGAAGCATATGATTGGTTATAATTTGTCGCAGTGCTACGTATTCTCTTAATAAAACCACATTGTTTGCCAGTTTAACTTACTGGAATAATCTAGAAAGACCACCTGATCAATGCGGTTGTACCCTGGCTACATCCAGTACTTCTCAGACATAGTTGAGCAAGCCTGGTTTCCTGTGAAATATCCCAACACTAGAAACAAAACTCACTTATACGTCCCCCCTCAACTTCGACATTGACCTCTCACTTTCTTTGGGTATCACAAAGGAAAAACATGGAAGAAGGCATATAAAATGGAGTCAGTAGGACAAAATGGCTTCCGAGATATAAAATGGCTTCCAGAGAAATTTTATCATCCACACAACAGCCAGGCCGAACCTTCCCGTCCCACCCCCTCCACCAACCGAATTTTCTAATGTTGGTATTTTTGAAGCTGATCTTCAAAATTGTGCCAGAAAAGAATGCTTGGGATAGTAGGAGCAAAAATGTTGTTACTTTTCCTCTCCTAAGCAACAAACATCTCTTGCATGGTTCATTTAGGTCAAAATGGGTCATAATATACTATGGGGTGTCTCTTCCACCACATACACTCTTCTTTCTCCACAGCAAGAAATGTCAACCACCTCTCTCATTTTAAAAACATTTTTTTAGTGAGAAGCAAAAATGATTATGAAAAGAGTTAAGGACCTTGTATTAGCTAAATAGAAATCTAAATAAAATAAATGTAAATGTAAATAATTAAAGTAACATTGGAATACGCTAATATAATCAGAAGAAAATAGACTATAAATTCTGAACTTATATTCTGATCCCAGAACCAGAGTAGGCTAAAATCCCAGATTTAACTTATTTAAACTACTTATCCAAATTTCTATATGTATATTATCAAATATCTTATAAAATGAATGGGTATATTACGACCCGTATTTGTAAACCGATCAATTGTACATGGGAGGACAAAAAGACTATTAAAGCTCTCAATTTCCAGGTACAACACTTTAGAACACAATTTGTTACAATTTTGGAATTTTGTAATGAAGCATCAGGACACCATAGGTCACTTTCACTTCCTCATCATGAGCCCACAAGTATTGCAATGTGAGTCCATCCATCCCGAGACCTGTGTTCTAGCTATCTCTCAGTGTCTATGAATTCATGAACCATAAAACAAACGCATACATTCTCTTCAAGTCAGCACAGTACAAAAAAACACTAATGTACGTATTGAAACGAAACATCAGTTACATCAAAGATCTCCACATCTTAATACAGGTAAAACAATGTAAAACTGCTGGGAACACAATATGATAACAATATGAAACTGCTGTGAAAATAAAGGGACTGTGAAATAACACATCCACACATGCATTTATTATCTTTTATACATTTTATTTTATGTGAGATTGTTTGCACCTTTAATACAGCTAAAGCAAAATTGCCATTTATTTTTGTAGGGTTTGTTTGTTCATACACACTGAGTACTATGGTTCTCTCTCTGGTCATTTAGAGTTACATGGTTTTTAGTTTCACTGCCGCAGCTGGTGTTTTTGTGGACACGTTTTATATTGACATTTAGAGCACTGCCGGATTGCTCATTCTACACTTTTTCAGCACGGCTCACATGTATGTACCTATTGAAGCCTCTAAGTCGAAGCATGTCTGTATGTAATAAATAAGGTCTATCAGCACTCACTCTTTAAATGGTGCCAGGTGTAGGATCACACATCACTCAAGAGGGGTGTTTATTTTCATAAAAGTGGCAACGTTTCAACCTTATACAGGGCTTTGTCAAAGGGCACTTATGGTTGTAGGGCAAAACACATTAGTGGAATAGATCAGCATGGATATTTACCTTTCTCAATGACTTTTAAGAACTGTGTTGTGGCTATCTGGGACTTTAACCCCTTCGCCACAATGGACGTGTCAGACACGTCCTGCCGGGAACTGCGTTCCTGACAATGGATGTGCCTGACACGTCTTGTGGTGAAACAAGTGGTTTCGCATTTATCGATCGAAAACCACTCTAATGGTGCTGGTATGTTGCCTCGATGTCGAGGTAGTAGCCAACACTGAAATTTGGTGTCTGGGGCACCCATGATTGCCCCACGGAGCGATCATGGGCGCCATATTGACGGAGCAGCATGCTCTGGCAATATGGCTATGCCCTCTTGTGGTAAAGAGCTTCAGAAGTGAAAAAATGTGGCAAAGCTAGAGAGGGGTGCCACTCTGTGGGGAATACCACTAAGTGGCCGAGCAAGAGAAGGGTTACCACTTTGTGGGAGCACCACTCTGTGGCCTAGCAAAGAGGGATGCCACTCTGTGGGGGATACCACTATGTGGCCGAGCAAGGGAAGGGTTACCACTTTGTGGGAGCGCCACTCTGTGACCAAGCGAGATAGGAATGAACAAGTTACATGTATGCAAAACAGCGAGCATAGGAAATAAACAAGCGAGCAAAGCAAAAGTATAGTGAGATCACTGGAACAGCTTTGATGAGTCTGCAAACTGGGTGAGGCCTTTCACCGTCACTCTGAATATGTTGTTTGACTGCCCCTAGAGGCAGCCAGCAACATTGCAAAATATATATATATATATATATATATATATATATTTATATTTAATTAGCTTAAAACTAGGCTTAGGGCTAGATTAGCTGTTAGAGTTAAAATTAAATAATTGTTAGCATAAGGGATAAGGTTAATGTTAAATTAAAATTAAAATATATTAAGGGATAGCATAAGGGTTAGAGTTGGTGTTAAATTTAGGGTTAAATTTAGGGTTCGGGTCAAAAAGGTCAATATAGGAAAAAAACAAAAAAGACTATTTTTGTTTTTTGCCTCATAATTCGCAAAAAAAAGTTAGGCCAAAGTTAGAAAAAGGGTTTTATTAAAACATTTTCATCATATTTTATGATTTCTTTGTAGTAAATTATAAGATATGATGAACATAATTGTATCTAATGAATGCCCTTCTTATGATGATAAAAACAACATATAATTTGTGTGAGTACAGTATGTGAGAGAGAATAAAATAACAGCTAAACACAATCACCCCAGAAATGTAAAAACAGCTCTTGTCACCAAGGGAAAGCCAAGGTCAAAATGTCTTATTAATAAGTGGTTAATCTTGGTCTCCAGCAGCTCATCTACAGAGGTGGCTTCCGCATTATCCTGGATCTCTAACAACACTGTGAACATTTGTGAACACTGAATGCAGGACCTCTACAGACAACCCGCATTCAGTGGTTGCAAGAGACACTACCTGATTTAGTGACAGCTTATTTTAATGTAAGGTATTTTATTTTTTATTCATGTAATAAATGTGTTCTTATATACTTACACCACTGTCCTTTATATCTGCCTGAAATACACCAACACTGCTCGGTGTGCACAGACATACTTCAATGTTGGTGACTTCCAGGACTTCTGAGGTGAAATGCTGAGAGATCACAGGACCCTTACATTCCGTCATAGAAGCCCCGGTGGAAGTGTCGGGCAGCACTGGACCACCATCTGCCTGCAAGGATGATCCAGGTCCCTTGGAGCTCTGTTGGGGAACAGAATCCTAGTCATATATTCAGACCTCTATTTGAGGTCTGATTATAGGACGATCTCGAATATAAGATGAGGGGTCTTTTTCAGAGTATGTGAAATAATCTGCAGGAGAACTGTGCATTGTTTCAAAATAAAAATAAGTGTGACATTGAAAATAGTTTTATAGGAGAAATTCAGTGAAAGATAGGAAGGACTGATGCTATAGCAATAACACTATCATGCCATATTTAGGAGACAGGAAGTGTTACGGGAAAAAAGCCTGATAAGAGATCTGTTTATTTTTATTTACGTTACATGATTATATTTATTTTCTGATACAGTAGATGGGACTGTCCCTTAAATTTACTCCTGCAACTTAATGTCTTACTAGCTTTACTACCCAGCTTCTACTACCTGGTATTTAGATTCATGACGATGCTCCTCGGTTCTGTGTATTTTGGTGTGCTTTCGATTTTAAAAGCATTTGAGGGGCATTCTGCCATGATGGCATAATGCCGAGGCTATTTGGGGTCACATCAGAGCTTGTTGTTTAGCTCGACATTCGACTTCCAATATGACCGCGATGTACCCTGAATCTTTTCGAACTTTGGGCCAATAAGCTTAGAAATCTTGCAAATGCTGTGAAGTTGATGGGTCATTGTTCTACATCATAATCTCCTTATGTCATGCTAAATGTCCATACTGTCAGCATCCAGATTTTTACAGATTTTGAAATCTATAACAATAATTTCTGAAATTTGCATAGGTTCCTCCATATTTATACCAATCCAGTAGCACAATTGAGATTTCTATCCTGAAGTCCTTATGTTATAGGTTTCACAGGTTGTAAGGGTGGCATGGACAAAAGGATATGATAATATCACTAATGATGTAGAACAATGACCCATCAACTTTAGAGCTTATGTGGTGTATAATCACCTCAAACTTAATTAACTCATAACCCAGGAATGGAACAATGTAGAAGCTGAAAACATTTGTGCGGATCTGGAAATTCCAGCATGAAGAAGCTGTGCAAATTTCATGATTCCGGAGTTCAGCCTTCAAGAGTTTTTCCTCCCTCAGATAAATACACACAATGATTTTCTGCTTTATTTGTAAGATGCTATGTTTTCATATTTTGTAACTGAGTGTAATTCTATTAGTGTGATCTAGTAATAATAATAATAATAATATTAACAATAACATAGTTCTTAATCAGGATGTGTATATATTTAAAATTGTCTTATGGTGGTGCTCATGCTGTTGGAAAGTATGTTTGTCCTTTTTATGTCCTTGATTACATTGCTCATAGCATTTGAATGGTTCAAAAGTCTGTGGATCAATGATTTTGATGATGGTTTATATAGTTTTATAACTCTCAATCTTTTGTTTTCTAGTAAAATTTAATATGTTTGTGTGGGTGAATGTTTGTAATTCACAAAACTATTAAGTCAAGAAGCATTTGGAAAACAGCAATTTTATCCTAGCATATTTTTTCAATCAATATTTTTTGAATTCAAATGAAACAAATCAATTTTGAAAGTTTAATTACACTTTACTTGAAGACCGATTGCATCACATTTAGGGGATTAAGTATTACTAAAGAAAAACAACATGGAGAAGGAAAATGGTCAATTAACCCTTCAGTCACAGTACTGTTTTGGGTAAATGTTGTACCCATTTGTGACAATGGGTGTTTTTACACTTCTGCTGTGTTTCTGTTTAGCTATAATTCTACTCTTTCTCATTAAATGTACAAAGTTCACAGAGATGTACCGGCACTCCGGAAAATTATGAGGCAGAGTAGCAAGCAGTTAAAAGCAAACTTGTTCTTCATTTGAGTTCATAGTCCCACAAAAACAATCATATAATATATACTACTAATAATAGCAGCCAGTCAGGGAAAACAGCTTTCAAAAGCAAGACGGGGAATATGCTTAACGTGTTTCACATTTAATTGTACTTTTCCAAACGTCTCTCTCCTGATAGATCAACAAACAAAATCTAAAACTATTAATTGTAGTTATAGCTTGACGCAGTGGTGTTATTTGTAAAGCACTCCACATTCTTTCTTTGTATCTATATGTTAATTCAGTAACAGATGGAATACTGTAAAGTGAAAACATTTTGGCGTCCTATCCTTATTAATGGCTGATTTCCATAGCTCAAATAGTAGTAGTAACCATGGAAACCAATGGAAAGTTATGGCAGTTTGCTCCAAATTTAGCACTTTGTTTTAGAAATAGCACCTGTTTTGCCGTGATAAATGTGGCCCTGTGTTGTTTGTTTCAGCCTCTTATGATTCATAATCTAAGTAGATCAAAGAATGGAATAAATAAATCTTCTGGATTCTGTGGGTAGAATGTTGAAAATCTATGTATACACTTTTTAAAATTACTTTTTGGACTTCACTGCTTTCAATTTTTTCTTTTGCTTTAGTTTGTAGATATTTTGGAATGGCCCCATACCTACAGCTGTATTCTTTATTTGATACATGGTTCACAGTCTTTTCTAGATGTCACACAGTATGCTGCACTTTGTTTGAATCACCAGACTTACATTGCTAAAGTCTATGTGATATATTATTTAGTATTTTATTATGTGATTTTATAAACTTGAAATGTTGCCTTGAAAACTTGTCTTTTATTTCAAAAATATATAGGCCTAAAGTGTTGACTTTCCCTTTTGCTTATTTGCAACCACTAAAACTAGAAGTAGAGATATATGACATTGTAATAATCTCCAAACATTGCAAATGACTTCATCATAGAATAATTGGAAAATATAATACTAAAGACAGAATATTATAGGAGTTTCTGCAATAAATATTCCCCAAGTGCATAATGTTCCTTTCTAAGAAATGCTGCTGAGGCACCAAATGACTTGCACTATCGCTGACAAATTTAATCTCCATGACATTTATTCTAGTTATAGTCTTCTATTTTGAGAATGACATTAAAAGAAGTAATGAGCATCCTTCTGTAATGTAAAGTCAAAATTGTAACGAGATGTTATCCTATGCCTTTTACTAAAAAATATAAAAGAGATAAGGAGTTTAATTTGCATATCAAGGTAAAAATGACAAAACAATATCAAATAAAAAAAAAAAAAATTGTTGCCTCTTCATCAATCTTACCTCTGAGTAGATTATTCCTACATGGATCATTTCAGCTTATTAGTAAGTTTTAACAGCAACATCTTCTTTTAATTGTCAGCCTAGTTAACTATAACACTGGTCAGATACCCAAAAAATCAAACCACGCTTGTTAACCCCTTCATGACCGGACTGTTTGCCAATGTTCTACAGCACTGGAAAACAACTGTGGCAGCCCAACTCCTCCGTACTTGGATACCAAAGACTTTTATTGGGAGGATAGAGACTCATGTAAGGAGGACTCTGGCTATTGCAAAAATAGCCAAAGTTCTCCCAAAATAAAATACATAATAAAAAATAAATAAAATAATAAATCAGGAGCCCAAGGGTTAGCAGGACCCACAACATATTAACTGCCCCCTTGGTATTAATAAGTTGTTGAACTATTAATTAAAATGTATTGGGCTAGTAGCAGTATGCTGTCCCAATACATTTAAATGAATAGCTCCATGTAGCCAGAGGCTGTCAAAATACACCTGGACCCTAAATAAATGTATGGGGGCCAAGGCTACTTGCCCCCCCCCCCATCTTATAACATATCGTGCCAGAAGCTGGGCAAGTGCTCAAGACACAATAATATATTATTGCTTTGGCAGCTGGGCTCCCGAACCTCAATAAAAAATATTAATCCTCCCATGGTTTGGGGGCTAGCCAAATGCCCCATAACTCCTTAATAAATATGTAAATACTCCTCTGTAATTCAGGGGTTAGCCAAATGGGAAGGTTGGAATAGGGAGGCTTCTAATTGGCTAACAGAGTCATCCAATCAGATACCTTCTTCACTCAAAAGGAAATCCCCACCTTACCAAGCAAGGATTTCATTCTACATCCATCCTCCATTTTTTTTCCCAGCAGATTTTTTTTTTAGGTATAGATGGATTCATTTTTATTTTTGGCTGGCCCATTTTCCATGGGCCAAAGATGAAGACTTGGGGGTATTGTGGATCATCAGGAAAAGGTGTATTTTTTATTTACTGGGCACCCTTTGTGTGCTATGGGGTGGACAATTATTTCCACTGAAATAATTCAAAAACGGCACTGCCAAATGCCACGGGCTCAACTTCCTGGCAAGATTTGGAAAACATATATGCCAGAACTGCTGCTTGTATGCTGGAAGTGGGTGCTCAATTCCACCGATATATGGAAGACACTGAAGCATAAACTAAAAATAAGTCACTCCACTTTGTGTGCAAATAATATGATGTTTTAACCAATACATCAATCTGGCTGGCTATATACAAATGTGCAAAGAGGAAAAGAGGACAAGCCTTACACGTTTTGTGTACAACTATGCTGAATCATAGACCTATGTGAATAGCATGTGCAGAGACCGTTATGTCATAGGCACGCTTGATAGACATCAAAGATAGCTACTATGAGATCAGGGCAAAGGGAAGATCTGTACCCCAATAGGGTGAGGGTGTGTGACAATTGTCACTGTCATGTCACTTTAAGAATGCCTACGGGTCGGTCCCAGCAGCATTTTTATTTTTTTTTGCTTTCCTGGATAGCATTTACTTGTGAAGCTTCCAGGAAAGCCAAAAATAGCATGATTGCGCTATTTTAAAGGCAGCCCATACATGTACAGACAATTTAAACATTTGCATGTAATTCTGAGAACACCATATATAGATCCTTTTTATTCTCTACATTCACAGTATAATCATTAGCAATGTTTAGGTTACTCGAGTCCATCTAAAGGAGCAATAGTATGACAGAATTTTAATGTTGGCATGTGATGGCATATGATTAAGCAACGTAGGCGCGAAACGCGTTATGCTGGTTTAATTTGATTTATCCCTTTTCCACTTGTACTGTGTATACGATTACCTGCTTCAATATATGATTAAAGTTCACTGTTTTCTATGGATCCCGAGAGTGCCGTCTACTTTATTTGCCTTCTCTACACGTGCTTTAGAATTTTAATGTTGCTTTCTGTCATTTGGCAAGAATGAGATGTCAAGATGTCTAGTTCAATGGAGATCTGTACGGGCAAGACACAGATATTTTGCTTCCTGACGTAGACCCAAACAGGGATGGTGGACTTGAAGACCAATAAAAGTCCATATGTCAAAGAGTGCTCAGAATTGTTCTTTCCTGTGCTAGAGTATACAGAGCATAGAATAAAGATGGAAGAATGACCCCAAAAAATGGGGGGGGGGGGCGGGGGCGGGAGGCTAGAAGATGGAACATAGCCAGCCTTTTCTCACAGCATCTTTTTCTTCCACTGTCTGGGGCTACCATGTTACATTGATAGTCATGTGTGTTTTGAGCATTCTAAAAGGAATATATTTGTAATGACCTAATTTTACCTGATCTCACCCCAAAAATACATATATATTCTCACGAACATGCTAACTACTGGTTAGTCAAAACTTGAATATAAAGTACAATAGAAGGACAACTGGGAACGAAAGTTAAATTCAGTGCACAGCTGTAGAAGGACTGAATCTCTTGTTAACAAAAATTCAAACAGAGTGGCATTATTATGTAAAATGCTTCTTTGGTTAGTACTGCAGTCGAGATTATGAGTGCTTTTATAGATAAAAAAATGGTTTTGTTCTGCGTACTTGCACACACATTTTGTTTCATTTACATGAAAATAGTAAGCATAGAGTAATTAGCATTTCATCCAAGTATTCTGAAGTTGTAATATCCACATATTTTGCCTCAGGGACTTAACTTTTTTTTTTCTCCATCTGCAAATTTTGTTTGAGCATAAAATGTACTATTCACTGTTATGGTCTTAGACAAGATTACAACCTTAAATATTTATTCTGTTGAGGAAATGCATGCAGACAGAGCTCTATTCTAGCTATACCATAGACAAAACAGACTAAAAAAAATGACATTTATGGCTAATCCTTCTATAGCGATAATGATCTTTTGCCCAAGAAAGCATCATGTACTAAACAGGAATATATGATTTTGAAATAAGAATAGCAAACATAATTGCTTTTAACTACCTAGTCTGTTCATGCAAATTAAAATTCATGGAGATTAACATTAATTATCATTCAAGATCTCAAGTATAAACGACGTTGTCTATTAAAACGTTTTGTTTTCCTAGCCGTTAATAACCATTTTTTTTTTTAAAAATGTCTGGATAATATATGTTAACACAGTCATGTAAATAAATTTATTGACCCCCTAGGGGGTACTTGGGAAGAGAGAAAAGAGGAAGAGAAGAGAAAGGGGAATTGAGAAAAGATAAAATATTGTCTTAGAAAGCAGGATATCACAAAGAAAAAAAAAATTCTATGCCCGAGCATTATTATTAAACTAGGATACTTTAAAATTAGAATAATTTGCACTTTAATAATTACTCACCTGCCCCACTTAATACTGCTAACATTAATCTACTCACTTAAATTACACAGTAGCCTATCTGCACTATTATAAAGCTTCAAAAGTGAAGTACTATTGGTAAAGAATTCATCTTAGAGTAATATCACCAAATACACTTACTTATAAATTGAATTATTTGCACTATAATTATTATTGCAGGCTTTAATCAATTTTGACATATTTAATTCTGCTATTATTAAAGTATCTATTTTAATCTGCATAGCATAATATTAGTACCCCATCATTAGGAAGGACTTAGATAAAAGGATAATATTTTTGTTTAGACACTTTAGATCACTATTAATAATCACACCCACTTCAAGAAACCACTTGAATAGTAAGTCACATTTCACCAGTATTGCTTATGATATATACCTTAGGACATACTGTAAACAAACTGGGATCACCAGTACGAAACTGACCTATTTAACACAGCTTTCACTAAATCTATCTATCTCACCTTATTTGATAAACCAATTGTACGATAGAAGGATGATATCAACGTTATTGTATATGCACTAATAGATTCTTTCTTTTTCCCACAGATAGTAGGTATTAAACTGGGAGAATTTACTCTAAAATTACTCCTAAATTAAGCTTGTCCTTTAAAATTACCTTGTAGTTGCTCCTCCCTTCTCTCTTCTTGCCTTCTCAAAACTTGCTCTGTTAGACACTTTTTAAACTTGGTTATTGAAGGAGGGATTTATTAATAAAATTGATCATAATATCTGGGCTATTAGGACAACCGCGGCACCAACACTTGAATGGCTCCGAACCTCTATTGGGAACAGGAGTTAATTATTGTGTGACTAGCTCACCGGAGTGTTAGAATGTATGGATGTATGATTGAACTCGTTGTCGGGCGCCTCGTGGGTCTGGGGTACTGGGTCTCGGGATCGGGGGGTGGGGTGGGAATAGGGGGTTTTAAGACTGATTATGATAATTAAACTAGCTACTATTAACGTGAAGGGCCTAAATTCGCCTCAGAAACGTGCTTACTTATATAACATGTTAATTAAGGAAAAATAACAAATTGGGTTTATGCAGGAGACCCACTGGGATGAAAACGGGCATTTAAGATGGAACTATCGGAAATTCCCCGAAGTATACACTGCTAGCTTTGGTCAAATTAAGAAAAGAGGGGTAGCTATTGTGATTTCAAATAGCATAAATTTTTAATATATCTACCAAGAATCAGACCCCTCGGGTAGATCTATTATTTTGGTCTGCAAGCTAAATAATGTTCTGTACACATTAGTGAACATATATGCCCCTAACGAGTCACCGGTTCGTTACCTGAATACCTTAGGGAAGAGATGGGAAACCATCTCAAAGGGTACACTGATAATAGCAGGAGACATGAACTGTGTTCCTGACCCCTCTATGGATAAAAGCCTGGCTAAGGGTAAAAGGATAGATCCGAAGACTAAAACCCTAGCAGCAAAATTAATGAAATGGCTAAATACCAACGATCTATATGACGTTTGGCGTCTACATCATCCAAAAGAAAAAGACTTTTCTTTTTATTCAATACCTCATATGTCATATTCCAGAATAGATACATTTTATGTAAAGGGTTTTTCACTAGGGAGATGCCGAGCATCACAGATAGGGGAAATTACATGGTCTGACCATGCCCCAGTATTCCTGGAGATAGACGACAACATTGGTCAGCCCCTGACATACAGTTGGAGATTAAACGAATTCAACCTGGGGTCGGAGGACAGAAGGAGGGAGCTCCAATCCCAGGTTGAACAATTCTTAGAGAATAACGATAACAACTCGGTATCACCAACTACTCTGTGGTGCGCATTAAAATGTGTAATAAGAGGCTATTTGATCAGTGCAGATTCCCACCTGAAAAACAGAGGAGTAAAACTCTTGCGGATCTACATATAGAATTAGCAAAGAAAACAACACTTAACAAGATAACACCTACCCCTGAAGTAGCTAAACAAATCTTATCTATTCAGCAGGAAATAAGGGAAAAATTAGAACTAAAATATAGTATCACTTTATTACACAATAAGCAAAAATGGTATTATTCGAATAATAGAGTAAATAAAAACATGACAAAGAGATTAAAAATTAGAACAGAACAAAAAAGAATAACCAAACTAAAAGTTAAAAATGAGACCCTGATAGATCCGGCTGAAATTGGGATAGCATTCAAAGAATATTATAGTTCACTATATAACATAGGTAACCACTCTAAATCAACTCACCAGATTGGAAGGTTCCTTCAAAAACTTGATCTCCCTAAAGTTACTACAGAAGATTCTGAAATTCTGAGTCAACCTTTTACTCTGATTGAACTTAAAGAAGTAATACATGAGCTTAAATCGGGGAAATCCCCGTGCCCAAATGGATACACATCTATGTTTTATCAGTTAATGGACCCATGGATCTCCCCGATAATACTGAAGATGTTTAACTATATAAGGGAAGGTAATTCCTTCCCGCTAGAGATGCTACAAGCATCTATACTCCCGATTCCAAAGGAGGGGAGGGACCCAAAATTTGTCAACAATTACAGGCCAATTTCTTTAATTAACAATGATATTAAGATCTACTCTAAAATACTGGCAAAACGTTTGGGTCCTATCCTCCCAGGCCTAGTTCACCCAGATCAGACTGGATTTATTCAAGGAAGAACGACTGAGGATAATGTCCGTAGATTAATAAATCTGATCTCTGAAATTAAGACATCCAAGATACTGAGAAGGCTTTCGACCGGGTGAACTGGACATACTTGGCCGAGGTATTGGAGATATTTGGATTACAGGGACCCTTTAAACATTTAGTGATGTCTCTTTATCATCACCCCCAAGCTTATGTAACAGGACTCTTCCTAAAATCACAGCCATTTACAATCTATAATGGAACTAGACAAGGATGTCCATTAGCCCCCATGCTTTATGCCCTAACAATTGAACCTTTAGCGGCGGCTATAAGGCATACACAATCAGTAAAGGGCATAACAATAAGAACTCAAGAACATAAATTAGCATTATACGCTGATGACATAATACTGACCGTTACATCACCCTTGTCGTCAATCCATGTAGTCTTAAATATCATCAAAGAGTTTGGTGAATACTCAAATTATAAAATCAACCTAACCAAAACTCAGGTAATGACTATCTTTCTCGAACCAGTCCAAATTGCACAACTAAAAATCTTATATCATTTTGACTGCTCAAACTCCATCATTAATTATCTAGGAATAAAACTCACCTTCTCCCTAGAATCTCTGGTGAACTTAAATTACCAAATTTTAATAGCGGAGTTAAAAAATAAACTGGAGAAGTGGAGAGGAACAGAACTTTCCTGGATTGGAAGAATAAACGCTCTTAAAGCCTACGTAGTCCCCAAAATTCATAATCTCTTTAGAGTGATCCCACTCCGGGTTCCTAGACGAATATTGGAATTAATTACGAAGATCTTCCTTTCATACGTATGGCAGGGTAAAAAATCTAGAATAAAAAGAGCAGATCTTATAAGAAGCATTAGCTGTGCAGGCCTGGGATTCCCAGACCTGCGCAGACTATATGAAACATCTATGCTGGTGCATGCACTGGAGTGGCAAAGTAAGATTGACACAAAAAGTAGATGGATGCAGCTTGAGGAAGTCCAATCTCTCAATATGAATCCATTTCACCTATACTGGGTTACTAAGCACGAATTTAATAAACTGGAAATAAAATCCCCAATAATTATAGACATATTTAATAATATGGAAAAAAACAGAATTACCTCTGGGATGATAATCCCCTTAAAAGCTAATGCTCCTATAGAAACACTCAATTTTTATATTCCAGACTTAAATCTCTCTGTCTGGAAAAATAAGGGAATAACATATATCTCAGACTTAATGAATAATGAAGGCCCAATTCCATTTCAACAAGCTAAAGATAAATTCTCTCTTCCGGAAACAGAGATTTTTACATATCTCAGAGTACGGAGTTATCTTAAAAAAATCAAACTCGCTCCTCAAGATATTTTAGATGAATTCATCGTAGCCCAACATAAAACAAAATTAATCTCAAAATTAACAGCGCATATGGACCAAGGACAACATTTCTTACTCCCTACTTTTATAACTAAATGGGAGAGAGATCTCCAAAGATCTTACTCGGAGGAACAATGGTATAAAGTAGTTGAGCTCAATATGACTACAGTTCATTGTGTCATGTTACAGGAGGTTTACTATAAGGTTCTATATAGGTGGTACATGGTCCCCACACGTCTCCATAAGTTCCAGCCCGGGACATCTCAACTGTGCTGGAGGTGTGGGACATCATTGGGAACCATGTACCACATATGGTGGGAATGCGAAAGGCTATCAGTCAAAAAAAACAGACTCCATCTTATCCTGCAGAAGACATGTAACCTCCATGGCCCTCTTACACCTTCGCTCTTTTTGTTTGCCCTGGAATGTACTAGTATGACCAAATCTCAACAAATTCTCACTATCCATATACTCTCCGCAGTCAAAATATGCCTGGCCCGTAGCTGGAGAAATCCTGACCCCCCTGGGTGGCAGGAGATAAAAGCTCAAACCAGATTCCAAAAACAAATGGAAAAGCCCCTATCTAAATCAGAGGCAAGTTTCCGGGACATTTGGACCCCAATGAATAGCTATCTTGATTAACCTCCCTCCCCCTTATGGGACTTCCCCGCCCCTCCTCCCCAAGACCCACGATCAGACCCCGGGCCACCGAGATAGCGAAGACGACGAGCCTTAAGTGTGTATTAGTAGGTATGGTGAGATAGACTACGTCTTTTGGTTGGATGTAAGTGAGATTGGCAGGAACTCTTTAGACTCTACTTCTGTTCCCCGTCCTCCCCTCTTCTGGACATAGATCTTTATAATAAAATCAGTAGTCAGATAATCAACAATGTTTAACGACCCTCCTAGAATCGGTTGACAGATTGTATATAATATTTTAAAAGAGTGGGATGAAATTAGTAATACTATCAAACTGCCTAATGTGATGTTCCTGTACTGTGATTTTGAATTTGAATGTATTTATTATATGTAATTTGCCAATAAATTTAATAAAAAAAATAACCATTTTGCATCTCGTTATTATGATTTTTACCCATTTATGGTTTCCCGATAGAATATAGGCTTAAGCTTCATATAAATATACTTAAAATAAATAGTAAATGACTGAAAAGAGATTCTGTAACTGGAAGTCAATACGTGTAATAAAGCAGGTGGTGACAGATTTGGAAGGATTATTTAGAGTTGTCATTTAATCTTAATTCAAACACATGCATCATAAAATTGCAAGCGGGAGTTATTGTTTATTTTGGACATTGCAATGAGTTAAGCAGTAAATCAGAACCAACAGTAACAATACAGAATTATTCTCAATTTTATATTATATACTAAAAAGTGCATGTGGTCATGTTGCCTACTATTAAGTATCAATGTTTTTATATATTATGTATTTTTTCATTACACACATTTTATTATTATTTTTTTCTTTTTTACACTCAGCTTTCATTATTAGCATTTTTTTCATCTTCTAAGATACAATGTATGTACTTTTAGAATAGATTTGATACCAGCTTTGTGGACAAAGGTCTTATGTGAAAGTAGCAAGTTGCACATGATTTTAACTTACACCTATTAGTCGGGTTTGTCGAGTGTTTTATATAAAGTTTTGATACAATTGCAGTTCTGAAGCCCTTATGATTAACCCCTTAGTAACAAGACATTTTCACCTTGACTTTCCCTTGTTAACAATGGCTGTTTTGACATTTCTGGGGTGTTTGTGTTTAACTGCAATTTTATTCTTTCTCACATACAGTACGCACACAAATTATATGTTGTTTTTATCGTCATAAGAAGGGCTTTCATTAGATACCATTATGTTCATCATATCTTATAATTTGCTACAAAAAAATCATAAAATATGATGAGAAATGTAAAAAAAACCACTTTTTCCAACTTTGACCTAAAATATAATTTACACAAATAAAATCATTAAAAAAGACCCCATCTTAATAGTTTCTAAATGTTGTCCCGAGTTCAAAAATATGCATGTTTCCATTTTTTTCGTTATTTTTTTGCGAGTTATGGGGCAAAAACCCAAAATGTTTTTGTTTTTTTTCCTGTATTGACCTTTTGACCCCAACCCGAAGCCAAAATTTAACCCTAACACTAAATTTAACCCCAACTCTAATCCTTATTATATCCCTTAATATGTTTTTATTTAATTTAATTTTAACCCTATCCCTTATGCTAAAAATTATTTCATTTTAACCCTATAGGCTAATCCAGGGGTCCTCAAACTACAGCCCGCGGGCCACATACGGCCCGCTGAGGACAATTATACGGCCCGCGGGGGGTGCTGCCGGAACCCGCCCCCCCCCCGTTTACCTTTTTTTTTTTTATGGTAGCCGCGACGGATCCGGTGACTGTGTTTCCCTCCTCCGCAGGAGGACACAGAGCGAGACGTCCGGGGACACAGCAGCTGGAGGTAAGTGATGGGGACGGGGGGAGGAGGGAGCTTCATAACGAGCACTGGAATGGCACAATATTCTTGGGCACCTGACTGGCAAAATATTCCTAAGCTCTGACTGGCATAATATTACTGGGCATCTGACTGGCACAATATTACTGGGCTCTGACTGGCATAATATTCCTGGGCATCTGACTGGCAAAATATTCCTGGGCTTTGACTGGCATAATATTACTGGGCATCTGACTGGCACAATATTACTGGGCATCTGACTGGCACAATATTACTGGGCTCTGACTGGCATAATATTACTGGGCATCTGACTGGCATAATATTTCTGGGCATCTGACTGGCACACTATTCTTGGGCATCTGACTGGCACAATATTCCTAAGCTCTGACTGGCATAATATTACTGGGCATCTGAATGGCAAAATATTCCTAAGCTCTGACTGGCATAATATTACTGGGCATCTGACTGGCAAAATATTCCTGGGCTCTGACTGGCATAATATTACTGGGCATCTGACTGGCAAAATATTCCTGGCCTCTGACTGGCATAATATTACTGGGCATCTGACTGGCACAATATTACTGGGCTCTGACTGGCATAATATTACTGGGCATCTGACTGGCACAATATTACTGGGCTCTGACTGGCATAATATTACTGGGCATCTGACTGGCATAATATTTCTGGGCATCTGACTGGCATAATATTACTGGGCATCTATATTCCTGGGAATCTGACTGGTACAATATTCCTGGGCTCTGACTGGCACACTATTACTGGGCATCTGAATGGCACAATATTCCTGGGCATCTGAATGGCATAATATTCCTGGGCTCTGACTGGCAAAATATTCCTGGGCTCTGACTGGCATAATATTACTGGGCATCTGACTGGCATAATATTCCTGGGCATCTGAATGGCATAATATTCCTGGGCTCTGACTGGCACAATATTCCTGGGCTCTGACTGGCACAATATTACTGGGCTCTGACTGGCATAATATTACTGGGCTCTGACTGGCACACTATTCCCATTAAAATACTGGTAAGTTTGTTGATTTAACTTTACTTCATTTTAAATATTGTATTTGTTCCCGTTTTGTTTCTTCACTTCAAAAAAAGATATATGCAGTGTGCATAGGAATTTGTTCATGGTTTTTGTTTTTACTATAGTCCGGCCCTCCAACAGTCTGAGGGAGCGTGAACTGGCCCCCTGTTTAAAAAGTTTGAGGACCCCTGGGCTAATCTAACTATATAACCAGTTTTTAATTAATTCAATATTTATTTTACATTTTTTCTATTGCTATGCTACTTAACTACCACTAGGGGCAGTCAAGTAGCATATTCAGAGTGATGGAAGTGAAGTTACTTTCACTTCCGAAGTTCAGACCGGCACATAGCCATCATGCTCCGTCAATATGGCGCCCACGAACGCTCCGTGGGGCGATCGTGGGTGGCCCAGAGCAGAAATTTCGGTGCTGGCTATTGCATCGACATCGAGGCAATAGACCAGCACCATTAAAGCGGTTTTCGCGATCGTTAATCGTGAAAACCGCTTGATTCACCGCAGGACGTTGCTGGCACGTCCTTTGTGTTAAGGGAGTTTCTCCCAGGACGTGCCTGGCACGTCCTTTGTCGTCAAGGGGTTAAACGTTCCCTGTAATGCAAAACGTGTTTGGGTAAAGTTTTTTTTGCAACAGGACCCTGTATAAACCAGTTTCTATGGATTAAACATGCTTCACTTTGAAGCTATCTGGAGTGTGAGTCCAATTCTTGTTTATGTGATTATATGCTTATGGCATGGACCACATGTTGTCCTTCACAGTTAGTGAGGCATGTTTACGGGAACCTAGTAACTACATGGTTAGGTATAGATTGCCTATTAATCAGTAATCAGTAAAGATCATGACAGATTATGGGCAAATCGTAGAACTTAAAGTTACTTCTCTGGATTGGTTTTTCATATTATTAATTAGTCATGTTATGTGTATTATTTATCTTACAATAGGGAAATCATATTGTGTATCTGTATTTGCATTTATCCTATTTTAAAATGCCGCTGAATTGACCTACCTGTTGGACTTGTCTCTCCGCCATTTTCTTCTTTTAGTCTTTGTGTCGTGTTTTGGGCCTTGGAATGCTCGTCATATGAGGAGACATGGGATTTGTATGGTGCATAATATTGAGAAATAAAAGACAAACACAAGAAATATGTTGGAGAAAGGCCGTGATCTTCATTGAACAGGGTTAGGGGTTAACATTTAATAACCAAACTGTATATAAACCACAAAAAACATATCATAACTCCTTTGCATAACTTCTCTTAAGATATACCACATTCCTTACCACTCAGTTCTGCCCGGAAAGCCTGAGCTTACTTACTTACTTAACACCAATATCCACCCCTCTGTCTAACTGACCTGAAGGGTGACTTACACCCCCACTTAAAAGATCACGACAAATAACAAAACATTAAATAAAGGGAGGGAGGGAGGGTGGGGGCTTCCTCAGCTGGACCGCCAGCTGACTGAAACAGACTCCTGCACTTTGAATATATATACTATCACACTAGAGCTTGCGCTACAGCAATTATCTGTAAAGTAACATCGTGCACCACCTAACTAAACTTAACCCTAGCCTAACTCTACCTAAGCCCCAACCCTTCCCATGAGAGCAGACATGCTTATAGAGGTCTGCTCTTAACATCAGCACAGACTTTATCATCACAGCACCACAGGTTCATGGCAACATAAGAACTAAAGAAACTGTTGTAGTGCGTGGAATTAATTTATTTAAAAGCAATACAAAGGTATAACTGGGACCTTTTGTCACAAATACATGATTCTAAACCGTAAATATGATATTTTTGCCAACGTTACCACTTTGTAGGGATTTCTGGAGGGATTTTATACATCCCATGTGACAAAAATGACTAGAGAGTTAAGAATAGATTATAACACATTTTCTGACACATTTACTCACAGTTTTTTTAGTGACTGCTGATAAAACATGAAGCACATTAGGCCATTTTTCTTGAGGTTTTGCTCTCACTTTCTGATATTTGTACGACACTGGGAACATTAAAAAAAAATTTATATTGTCTACTGGTTGACACTGGAAAGGTACTAAGCCTATTCTCTTTCAATAGTCAAGTGCATTTTTGTCTCATTAACACTGTAATTTGAATTGTGCACTGATTGTTCACCATTCAAAGAATATTCACCCCTAGCCTGTGCAAAAGCAAAAGAGAATTTTCTTTACTGTGTCTACATGTGGTTAAATTAATCCAAATGTTCTAGGACTATTCCAGAAATTGCAATTGGCTCATGGGGTCTATATTGGTTTTAGGTTCATTTATACTAGCCAAATTGAACTCAAGGCCAAGTATAGAACTTCTATTCAATACAGACCAATATCCTGCACCGAAATGATTGGCCACATCAGGGACAAATCGGAAACTGAATTCCGAGCTACCCAATATGCCTTGATGTGACCCTTATTGGTGACACAATTCGGCCATCATGGGCGATTTCCGCCATTACCTTCGGAAATAGCAAAGCAACCGACACATACAGAACCGAACTTCCCAACTTCTATGGGATAACAAAGGCTCCTTTAAGGGACACATTTGGCTATTATGGAAATAGCTAAATTCCTCCCAAAATGAACAAAAATGATGTAAATAAAATAAAAAGAAAAAATAGGTGTGAACTAAAAATTTTTATGTACCCTTTACCAGCTATTACAAATGGGGCTGGCATCTGGGCAAATGCCTCCCAGACCCCTGTTACACATATAGGGCAGCACCACTATAATAAATGGGATTGGGAGCTGGACAAGTGCTCATAGCCCCTATTGAATGCACCAGATCTAGTGTCCGTGCCCCTCCTAACAGTACCATGGCAGTGAGCCACCCAAATAGACTTGGTGGCCAGGTTACTTGCCTAACAATAATATTATCCTATTATCCCCCTGGGTGCTGGGGCTGGGCAAATACCCCCCGCTCCCAATTAAAAATAAAATAGTCCGAAGGCTGCTGATGACCTTCAGACGCCCATGAAAAACAGCCTATATACCACCCAAAAAAGAAAACAAAACTCAAGTCCTGGCACCGAAGTATAATAAATATAAATAAAGAAAACTTTTTGCTTTCCAAAGGTTAACTTTATAGGTGACATCATTCTTCCCCATTTTGTTCACAATTGTTCATTCAAAAGGTGGTGAGATCTTGACAGATGAATTAATAAGATCCATAGTATATTCATGTAAACTTTAATTTAATAAGGCAAAACTGTCAAAGATGACAGATTATTTTTGGATAATTAAAATATATTTTGCCAACAGTATTTTCGTCAATGTTAATTAGCGTTGCAGCCTTAAAGTGGCAACATTTTTATTTTAGTAACAACGATAATTTAGTAGCTTTTTTCACTATTTAAAGAGCCAGTAAACGTTTTTTTTCTGCACATGTGTTTCTAATATAGAATAAACTGGCCATGGGAATAAACTGGCACATACGTAAGGTGTGTGTCAATTTATTTTCTTCTATGGGAGGCTTCTATGGGTGTCGAGGCTGACCGAGCTACTGACTGGAACCAGGGCTGGTCTGGCAACTGTTGGTCCTTGGTGCCACTTCATCAGCCCACCTGATATTACCAGAGAGAGACACACCTAGACACACAAGGCACATCTACTGATATCAGAAGTATAAGCAGCTATACCGGCTCCAAACACTTATGACAAATATGCTTGAGGTGGTGGGTGCTCCACAGCACTGATCAGGTGCTAAAATCAGACATGAAATGAGAAAACAACTGTGCACTCCACTCACCGGGTAGATGTAAAATGAGATGCTTTAATAGTGAAAAAAGTGTTCCAGAACAGACAAAAAAGGATAAATCCACGGATGATAGAGTCCACAGGAAGGCAGCCTGACGCGTTTCGCGTGAAAAACACTAATCATGGGTTGAACACTTTTTTCACTATTAAAGCATCTCATTTTACATCTACCCGGTGAGTGGAGTGCACACTTGTTTTCTCATTTCATGCACATCTACTGATAGATAAGGTGCAGAGATTGATAGGCAGACAAGACAAGTGAATAGAAATATCGAACCTGTTACCGAGTGGAGCATTTAAAATGAATAGCTGTGCAGCCCCGGCTCCCTTGCTAACCCTCTTCTGACTGTTACTCACTGCTAGTGCAGTGAGAGACCATATTTTTGTAACTTGACATCAGTAGAGAGAAATGAGGTTGCTCTGTGCATGCATTAACACTGTCAATGGACCAGATATAACATATTTTCTAAGTAATATTTATTTTACTTTTTTTTTATCTGTAGCATTACTGCATTCATTTCCTAGAATTTTTGTGCTATGTTTATGAAACATATATATTATTTGTATACATCTTTTATTTACATTTTCATTTGTAACTTTCACAATACCATTTTTTCTTTTCACCTTGTACAGGATTAATATGTTTCCGGATGCGGGTGTCCTTAACATTGCTCTGGCCAGCTTGCTTTTACTGTACAGTTTTATTTTTAGAAGATGACTTCTTACTTGATATAGTTGTATTAGCCCAGCATCTCCATGCCACTGAGGCAATTCTAGGTTTCATAATAGAGTTCCGACACTGCCTTGTAAGACCCATACAATGGTTAAATGAATGGCACAGGTGATAAAATACAGTTCTACAATATGAAAACAAAAACATATTGAACTCAAATTATCGAGTTGTAATAATGATAAAATAGGTAAGTATGTATATAAAGAGGTTCTTTATTATTTTTTCTGTATTCCACTGAATGTTGTCTCAAGTTCACACCCAAAGTGGGAAACCAAAAAATTCAATAAGGTAAGCAGAAAACCACAATGGGCCATCGGTTTCTTTATTCAGAGGATGTTCGTTGTTTACTGGTATTTTCTGCCTACAAGTAATTGGATTCTCTGAAAGAATGTATCCAATTTTTCTGTTACAAAATGTACCATTTTAGCTGAGAGATATAAAGTTCAGTCATCAATGACCATGATATAATATTGAAAAAATTGCTTGGTTATACACTAACGTCAATTAAACTCTGAAGTGTGGTCTTTCTGCATTGTAGTCTAGGTAATGAGTTATTATGTATCATGCTGTTTCATATAAATCGTTATTGTGTTAGGTACACTTACCAACTGGGAAAGGTCTTGTTGCTGCAGCTCAGTAAATTAAGTCAGATCTGTACGGTTACGTTCTGTAGTATGGACACTTGCTGTCTGCTTGTTATAGGTCAGTAGGTATACACAAAGGTCCACTTTCAGTACTTATTTGTTTTTATTTCTTTTGCTTGCATGTATCCATTTTCAGTTATTGATTTAATGGTGTAACACATTCAGAAGATAATATTGGGACATCCATACTACAAACTTCGGGAAAAGCTCAAAGTAACAAAGAAACAGAAGTGAATTAGAGATCATGAGGATGATAGAAAGGCTGTCAAAACAATTATTGTGAGCACTCCACGGAATCTGGCAACCACAAAAGAAAATATACCCTTAAATGTCTTGTTTGTGCTTATCTCTTACTGGAAAGTCACAGACTTAGAGCAAAGCAAAAGATCCAAGCTTAAAACTCAAACTAAAACACATCCTTCCCATCGCTTTTATTCATTGAGACATTTTTTTGTGTGTATATTAAATGATACAATCAAGACATAGGCAATGGACCATGAAACAAAACCGTTTTAAAGCCAAATCCAAGTTTAGATATGTGTATTCTATATGATTCCAACGTTTGGATTAACCAAACAATGGAACACTGTAACAATGTAACAACTCATTTGCATTTGTAAGAAACATATAAGATTAAATTGATCACCAGAAATTCTTTGTGTCAACAGTTTTTTGGTACAGAATTTCCCCATCTCAACCTCAAAAAATGCTATTTGCTGAGCATATTTTGAAGGTTGAGTTACGGTTCACCTTTTATCACGAAGAAGGGGAAATGGCGGAGAGACTTCTGAATCCAGTTTTGGAGTAAAAGGTGCTTTAATACTTCATAATATTCAACATAAAGACAGATGACAAATATACAAAAAAAAAACAGGATAATAGTCTTACACATTTCATGCCTTGAGGCCCACTCACAGTGAACCGTCAGCTGTGAAGAAGGTGGGAGGCAATACACTAGGCACACTTGAAAACAAATTATCTTTGAGATAAGGCAGGCGCGGTGGAAGTCTAGCAAGGTGTGCCAAGGAGGTTGGGTTTTAGGTCGACTTGGTCTTAGTCTCAAAAAACTCTACTGTAATTTCATCTCCCATTAAGTTCAACAGAGTGATTTTTATGAGTCCCCATTAAGTAAAATTGGAATCAGTAGCTGAAAGTTGGAAAACTCAATGGACCCAGATTAGTGGTCTGTTTCCTCAAGTTGAGCATCTTATTTTAGTTATGATTGTGTTAAGTATGAGACAAGTTAAGGTCAAAAATTGTGACAGACCCTGGAGAATTCTTCTTTGAATACATTCTCTTATGAACCCAACCCGTGGAAAAAGACCAACAGGAAGAGGACAACTGCTAAGGACAAGAAGAGGAAAATCATGACAGAGATAAAGTGCAGCAGACTATACACACACAGATGGGTCTATTCAATACAATTCGTCTTTGGAGGTCAATTTTCATTTTGAGACTAAGGCAAATTTGGCACCCGAGTTTTTTTCACACACACACAAAAATAAACAGGTTTGAATCTTCCCCATTGAAAGTAAAGAGGCAAAATGATAAAATCTATTTTTGAGACTCATTCGGCACCCGAGTTTGACTTAGTCTCAAAAATAGCATTGCTCGTTTTCCCTCCCATTAATTTCAATGGGGAAAATGTGCATGCCGAATTTGTCTCAAAATGAATGTCGCCCTCCAAAGCTGCATTTTAGTGAATAGACTAGATTAGAATTTTTTTTAGATCACCTAAGGTTGGATAAGGCAAATGGGTTCATTGACTAAGAAGTATTCAAAGTATTTGCCAATCCTGAGGAGATAGAGCTCTGAGAGATAGAGCTCTGAGAGATAGAGCTCTGAGAGATAGAGCTCTG
This sequence comes from Pelodytes ibericus, assembly GCA_036172795.1. Classification (NCBI taxonomy): domain Eukaryota; kingdom Metazoa; phylum Chordata; class Amphibia; order Anura; family Pelodytidae; genus Pelodytes; species Pelodytes ibericus. Next base: position 190,145,889 of record CM069861.1, read on the forward strand.
AGAGATAGAGCTCTGAGAGATAGAGCTCTGAGAGATATCACCATTGGCTAATCGCCTCTGAACTTCCAGAGACTTCACCATGATAGATCACCATAGACATAATCACCCACTGAACAGTAGTAGTTTTGCACTGTGAATGTATTTAGCACGGACTGCACTGTTGTTCAGGAGGGACATACATTTTGCCAATTTTTAATCATATCATGACTGTCGGCCCACTATGGCACTTTGTGAATAACCCACTCGAAGATTTAACATCTGCTATTGCTCATATTCGAACATATAGAAATACCCGATGGAGGGAATCAATTCACACATTCTGACAAGAAAATATGGGTTGGAAATGGAATAATAACAGAAGCAGAAAAGCTCTTTACTTTAGCTCTGAGGAGAAAGGGGACATTGAGCACAGAGAAGATGAAAAGAAGAAAGATCAAGCGAAAAAGCAGCTTTATTAATTTCTTTGTGTACCTTTTTATTCCCCTTATTTTGCCATATAGAGGGCTTTGGTCACCTATGCATCAGTAGATGTGGTTCTACCCTGACCTCCTGACGCATGCTTTTAAAAGTCCCATTTTTGTGCTCATATTAATCCTTCCTCCTCTAGAATCCACCCTACCTTTTTGTTTTGCTTGTATTTCTCCACCCTCTGTTGGCGTCAGGTGGGCTCATTAACTGGTGCAACCTAGCCTTTTAAATACCTGCAGTTTTTTTGCAAACAGGGCTTTTACATTGATGTTGGTTGCCTATCTTCTGAGAATGGACTTCATCTGTTCCTGATCCTCTAAGTTGCCCTTACTCTGTGTTTCTCAGGCCTCATCCTACCTAAGGCCTCACCCCCTTAGTTTACTCTCTCTAGCCCACCTCTGTGTTTGTTTATTCTGTAATTCCTGCTAAAGTCCCATTTTGTCTATGCTATAGTCCTTATTACAAATATAAAAACTTTTTTTTTCTGTCCCCCCCCCCCCCCCCCCCGCTTTGTTTTGCTTGAACACAGCCTCGGCAGCATGACCTCTAGTGCCATGGCCAGTTCATTGCACGATAGGTCATTGCCGGACCTTTCTTTGTGGGACAACTCATTGCGAGATGCACAAGGGGAGTATTATTAGTAGTTAGGTGTTAGTATTAGGGTTTAGGGTGGTTAGGTGTCAGTATTAGGGGGGTTAGGTGTTAGTATTAGGGGTATTAGTGCTTGGGTTTGAGGGTCAGTATTAGGGTTGGGGGTTAGTATGGGGGTTAGTATGGGGTTTAGGGTAACTTTTAGGGGGGTAATTTATTTGTGGGGTTTATGTTTGTAAGCACTGACAGTTCAGGGCTGAACAGTCAGCGCTTACATTGCTGTGGGGAAGTGGCCGCGTTGCCTTTCACCGCTGACAGTTCAGTGTTTAAACTGCCACGCTGAACTGTCAGCAGTGAAACGGCCGTGAAGAGCTGTCCTAGACACTTTCAGAGAGAGGAACCATTACATAAAAGGAACTGACCGAATCTCTGGCTTAGCCTGGCATGGGTCAGGATGGTAAAGCATATATTACTTAATAACAATTAAAATGCTTTAATAATTTTAATTGTTGATATTAAACATTCTGATGAAAGACCCTTCTCTTTATTTTGTGGCAAATGAGTAAAGAATATAAGATGTTTGGGGCATATCCTCCTAATAGTACCCCCAATGTATCTATTGTATGATATTTGCTTTCTTATTGTGCATGAAAAAAGTGCGTATAGCATAAAATGAGTGAGTAAGCTCCATTTATAAGTAGAGCAGAAGCAAACACAACCCTTTTGTTAAGACTCTGCCTCCATATTAATTCTGCTCTGTTTGAAGTGAGATCTGATAAAGTAAACCCCAATACATTAGAAAAGAAGGTTTATAAATGGGGCAGTTCAAATAGAACTCTAGAAATAAAGAGGTTATTCCTAGTGCTGCTACAGACACTTAACATTTTTCTTTTGTAGTTTTACACAAGTCTTTCCACCAGTAGGTGATGGTGGTGGTCAAAGTCTGTAGCAGCACTAGGAATTACCACTTTATATCCAGAGTTCTATTTGAACTCCCCCCATTTCTACCTTCTTTTGCATTGGTCTGTATCAGTTATTCAACATTACTAGAGTTGAGCGGACACCTGGATGTTCGGCCGAACTTCGAAAAAATGTCCTGGTCCGTGCTCGAACTTGACCCCGAACTTGACCCCGAACCCCATTGAAGTCAATGGGGAAACGAACTTTTGGCCACTAAAATGCCTCTAAAAAAGTCCTGGAAAGGGCTAGAGGGCTGCAAAATGAAGTAAATGTGGGTAAGAGTGTTCCCATTCATACGAATAGGTCAATTGACCTATTCGTATGAATGGGGACTCTATTTCAGTTTATAGAATAGCAATAGCATTACATGTATTACATAAACCAAAAGTCTATAAACCGAATCTCTTTCGGTTTATAGACTTTCGGTTTATGTAATACATGTAATGCTATTGCTATTCTATAAACCGAAATAGAGTCCCCGAAAGTCTATAAACTGAAAGACATTGAATATTTGACCTATTCTTATGAATGGGGACTCTATTTCGGTTTATAGAATAGCAATAGCATTACATGTATTTCATAAACCGAAAGTCTATAAATCGAATCTCTTTCGGTTTATAGCCTTTCAGTTTATGTGATACATGGAATGCTATTGCTATTCTATAAACCGAAATAGAGTCATCGAAAGTCTATAAACCGAAAGACATTCGGTTTATAGACTTTCGGTTTATGGAATACATGTAATGCTATTGGCTTTCTATAAACCGAAATAGAGTTGTCATTCATAAGAATAGGTCAATTGACCTATTCGTATGAATGGGGACTCTATTTCGGTTTATAGAAAGCCCATAGCATTACATACAATGTAATCGCCGAACCCCGAACTCCAACCCGAACATACAGTGAAATGTCAGTGTTCGGGTCCGGGGTCCAAAAACCGTAATGTTCGGTACGAACCCGAACAGTGCGGTTCGGGTTCGCTCAACACTAAACATTACCATCAATGTGACTAAAATACAAAAGGTTTATCTCTTGAAAACAACATTTATCTTCCGGTTTTTACTCTTAATCTTTACACTCTATCTTTACTATAAAGGAGAACGGATAACCCTATGGACAGGTAATAGGCCTAGGCCTGCAGTGTATTACTATAGCAACACGATGAGAGACAGTGAGTGGCATTTACTGTGTGTTATAGAGTGGGAGAGTTTTACATGTAACCTGTAATTTTCTGCACATGTTGTAAAAAGAATTCTGGAGTGCTAAGTGTTTTTTAATTAAGAATATTGTGGAAAACTACAGCAAAGCTATGTTAAAAGGTACACTTAAGGTTTCAAACTAACTTTGTTGCATCAGAGAGTGTCTAACCGGAACACTACACAGTTTTCCTGTGGATCTATCGTGGTGTGAAGGACCCCTGCAGCGGGCAAGTAAAAAAGAGCCAAGTTGCAAAGCCTACTATATCTATATAACTATACTATCTACTATAGATCACTATGTTCTTTGTACCTATATTTTTCAAGACAAGCCAGATCCCCCTCCTCCCCCCATTGTATTTCTTTTCAAGACACTCCAAGATGCTTGTCATCCTGTCACAGGCTGATTCCAGTAAGACTAGAAATGCATTGTATGAATCAGAGATACATGCCTTCTTGTTCTCCAAGGCTGTACAAAATGTTTCTGTCTGCAATTTACTTTTCATTTGATCATCTTGAAAGAAATGTAAAAACAGAGCTAAATGATGCAGTACGTCTGAAAGGTTATATATAGTACAGTGTATTCTACAACTCTTCAACATAGAAGAAAGGTTAAAAGCATGCCATAGCTGTTGAGAGATGCAATTTTCTTTTCTTTTAATGCTATCCTTGAGATATTCTTATTCCAGCAATAGTCATTCTATAACTAGCAGGAACTGTCTTTCACAGCACACATTCTATAAACTGATGCAAATCGTATATATTATACTGGATATTAGATTAGAGAAACAGAAGTGGTGTAAAATGCAATTTATCATGAAACTTTCCTTGAATGACAACCTGAGCTTTCATATGAACATCTTATTTTACTTTTATTTATTATTATTTTGTCTTGATGACAGTCCATTTTGATCCATACATTGCTTGACGCAACTTGACCCAAAGTAGTATCTTTACATTGTGTTTTTACGACATTTATATATTGCTTTTATATAGTATATTTTAAATAGTGTATTATTAAATATGTTGCACTAAATTTGCTCTGACTCTACATGTTTATCGTACAGCTTTCCAATTGACACACATATCCTATTCTTTTCTTTGGCATTGGGTCCTGTCTACTGGATTTTGTAGTTTGCTTTTCATTGTTGTATCTAGTTTCTTTTCTATTTTTCTTTGGCGCAGTCTTCTACTGAGTTTTCAGTAAGCTTCTTTGATTTGCCTCCTTCCATGTCTCAAAACGTAATAGTTGGTACTGTGTTAGCCATAGAAACACAGGTGACTTGTCTCTTGCATGTCTCTACGTGGACTAGATGTGCGAAACCAGGTAGGAGCAATCTGAAAAAACAATCAAACAGAAACATGCCAAAATAAATAGAATCTGAACATTACTCTGTAGCAATTTGCACTTTGCCTGAAAATGGCTCCTGGAAAGCCTTCATAAATGTCCTTTGGTGATTCTTATGGTTTGTGGGATCTTTAAGAAGTTCACTTGTCAAAAGGGAATATCATTTCATGCTATAATCTTCTGCATCGATAAACAGATTTTAAAGGGTACACAATTTTACACGAAGCCCATACAGCGAATTCATCTTATAAATGTCAAGAGAATTAATTACAAATTTCAACATCTTATCTAGACAGAAAGACAAAGATTAAGTAAACCAAAATTATGTGTGGCCTTTCGCAGTTCACATATAAAAAGGAATCATTAATCATCCAAACTTCCGCTATAATCATCGTACGAGTTTTGAAAGTTCTTTCGCTAACATGCAATAATCAATGCAAAAGCCAAGCCTATAAGCCATTAGTAATTGAATTTCAAACTGGATTTGACACATAGTCTGATTTGGTGAGAACAAGTTTGCAATAGTGGAATTAATTTTGAGTCATCAAGATGGGAAATAAAAATCTTAGGAAGATAATGTGTTCATTCTATAAATGGTAACTGTATATTTTATATGTAGTCTTCTCATTCTCAGCCTGCACGGGAGAAAGAATGTATAAGTTAATTACGGAAATCTTTTATCCTCTTCACAGTTATATAGAATGTGTATCATTGATATAAATTGTTTGCAAGCATACAACAGACTACAAAAATATTTATTTATTCATACAAGGGTCGGCATAATATAGACAGATTTGGCCCAAAATGGATTAGGAACAAGTAAGTTAGCCGAATATCAGAAATCTCCAAAATCTGGTTACTCAGTATGCCTAAATTTGGCGCGAATCAGGGGTTTTGAAACCGGGGCATTCATATCAGGAAATTATTTGCAGACCAAAGATCTTTGACTACCCAGTATCCCTGAACATGCTCAGAATTTGAGAAACATATTCCAATTCTCCAGATTTTAGCTGGAGAATTCAACTTTAAAGGCCACTAAAAGGAACTTCTAAAGATTTGAAAGTGCTTTTTTCACATGGACATGCCTACTATATATATATTAAAACTCTTATTTATTTTATGTTTATATAATTTTTGCCAACTGAGAAGTGCAACCTCTGTGCAGACTTTGTGCCTCCATCAAAGACCACTAGTCGATTATAAGAAAGTGTATGGAGACCAACACAGGCCTTTATACACACAAAATTACATCAGCCAGGAATTAACATATAATAAACCAGGAACTAAAACAGCAGGGTCTGGTGTAACAAGGGAACTTCCTAATAAAAAGACAACACCAAGAAAGAACACAGGTAATTAGATTGACAGTACACAATGAACCTTACATAATTCACACAAACACCATGGATGACTCACATAATGGCAGGGATACACTTAACACCTATTGCAACAGTAACATACAATAACATTCAATAATTCAATAATAACAGGGGCCAACAAGAATAATATCTGTACACATTTCATTTTGCAATATTAAACTGCACATTGGAAAGGTGTTTCCTGCGTGCCTGGGATGCATTTTAGCAAACCCAGTGCCAAAAATATATTTTACCCCTTACCAGTCTAGAGACATAGTCTGTTGGGAGGAGGCTGGTCCTCAGACCCTTCCAGAAGCCCCAGTGATGCAGGATTCCATCACACATTTGACTTACAAATTAAATATTTCAAATGTTGTACAGTAAATTAGAACACCTTTAAATGAAAATTATTTAGCTCATTGAGTTTTTTTTTTTTGGGGGGGGGGGGGGGTACTCACTGTGCCTCTCTTATAATCATATTGCATGGTGCAGTAGAATACTAGAACATTTCTTTCCCTAGTACTTGATCTACCACTAAACTTTAGACTATACAGATATTAAATTATAATTGAGTCATAGGTATATTTTTTTGTTCTTAAATGATATGTTTAGGTGAACTAAGCTCGCCTCACACGACACATTCATAATTTATATATTTTTTTAAATGCCTTTCTACATTCTGAGAAACAGAGTTAGAACAATGAACTAAATCTCTTGTGAAGAAAGGAAAGAATTTATAAAGCAATAGTCGTTTCATACTTCACTATGATAAATTCTACTTTTATTTTTCTCCCTGGATGTCAGTTGTTTATTTCCTCAGTCATTATGCAGCACAGATCTGGTTTCCTATGATCAGTTGTCAAAAATATCCACACTATACATGATTTGTTTGAAAGAGTTGATTCAAGGTGACAGTAGAAATCTTATAATGTGGTAAAATCTTTCATTTCCCTTCAGTCCTTTGCATTCTACCTAGTAACAGCAGACTTTTTTACATGAATTCAATGGCATTGCTGCTGAAATCTGGGAAGGAGGGATGGGGCCGATGAGTCACCTAACCAAGGGAAAGTAGCACAAAGGATATAAAAGAATAAATAGCAAACAAGGGGGGGGGGGGGGGGGTGGAGCTGTGAATTATATCTGTGTATGTATATAACAGGGTGCACAAAACAATGTTTTATCAGTGATTTATTTAAAAAAGTGATAATTCTGAAACTCACTTAAACAAAACAAAAAAACACAAGGGTACTCTATTCTAAGTATACTCATATAAAAATATATGCTTTTTTAATTTTGCATTGGATTGTCACATTTTTTTAACAAATGTTCTTTGTATTCTAAAGCTGAAGTTATGTGGGTGTACTTACCCGACATGATTTTTTGTGAAAGTACTCAATGCTTAGATCCTGTTGAATAAACATCTGTGATTTTTTTTCTTTTTTATTAATAAAAGACCAATATCTGCTTTTGACAGTTCACTTTTCAGCTCATAACAGTTCACTTTTTAATGAATAGAACCGAAATAGGTAAGTCAGCATTTTACCAAAGAGCCTCGGCGATAAAAGCTACTGCGTACACCACGTAGTTAGACAGGACTTGAATGTTTTTTTCTTAGGCTAGTGAACACGTTTAAAACAACAAACAGATCAGTACACAGGTAATTTTCTTATTTAAAAAAAAACACTCTCATGATCATCCAGTTAAAGGAAATGTGACTTCTATTTTAACCTAAAAACAATTTAGAAATAATTTAAACAATAAAAAAACTGCTTAGAAACTGTGTTCCCTTAGCAGATAATATGCTTTCTTATATTTTAGTCGGTGCATTGCTAAATAGGTAAACTAACACAGCGAACCAATGATATTCTTCAAAGCATAATCTGGTCTAAACCACTGAAGTAGGATAAAATCCATATTTTCTTTCTTCATATAAGGGCTCATGCTGAGTAATAATTGTATGCATTTTGTCCCTTAGAGAAGGGGATTATTCCATAGGGGCTGTGTTCATCAGAACAAATCCTACTGACTAATTGCTCTGAATGTGAGATTTCAGCACCATGGAGAGTTACTCCTAATGGGTGAGCTAATACACATTTCTGTAAAAGGTACTCAAGCTCCTTTTGTGATAAATAGACACTTTATTGAAAGGCTCACAGAGTAACCTGCACAGGATAATACAATTTATTGATAACTTTGACTGTCATAAAGGACCAATGTTTTTATGAAGCATATGGCGAAGCATGCTGCTGAATTTGCACACACTTTATTGCATGCTTGACTTTTCAATATGTGTATGTTTTTTTCTGATCCTTAGCATTTACATGAAGTATGGGGAGTCCCAGTGCACAAGTGCATGATGCTGAGATAGCTCAAAGGCTACAGAGCCTGGTCAAACCTCAAAAGCACAGGCTTGAATCTGGCAGTGTCAACCCTTCATCCTTCAGAGATATATAGATGAGCACCATCTATTATTCAGCTCCTGATTCAGTTAATTCCATCCTACTGGGAGAAAGGCAATAAATAAATACTTGTTAATATTATGAACTCCTGTGAGAAGTTTGGGACACCCATAATTAAAAAGTACAGGTGTCGTCCCTTTGAGAAAGTATGTACACACTGAAAAGTAATGTATGTGTATGATGAGTGTTAGCTTTAATATTGTTTTTTTTTCATGTGGATAGAAACAGAGTGGTCAATTCAACAGTGAAGGGACACAAGAGAACTGCAAATCTCAGGCATTAATAGTGGAGTTGTACAAATAGAAAAACTGTAGAATTGTTCCAACCCTGCTATTAATTCATGACTCTTACAGTTCACTACAGATGTCTTTTAATATTAAAAGAATACTGTCGACGTAAACATTGTACTATTTTTTGTCTTACATACATCCTCCTGTTGTATTCATTGAGGAACATAAGACAGGTGTATCCACCATTTTTTTCCAACAGGTAGTATTCTCTTTTTATGGAGATTTATATTTGGTGTAATGAAACCCTCATCATTTATCATGTTGGAGTCTTAGAGTTCTAGGCTAGTCCTGTGTTTGTCTGGTCTATTTACTTATATTTCCATGGCATTTTGCTATTCCCTTTCAATTTATTCACTTTATTCCTGCTTTGTCTTGAGCTCTGTGCCCTGTAAATCCTAACCCTGTCATAGTTTGGTTTCTGCCATGCCCTGCTTGTGTCTGTTTCAGTTTTGCTTTTGCACCATAGTTTTTCCTTAGCCCTGTACTCTGTATTCTGTTCTGTCCTTTATCGGTTTGCTTTTATGCTATTGCTTAGCCTGCCTGTCTGTGCCTGCAGCACCCTGCTTAGGCCTGTCAGTGGTGTTGTGTTCCATGCCTGCTCCAGGGTTTCTGCAGGGTATTTTGGGAATTTATAGTAGTCTATATGGACCCCATTCATGATGCAATAGAGAGTATGTATAGCAGGTTATTCTAAAGTACCAAAAGTGTGTCAGTCATAAGGAATATTAATGTGTTTATCAGACATGCTCAAAATACAAAACAGCAGTATTTCGATTGACATTTTCACATGTTTGTCAATCCACTTCAATCAAAATACTGCTATCTGTGTTTGAAGTTTTTCCTGATAATCCTATTTTTGTGGGATGTAAAATTTCCCCCTGAGGCTATCCACCTACAGCTCCACACCTGATTTTGGGAGTATTGTTTCAATTTCATTTTATTTGACATTGTATGATCTATTTGGTATAGCTGTAGTTTCATCCTGTTTTTTTTCTCGCAAGAATATTGAGTTGGTTGGCTTTTATTTTCTGCTAATAAAGATGAATAAATAAGAAACCTAAAAAAAAAAATACTTTTTAACTTTGAACTACTCTGTAAGATAAAATATATCATAAAGCATTTACCTTTTTTGCCATTTTTTCTTCTTTCTTTTGATTGTTAGAACTGGATTATTCTGTTTGAAAAAGGGTTTCTAGGAAAAAACAAGTAGCTCAAACTATTTTGATTCACTGCCTTTTACTTCATTTTGCAGTATTTAATTGACACATTTGTCAGGATTTCAAAGTTCCAAGTTATATAATCTAAGACATTTTTACACTATAAAAATGCTTAGCTATAAACCTTTCACTATGGGAAATGTAACAATATGTTATAACAATCTACTTAATCTGAAAACTTTCCAAAACAGCAGAATCATGAGCACACTGCAACATGCCCCTAGGAGACTGATTGTTGCACTAAGAATAGATCAGACATGAGGACAGAACCACAACAAACAAGATCCCTATAGAATGAACTTAAGCTATATATAATGACAGTGCAATACTTTAAGTTCAAATCAAACAATCAATGATTATGAATTAAGGCAATGTGACTTGCTTCTTGAAGGCCAAAATATACATATCTAAGGCTTACAGGGAAGATTAGAAAATGTAATCCAAACTGAGAACTTTAGTGGGTAAAAACGACCCGGTTAATATTTGAAGAGGTGAATTAGAGAGTATATTTTATAGAAAAAAATGTAAAATGGTATTTAATAAAGAAAGGAATGTGTGAATGTATGGTTGGTTGCAATCAGTGGTAGTGTGCAACTAACAATTACATTTATTAAAATCATAACAAGTTTACGCAGATGGAAAAGTTAAATCAAACCCAACCAAATTCAAATAATGATACTAATTGAACCCCTATCAATGATAGATAAAATGTAACTAAATCCATGTTAAAGAGACAGTATTAGCTAAAAATTGTTCCTTGTGTGAATGTATCTAAGTATAACTGATCTATACATCGCTGAACATGCAAATGGTAAAGTCATGGACACGTTAATATAGATTTTCTCTAACATATGCATTTACTGTCAGTTATGATTACACCATAAAATAAATGATACACAGCGCTCACTGAATAATATATATTAATAAAGGGATTTAACTTCATCACCCAATCACCCACTGCATTTCTGTTTAAATATATTAGTACAAACCTAAGACTTTATACAGAAATGGTATAAATATGCACAGATGGTCCCAGATGATAGATGTTTGGAATTGTAAAACACTTAAGCCGGTAGTCTTATTGCAAACCCCAAAGTTACTGATTGCTGTCATAGGGGAAGGACTGAAAAAAATATGTAGAAATGAGACAGCGCTTAAATAATTGTAGTCCTGAAACAAATGTACAAAACAACACTATGTACAAATGTACACAACACTATGTCTAACTGTTAGCTGCTACTGACAACTTTAATTGTAAATTACATATAATTCCCAATAGACAAAATACACAGCTATGGTACCAAAAGAATCCCCAATAGGCAAAATGTACAAATAGGGTAGCATACAGTATTGCACAAAAGTGAGTACACCCCTCACATTTACGAATGTAAAGTGGTAAGTGTACAGCCTGTATAACAGTGTAAATTTGCTGTCCCCTCAAAATAACACAACACACAGCCATAAATGTCTAAACCGTTGGCAAAAAATGCGAGTACACCCCTAAATGAAAATGTCCAAGGGCCCAAAGTGTCAATATTTTGTGGCCACCATTTTTTTCCAGCACTGCCTTAAGCCTCATGGGCATGGAGTTCACCAGAGCTTCACAGGTTGCCACTGGAGTCATCTTCCACTCATCCATGACAACATCATGAAGCTGGTGGATGTTAGAGACCTTGCTCTCCCCCACCTTCCGTTTGAGGATACCCCACAGTTGCTCAATAGGGTTTAGGTCTGGAGACATGCTTGGCCAGTCCATCACATTTACCTTCAGCTACTTTAGCACGGCAGTGGTCGTCTTGGAGGTGTTTTGGGTCTTTATCATATTGGAATACTGCCCTGTGGCCCAGTCCTTGAAGGGAGAGGATCAATCTCTGCTTCAGTATGTCACAGTACATGTTGGCATTCATGGTTCCCTCAGTGAAATGTAGCTCCCCAGCACTCATTCGTGGCCAGACCATGGCACTTCCACCACCATGCTTGACTGTATGCACACACGCTTGACACCATCTGAACCGAATAAGTTTAACTTGGTCTCACTTGGTAATTCATGTCCTGAGTCTGCTTGTCTTCAGCAAACTTTTTGCGGGCTTTCTTGTGCAACATCTTTAGAAGAAGCTTCCTTCTGGGACAACAGCCATGTAGACCAATTTGATGCAGTGTGCTGCATATGGTCTGAGCACTGACAGGCTGACCCCCCACCCCTTCAACCTCTGCACCAATGCTGGCAGCACTCATACTTCTATTTCTCAAAGACAACCTCTGGATATGACATTTGAGCATGTGCACTCAACTTCTTTGGTTGACCATGGCGAGGCCTGTTCTGAGTGTAACCTGTCCTGTGAAACTGCTGTATGGTCTTGCCCACCATGCTGCAGCTCAGTTTCAGGGTCTTGGCAATCCTCTTATAGCCTAGGCCATCTTTATGTAAAGCAACACATTTTTTTTCAGATCCTCAGAGAGTCATTTGCCATGAGGTGCCATGTTGATCTTCCAGTGAACAGTATGAGAGTATGAGAGCGATAACACCAAATTTAACACACCTGCTCCCCATTCACACCTGAGACCTTGTAACACTAACGAGTCACATGACACCGGAGAGGAAAAATGGATAATTGGGCCCGATTAGGGGTGTACTCACTTTTGTTGCCATCGTTTAGACATTAATGGTTGTGTGTTGCGTTACTTTGATGGGACAGAAAATTTACACTGTTATACAGGCTGTACACTTACTACTTTACATTGTAGCAGAGTATAAGTGTTGTCACATGAAAAGGTATAATGAAATATTTTCAAAAATGTGAGGGGTGTACTCACTTTTGTGAGATACTGTAGGTATCCCCTTGTAGTAGAAAACCTTTGGATTTATAACTAATAGACACCTATTAAAATGCAGTTAAAACAACATACACGGATAAAAGATACACACCTCCTTACATAAGTATGACCTGGTCAGGTACTAAGGTGAAGAAAATGCAAATAAACGCCACACAGGACGTGTTTCGGTACTACCCTATCCATTGAAGTCCAACGTCTGGCAGGGAGGTGTGTATCTTTTATCCGTGTATGTAGTTTTAACAGCATTTTAATACCTTGAGTTGTCTACAGCTCCCCTCCAACCTAATCACTTCATCCTATGCTTCGCTCCTTGCAAGATTGTTTCCAGGTTGCACCCCATCTCTGGAACCCACCTCCACAGAACATCCAGCAATCTCCCTCACCCTCAATCGTAAAAAAAAAAAGTCCCTCAAAAACTCACCTCTTTAAAGATTCTAAGTCATGCAACTGGTACACTCATTAACCCACCTCTGTCCAGGCCCATCTAGCTGACCCTATCCCGCCAAATGCAGCACCACCTTAATTTACTACCTTTTTCATTACCTTGTGTGTCTCCTGTCCCCCACAATCAGGGCTCTCTACCTCATCTATCAGTCTGTCTCTGTTCATCTAATGTAGTCAGTAACTCCTATTAATTTATTATACTCTGTACCAAGAACTGTGTAGACTGATCATGCTCTATAAATACATTTGATACAATTAGGCTGTATATTTATTTGAGCAAAGTCTGGTGTTCAGATTTTAGTTTGTAGTTTGAAAATTCATTGAATATGGATTCTTTTTTTTTTACATGCTCGATGTAAGAATCCCACACATATCAGTACATATAAATAATGCACAAGAATACTAAGGTGAAATTGGGGAAGATGCTCATTTTATTTTACTTTTCAGGGAAGTGATAAGACAAAGTGTGAGATTGCTACATAAGTTTCACATTACCATATGCTTTCGCACATTCATTACAGCTTTGACAAATATGTCATATTGTTTAAATTATAAAATAACTTGAACAAAAGCTAAATTAAACATCAGACTGTGCTAGAAAGGAATGAGAGGTGTTATAGATAAACAAGAAAAAAAAATAGTCTGGCACTTTTCTCACAGAAAAATAGTTTCCATATTATTTATCATGGTTTAGCAATTAAAAACCACAATTAATAGATTATAATGAACACCATATTTATTCGAATCTGATGCTCATCTTTTTTATGCAAAATTATGAGTGCGCATTAGAATCAATGGCGCATTAGATTTGCGTATGTTTTATGTTCCAACTTAATCCGAAACCCCCAAAATGTTGCTTTTAACAAAAAGGAAAGCACAACACAATAAAGACAAACTGTGCATGTGTACTACCCTCTCTTATACCTAGAAACGCCATAATATTGTTGTATAGCAGTGTCATTTATAATAAAGCTATTGTAAGTTGATAGCATAAACGGATTTAAAAAAAAAAAACTTCTTGTACAAATGCGCATTATATTCACTGGTGAAAACGTTTTTTTTGCCTTCAAGGTGTCAAAATTTGAAGTGTGCATTACAATCAATGGCGCATTAGATTTGCGTAAATACGGTACTTTTCTGAAATAATAGCCTATAATACAAACAATGTTATATATGTATAGCCACAAATTGTATTGTTATTTTTCTTGAGTTTATAGCAGATGTTACCATCTATAGTACAAAGTATTTAACCAGGTAGTTCATTTTGCCCAGACACTAGGAGATGTTATCAACCAATTATGGTAAACTGGTATTCATTTTATCCATCTCAGAATGACGAAGGACTGAGACAACCCTGCCTGGAATTGAAACTGTGAAAGATAGGGAGTTCTGTATGAAATCATTGAGACAGCTTTTGGGAAAGCACCACGTGGGTGCGAAATGTCGCTATTTGTGATCGGTGTTACTCCGTTCCTTCGGGTATGTCTTTTTTTCTATTTTTGAATTTGAATTTTTTTATTATTGATTATGGTCATGAATAAAGCAAATTTATATTTTTGAGGGAAATACACTGGAGTGCCAAGCCTTCTTTTCCTTTTATGTATACAATCAGCACACACCGAAATAGCTCCGAAAAGTGGCACTGTCACTGTTGATACCTGAGGTACACATACACACAGGGAGTGTTTTACCTTAACCATCTTAACCCCAAGGTAAGTATAGACGGGCATTTAGATGAATCCCAACTTGTGCAGAAAACATGAAAAACACTGAGCACTGAGGACCACACTTGGATGCAAAGTAACCAACCCTTGGGCCATTTAAACAGAGGCAACGAACAGGCCTCACCTAGAGCACATGCATCATATAAATAAGTATCACAAAATATTCAGATCAAGCCCCAACGTAACACCCATAGTGTATTAGCCCTTTAAGCTATCTCATAGACACCTCCGACACTTTTCCATGGCAAACTGCAATGAAGTAAGTAATACAGTATAAAATACTGGATCTTTGGCAACAGAGGCATTTCATTTAACCATAATGTTCCACAAATCCAGTTTAGCACATGTGTAAATAAACCCTTTCTTTCCTTCCCTAGTAACATTCCAAGGTTCCTATAGATTTCAAACAACAAAGAGGAGTCTCCAAATCGTAGTTTGGTTCAATGCAACAAGTTTAATTCTTACAAGAATAAAAGACAGTGTTTGGGAAAGTGTTCCCAGCCTAAAATATAAATTGAGTAATAGGACTGGGAGATGCCCAAATGGCTTCCAGACCTCATTAAATCGATTGGAGGCCAGGGCTACTGTACAATAAACCCCTCCCCCCAGGGTTCGGAGGAGCCTCTGGATCCCCATAATAAATCAAAATACCTCAATTACACACGGAGACAAACAAAGAAATGGGATCCCTCTCTGAGAGAAAGGACAAAAGCTCAAATGGTGATTCCTCTCCTGAGTAGGTTACATCCTATAGGGGTGGCTATTTGAGGTTTTGTCTGTTCCCTCTTCTTTATTTCTCTCTGCATCTAGAAAAGTGATTAGATATACACCCCATGCCTGTAGAGATAGGGTTATTGGCAGTTCATGTGCTAAAATTGTTAATAACTATTTGAATTTATGGTTGCTGTTGGAAATTATTGTATAGCAACCTTTACTGAATAAGATTAATTATCTCATGAGTTCATAAATGGAAATTAGGTGCTGATGCTAAAATATATTTTTGGAGCATAGTAATTAACTTCTGTAAGAAAACAAAATGTTTGTTTTATAATAATACAACTTACTCAGAGCCTTTTGTTGTATTTGGTTCCCCTTTCATTGAAACAGTTTTACAAGATTTAATCCAAATATTGTCACCATCTGTTTTATTTAGTACATTAGACTACAAGGTTCAGTCGATCTGTCCCTTAAGCTTTAAGTGAACAATTAATCAGATTATTAATGAGAGATATTACAGATGCTTATTTCAGAAAATTTCCAGTGTGACCATTTTATACAAAACACAAGTGAAAAAAAAAAATACATTTCACAAACACAGCAAACGACATACTGTACAACAAGTTAAATTCTTACAAGAATTAAAAAAGAGGCACAATAAGATATATTACTGTATACAAAATGTATTAATATCATATACAATAAAATAACGATGATCTAAAAAAAACTCTAGGAACATTCCATTGGTTTATCTACTATTACTTTTGGCTAGCTTATAGCACAATACCTTTTCTGTGTTCAAACCAATCAAATCTCTAGAAAAAAAAGCACTAAAATCTGGGATACCAATGACAATAACTTATTCATTGGTTGTCACTGGGGTTTTGATTATTCTCTCACGCTGAAGCTGTTAACCATTTTCTTGGCTAATTATATACATTTCTCATTCCATTCTAATTCTAATGTATGTCAACATATAAATGCACTATATGGACAAATGTATTGTGACACACCACTTCGTTATTGAATTCAGGTGTTTCAATCAGACTCATTGACGCAGGTGTATACAATCAAGACCATGCCATAAGTCAGTTTGTGAAATTCCATCCCTGCTGGATATTCCACGTTCAACTGTAAGTGGTATTATTGGAAAATGGAAACATTTAGGAACAGCAGCAACTCCGACCATAAATGGAAGGCCACGTAAAGTCACAGAGCGGGGTCACCAGCAATGTATATTGTGCCAAAAAATAAAAAATAAATAAACTATTAAAATATATTGAAATAACAAGTAGATTTTTGTACACTTACACAAAATAAGTATGTCTCGGCCGCAGCAAAGTAGGAGGCGCCCAAAAATTGTAAGGTGTTTCAAAACAGCAGTATTTCTTCAGGCTTGAAGCGTTACCTCCATGCACAAACTGTTACAAACAAATATAGTTTGCTGCTGTTCTCTACTGACTATGTGTCACTGTATGTTTATGTGACACATATAGCCTGTTTATAGTATTATCTGATAATCTTTATATTTATATTTTGTATTATCCATTTATATTCACATTTATATTAATTTTTAATAAACATATTTTATTAAGGAATACGTTGTCTGCTATATGGTTTTTTCACATTTAATTTAATGCTTTCATTATTTCTATTTTTTCTCTGGCTTCCAGACTATATTTTCCTTTTGTGCACAAAGGGCCTTGGGCAAGTAAATACCTGATATACTCTGAGACCATATCTAAAAGGATTGTTGCTGTGAATTTTTGTCTGTTGAGATTTAAGCACTTTATTCACCTTTGTTGGTACATTGAATTCACTTTATTTTTCACCTGTGGTGTTAGTTTAGCACTGTACACATATTTCTCATTAATTATACCATAGTAATATGGATAATGTTAAGTGTTGTGTCCTTAAGGTAAGTCATATCTGTCAAATATGTTGTGTTTAGTATGTTTTACATTTAATCTAATACTTTTTGGTATGGATACCTACATCTATAAGTGTTTTCTTCTGTTTATGAGAATATCTTCAAAAGTGATAATACTCTAACAAGATTGCTTGTTCTAGGAGAAGTGTGGCTGTGGTCACCAGAAAGGACCTAAGGTGCTAGGGCGGCGCTTCAGGCGGAGAGAAAGAGAGTTAACTGGATGATTCGAGAGTGGAGCGGGTGCCAATGACTTCTCTGTTATGGCAGCAAATGCTACTCAGCAAGGCTATAATCTCCATGTGAACGAATGCCGGAGAGTGATGAAAGCTGAATAACCAGAGCGGTGTATCAAAAAGAGGTGGTGTCAGTATACTAAAAGAAGTTTCCTGTATCGAGGAACGGGTGTGGTGCAGCTCACCAAAAAGGTGGGCTCCTCTGACTTCATTACAGATCTCATGGACAGTGCTCTTAATTATAGCAAGGAGAAAAGCCAACAACGAGGTTCAGTAGAGGCACAAAGAGAAACATGGCCCAGCTGGTGTCTCACTTTGTGACCAAGAACTGGAATAGGAGCCGAACGTCTGACTCCCCGAGAAAAAGATAAGGGAATCTCGATACTTTTGAAAATCATTAGTTGATCTTGTGTGTATGAACGGTTTTTGAGTTAAGCACAAAAAGACAAAAAGAACCAAACGAATGAGTGAGCTGGTAGGACATTATACAGGCTAAGTAAAATATCTGTATACTGACACCTTGCTTGTTACAAGAATCATTAATAAGAGGGTCATTTAAAAGCGGAATATCAGCGGTGAGGATAATAAATATGGCGACCTCCAAAAAGGGAGATGTGAAGCAGCAACTGAAGAAAAGGGATCTAAAATCACAGGCTGCAGAAAAGAATAAATCTAATAAAATGGTTTTGATGTTTTCCCCCCTGTGGTTCTAAAGAACCAAACCTTGGACGATTCACGTGAAAATCTGGTAAGTCTCAGTCATGCAAAGTGAAGATGAATGCTCAAAACTTCAACTAGATACCAAAAGTGACTCTCAGACCCTTACTGTGGATTTACTAAAAATAACAAATCTAGACTCAATTTACGATGTCTAAAAAGGAAAACATCCTTAAGATAGATAACTTCAGAAATGGAATTATATGGGAAAGAGAGTAGAGCAGAATAAAAAAAGCATTACAGAATCACAAAAGGAACAGCAACTCTCTGGAACACAAATTGCTGCAATATTGATGAATTGGAATCTAACATTTCTAATGCAGAAGAGCAGGATTGTCAAATAAATTTGAGGATTCGGGGGGTATCTCTGAAGAGATAAACACAAGAGAATCTGGAATCACATCTCCTTGAAATGAGTAAAGAGATCTACTTCAATCAACCAGAAAAGGACTTTATATATGAAAGAATCCACAGGATTATTCAACCTAAAGTAACACCTTCAGAGTCTCCCCGGGATGTTATTATACCATTCCATCTGTTCAAACAAAGAATGATACTTGCCAACGCATTCAAGGATATAGAGAAAGTGGAGTCTTCTTTATTTAAGCCTGATGCTGGCAGGTAATCTGGAACTATTTACAAGTGTAAAATCTAAGAGATTTAGATTCATTGACAGACATTCTTACATCAGTATATACAGATGTAAATATGTACAGTAATGACAGACTGTTTAACTGTGTTCTGCCTTGCATTCTGTTGACAAGGGTGTGTATTAGGATACTGTCACATGCATGGGTTATCATTTATGTACATGGTATTTTGGATCTCACTAGAAAGTCTTTGACATTAAGGTTGAGCCTCAACATGTCACTCTCTTCACTTTGGCAAACATTTCAGCAAAAACAGTCAGGCTTGCTGACTATGGGCTTGATCACTAGCCCATAACATGTGAAGAAAACACTGGCACTCCAATTTTCACGATAAAATAAAAGGAACTTAATCGCAGTGATATAAAATCATAGCAGGTAGTGGGATGAGTGCACTTGACGCATTTCACCTGTTCCCATGCTTACTCATAAGTGTCCTTTATATTTTGATCAATGCAATTAAACATCTTTTTGATGTGATACATTTTGTAGAGCCCGGGATATCTCCGTTTGTAGAAACATATTTGTTTGATCACTAGCCCCACACTAAAATCTGCAATAAGGTTTCAGTTTCTACTTATGCATGTATCCTTGGATACGCACAGATCTACAAGCTGTTTTAATACACTATTATTTCCCTTGTACCTTTAAAATTTCAATAAATTGAATAAAAAAAAAAAAAGAAAATAAAAAAAAGCATGTATTCTATTCACTTCCAAAAATGTCTACTCTAGTAAAGGTTATCTATACCAGCCTCACTGACAGTGTCCACCTCTATTCCATTCATGTTATGGTAGTTACAGGGAATGGCTAACCATCCATATGCTCTTTCTATCATTACAGCTTCATTCATGTACTAAAACCCAGTCTGAGAAGCACCTCAAGTGCAAAAAAAAAAAACAATTCTTTAAAATTTTGTGGACTGACTGTAAAAAAAATGGAAAGTGATCCATAAATTAAATTACCATTTTTCCTGCCTCTTACACAAATTTCTTCAAATGATCAATAACCCAATAAACACATCTTTATGCACAATGTAAACCTGAATGAGCAAGGCACAGCTAATCTTCTAACAGTGCTTAAAGTAATAAAAGATAAAAACATCTATTTATTTGTACTTATAAAAATGTCCATAAACAAAACATTTTGTAGTAAGTTATAACGTACACGGGGAAAAAAATCTATAATTACTTGATAAATGTTTAAGATTTTCTTTGACTTACACAAGGAGCATACTTTAACTACATAATCAATAACATTCGCTTAAGCCATTAATAATTTTTATGCTACTCTTTCAGATTGTAGTTAAGAGTGGAAATAAAACAGAGCTGGCTTTACAGTAAAACAGTCATGAAAGATGCTTACGGCCAACACTATTTTAGCTAATTAATGAGTGGAATTATTGTAATAGTGTGATAAAAAAAACAACAACAAGAAATAGAATCTGACTGATGCCCTCTTACTGCCAACGTAGGTGTTTTAACAAACAGAAAACAAGTTATGCTATTCTAAAGTGGAAAAACAGTGGGGGCTATTTACTAAATGATGAGTTGCAAGTCAGTTGAGGTGAGATGAACTTTTCATCTTATCGATTTAGTGGCACATCATCCAAGGACAAACTTGGTGGGTTTCTCTTGCCAGGCAAAGTCCCCAAGTTTGTCTCTGTACAATGTATACGTACACTGATAAAATGTTTATCTCACCTCAACCAGTGGTGTCTCTTGATTTTGTGCTGCCCTAGGCAGACAAAATACGGGCACCCCCCTACCAAAGCTGCACACCCACGTTACACACCTAAGACATGCCCTATCACCTCCATTTCATGACCCCACATCACACATAACATTCAGACTCACATCAAGCTCATACTCCCATCACACACACACTCCTACTCCCATCACACTCAGTCACACACTCCTACTCCCATCACACTCAGTCACACACACTGACTCCCATCACACACACTCTGACTCCCATCACACTCAGTCACACACACACACTGTCTCCCATCACACACACTCTGACTCCCATCACACACACTCTGACTCCCATCACACTCAGTCACACACACTGTCTCCCATCACACACACTCTGACTCCCATCACACTCAGTCACACACACTGTCTCCCATCACACACACTCTGACTCCCATCATACTCAGTTACAGTCACACACACACACACAGTCTCCCATCCGCACTTACCTTTCCCTGTCAGGCAGGCAGCATGCGCCCGTCACGTGACTGTCGGCACTTCCGTGTCACACTGCACGGGGAGCCGAACAGGCAGCACGGAGGTTTCTCTGTGCTGCCTGTTCGGCTCCCCGTGCAGGCTGGCAGGCAGAGCGATGGTGAGGGGGGATCTTCTGATCTCCTCTCACCTCCGTCTCTGCCTGCAAGCGCGGTCTTTTTTTTTTTTTTTAAAGGGCCAGGTTTTTGTTTGTTTGCTTTTTTCAGTGCTGGGGGGCCGCCCCCCAAAATTTGCCGCCCTAGGCATCCGCCTAGGATGCCTCGCGGTAAATACAGCACTGACCTCAACTCACCTGCAATTCACCTTAGTAATTAACCTCTGCTGACTTATAATTAGAAGCCAAATAAAAATCCCAGACTCAAGTAGGTATTTTGTTTTAGATATGTTTATTGTCCTGACACAATACAGAGTTTCCAAAAATACAGTGATGTGGCTTCATCCTTTTTTTTTTTTGGTGTTATTTGTTTTATGTATTAATTCATGCAGGGAATAAACCATGTGCAATGTTCAACACTGTAAAATCGAAGGTAGGATTGACAACCCAATCTGCTGTGTGGCAATTAACCATTTTAATACAGTGTTCTAATATGGGCAGAATATTGTATAAGCTTCTGCATTCTAGCCACTGGCATTAATGGAGTCTACACCCTCCAGAGCACATGGCAAATCCTGTTAACCAGTTGTCTTATATCTCTCTGTCCTAATAAATATTGTAATATTGCAGAAAGCAAGGAGTGGGAACTTATATTTTACAATTAACAGTAGTTAATATTTTCAATACCACCTGTACCTTAGTTCATTGGTGAAGACTGATATTTATTTTAGTATTCGTACATATTTATTCAACACACTCAATTAAAACACCCCTTGAGAATGGCCCTATCTATGTAGCTGACACAGGCCATCACCTGCATAGGCGTGCGCACGGGGTGTGCCGGGTGTGCCTGGGCACACCCTAATGCAGGGCTCGACAAACCCCGGGCGCCAGGTCGCCATGGCGACCAGGAAATCAGACCTGGCGCCCGGGTATCGTGAGCCCTGCGTGGTGCCCTCGGCAATGGGATCGGGTTTTTCTTCTTTATTCCTGCAGCGGTGCGCGAGGGAGCAGAGTGAGTGCACCGGCTGCACAGACTTCCTGCTCGCCCCCTCGCGCACCGCGTTCTAGCGCTGATCACTGGGGAGCATAGCATGGAAGCTGCTCTGTGCCACCGGGCTGCAACGGATACCGCCCCCCTCTCTCTGCATTGAGGTGTAATCGCAGGGAGGGGGGACACTGATAGGTGAACTTTTTTTTTTTCTTTTAAAAAAAAAAAACGACAACCAAAAAAAACCCTGCTGTCTTGTGTATGTCTGCGTGGATGTGTTTGTGTGTATATATGTGTGCGTGGATGTGTTTGTGTGTGTGTGTGTATATGTGTGTGCCTGGATGTGTTTGTGTGTGTGTGTATATGTGTGTGCCTGGATGTGTTTGTGTGTGTGTATATATGTGTGTGACTGGATGTGTTTGTGTGTGTATATATGTGTGTGACTGGATGTGTTTGTGTGTGTATATATGTGTGTGACTGGATGTGTTTGTGTGTGTGTATATATGTGTGTGCCTGGATGTGTTTGTGTGTATATATGTGTGTGCCTGGATGTGTTTGTGTGTATATATGTGTGTGGCTGGATGTGTTTGTGTATATATATGTGTGTGGCTGGATGTGTTTGTGTGTATGTATGTGTGGGACTGGCTGGATGTGTTTGTGTGTATGTATGTGTGGGACTGGCTGGATGTGTTTGTGTGTATGTATGTGTGGGACTGACTGGATGTGTTTGTGTGTATATATGTGTGTATATATGTGACTGGATGCGTTTTGTGTGTATATATGTGTCTGACTGACTGGATGCGTTTTGTGTGTATATATGTGTCTGACTAGATGTGTTTGTGTGTATGTATGTGTCTAACTGGATGTGTTTGTGTGTATATATGTGTCTGACTGGATGTGTTTGTGTGTATGTATGTGTCTAATAGGGTGTGTGTGTATGTATGTATGTATGTGACTGACTGGATGTGTGTGTGTGTATATATATGTGTGACTGGATGTGTGTGTGGGGGGGTGTTTTGTATGTATATGTAGAAAAACAAGGTGTAACAGGTTTCGCGTTCAGAAGTGGAGGGTGCACAGAGAGGACTTTCACCCTAGTCCTCCAAATCAGAATAAAGGATCCTTTATTCTGTATGTATATGTGACAGACTATGTGTCTGTGTGTGACTGCGTGTGTTTGTGTTTATGTGCCGTTGTCTGGCTCCTAGATTTTTTAGCTGGCTCCTAAAACTCAGATCAATTTGTCAAGCCCTGCCCTAATCAAGCCTCAAAATTGAGGCTCTCTCACCTCCGTGCTGCACTGCCGTCTGCCGCCCGAGTTTGTCTCCTAATCCGATCCTTCACTATGCGAGCGGAAGCGCCGCATAGTGAAGGACGGACTTTCTCCTCCCTCAGACCTCCCCTGTAATGTACGCGTTCGCGTACACGCGTTCCGTGACGTCACGCAGAGGCGGAGTCATGGCAACGCAAGGGTGAGGCCCAGCCGCAGTGCCAGAGGAGAGGGTGCAGAGCGGAGCACAGGCACATCGTTTTTTCCCAGGAGGGGTTCTGGGGCGGCCGGCTGGCTGGTAAACTTTAAGTAAGTGTTTTTTTAAGTTAAAAAATGTGAAATGTTTGTTTACATTGCTAAATGCTTAATTAATAAAAAAAAAAGTTTTAATACAGTTTTTAAATGTTTGTTTATATTGATAATTATATGAATGCGGGTCTGTATGTAAGTATGCAGAGTGCATTTGTGTATGTGTGTGTGTGTGTATAGATATATAGATAGATATATATCTATCTATATATCTATACACACACACGTGTGCGGCGTGTGTGTTTGTGCTTTAGGGTGCACACCCTAATGCAATAGGCTGCGCACGCCTATGATCACCTGTCCAATACTCCTTTATGGCTTTCAGCTTGAGATCAGGGTTTTGCTTAACTTGTGTAAACAGGTATGCTTTTATAACATCCATATCCATCCTGTACTACTGATTACAATTGCTGGCTTTTTGTAAGAAAATGCAGTCTTGAACTATGAATATATTTATGTTCAAAGCATTCTATTATTATTCTAATAATTATATTAGCAAAATAAATTCCATGAAGGATGAGATTAAAGTTTGATTCTTGTATGTTCCATATTATAGTCAGAAGGCCCTTGGTTCTTTGTGGGGAGCTATTCAATAAACTGAACTAATCAGCCATTAACAAGAGAGTTGACTTTCTAACTCAGCTATTAATGTCTAATATTTGCAGTTCACAAGTCAGTTCACCTTTAGGGAATAATCTCCTGTGACTAATAAGTGTGAGTGTTTGCATGTACTACTACAGGGGCAAGAAACGCACGCAGGTAGGGGTAGACACAAACATTGTATAAGATGGACATGTGTTCCATGATGTTCTTGGACTTTACCATCATTGACTTCACCACAGACACTTTGCCTCTACTGCCTACAGACCAATCTATGAGAAAGATATACAATGTCAGTAGAACTTGGGCATGCCTTCATCTGCACAAATATAGACAGCACAATGATATAACATTACCACAAAATAAAAATTGGAATATCTATTGAACATACACTGGTGATATTACTACTGTTTAAAACAGAAGAAGTGGAGGGTTAAAAATTCACAGTTGTGTCTCTCTATGGTTCACACTTATACAGACAATACTATCTTTACACATACTAAACGAGTCCAGAGACAACAAGAAGAGCAAGTGAACCATAAATAGCATTAGAAATCACATCAAGCATATGGAATTTCCTTGTCATTTTAATTGTCAGTTGATCATTATTATCATTGTTTGTAGGAAACCAAATGGAACATTACATCTTGCAGAAAAGTCTTAATTGTGGGAAAGACCAATCTTACAGCATTATAGCTTTTTCTCTACTTAATCCCCATTATTAGACTCCAGTAAGGGAAACAGTGCAAATCATTGTGTCACTTGAATTGATAGTAGAGCTTTGATTGATTATTTTAGAAATGTAGGCCTGAATGTGCTATGTTTTGTTATTTGACACTGAGACAGAGAGGTTCCAATTCTTTTTTTTTTTTTTTTAAACACTCAGACTCTGGAAACACTTAATTTGGGGTTTATATTAGTGTCCCTTTCATGTGATTTCAAGTCATCCTTGTGTCTACTTTTCTTTGCATAAATTAATCTTTTTCATCCATGTGAGTTTAGAAAAACAGATACATTGACCTCCTATATCTAGCAAACCTTAATTCTTCCTTATCGATGTGATTATTCATTGCTAGGAGCACAGTGATTTTTAGTGAAGACATACAAATCAACGTGAGACATTATAAGAAGAGCAAGCGTCGTAAACTGGAATATCGCGATACTGCCTTGCGAGAGGTGGTCGCTTTTCTTTACTTCCCATGTTTCCCTGTCCTTCCCCCTTCTCTCCTTAAGTTCTCTTTCCTGTTACCCTGTCTTTCCATCTCTCTTGGGCTTTCTTTCCCATTTTTACCCTTTGTTTATGCTTCATGGCACCAAAATTCCCATTTCCATTAACAGGGAATGTCACGGTATTACATTGCTCTTCGAACGGGAAATGCATGACGATTGACAAGACTATCATATCTTTTGTTCCTTTAGGTTGCTAATGACTCTTAAGTTTATTCTATCTTTCCAAGTTGATTATTGAGAGGTTCTCATTTTCTCATTAACTGTTTCAATTGATACAGTCAACCCTATGGCCTCAACAACAAAAAAACCAACAACAACCCTATGGCCTCTGTAATATAAGCATTTGGAAAGCTCGTTGGTAACTTCACATTTCCCACAATGCCTTCATAGAATCTTTTAAAACGTGTTTATATTTGTAGGGTGAGCTTTGGTGCATTTATTCCTTTTGATGCTCTCACGTGCCTAGGAAAATAAATAAGTTATTCATAAAAGATTTCTAAGAAAAATAATCCAAAAGAAAAGTTGGACAACATTTTATTCTCACAGAGTAACTAGTTACCACATTTTTCTTAACTGTGATAATGCTGTTGCCTCCAGAGGTTTAACATTGGCCTTCAGGATTTTCTTTTTTACTGGCCAGCAGGTAAAATATTGGTTGGGTGGTAACTCTAAGAGCCCCAAGTGTTCCAACTGTCCCTATCCGCATTCCATCCTTGCAAATATGTTCCAATAATATAGTTCTTAGGACTTTCCGTCCCTGTTGTGGACGCACAAGATCGCTATAGCAACAATATTGGGCGGACCCTTTATAACTAGAACTCCTTTGGATAGAACGTCACTGTTTTGAAGAAGCCCGATAGGGCGAAACGCGTCACAGTCTAGTGACGTTCATCCAAAAAGTGCACACCGTCTTGTCTGCAGTTCCAACGCTGAAAGACTGGTGATGTTGGTTTTACATGCAGACCCTTTTTTTGTTTTTAATTAAGCCTCGAATTGTTTGGGGGCAAATAAATGTGTTCTTTGTTTATATACTTTACCATACCCGATTGTCTGTATCAGTGTTGCCATCCTGACGAATGAGCTGGAAATTCGAGAGCCACATTCAGGAATGATAGGACTTTAAGTCCAAATGCGCTACACACTCAGAGCCAGTACATAGGGTTCTATATTGTGTGAGTTTATTTTTTGGGGGAGCAATCACATATACCCATATCTTTTACACAAATACAAATACTGTATTTTTCTCTGTCTTTCACATATTTTCCCTGAGAGGAAGCGTTTTGAGACTTCTTTCATTCAGTGGCAAGTATTGTTTTATTCATTCATAGATTTTGCGCAACACTTTTATTATCTTACTATTAATTTTTGTGCCCTTTGGGGGAATTGCACTAGTGTTTGCTGCACACTGTTATACACTTTTATATATATATATATATATATATATATATATATATATATATATATATATATAGTTCACTTATTCACAAAATTATCTATCGGAATTTTGTGGTGTGTTATGCAATGGAATGGAAGATATGCACCCTTGAAATATCATGCTTATAAAAATCATTTTCAGAAATGACCAAGGCAAGTACCAAAAAAGAAGATATTTACACAGAGCAGACATATGTTACTGGTACATCTATTACCTCTTCCAACTGCGAGTTACATTTTTTTGATGACATAGTCATGTCTACTCATGTTTGGGCACACTTGAAATACATTTCTACGATAGTAGAGCTAATGTCATAGATGTTCTTGCACACCGACAAGTCTGTAGCCTACATAGAATGAATTTTAAAAAAAAACTCTCTCCCAAAGGAGAGAAAAATGTGCTCATACTTGCTGGCAAGATGAGTAAATAATGAATAGGTATATATTGGATCCAAAGTGCTCAGGATACAAGTCAGCCTACCACGGTGCAGCAATCCACACTCACAAAAAGCACACCAGCAGTCTTGGATCCAAAAGCAGCAAAAGATTTAATAATAATAATAAGAGGTACATGATGTGCCAATGTGATACGGGAAAACCACATGGAGTGTTTCATATGTTGAATCTAACGACGCATATTCATAAGTGAAATGAGTAAAGTGAATTTTAAATACCAACATCAAACCAATAAATTTAAAGGTGAAATGACTTCAAATGAATGTCAAAACAACTGTGCTGCAAAATAGTGCTCAACTAGTAAAAACGTTCAATGGTTGCAATCATTTTCTCGATTTCTACAAACAATTATGTAATACAGTATTGTTATAGCTACAGTTTTGAATAACATACATACATAAATATACAAACATATACAGGTATTTACCGTGCAACTTATAACAGTTCATTAAAGATATGGAACATTTCATGTAACAACAGGAACAACAGCAACAGGAGCAGCAACAACAGGAGCAACATCAACAAGAGCACCAACAACAGCAACAGGAGCAGCAACAACAGGAGCAACATCAACAAGAGCAACAACAACAGCAACAGGAGCAACAGCAACAGGAGCAAAAAAAATATATAATAGTAATAATGCTTTTATGTAAGGACAATCACTGCATTTGTAGTTAGGATTCCATCACTCAACAATAGAAGTTTACAGCTCATGTAAATTATAGTATTTATACATAGAGTGAAGCATCAGATGTAGGAGCATAAAACAGCTGATAGATTGATTGAATATTTAGCAAATATAATTAGTAAAATCATGTACCTCTATTATTATTAAATCTTCTACTGCTTTTTGATCCAAGAGTGCTGGGTGTATTGCCTCCATTGACTTAACATTGGTCTCAAGCTATTTTTGTTCCAGCCTGCTAGTAAAATACTGGCTGGGTGGCAACTTTAGGGCCAGTGCTACCTTTGTTGGTGGTACATTCACCCTCACTGTCTTGTGCTGCCAGCACAGACATCCGAATTGTCACCACCAGAGCACCATAGAGCAATGGAACTGGCAAAGGCATGTGGGTGCAATATGTTGCCGTGGAAAAGAATGTTGGAGCATTCTGGTGCTGCAGACTGGATATCAGATAATCTGGCACTACTGTAAGGTATGTAGGGGCAATTTGGTGTAGTGGAAATGTTATGTGATGAAGGGCTGCAACCTGGAGAGGAAGGGTTATGATGAATAAGGGTTGGAGGGTGCATGAGTTTAGTGAGGCCTAGAGCAGCACAAAACCTAAATACACCACTGGGTATTTTTATATCAGAATGATTGTGTGAATAAATCCCTACATTTTGTAATTAATAATTGACTGTTAGGATGCCAGTGATGCAACAAGGCATGAATAACTTGGCATGCAGCCAATTAAAACAAATGTGGTTTGCTATTCACCAATGCACCAATTCACCAATGCACAATGCACGAGTAAATAAATGATTTTGGATCTTCTATCTACTGGAGAGGAAGATGGTGTCTACCACTGTTCAGCAACTCTGTATAAATAAGAGATCAAGCCTTAGAACAGTACACTGGGTTTTTAGTAATTTAGTTTTAGGGCTGGTCGAATCAGGTATTTTTTTGTAAAATGAGATTTTTTTTTCCAGCTGTTTTTTTTTTAGAAAACTAAACGTTGATTAAACTAGGTTATGGGATTACTAAATAATTCATGAATTTTGTTTTCAGCGAGATTCAAACATTGATTTTCTAACCAAATTATGTTTTGGACTCCAAGTCTAAATTCTATTCATTCTTTCTTACCTGCAGCTCGATAGAATACATACAGAGCTCGGTTTTACATTTCTCTTGAAATGTACAAACATCTGGTGCTCGAAAACATCTACTATACAACAAAACAAAAATCAATTACTTTCTCTCTTCTTTCCAAGTTTTGATAGAAAGTGTATTAGCAAAACATTTTTTCCACAATAATAATGATATGCAACTATGATTAATATATGTAATTAATACATGTGTATTTAACCAGTAAGGATACAATTCAAATAGTCTCTGGCTTATAAGTTCATCTTGGAGTTGTTACTATTATCTAATTTAATGGTATCTCAGAATGATGAAGGACTGAGTTGACCCTACCAGGAACTGAACCTGCAAATTGAATAGATACCACAGATGAGATAATTTATAAAATATTTTGGTCACACTAAAGAGACCTCCTATTTCCATTGAAAACAATATTTTAATACATATTTTCATACTCTTTAGAAAGACCAATTCAGGATTTGGCTGGGTTATTTTTACGAGCTAAGGAATTAGAACTTCCATGTTGTTCTCTGTCAACCAATTAAGAGCCAGTAGTAGTGATTTTTAGGAGCCTGGCTGCTCGGATTTGTCAAGACCTGTTTTAATACTAATAATTACCATTTAAAATAATAGGTCTAATTATCCAAGTAGGTAAGAACACCCTATGTCAGGTATATACTTCAGATTTCTTACCTATTTATGGGAAAATAGCCACATTATTTAACCCCTTAGTGACAGAGTTCTATGCTACATCTGATGTGCCTTGAAGACCATAATTCTGTTATTTTTGTCATACGTTTGCTTAACTGTCATTTCTTTCTTCGTGTTCAGTACACCCACCAAAATTAATTATCATTTATTTTTTAAAGGACAAATGGGGCTTTATTTTTAAACTGTTATTTTCATCATATGATATAATTTACTATTTAAAAAAATATAAAATATGAGGAAAATATGCCAAAAAACAATTTTTCTATCTTTGAACTGTTTTTTTTTTTTTTTTTTTTACACAATTACAAACTGTAAAAAAGAGCCAGTCTGTATAGTTTAATATTTGTCCTGAGTTTAAAAGTATCAATGTTTCTATGTTTTTATGCTTTTTCCCCAAGTAATAGGGCAATAACCGATACTAGTGGTTTTTTGTTTCCTAACCATTTTCTCCTACAGTGACCTTTTGACCCCAACCTTAACCCTAAATGTAACCCTAACACTAAATCTACCCCTACCCCTTAATCTAAATCTTGTACTAACCTACCTTTAACCCTAACCCTAGATCTAGGGTTAGCTTTTTCCTTATTTATTTATCTATTTTTTTCTAATTTCTTGCTGACTCAAAGCAAGTTGTGGAGAGAGAGAAAAAGGGGCCACTTTGAGCTCACTTTTCTTTTCCCAGATTCCCTGGGGAAGGTAATGAAAACCTAATTAATTCAATTACATGTGTTCGTATCACAGGTGATAATAACTAATTTATAATGTTATAAGAACCAATTTACAAGTAATAGAACCCTCATCTGTGTTGAATTATCCTCTAACACCCCTGTAGGGGGAAAGGGATTTGTTAACAATATATGCGCACTGCATGTTTGTTTTTTATGTGTCATGTCTGTACTTTTTTTGTTGTTTTTATGCACTAATTCACCGTGGGGTGTAGACGAATAGCACACAACGATATTTTATAAGCAGCTTTTATTAAAAGTTAAAATTTAAACCACACCCAGTTTCCAACACATGTAATTAATGTTGCTGACTGCCTCTAGGGTCAATCAAGCAACAGTTTCAGAGCAATGGAAGAGATTTTATTTATCACTTCCGTCGCTCTCTGCTGGGCACACCATATTGGAGGAGCATGCTCCTCTTCAATACGGCACCCGTGATCACCCGGTGATTGCGGTGCAGTGGCGGGGGGGGCAGAGAAGGGTATTGCATGATGCCTTGATTGAGGCAGCATTGCAACCCCTTTACACATAGGCAGTGAATGCTGATCACTGCCTATGTGAGTTTCAACACATATGATCACATTCGCGAAGGCACACTCAGTAGATTAGCTACCCGCATGAAGCGTTGTGCTAAGGAGCGCAACACTAGATTTAAACTGAGGATGTATATATGTCCTCATGGTCCTGAAGAACCATGCTTTTGAAGATGTATACATACACGTCCACACGTGTAGGTTAAGCGGTTAAAAATACTTTTTTTTTTTTGCTTCATTTTTAAAGTCATTTAAAAATCAGACATTTCCTATAATACTTCAAAGCACATAAGCCAGGTTTTTTCGGAGTCAGTAGACAGGCACATTGAAATAAAAGAAAAAACGGCTTTCGACTAACCAGGGCAAGTAATCGTCACAAGCAATCAAAGGATTTATAAATGTCACTGCACTTTCTCATATCCTTTCAGTTGCTAAAACAACAGTAAACCTTTACTTTAGTGTTAACATTGTCTTCAGCTGACCTCTGAAAGTTACAAAGAAAAATGAAAGGAACCTTAAAATGATAACACTGTATCTCGGATATGTTTATTCAACCTCTTTCAATGTGGCCTTTTATTAAAACAAGAATCTTAATACAAGTGTCATGTTCCATTATCTTCATTAAAACATTCTCTTTTTTAATCTCTGTGCCCGATAATAGCATGCACATTAATAATAATGTTTGACTTGAGGTTAAATACATTTATCTGAATATAACTTGTAATAAAAAAAAATACATTTTTAATTTCAAATAGAAAATTTTCCCTAAGTGTCATTACAATAAAAATACATCTCTATTTTAACTTTAAAATGACTGTCTAGTGCCCAAAATGCATTTTCCAAATATTAATGCATATTCATGTGCTTTCAAAGTACTTTAAAATATAACATACTTACAGCTAGAAGAAATTGTGAAATTACAGCAGTTTGCAAGAAAAAAGATAAGCCCACACTAGATGAGTAAAAAAGTAATTTCCTTTATTTTTTTCTGAAGGAACCAATGAGAATATTGCCATCCAAATGAATGGAATATGCTGTCTCTCTAGTGATGTCATCAAACAATGTGTTGCACTGTTAAGAGATCCTACTGTGTACAAGAGCAAGGTCAATCATAGGCCACTCAATAGACTCAATTTGAGGAGGATAGGAAATTACTATATATGAAACAAAACTTTATATCTTCAGTGTCTATAGAATCAGTGCACCTGCAGTAAACATCAGAGTAATCACTGAGGAGGTCTTGAGTCAAATATTAAAAATTTGATTTTTACAAAATGCCTGCATCATATTACACATGGATAAAAGCCTTTGCATTATACAAGCAGTGATCTTCATCATGCACCAATGTGAGTTTGGGGACTAGACTGTCCCTTTAAGAGCAGACTAAGTTATAGTATAATCATTTTTTTTTTGCAGCAACCTACTTCATAAATACTTCATAAAATTGAATGAAGAAAAGAGACCAATCTAATGTTATGGCTTTCATCCCACAAAGGTTTCAAACTGCTGTAAAAGGATGGATAAAGTAAAGCACACTCATAGTGCAGTAAACAATAGTATTAGCATCAACAAATGTGGCTTCTTGTTCCTTCCTTCCTTTCATATTTTCTAAATATACATATTTAATGTTCGCAGTGGCATTTGGGGATACATTTAAGAAAAAATTGATTTCTCAAAATCATGTTTAACTGTTTAACCCGTTAGTGACATTTTGACCTTGACTTTCCCTTGGTGACAAGGGCTGTTTTTACATTTCTGGGATGTTTGTGTTTTGATGTAATTTTCTTCTCTCTCCCATACTGTACCAACACAAATTATAGGTTGTTTTTATCGTCATAAGAAGGGCTTTCATTAGATACCATTATGTTCATCATATCTTATAATTTACTGCAAAACAAATCATAAAACATGATGAAAAAATAAAAAAAACACTTTTTCTAACTCTGACTTAAAATATAATTTACACAAATAGAATTAAAAAAGACCCTGTCTAAATAGTTTCTAAAATTTGTCCCGAGTTCAGAAATATGCTTGTTTCCATGTTTTCCTGAAGTTTTTTGCGAGTTGTGGAACAAAAATCCAAAAAAGTGTTTTTTGTTTTTTTCCTATATTGACCTTTTGACCCCAACCCAAACCCTAAATTTAACACCAACTCTAACCCTTATGCTAACCCTTAATATATTTAAATTTTAATTTAATTGTAACCCTAGCTACTATTCTAACCCTACAGTTAAACTAATTAAGTCTTTTTTCTTTCCATTGCACTGTTGCTGACTGCCTCTAGGGACAGTCAAGCAACATATTCAGAGCGTCAGAAGTGTTTTTTTTTCACTTCCGAAGCTCTGACCACGAGAGGGCACAGCCATATTGCTGGAGCATGCTGCTCCATGGATGGATCATGGGTGCCCCAGAGTCAGAATTTCGGTGCTGGCTATTGCCTTGCAGGACGTGTCAGGCACATCTATTGTCGGGAATGGAGTTCGCGGCTGGACGTGCCTGACACATCCATTGTCGCAAAGGGGTTCATTTGAATTCATGGACACTTGTTAAAAGGTTAAAATTATATTATAATCTACAGTGCATATATTTGATATAGTCCTTGTTACAAAATTGTCTTAACTTCATGTTAATTTTATTAAGACTTGAAAGACTGCAATCAAGTGCAGATGTTTTAGATATAAATATATTTAATAAAAGAATACAAATAAATACTTTACTGAGGCCTCATTGCTCCATATAGATCTATCAAAGGGCTGACATGTTTAGAATCTTAGGTCAGATATTAATATACCTTGGGTCAGATGAAGGTCTGATCTAATCCAGGGTTCTAGGACACAGTGCGATACAGAGCAAAGGGGACAAGTCATCTACACTTCATACAATCATTCAATTAAACATGTTACAGTTGTCCTTTAAATTGGAACAGGAGAGTAACAATATTCACTGCTTCCTATTAATGAATTCAAACAGAAGTTTGGTGCTCTTGAATTCTCATTAAATGCTTAAGAAAAAAAAAAGAATCCATTAACCAATACATCAGTATGTAAAGCTAAATGATTTTAATATACATTTACACTCTAAGCAAGGAACGAAGACTTTTGAGCTATTAAAGCTAATAAGTAGGATATATTTATATAATACCTGCTTCTATTAAAACATCCGCACTGATTCATAGGCACATTTACGTAATTCATTGTTAAATTATAATAAGTTAACACAAGTCTGTCATTGATTTTTTTTTTTAAATTGATACTTTACAGGAAAAAGGCTTATATTTGGGAAAAACACTGATAACTATCTAAATCAGTTTTAAAATCCATTCATTTAATTCAACCGTCAATATGTTGTTTATATTAAATACTGAAATTGTATTTTTCCAAATACATTCACAACGCTATGCACCATTATTTAAACTTTTTAAAAGAGTTTACAATTGCAGTAGTCTTTACTAGAACACTAGCCATCAAGAATTATGTGGAAGGAAATCGAAAAAAAATAAATTGTATTTCGTCTTTCAATTAACGCTCTAGAAAAACATGTGGGGGCTCACTAGGTGCTCTTGCAAGTCCTGTGTGTGCAATATGGGTGATCTGACAAGTCCTGTGGGTGCAATCTAGGTGAACTGGCAAGACCTGTAAATGCAATCTAGGTTCTCTGACAAGACCTGTGGGTAGTCTGGCAAGACCTGTGGGTGCAAGCTGTGCGCTGTTTTAAATTCTTTAGTGGCTTCAAGGTGGTGCTATGGCAAGGGATGTGGGCGCAATAGTGAAAGAAGTGCAGGAGCAATATATTGGGGGAGGTGGAACCAAGACCATTTTTTTCCAGTAAGGAACCTGAACATTCCTTATGCCCTGTTTTCTTGCCAATTTTTTGTGGTGACAAAGGATAATGTAGTTCATAAACAGCTGGAGGTACATGGGAACATATAATATAAACTAAACAACTAATAAACCCCAAAACAACATTTTAATAACACAGAAAGCCACATTCATATTTAGAAAGGATTCAACATATGAATAGAGAAACCCAGACTTGGTCAATTAATTACACTATAACTTGAAGTCTCTTGCTATTTAATCTTTGTATTGCCCAAAATACATTTAAGGACAATATAGCACAATTAGGCTACAACATATCTCACATTTCTAGTCCAGTTAGGCTATTCTAACCGGTCGGATACAGAAGGGCAAATAGCATTGACCCCTTTATTAAAAAAATTAATTGAGCTGGGCAAGTGCTCCCAGTCCCCTCAAATTACAATGGGGATGAGGGCTAATAGCTCTGTCCTGCACAGTAACATACTAGGGCTCCCAGCCCCCTAAAATAGATCAAGGGCCAGGGCTACTTGCCCACATAGCCTGGGATTTGGGGCTGCCCA
The DNA here is from genome assembly GCA_036172795.1 of Pelodytes ibericus. Taxonomy (NCBI): domain Eukaryota; kingdom Metazoa; phylum Chordata; class Amphibia; order Anura; family Pelodytidae; genus Pelodytes; species Pelodytes ibericus. The sequence goes on from CM069861.1 coordinate 190,181,810, forward strand.
GTGCCCCCAGAAATAAATAAAATTTAAAAAAAATAGCAGGAGTAGGTTGGGCAAATTTTTACTTGCCCAACCGGCTTCCTCAGGAGAAATGGTTTTATCCTGGATTCTGTGATCTTCTGCCTTAAATACACCCTGTAATTCTTCCATACTGCATTCAGATGTGTTTTTACTTCCTACTTCGTATAGGAAGTAGAAGCCGGGACTGCACTCGGTGAAATGCGTAGAGAAAGCTTCTACTATCTACATTCTGCAAAGGACATTCTTTAGACCATTTTTTATTGCTGTTTTACCCCAAGTTGTGGGCTCTTCTACTTGTAATTTGCTCCAATAAAGAAGCCGTTTTTATATCACAACTGTACTGCCCTATGTGCCTTTTATTTCTTTTGCACAGATACACCTTCTCCAGACATCCTGGACCATGTTTGTTTTGAAGCTTGACACTCACCTGGTTTCGTGAGTGTAATATTATTATTAAAACACCATCTGTATTGTACTTATTACACTATGATTTTCTGTGTGTGTATATTGTTTCACGTGTATTTCCTATCTATCTCTATGTATAAGCACTGTAAGGAGTACTTGGAAGCAGCTGTGTTTTTTCACACGAAAAAGTTCATTTATTCAGCACAATGTGTTCACTTCACCTTCCTTTTTTGTTACTGCTGCACAGACATCCAGCTGCCTGCTCGACACATCTCTTGATCTCCCCAGCCAGCGCCTCTGCTGGCAAGCTTTTTCTTTTTTTAAAGGGGCTCCTTAAACCTGTGAAATATGTATATCCTGTCACCCCCTCAGGGCCTTCTTTAATAGTGATTGGACATTGGGCAAGCATTTGCTTGGGCCCCCTGGACCCTGCCCCCTCCCCTGCATGCAATCCCGCCATCCATCGCAATGTTACCCCCCCACATACACACATATGCCATAATTGTTGTGCCATTCAGATGCCAGTAATATTGTGCCTTTCAGATGCCAGTAATATTGTGCCATTCAGAGCACAGTATTATTGTGCCAGTCAGAGCCCAGTAATATTGTGCCATTCAGAGCCCAGTAATATTGTACCATTCAGAGCCCAGTAATATTGTGCCAGTCAGATGCCTGTAATATTGTGCCATTCAGAGCCCAGTAATATTGTGCCAGTCAGAGCCCAGGAATATTGTGCCAGTCAGATGCCTGTAATATTGTGCCAGTCAGATGCCTGTAATATTATGCCAGTCAAATGCCTGTAACCCCCCCCCCCCTTCCCTAGTACTTACATAATCTGCTCCGTGTCCCCCGCCGGATGTCTCCTCCGTGCAGTCTTCCCCCCTGCACGGAGGAGAGAAACAGTCACCGGATGTGACGCGATGTCACATCCGGTGTCAGTTTTTTTTTTTTTTTTTATGGTCTTCGCATCCAGCGGATGCGGCTTGCGGGAAAAAAGCGTTCACAAGCGCAATGCTGCCCCCCAGGAGTAACTGGGCCCAGGGCAGCTGCCCCGTTTGCCCCGCGTTAAAGACGGCCCTGCGGCCCTGACTGCACATGCTCTTACAGCACTACTATGCATGCCTAGTGTTTATTCTCTGGTGTCCTCCACAATGGAGAAAGTAAATCGAAACCATGTGATTGAGATCCCAAAATCAGAACCCAAAATCAGAACTTTCCAGCATAACACCATACATTTGGGGGGCATGCTTTAATTTAGAAGAAGAAAAAAAAGTAAAAGTCCCTTAAAATTCATAATGTATCTATTAGAACGTATTGCACAATAGATTATATGCAGTTTTACTTTACTGGCTTAAATCTAATTAAACCAATTTTAAATAAAAACTCTTTCCTCCCAGTATTTTGTTAAATAAAAGACACTCTTTATTAACCTGTATTTTGTTTCTAAAACGGTCTGTTGCTGGCAGCTTTTAACTAACATGACTTAATAATGCAATACCAAGATTAATTGTTAAAATCAACAACTAATCAGCAATGGGAACATGCCTTAAAGAATAACTAACACATAAGAATATTTTTTTATTAAAATATAATGAAGATAAAAGTACTATTTCAAAGAGTCTTGCTGTACCCTGGAGAACTCCAGGTAGAATCAGTTTGCTAAGTAATAAAACTTCTATTAAGTGTTGATTCTGGAGAAAGTCGTATTAATGAATATATGTAGGGAGTTATTACTTGCTCCATAAATTACATAAAGGAACATAATATAACTATTGCTTCCTACTTCTCTTATAATTTTCTAAGCTTTAATAATGCATCTAGCTTCCCAGAAACATGTCCACCACTTGCTATATTTCGACATTATGAGTATTTATGATGTGATGCAGCTATCACTGTGAAATGTTTTTATGGGAGATTGTGTAGGGCTCATATTATTCAATATCATAATGTTCCAAATCCAGTGGCTGTAATGATATAACTCTCTGTAAACACAGCTAAATTGGATAAAAGCAAAATGACTGCTGTGAAATTATTAGGCATGTGTCTACCTCTAGGGTAATTCTAATCTCCAGCAGGAAAGAGAGCATGTGTTAATTAGATAAGCCAGAATCGTGCTTAATAAATATTATGGACGGTCATTATACTGATACATGTCACAGTATTTACAGAAGCACTCATTTTCTGTTAATGCAAGCTGGATGACTGAAGGAATTGCAATATGCAAAAGGTGTACGATTTTAATGGATCATGTACATTTTGGCAGGAGATAAGCAGTGTCATTGTACATATGACATGACTCTGGTGACCCATAGTGTGCTTTCATCATAGTCACAGCTATCAAGAACATCGCTCGAGAAGGGCAAGACTGCAGTCTGGGAAGGTTCAAGAACAGCTACATATATCATTTAAATAGGATTCTTTTAGTGAAAGAATACAAATAAAGCACTTTTTGGGTCGTATTTCCATCATTGATCAGGAAAGTGTAGCAAAAGAGAAATTAGCGCCCAACACTAAATGAAAGGTATAAAGAAAATGATAATTCTGCGAAAGAATGAGTACCCCAAACCACAATTCAACCAAACTGTGTCCATAATAAAACATTCTTACTGTAAAAACTGCACTGCCCCCCCCCCCCCCAAAAAAAAGAAAAGAAAGGAAAAACAGAAATAAATAGTGTTATCCACTATAGAACTTGAAAATACAAAACTTGATGAGTGATTCTCACAGAGTCACAGAGTATATGGGGCAATTTTTGGGCATGTCAGCTGTGTTCAACTATAAATAGACCCCGTGTGTAATTCATATGTGATGACTGCTATGACAGAAGAGCCATGTTCTGAGTTATTTCACTAAAAAGGACACACACACAAATAGTTAAAGACAACCAAGGATTAAAAGTCCACAATAGAATGGGAAGGAACTTACAGCACACTAATGGAGAAGATTCAGTGCCCCTTCCCATTCTAATTGTGGATGTGTTAGCCTTGCTTGTTTTTACCTATTTGTATGTCCCATTTACTGGAACAAAAATTGCTCACTCTGAAAATGGCTGTTCTGGCGTATCCATCATTGCATACAAATTGTAGGCGAGACCAACTAAACCTTTTTTTCCACATGTCCTTTTATACAGATCAATGACCAGGGCCTATCCTAGGGTCACAGATGCCTGGGTGCAGGATTTTTTTGTCGCCTTCTTGTGGGTGTGGCTCTGCTAATAACTTATCCCCTTTAAAAGGGTTTTAAAAATATATAAATGAAAATACCAAAACTTTATTAAAAAAACGATTAAACGAAAGTTGTTAAAAACAGTGGAACCCAGTGTGATTGCCAATAGAGAAAATGTGTTTTATCACTATTATTCATATAAAATGTGCTATCAAGTGTGAAAATAAAAACACCGCTATTATTCTTATTTTCAAACTTGATCAGCACATTCAATATGAAAGTGTTTAAACACACTTTCTCTTCATATATGCAACAATATTAGTTAGTAAGTTAAAAGGACTGTATCACCTAAACATTGTTTTATGTTCTACATGCATAGTAAAAACAATGAAAATTATCTATACATTCTGTTTGCAAAACTGCAAACAAATGTCTAAAACACAGTTTTCTCCTAATTTAAATATGTCTGTGGAGTCTACAGCTTATGACATCACCTGTAGCCTGATATGCACATTTACACAGTTCCCATTGAAAACCAGTTTGTTTGCCATAGGCCATAGGAGATGTCATAAACAGGAGTCTCCACAGACACAGGCTCGCTAACTCCAGAAATTTTTCAAGCACACAGAACTTACCCCAGCACCCAGATGACACACATGACTTGCACCAGGACCCAGGATTTACCCTAGCACAAATATGCAAGGGGGGACCGAGGGCACACTCAGAGGCTGCTTCAGTCCATATGTGTCAAGGAGTTAATTATTTTTATTTCTCCACATAATAGATGATTATACACTTTTGTAATGATTCACTGCGTTGTGCTGTTTATGCACATTAATTATGATGTTTTAATTATATATCATACAAAAATACACAAATATAATTGATTGTATCTTTATCAGTTTTTTTATTGTATGTCTTGAGCACTATACATTGTAATATGCTAAAGGCATGTACTTTTCCCCCCTATATTGTTGCCTCCACTTTTTTTTATCGGATCCACAATAAAATAAAATAATTTATTTTTTTACTGGAACGTGGAGTGCCCATCTTTTTATTTGTTCACACATATACAGTGACACTGCCATAAAATATACTTTAATGCATTTAATAGAAATATTCATGTTCTCCTTGTTTCTTTTCACATCAAAAATTAATGAGGACCTATTTTTTGTCGACTTACTTTACTCAATCACTGTCCCTATTTAAAAATCACTCTAGTACTTAAGTTCCACCATTGATATTAACCCCTTAAGGACAGAGCCTTTGAAACATTTTTGTCCTTTCTGGACAATGGCTATTTTAACATTTCTGTGCTGTTTGTGTTTAGCAGTAATTTTCTTCTTCGTCATTTGCTGTACCCACACATATTATATATTGTTTTTATCGGGACAAAAAGGGCTTTCTATGGATGCCATATTTTTGATCATATCTTATCATATTATTAAAAAAAATAATAAAATATGGTAAAAAAAAAAAAAATACACAAATTTCTTTGTTTTTATTTGAAACAACTTCTCCTCATCGACAATAGCGAACGAAAAAACATGCTAAATAGATTCTACTATTTCTCCTGAGTACAGGGATACCACCCATGCATAGGTTTGTTGGGTTGTTTGGGGGCTAAAATGCCAAATTTGTGAGGTGCAGTTTTTTGTTTTCCAACTTGAAATTTTTACATGCAGACAGCCTGCACCCATGTCCCATTTGGGACATATTTGAAACCAGCCAGTGTATTTTACCCCATCAACCCATATATTTTTTAAAAGTAGACACCCTAGGCTATCTCAAATGGTGGTATTTTAACACTTTCCATGCACTAATTCTACCACCAGCCTTTGTCAAAGTTTGTGGTAGTAATTTTTTTGTGTTTTTTTTTCACAAACCTTGTACTTCAGACATGAATTTACAGATTTTGGTATGTGTCACTGCCAAATAACACCCCAATAAGTGTTCAGCAACATCTCTTGAGTACAGGGATACCCCCCATGCATAGGTTTGTTGGATTGTTTGGGGGGTAAAATGCCAAATTTGGGAGGTGAAGTTTTTGGTTTTCCAATTTGAAATTTTGACATGCAGACAGCCTGCACCCATGTCCCATTTGGGACATATTTGAAACCAGCCAGTGTATTTTACCACATCAACCCATATATTTTTTAAAAGTAGACACCCTAGGCTATCTCAAATGGTGGTATTTTTACACTTTCCATGCACTAATTCTACCACCAGCCTTTGTCAAAGTTTGTGGTAGTAATTTTTTTGTGTTTTTTTTTCACAAACCTTGTACTTCAGACATGAATTTACAGATTTTGGTATGTGTCACTGCCAAATAACACCCCAATAAGTGTTCAACAACATCTCTTGAGTACAGGGATACCACCCATGCATAGGTTTGTTGGGTTGTTTGGGGGGTAAAAGGCCAAATTTGGTAGGTGCAGTTTTTGGTTTTCCAAATTGAAATTTTGACATGCAGACCGCCTGCACCCATGTCCCATTTGGGACATATTTGAAACCAGCCAGTGTATTTTACCCCATCAACCCATATATTTTTTAAAAGTAGACACCCTACGCTATTTCAAATGGTGGTATTTTAACACTTTCCATGCACTAATTCTACCACCAGCCTTTGTCAAAGTTTGTGGTAGTAATTTTTGTGTGTTTTTTTTCACAAATATTGTATTTTAGACATAAATTCACAGATTTTGGTATGTGTCACTGCCAAACAATAACCCAATATGTGTTCAACAACATCTCCTGAGTACAGGGATACCACCCATGCATAGGTTTGTTGGGTTGTTTGGGGGCTAAAATGGCCACATTGTGAAGGTGCGCATTTTCAACTTGGAATATTGACGTGTAGCCAGCCTGAGCCCATCTTTCATTTGGGACTTTTTTTTAAAGTAGGACAGTGTATTTTACCCCAAAAAGTATATATTTTGTAAAAGTAGACACCCTAGGCTATTTTAAATGGTGTTATTTTAACACTTTCCATGCACCAATTCTACCACCAGCCTTTGTCAAAGTTTGTGGTAGTCATTTTATTGTGTATTTTTTCCCACATACATTGTACTTTAGACACAAATTCACATATTTCGGTATGTGTCACTGACAAACAATACCACAATATATGTTCAGCAACATCTCCCGAGCACAGGGATACCACCCATGCATAGCTTTGTCAGCTTTGTTGGGTGTTGAAAGGCTACATTTGAGAGGTGCGCTTTTTGATTTTCAAACTTGGAATTTGAACATGTAGAGCAAGGAAGGGGTTAATAGCGCTTATAAGAGCCTTTGTAGTACTGTACAAAAAAATTAACCCCTAAAAATGCACAGACAAGAAAAAAGGTTCTGCTGTGCAGTGATCAGTGGCAGGGAAGGGGTTAATACACTACACTATACAAAGGGTATGGCTTTTATAAAAGCCCTTGGGACTCACAATTTTTTTACATTTTATTTAATTTATTACAATTAAAAAATTATGTTATACAGATCTGTCTCTTTCCCTCACTACAACTCAAGTGAGGAGAGGGAGGCAGATCCATATGGGTCAGAACAATATTTACGAACCAGACGAATGGTGATGCTCATCTGAGAAATCACCAAACCACCTTTGCCACTGATCGGCTGTTACTGATCGCTATACACGCGTTCAGACAGCTTCAAAAGGAATACATGTAATCCCCTAGTGGGTATAACTAACCCCTAGCGAGTCTGACAAAAAAAATGCTGATAGCAAAAAAAAATCCTTCTGCGACTAGATTGCTCCATATGCGCTGCTTAGGCAGTGACCATATGCACTGCTTAGGCAGTGACCATATGTGCTGCTTAGGAAGTGATATACGGCAAGGAAGGGGTTAATAGCTCTTAAAAGAGCCTTTGATATACTGTAATAAATCAAAGTAAAAAAAAATAACCCCTAAAAAAATGCACAGACAGCAAAAAATGTGCTGCTGTGTAAGATCACTGCGTACACAGCGATCAATTGCAGGGAAGGGGTTAAATACTGGAAACGGCTTTTATAAAAGCCTTTGGGTCTCAATTCTATTAAATATATTATAATTAAAAACTTACATTATACAGCTCTGTCTCCCTCCCTCACTAAAACTCAAGTGAGAGGGAGGCAGATCTACACGGGTCAGATCAAATATTTACAAATATTGATCTAACCAGACGAATGGTGATGCTCATCTAAGCAAACGCCAACCCGCCTTTGTCACTTATCAGCTGTTACTGATCGCTATACATGCGGTCAGACAGCTAAAAACATTTTTTGTACGTTAAACGTAGTCCCCTAGCGGGTATAATTAACACGTGACGGGTGTAATAAAAAAGTAAAAAAAAATTTAAAAATGCTTCTGCAGCAAGATTGCTGCATTTGCGTCAGATCGCTGCTTAGGCAGTGATCTACAGCAAGAAAGGGGTTAATCTCTCTTAAAAGAGCTTTTTTTTATACTGTAATGAATTACAGTAAAAAAAAAATGAACCCCTAAAAAATGCAGACAGCAAAAAATGTGCTGCTGTGTATGATCACTGCGTACACAGCGATCAATGGCAGGGAAGGGGTTAAATGGCTTTTATAAAAGCCCTTGGTGTTTAAAATTTTATTAAATATTTTTTTTATTATTTTATTTTATTTTTTTACTTTATCTGATCTGTCTCTCTCCCTTACTATAACTAGTAAGGTGAGGGAGGCAGATCAATACTTGTCAAAGGCAATATTTACTAATATTGCCTTTGACAGTATGGTAAGTGCTCATCAGAGCACTTACCATACATGCCTGCACACAGATCACATAGATCTGTTGTGCCGGCATCGATTGGCTCCCCCTAGAGGATCGGAAGTGAAATACTTTCACTTCCGATGCTCTTGCCATTAGAAGGGAAGCGCTGCCTGTATAGGCAGCGTTCCCTTCTACTGAGCCGATGGGGTCGCTCAGGAGAGCGACCACCATCGGCTCTGGGGCAGCTGAAGGTGTTGTTAAGTGCCTCGCTAGCGAGGCACTTTAACAACACCGCAGATGCTTAGAAAGCGAACGATCGTTCGCTTTCTAAGCACATGTGTGCAGCGGGCGCAGCCATTTTTAAATGGCTGCTACGATCACTCCGTGGAGTGATCGTAGCGCGCCCCTGCACATTTGGGGGGTTTTGCACAATGCCTCTACCTAGAGGCATTGTAGCAACACCGTTAGAGTAAAGAAAGCGACCGCTGGTCGCTTTCTTTACTCCATTTAGTGCATGACGTGCCAGGCACGTCATCTGTCGGCAAGTCCTCGATTTGCCGTGACGTGCCTGGCACGTCACCTGTCGTTAAGGGGTTAAAAGTAAGACTGAAATTGGCTAGAAGAAATCCAGAATTTCCAAGAAGTTACAGTTGGCTCTTCTGCTAGCATAACGATTACAAACACTTTCTGTGTAAGCAGGCATTCTGCTGCAGGGAAATAGGGTTATATTTTGTTGGACTTAAGTTGCATTGAATCTACATTGCATAGCTTAAATTAGCAGCAGCTACATCTGCAGAAAAAAAAACCCTGCTGCAATAATTAAATATACACTGTCAGCTTTACTATGCAATAAAAAAAAAATGGGTAGCTTGGTGATTATAATATCCCTTTAATATACATTCCATCACTGAAAGGTTGAAATGGCAGATTTAGTAATAGAAGTTCAAAAGGTTTATGCATAAGTAGACAGGTCATCCTATCACAAATCTATTTATACTGATACTGTCATATAAAAGAAAAAAAAAAAAGTATAACCCGCTTTTCTTGGATATATTTGGCATATTACTTCATGAAGTAGCAAAACCTGTATATTTACTAATGTTCCCATAAATAAATCCTACCATTTCTTACATAAAAACGTATTCAAGCAATGTTCTTGTGACCCAGAGAATTGATTGAGCTGACCGTTTTCTGTGCCTTGTAACATTATTGTGAAATGTTTTACTAAAGTATTGTGTGCACAATTGTTCACAAATCACTTGATTTTAAGGGCTTACCTCATATCATTTTGTTACTTATTGTGTCTGTACCAAGCTTGTATTTGTTCCCCTAAGGCATACCATCACAGGCAGCATTGTTAACTTTAGCCACTTAAAAAAACTTTTAGAAACATAAAATTTGACAGTGGATAAGAACCAGTCCATTTAGTCTGACCAATTTTCTGCCTGCTGTAAAACAATCCCTCATGACTTGTACTAGATACTGATTTGCTATAAATTGTTTTAAAACATGACATGAGACTTTAATAAAAAATTAAATGAAAACTGGCTTCCTTAGAAGAAGAAAGACTATATTTATACATATATCCTCCCTTTTCTTTAGTAAACCACATTTTATATTTGGATTACACTCAGCTCAGCCTCTCAGCTGATAAAGTGCTGATCAATGAGGTGGTCATGTACTGATGGTGCCAGTCATACACAGCAGATAAGAGCTGGAGCTTGCTTCCACATCTGATCATGGTCTGTAATGCACAGTGGTCTCTATCTCTGCTAGTGCAGAGAGAAACCCTTGTTTTTAAATGCCACCAACAGAGGGGATCTCTCTATCTCTACAGTGACGTGTTTAAACAAGGGTCTCATTAAACATGTTATCCTCATACAAAGACCAGTAAACATTTAATGTATTAGTTTAGGGTGCCTTTAGTAGTTCTGCATTGACATACTCTAGTTTTAGAAATTGCAAATACTATTTCCATATCCAATATTCACAAAGCCGAAACACTTTTCAAATTGTTTACTTAAAAGTATACTTATCATTTCCAAACCTAAATCAAAGATAGAACTGCTTGTCCTGCTTGCACAAACACAATCTATGCAATCATTGAGTAAGCATTAGCATATGAAACCTAGCAGATGAACAAAAATGCATGACTTCACTTAATTGGTTTAATATTTTTATTCGTTTTGCTTATTCTGTATATTTTTTAAATTAAAATTTCTGTCTCCTCTCTCAGAACAGGTGTAATAAATCAGGAGAGCATCAGATGGAACCTTTTGAAATATAACACAATAGTGTAATACAGTTAAAGCGATTGAAATGAGTGGACATAAATACACAAAACATAGAACAAAAAAAATGGTTCTTTTGGAAAAGACTTTAACACACATAGGGTCGGACTATTGATGAAAAGAGTGGATCCCCTTATCAGAATAACTTACATGATAGGTTATGGGGATAAGAAGAGAGAAAAAACCCAATAACCACAGAGGGATGACCGAAGCACACCAATTCCACATGCAAATAAATACAGCAAAGTCACCAGGAAAAGATTACAGAATATTTCATCACAGCTTCATCAGGAGAAAATTGGCCTTTTTATATTTAAAAGTTTTAGTTCTTTGCAACATTATCTAAAAAATTACATGTCATAGGAAATTCCAAAACCAGGAAGAGTGCCCACTAAAGGTAGAGAATCGAAATAGCCACAAAACTGGTTAATTCTAAACAGGTGCCAGGAATGCAGGGTGCTCACTTGTGCTCTACTCCTTGCAGGCATCTTTCCCCCAGTCTCAGAAGGCCGCAATGGACTATAATTAGTTCTTTTTATTATTGTGTTTTGACAAAAAATATTTGTTAGTGAATTGATCCCACTGTACATTATAAAAAAAATGATATATATATAATTAATATATATAAATATATGTTTATATATGTATATATATAATTTACACAAATACAATCATTAAAAAAGACCCAATATAAATAGTTTCTAAATTTTGTCCCGAGATTAGAAATAACCAACATATTTTTGAGGAATAACCAAAAATAGTGTGTGGGGGGTTTCACCTACAGTGACCTTTTGACCTCAACCCCAACCCTAAATTTAATCCTAACCCTAAATTTAAGCCTAACTCTAATCCTTATGATAACCGTTAATTTATTCTAATTTTAATTTAATTGTAACCCTTATTTAACTGTAACCCTAACCATTACTCTAACCCTAACCCTAGATTTTTAGCTAATTGAGTATTTTTTTTCATTGCTATGTTGCTGACTGTCTCTAGGGGCAGTCTAGCAACAGCAAAAAAAATTTGACTTCTGATGCTCTATTCACAAGAAGGCAGCAATCATATTGGAGGAGCATGCTGCTCTGTGATTGTGGGTGCCCTAGGCACTGGATTTCGGGGATGCTTGATGCCTCGAGGCATTAAAGCATCACCATTTTAGCAGTGTTTGCGATCGTTTAACCACAGGACGGGCTAGGTCCAGGGCAGCTTCTCCTCCCAACCACAGATCTTCTTGATGACCTGAGCCTCTCTATAAATACCTGTCAGCTCAAAACAAATAGGACATTCCATGTCTGTTTTTAAAAGGATCAGATTATTCTGATAATTTAGACCTCCACTGACCTTAAATGAGTTAACAGCTCAATTACCGTCTGTCATCACCAAGCTGCAATCTGTGTTCAGTCTGCAGACCAGAAATGGATTTTAATTTGGCGGTGTTAGAAAGTGTATTTCATGAATTAATAAGATGCATTAAAATTAGCTCAATCCTGAAGCTTCTATGTGAGGTTTGCTTTAAAGTCATTTGGGAAAGTAGAATTGTTGAGCAGTTTTGTTCCTGTATTTCAAAGTGTTTACACAATACAACATAAACATGAACTATATAACTAAATTGTAAATCACTGTGTATTAAAGTCTAACTTTCTGGTAAAGCAATTTAAATAAAACCATCACCTCCTTATGGCTTATCGGATAAAAATACCGGTAGTTGCCCACAGCTTTTGTATGTACCAGAGAAGGTATTTTATTTTATTTTCTGTTTTGTAAAACATAACAGAAGACTTGTAAATGTGCAGTTGTCAGAAGGTGAAAAATACTTTCTGCAATAAAAAATATGCACCCTTAATTTAAGTGAACATCATATCTGTTACTTGGTTAACTGATCACCAGAAATCTGATACACAGCTGCAACTGTCTTTTTGGATCCTCATCTTTCAACCCAGGGAAAGGGGCCATCCATAAAAATAAAAAAAATAAAAAGACTTACATTTTTGGGGGGAGAGGTGGAGGACATTGAGCGAGCCCCCATGGCTCCCCAAACTTTTAACATTTTTAATCCTATAGGGAGTACTGTTTGTGTTCCCTATAGCACTGAAAGGGCTACAATTGCATGTAGTGACTGCATTATGCATTTAAGCCATTTGTTTGTAAAGCTGTCTGTAAAGCTGTAAAGTTGACAGGTTTAGAAGAGCATCAGGAACAGAAGAATCAGCTCTCACAAGTCAGGCATCCAACTTCACCTCACTGTTTGCAACAAACTGCAGGTATTTAACAGGTTAACAAGTTAGTAAGCCCACCTGACACCAACAGAGGGGAGGAAATGCAAGGACAGGTAGGGTGTCCTCTAGAGGACAAAGGGGGTTATGAGCACAACAATTGGGACTTTTAAATGCATGTGTCAGGAGGTCAGGGTAAAACTGACAGTTGTGATGATGAAATTGCAACATGAAATAGTTTTTGCCCCCAGAGCAAAAAGTTGCCAGCCCCTTGGTGAAACATGTGCAACTATTGTTGACCTTACATTCATATCTGTTCACAGAATACCTTCTGGTTATATTCAAAGGCTCTAAACTGGCAAAAACTAGATAGGATTTGACTAGTAGTCTGAGCAGAAGTCTGATGATACTAGAAGCATGCTGTGGAACAGACCAAGTAGTTAGATTATGGGCATGGGGAAAGGACATCTAAAATCCTGAGGGGGCTACACACTGTTATATTACTTGTACCTTAATCCTTCCTTCTTAAACAATAGCATTTTCTTGCCATTAACGTGAATAGATCTTACCTTAACTCCACCCACTGTCTGTAACTGAAGGAGTCCAAGCATACAGCTGTACACCTTGTGAAAGAAACCTGTGGACAAGCACATTTGAGATTGTTGTCTTTTTCTTCACACCCTTAAAGAGCTGAGTGGCACAATCCGTAGAAGCTCCATGGCTGATATTTGGGAATAAATTAAATACATGCACATTACTGAACTTTAATATACATTAAAAGGTAGTAATTTTAAGCCTCAGTGGTCCTTTAAGGAAAGTAGAGAAGGAAAACCTTTTCAGTATTAATTTTTAAATCCAAATACTAAAATAGTAAATTTGCAGAAAATCAAAAACCAAACAACAACAAATGAATAAAAAAGCTCTGTATCAATCAACCCACTCAATTTTAACAAAATGTCATGTTGAGTAACAAAAATAACCAAAAACTCCATACCAGCATTCAATAATATATGTTTTATTTTATTTAAATCTCGAAGGAAAACCAATTTTAGTGCATGGCAACTGAATACAAAACACGGTTTGTTTCCCTACAATGATATATTTTTATGTGAAAATCTGAACTAATTTTAAAACAAATCCCTGTCTTAGAAGTAAAAAAATCTAACACATTTTCCAGTGACTTGTTGGCTTCTGAGATGTAAAACCATCTCCAAGCAAATGTGCTTTGACTGAGAGCATAGGATACAATTTTCTTTATATAGAGGTGAAATGAAGAGATGACAGAGTTCAGAAAGTCTGCTCTTTTGCTGAAATTGCATTCTGACCTTACGTTTCAATATATGTCATTTAAAAAGTTAAAGCTGACAGTCTCATTTTTTTTCTTGAAGGTTTTTTTCTGCCACAGACTTTGGACACCACACTGACAGTGACTGGGGTTTCAATCATAACCCAGTTGACATGTCACGTTACCGGGGAGGTGTAGAGATAAATCATGTTCCCTTGCTTAAAAAAAAGGAAAATATTTCAATGCTGAGATGAAAGTCTGTCCAATATTAAATTTGTGCTTTTAGATTCGCTGGCCTTGTTTTAATGCATAAATTTATCAGTGACGTGCGGACAGATTGAAAATGTATTAGACATTCTAAGCTGCATGCATATTGATGTTATTTTCACAATGTATAGATCATTATAAACACCACATCTTGTTTGTAAAGGACAAGGACACTAATTTATGCCCACAAGTCACACGGAATAGCATGAAGACACTTGTCTTAAGAAAATAGAATATTTGCATGTGCGGAGAATCCTAAATCTTCTCGGAAATGTGATCTGCATACAATTCCACATTTAGTTTGCTCGCAAGTACACCATGGCTCGTTTGGGTCTTACACTTCATTGCTCATGGTATTTATGTATTTGCAACAGGAAATAACATATTCTCCCTATATAAATCTCAGATCCTGCACCAGCCCCTTACTAGCTGTCCTTCACTTCAAAAAGGAAGCATTTCGTGGTTAATTCTCTTTCAGAGCTCCTCATATGTGGAATAGTCTCCCAACTCCTAAATACAAAATTATTAGCCTACATACTCCTATATATACATACATGTTTGCTATTGCTTTCCCATTTTGTTAATTTTATATCATTAATGTTTTCTCCCAAACGTTCCTGGATAAACATATGTATGTATGTGTGTATATATTTATATATATATATATATATATATATATATATATATATATATATATATATATATGTATATTAATCTACTGTTAAATGTGAAGCATTGTGCAGTACCGTTCTGTACTTGGTCCCCAGAACTTTAGTGCAAGTGGAAGATTACTGCCAAGTGCACAGTGTGATTTTATGCAGGCTTCCTGCATTAATCACATTTTTAATAATCTACTTAAGCCCTCCCCTACATACTGCCGCACTGATTCTATGTAGGCACTGAGGATGTATTAGTTTTGTTTCACTTGTGTCACTTCCTCTGCTGGTGGAATAGAATGCATTGTGTGAAACCAAAATGACCTTGCTTTTGTACATGTAGGATCTCTTAACAGTGCAGCATATTGTTTGATGACATCACTAGAGAAACATGATATTTCATTCATTTGAATGGCATTATTCTCACTGGTTTCTGAAGCTGAATATTTAAAAAAAAAATTTGGAATTCTGTAGGCTAGTTTCAGCCAATTCTTACATTTTCACATGAAAATAAAGCAATCCATGGTTATTTTGGTAGATGAAGGTCATTGTACAGGATACTTTCTTTGATTAATTCTTTGGCTCCCTCAGAATTCTATATCCTGAAGGGGAGCATGTAAAAAATATATATGTCAAGGAGAAAATGTGTAATGTGTTAACTATAACACAACAGTACCTCAAACCCCACAGTCAACTGCTCATACATCTAAACTTGTGAAAGCATTGTGGTCTGTCATCTCTTCGTTTCACCTCTATATATAACAAATTGTATTGTATGCGTTCAGTCAAGCCACATTTTCTTGGAGATGGTTTTACAACTCAGAAGCTAGAAAGTGACTAGAAAATATTTTTTACATCTAGGACTTAGGATTAGTTTTCACACTAGTTCAGGTATTCACATAAAAATATATCATTATAAGGGAACAAGCTTTGTTATTTATTCAATTCACATGCACTAAAATTAGTTGTCTTTGGGGATTTTAAAAAGAAAACATAGAATACTGAATTTTTGTTTTTACACAACAAGGAAAGCTATATCCTAGGATTGGCTATCTATATAGAAACAAATCATACCTAGATTCCACAGTAAGGAAATGGATTGTGCAGCAAATGTTAATTCCGATCTTAGACTATGGAGATATTGTATACGATTCTGCACCGAAGACTCATCTCGGTAAACTTGACATTCTGTACAATACATTGTGCCTATTTGCCCTACAGTGCGATTATAACACGCATCACTGAAAAATGTTAAAATAGTTAAACTGGCTGACGCTTGCCTCCAGGCGCGCTTTCCACCTAGCGTGCTTAGTGCATAACCACTTCTCTGGAAAGCTCCCCCCCTACCTGAACGGCATGCTCCCTCTTACTCCCTGCACATCCTACAATGTCAGATCCTGCACCAGCCCCTCACTAGCGATCCCTCACTTCAAAAAGGAAGCAGGTCGAGGTGAGTTCTCTTTCAGAGCTCCTCATATGTAGAATAGCCTTCCTAATTCTGCCAAATCATCATCTAGTGTTAAATCCCAGAAAATGAGTGTCTCCCAAATCCTCAAAACAGAATGTACCTGTTATTATTTTACAAACTCCTTTGCATACTGTACATGCTGTTCCTTCTTTGTCTCAATAATGGTTTACCATATATATTCTCCTTCCAACTTGTTTAAATGTGTAAATATGTATGTATGTATTTTTAATCTACTGTTAAATGTGTAACTGTGTAACTCAGTTCTAGACTTGCTCCCCAGGACATACTTGAAAACGAGAGAAATCTCAATGTATTCTTCCTGGTAAAACACTTTCTAAATAAATAAATAAATAAATAAGGTAAACATTAATTGAAGAAGTAAAATAAACAGCAAAAAAAGTGGTATAAACAACTTACTGCTGCAAAGTTGACTTAACCTTTTATCTTGCCATCTAGATAAAATGAGTACCGTTCAGTAGGGTAAAAGTAATATCCACTGGGTGTTTGGCAAAAACATCCCCAGGACATACTTGGTAATGAGAGGCTGTCCGAATATATCCTTCCTCTCATGTTGTTTAATTTTCCTGGATAAACATATTATTTAATTAAATCTACAATAATTGTACTGTTAAAAATGTACAAATATATTGACAAATAGCAGCTGTGCTAAACTAGCATAAAACAATACTCTAGTTATGATTTTTTTTTGTTGCCATTATAATGGAAACTACATTAAAAAAAAATCGTAATTAAAAAGGTCCACTCCAAAAGAAACACACACTGTTTTTTTGTTTGTACTCCAGCTGCCACTCTTCTTAAAAGACACCAGGTGGCAAACAATTATTTATTTAATTGAAAGATATCATCACATGGAGGCATTTAAAAAAGAAATGGTTTAATGAAAGAACACAAATAAAGCACTTTACTTGGCACTTTCTGCTTGTATAGCACTATAAAGGGGCAGCCATCATGGGACAGATTTACTTTCATCTGTCCCAAGGTTCTATGGAGTATGAATCACTGCGGTAGAATACTGTGGTAACTTCTGCATCAGACACATAGGTGATTTGTATTAAAAATCCCGCACTGCAAAATGTAGGGAGTTTCTTTAAAAAGCGTAATCGCCGCTTGTGATGTTTAATGACAGTTGCGCTGTTTTATAACTTTGCAGTATGGGAGAGAAGGACTTCCGCCAAACTGTGTTTAGCAGAGATTTCCTGATACAAATCAGGCACCTTTTAGTGCCTGATCATTTATACAATGGCTACGCCCGCACGACAGTCGTCGGCACAACCTAAACCTACGCATTTGGTGTAGATAATGCAGACTTCCATGAGTCTGCTTAATACATTGGTGCCCATGCCAATTGCTCCAGTATTTGGCCCAACCTGTATGTGCGCCATGTTTATACATGGCCCCCATGGTGTCAATTAACTGAACTGAGCTCCTTTGCTTAATTCGCTGCTCACATGAGAGGTTTTTGCTACATTGTCCCTCCAATTTATTTAAATTGCACTTTTACTACATATGATTTTTAAATTTTTTTTGTTGTTTAATATTTTTATTTTCCCAAAAATTCCAACACACAATAAATATTACCATAACACACATAAATGTATAACCATAAATACACATAAAATAAACCCTAGCTATTTCAGCCTCATGTTTTAGGCTGTACATTATTCAACTAGTTGCATTTGGTAGAAATAACACTATGATACAATACAATACACTAATAGTCTAGCAAGGCAGCTCTTCTAGGGAGGTGCTAAACTCCTCTTTAGATTTTCTCTACCCCTAAATTTTCAAAATTTTCAGGGACATCTGATTGGTAAATAATCGGTCCTCTTTCCATTTTCATTTGAAGTTGTATTTTCACTTCACTTCTAGGTTGGGATCAGAACTGATCTCCCATTCCTAGCAATGACTGTTTTTGCTGCCACAAAAGTTAAACCACTGTCTCATACTCTATTCATTTTTGGGAGATTTATGTGTAATAGAAAGACTTCCAGGTCTAATATTAATCTTGTCCCACCCTCCAAAATGGTTTATATCCTCTCACAATGCCACCAAATGTGAACCATTTCCCCAATTCCTTCTTTGCACCTCCAACACTTATTTGAGTATTCAGGGTTAATTTTATTTAACAAGGTATTTCATAAGCTTAAATTGAACTTCAACCAGATTCAGGCACCATATTACCCTATAAATCTTATGACGGCTCCCCATACTTCTTTTGTGTCTATATAAACTTTTAGATCTTTTCCCCATATCATTACAGCTTCCCTTGGCACTTTTCTTGTGTTAAGTCTTAGTAACCCCACACAAAGTGCAAGCATACCTTTGGATTCTTTTCCCCCCCAAACTGACTGTATTTTTGTGATTTCATTGTTGGTTCTACCCCTAGAGACTTCATCAGGTAACAATTAATTTTCAAATAATTAAACACTTATTTTTTCAGGTCTAGTATGATTACCATCCAACAAGTCTTCTATCTTTGTATGCCCACTCTGGTACCATCTTGTTAGATCTAAGTCCTCCATGTTGGAGGATAGTATTCTCAGGGAACCAAATCTCAATACTTTCTGTTTCAACCTGACACTTCTCCAAAACGTATTCTAGTTTGTAAGTATATTGTCGAGGACCAGGCTACTCTTTCCCCCACTTCGTCCCAAAATCCCCTCCTATATTCTAAAAACGATCTTCTATTTTTTCTTTCTTTATTTGGTCCCTTTTTATCTAGTACCTTGTCTCCTCTTTAGCTGAATGTTATATCGGGCATAGCTAGCCTGGGAATAGTGTTTCCAGGGACATATGTCTACCACGTGCTGCATACATTCTCAGATAGAATCCAGTTAATTAATCAGTGGAGATATGCATGTTTTCCCGGAAACATGGCCGATGTTGGCGACTATGCAGTCGTTACTGAAGGAATAAGACCTAAAACAGTGAACATTTGTTTTCTCAGGACACTCAGTTCTGCCAGTTTGTTTCACCTTCATGTTACCTCGTACTATTCCAGAATCCTTTGCTTGTCTTGTAATGTCCCTAGTCGATCTCATGCCTGTATCACTGGTACAGGTCTAATCGCTCTGCTTGTGCAACTTAGCTGGAGATGTGGTGGGATTCTGAAGAACTACTTGTTTTCCCAGAATAGTATTGATTCTTTTATACTGCAATGAAAAGATACACTCTGTGCATTTTATCAGCTAGGCTCATGTTTCATTAGTAAATCATGCTCTTCCGCTGTTACAGAAGATAACTTAACAAATCATTCCAGTGGGAAGGTGCTATGAAATTGCATTCACTTTATTAATGAGGGAGGATAAAAGGGACAACATGATAATTAAAAGATAACTACCAAGAGCTTTAAAAGATAACATAATCTAATTATACTTAAAGTTGAAATAATTAAACAACAAACTCTTGTTTGCCCAATATGTTCTTACAATTAACCAAAAGTCTTCCTGCACAAAACTAATAAAATTAAATGATAATCAAATTTTTCTGGTAACTGTTCAAGATTATATATTGATCAGCCATAACATTATGACCACAGGTGGGAAGTATGATGCAGTATAGGCAATGTTCTGCTGAGAAACCTTGGGTCCTGCCATTCATGGGGATGTTACTTTGACACGTACCACCTACCTAAGCATTGCTTCAGACCATGTACACCCTTTCATGGAAATGGTATTGCCTGATGGTATTGGCCTCAATAATCAGGATAATGCTGAGTAACACAACAACGAGTTCAAGGTGTTGACTTGGCCTTTAAATTCCCCAGATCTCAATCCAATCGAGCATTTGAAGGAAGTGCTGGACAAACAAGTCCGATCCATGGAGACCCCACCTCACAACTTACAGGACTTAAAGAATCTGCAGCTAACGACTTGCTTCCATATAACACAGCACACTTTCAGAGCTCTAGAGGAGTCTATGCCTCAATGGGTCAGGACTGTTTTGGCGTCAAAAGTGGAGCCACACAATATTAGGCAGGTGGTCATAATCATATGCCTAATCGGTATAGATTATTAACTGCTCTTTAATATTTTTATTAGGGATATTACAAATGGTCTTGTTGGCAAAGTATGTCTTTTTGCTGATGATACAAAGATTTGCAGCAGGGTTGATATTCATGGAGAGATAAGCCAAATGGCAAATGATTTAGCTAAACTATAAAAATGCAGAGCAGTGGCAACTGACATTTAATGTGGACAAGTGCAAGATTATGCACCTTGGGTGAAAAACCCCCAAATCAGAATATAGACTATTTGGTACAGTCCTAACCTCAACATCTGAGGGAAGGGATTTAGGAGTAATAATTTCAGAGGACTTGAAGGTATGTAGGCAATGCAATAGAGCAGCAGGAAATGCTAGCAGAATGCTTGGTTGCATAGGGAGAGGTATTAGCAGTAGGAAGAGGGAAGTGCTCATGCCATTGTACAGAGCACTGGTGAGACCTCACTTGGAGTATTGTACGCAGTACTGGAGACCGTATCTCCAGAAGGATATTGATACTTTGGAGAGAGTTCAGAGAAGGGCTACTAAACTGGTTCATGGGTTGAAGGATAAAACTTACCAGGAAAAGTTAAAGCATCTTAACATGTATAGCTTGGAGGAAAGACGGAACTGGGGTGATATGATAGAAACATTTAAATACATAAAGGGAATCAACAGATTAAAGGAAGAGAGTATATTTAAAAGAAGAAAAACTACCACAACTAGAGGACATAGTCTTAAATTAGAGGGGCAACGATTTAAAAGTAATATCAGGAAGTATTACTTTACTGAGAGGGTAGCGGATGTATGGAATAGCCTGCCAGGAGAAGTGGTAGAGGTAAACACAGTCAAGGATTTTAAGCATGCGTGGGATAGACACAAGGCTATCCTAGCTATAAGACCGGGAACGGGGGACTAATAAAAGTACTCAAAAAAAAATTGGGCAGACTAGATGGACCGAATGGTTCTTATCTGCCGACACATTCTATGTTTCTATGTTTCTATGCCAATTACAGGCATTTTATAAGCTTTCCTATTTACAATAATACAGAGCTTACAATAATTACAATCATATGATGCAATAAATACAAAATGGTTAGAAAACATACCTCCAAACATTTCCCCTCAGGGATGCCGGGGGGAGGAGTTTGGAGGTCAGATTGTCAGTGGTATTGCACTTGAATGTTAGTACTGTCACTAAGGCTCTCAGTGTTACTGCGCATGCACACAATGCTGCGGATGCATGGTAGGCAGTATCCAGTGTCTTAGATAGTGGTGACATTATCTATTAAAAGTAAACCTGCTACATTTCCAAGTTTTATATGTGTTGTATTTACAATATGGATCCACTGGATTTTAACCTCAGGTTTGAATCTTGGCAGGGCAGATTCATCCTTTTTAGATAGCTAAAATGAATAACGTTAAATTAGTTGAAAATAAAATGGTATCTTTAATATTATTATTATTATTTTTTTTTTTAAATGATAATGTGGGTGCGCACTCTATTGACGGGGTGCCAGGCCAGAGATCTCCACCTTAATCCCCAAATAGGCAGTAATGATATTATTATTGACATCTATAATAATGGATTTGAATTGAATTGAATAATAACGTTGAATTGTATTTTGCATGTCACTATCCAATATCCAAGCATTGAAAATATTTTTTTTATTTCAGAGGATATAATATAAAACCAAAATATTTAATATAATGGCATTTGTTCCTTTTCTCTGCAGACTATTTTATTGGTAAAAAAATAAATAAATATATATATATATAGTTAAAAATATGCTTTTCCATTTATTTGGTGTAAAGCCCCACATGGTTATTTTACAACTGCTAATTGATTTTCTTTCTTGGTTATTGGTTACTTTATGTCCTCATGGAATGTTGGTTATGGATTTGATACAATGAGTGATAGAAAAGATTTACTGATTTGTGTTTTCATTATTTTTATGGAATATCTTTCTCTACTGAGAAATATATTTCATGATCTGTCAATATTATTTATGTTTACAGTTTCCCCCGTTTAGATTTATGGATTCAGCTTACATATAGCTAATATTCTATAACAAATAATGCTGATTGATGCTTTCCATCAGTGTGAAGACTGGGAAAATGTAAAAAAAAAAAAAAAAAAGCATTTATTCCACCTCTAAAAAAGATTAATATATTTTGTTAAAAATGATGTGTAAGGTAAATTGGAAATATGAAAATTATGCTTAAAAGGATTAACTAAACGGTTCTGCCCAATCTGGTGCCCGAATTCTATGCTGCCAGAGACCCCCGCACCCAATGCTTTTTTCCCCTCCAATAGGGGAGTTGCATTCTGATGAAGCCACTGGCTCAGTTGGAAAATGTTTATTGAGTTCAGGCGTTTCGGACCGTATACAATAGTGATGACAAAGGCTTTTGAACCCAAGTGCCAATTTCTATGCAATAAACCAAGTTAACGATCTCAGAGTGTCATTCCTCCATACATTGTGACCAGTGTGCCATTTTTATTCCAGACTCCTTTCCTTTATATTCTCCACCACACTCTGCATATGCTTCACATCTCTCCACATATGATGACGGTGACAATGCAGTCAGATGCTTTGTCAGGCCCCTGACTAGATGCTTTGTGTCAGGGACGGGTCCAGGAGGTTATGGGACCCTGAGCACCCAATGCAGGAGTTCAATGTGCTGGAAATGCAGATAGGGAAGAGGAACCGGGATCCTCAGGTGCTTCAGGGAGAGAGGATAAAGGAACACATATATATATATATATATATATATATATACAAACAAACATGCAGGAACTGACCTAAAACTCTTAGATTAACGGTGAGGATTTAGTTAATTATGGCCATAACATGAAGTTTGCCAACCATGTCAAGGTATCTCACAATGAGGCAAGTCCCTACACTAAAACGGAATAGCAAACTAATAACAATACACAGACATACAAACAGAGAAATTACCTAGAGAGCTGAAGGAAGCAAACAGAGTAAATGGGTGTGGTTCCATTTATAGAGGAACTAAGCAAGAGGAAACAAAGTAAACCTGGAATGGAGCAATAGAATAACAAAGAGCAAGAAAACAGGAAATGGATCAGAGCAGACACTAAAGTAACAGGAACACGAGAGTATAACAGAGTACTGAGACAGAGCTGAGATAATACATGGAATCAGGATACAGGGCACAAGAGCAGACAAAGCCTACAATTACGTGAGCAACCTAGGGAGACGACCAGCACTACTGCTATGCTGGATAACTTCTTAAATAGAACATAAGTTATCATACTTACAGATTCCCTGGTCATATATCACGGAGTGCTCACAGGTAGGGCTACTCTGGAACAGGGCAAGATCCGGACTATAGCCGGATTGGGAAGGTGCCACTCTGGGGGAGTAACGCTCTGTGGCCAAGCAAGGCAAGGTTTGCCACTCTGTGGGGGATACCACTATGTGACCGATCTAGAGAGGGATACCCCTATGTGGCAGAGCTAGAGAGGGGTGCCACTCTGTGGGGGATACCACTATGTGGCTGAGCTAGAGAGGGGTGCCACTCTGTGGGGAATACTGCTATGTGGCCGAGCAAGGGAAGGGTTGTGGCCGAGAGAGGGATGAACAAGTTACATGTATGCAAAACAAAGGTAGAAACTAGAATAGGTATTAAGCAAGACAGAGTGGAAAGCAAAAGCAGGAGCGAACATAGGAAATAAACAAGCGAGCAAAGCAAAAATATACTGAGATCACTGGAACAGCTTGGATGAGTCTGCAAACTGGGTAAGGCCTTACATGCTTAGTGCATCCTCCGAGGTTCCTGAGTGACGAAAGTGGCACCCGTGCCATGGGTCCGCTGTCACTGGCATAGAATATGGGCACCAGATTGGGCAGAACAGTTTAGTTAATTCTTTAAACTTTAGATGTGGCAAAGCCATGAAGGAGATTAGTGCTAGTTGGTTGCCAACAGGCATGTTACGGGTACTGGATTTTCTGTGGTAAGGTTAAGCTGTAGTGGTGTTGTATAATGTTATGCATACGTTCATCATTGAGGCTAATTTGTTAAATTCTAGATATAAGATTATATAGTATATTACTGTGGATACATTTGACATATTAAAGTGCTTGATAGATGTGATCCATTATCTTAACAGCAGATGAATTGTTAGTTTATACAATCATATATGGTCTATGTAAGACGGAACTGTGCTCATGTGAACCAGGAGATATGTGGATTGATTGCATACTATACCTGTATGTATAACATTTTAGGATTCCCAGATAAGAAATAGAAATGTATCCTGGGCTGCACTCGATATACATGCTGCCTACCCCAGCAGGGAAATGGTAGGTGTATATATTTTAATCTATTATACTAAAAAAAATTGTATACGGTTTTACTCACTGTTTGTATCATTTGTATACTTTGATGTTGATATTTGGATCAGTGCAATTATGTTAGATATTAGTGCAATACATACATAGATTCATTTAATCTTACATTTATGCCCTGTTGCATGCCAGTGAATGATTATAACACTTGCTTGGCAGTATTTTGTGTATTAAATGTATAGCATTCTTATATGATGATATTTGTGTATATTCTTTGTTTCTAATATTACAATTATTCTAAATATATATAAAAACTCTTTTGTGTGGCATTATAATACTTTCTTACAGTTTTCAATTAATGTGGTAGCACTGTCTAATATTTATACATATTGTTTTTCCTCTTCTCACTGGTGACATTCTCCTCCACATGTATTTTCTTCTTGATTTATTGGGTTTGTATGTATATATATATATATATATATATATATATATATATATATATATGTGTGTGTGTGTATATATATATATATATATATATGTGTGTGTATATATATATATATATATATATATATATATATATATATATATAAATATGTGTGTGTATATATATATATATATATATATATATATATATATATATAT
Source organism: Pelodytes ibericus (assembly GCA_036172795.1). Taxonomy (NCBI): domain Eukaryota; kingdom Metazoa; phylum Chordata; class Amphibia; order Anura; family Pelodytidae; genus Pelodytes; species Pelodytes ibericus. The sequence goes on from CM069861.1 coordinate 190,207,262, forward strand.
ATTTGTTAATTATTTGTCACATTATTGGTGGTGTTTTATTATGCGCTGTGTATTATTTCGATTATAAAGAGCTGAATATTACTGGACTATTATGATATATACCGTATTTGCTCGAATATAAGACAAGGTTTTTTTCAGAGCAAATGCTCTGAAAAATACCCCTCGTCTTACATTCGAGGTTGTCTTATAATCTGACCTCAAATTGAGGTCAGACTATAAGACAAGTAACCAGGTCCCCAGCAGAGCTGCAGGGGACCTGGATCCCCCTCTCTAACAGCAGGGATGTCTCATCTGCTGCCGCCCGGCACGACCGCCGGGACTTCTGTGAAGAAGCTGGGTACTTCCGGCTTCGTCACAGAAGTCGTGCCGGGCTGCAGCAGGGGAGGTTTGCGCTCGTCGTGCAGACATCCTCTGCTGCCCCGCTAGCCTCCAGGGAGAATCGGGCAGCTGGGTGATGTCTGCACGATAAGTGCAGACATCCTCCATGCTGCTCGACACGGCAGTCTATTATGAAGGGACCAGCTGTCCGTCATAATAGACTGCTGTGTCGGGCAGCATGAAGGATGTCTGCACGTATCGTGCAGACATCCCCCGGCTGCCCCCACTAGCCACCAGGGAACGAAACCAGGTGAGGGGGAGGGGGGAGGACACAGACAGACAGGGGGGGGAGAGAGAAAAGGGGAGGGGGGATAGAGAGAGACAAAGGGAGGGGGAGGACACAGACAGACAAGGGGGGGCACAGACAGACAAGGGGAGGGAGGGGGGAGACAGACAAGGGGAGGGAGGGGGACAGAGAGAAAAGGGGAGGGGGTGATAGATAGAGACAAGGGGAAGAGAGAGAAGTTTTGGGGGGAGAGAGAGACAACGCTGGGGGGGGGAAGAGACAGCTGAGGAAGGGGGAGAGAGGCCGCATTGGCACATAAAAGGAAATAAAAACAAGAAATGCATTTGTATAATATAAATTCTTTATTAAATATTAAAAAGCAATTTACATATATACAAGTTACACTTTTTTCCTATAGGGTAGTCTTATAATCAGGCTTTTAGTTTTTTTCCTAAAGGAGTGTACAAATTTGGGGGGGGTCGTCTTATAATCAGGGTCGTAGAGCAAATACGGTATATTATATGGTGTATGTAAAAATATATAAAATAACAAATAAAAAATTAGAAAGGAAATAAAATAATGACAAGATAATATGTGACAAAAAATGAATATTACAGACAGGAGCTGTACAACAAAATTGTGTATAAGTACCAGTACATTAAACTTGATGGATTGTATTTACACATGCTACATATTATCATGTTTTAAGAACTGGTATCAGAACTGAGCACTATTTATATACAGTACCATCTTTGGATGGGATAGAAAGTCAAAGTTTGGACCATAGACCCCCAGGCCATGGTGTAGGAGGAGCACTACACCATGGCACATAACACATAGACACATAGACACATAACACATAGACACATAACAACAATCCAAAATATTATATAACATGGAAAATGTGTTCTTTCATTATAATAAAAACCACTGTAATTTATTTATTTGAATAATTCATTTTATTTTAACATGTTGCCCTTCACAATTCGCATTACACATGCAGTTCATGTTCTTGTTACAATCATTTTGATGTGTTTAACTCCATATAATAAAGGTTGTTATCTTTTTTTTCTCTTTTCTTTCCCTTTTTTTTTTACAATTTTTTTATTGTTTTTCAATATGTTTAGATAAACATCTTATCGGTACAAAAAGTTCATCCGTCTTATAAATATTTTAAGTGCTGTGTCACATGTTAATTTTTATGCCAGACTTAATGTGCCTTATCTTATTGGCATTTGATAACTGGCTTACAACAAAACAATACAGAGTGAACCTTCCATTACCTTTGTGTTTAAGGTGCATATCAAATTGTCATTTTATATCACTCTTAAATTACCGTGACACAAAAGTATTTTATATCAAACTAATAATGCATAATTAGGAGTGGTTGAACGTAGGTTTTCTCTCTCATCTTTTAATTTATCACCAATAAGACAACATTCACACATTGTTCTGGAAAGAGAGAGATTAGAAAGAGAAAAAAAGCTTAAGACCTAACAGGTGGTCATAAGTGTATAACCAGGGCTTCCATATCTTCTCATAACGCTCGTTAATACCCACATTACAATACATTTCCTTTTCCACAAACCTCTGGTAATTAATCTGTAAAGTAATTTCAACATAGCAAAGACATTCTGTGGATTTTCAATTTCTCGCTAGGCAGAGCTTTATAGCCATCAAGCCATCAATATGTGGACAATTAATCATTTTAAGGGTTTATTTATAATGGGGAGATCCAGGTAGAAGAATAAAAGCTGAAGTGTTAATTCAATTGGGGACTGGGATAATGATGTCTTCAGAGAAAGTAATTTGACACAGTCCCATCATATATGTACTTGGGTTACCTATTTCTTTCTCACATCTCCAGCCAATATTCCCTGTAAGAATCTGAAATGTAGATAATCTTTCTGGAACCAAATACCATCTATGCAATATTTTCTGAAAGACCCAGTATTTTTTAGGATGTGCCAACAATCTTATAGCAAAACACCACAATGAGGGTCATGGTACTGTTTCTATCATAGGCAAATCACCCCCAATATCTCCCCTGGCCAAGCCCATTGCAGAATTTTAATTTGTAATGCTATCGGATATATGTAATAGCAGCACATCTCCTCAAACAAAAAATGAAATTACAATGTGGGCCAGACCTACTTCCGTTACTGCTACTGAGGCTAATTGCACCTGTTACTGCTTGACCCATTGCATTACCGTTATGTCCCCAAAGACTGGAAAATAGCTAGAGTTGTCCCTATCCACAAAAATGGTGATGTAAACATTGAAAAAAAGTGTCCATGTTGTTTAGAACAAAAGTTAATCTGCTTAAATTAAACAATCCTCAAATGAACATTGAGACCTAATCAAATTATAACTTGACCCAGTTAAATTCATTTAAGTATCTCAGAATGTGGCTAGAACCCAACTTGTCTTTTGGTCTCCATATTGGCAAGCTTGTGTCAAAGCTGTACCCTAGGATTGGCTCTCTATTAGACACGTGCATTAGTTTTCGGACGAATGCATTTTCGTCCATTCGTCCGAAAAACGAATAACGAAAATGCTAAACTAACGAAAATCGAATGAACGAATGGTTAATAAACAAAAAACATTCGTCTATCCGTCCATTCATGCTATTGGCTTTCTATAAACCGTAATAGAGTCAGTTTATAGAATACCAATAGCATTACATACATTCCATAAACCGACATAATGAACAACTTTCGGTTTATAGAATACATGTAATGCTATTGCTATTCTATAAACCGAAAGTCTATAAACCGAACGTCGTTCGGTTTATAGACTTTCGGCTTATGGAATACATGTAATACTATTGGCTTTCTATAAACCGAACTAGAGTCCCCATTCATAAGAATTTCTTATGAATGGGGACTCTAGTTCGTGTTATAGAAAGCCAATAGTATTACATGTATTCCATAAGCCGAAAGTCTATAAACTGAACGACATTCGGTTTATGGAATGTGCAGGTCAATTGATCTGTACGAACGAATAAAACGAAACGAAAATAATGAACGAATTTCGTCTGAAATGAATGCAGTAATGAACGAAATTTGTTTTAGACTAAATAAATAACATCTTCGTCCGAATGGATAAAAACGAAACGAAAATTGTAGTTTTGCACTTGTCTACTCTCTATATAGGAACAAATCAAACTTAGATTCCACAGTAAGGAATCATATTGTACAGTAAATGTTAATGCCGATCATAGACTGGAGATGTGGTATACAATTCTGCACCACAGACCCATCTCAGTAAACTTGACACTCTGTACAGTGCGTTGTGCAGATTTGCCACTGTGTGATTATAACACTCATCATTGTAAAACTGGCTGATGCTTGCCTTCAGGCGCACCCTCTACCTAGCTTGCTTAGTGCATAACCACTTCTCTGAGCAGCATGCTCACTCTTACTCCTACAATCTCAGATCCTGCACCAAGCTCTTACTAGCTGTCCCTCACTTCAAAAAGGAAGCATCCCTAATTCCGCCAATTCTGCCAAAAATCCCTGACAATGAGTGTCTCCCAAAATCTAAAAACAGAATGTACCTGTTATTAGTTTATAAACTCCTATATATTCATGTTGTTGTTTTCTTTTTTCTTTTTTTGTATCAATAATGATTTTCCGTGTATGTTATCTTCCCAACCATAGATATATGTACTTATTTATTTTTTAATCTTCTGTTAAATGTGAAACTCAGTGTAATACCTTTCAGGACTTGGTCCCCAGGACATACTTGAAAATGAGAGAAACCTAAATGCATTCTTCCTGGTAAAACACTTTCTAAATAAATAAATACTGAGAGGGTAATGGGGGCATGGCACAGCCTTCCAGCAGAAGTGGTTAATACAGTGAAGGAGTTTAAACATGCAGGGATAAGCATAAAACTATCCTAGACATAAGATAAGGCCAGGGACTAATGAAAGTTTTGTTCTTTAGGCAGAAATTGTGCACACTAGATGGGCCCAACTGTAAAGAAAAGGAAATTTTTTAATAATATAGGGGAGATATCAAAATTCCAGGCTCCCAAAAAGTTCAGAATTGCTCACTAGATTAGTGATTAGTAGTCATGGATCTTCTGCCGCGTAATTAAATTATATGGTTAATCCTAGCTGTCCTGTGTTTATTGTTGTTCAGTTCTACCCAACATATTTGCTATGTGTTGTACATGTACTTATTTTTAGTTTAAAATAATTTACAGTTCTCCTCTAGTTTTGCATTGAAAATAATTTCAAGTGTCCGTAACATCCATTGAGGAGTGCTTGAAAAGATAGGCCTGACTATTGCTATAGCAACATGAACAACTCTGTTATACTGTATTTATAAATATTTTTTCAGACACTGTAAGTGAGATATCCCTCAAAAGAAAATTGAATGCAACCAACCAAAATCTCTTAAGAAGAGAACTCCAGAAGTGCGTTACTTTGCAAGGCTTACTGTTCCTTGTCAAGTTCATGCAAACAAAACAATGTCAGTGGAGGACCCTACATTCAGCAATTCTACTATTGTTGTATAGATTTCTGTTTAATTTAACCTCTGATGTGAGAAAGTTATTAAAATGAAACCACAATTTTTTTTTATGTTGGACTCTTGTTATCCTACATAATTTGGTTAGTGAGGACAGAGAGAAAGTAGACATTTTAAATACTCTTTTTTTCTTCTGTTTATACCAAGGAAGAACCGATGGATGAGCCCCTGGTGCCTGAATTTACGGACCAGTCACCGCAAACATGGGATTGGCTGACACAGGAAAAAATGCTTCAGCAATTAAACTCTGTTAAGATAGACAAGGCCCCAGGGCCAGATGGTATACACCCAAGGGTACTTAGAGAGTTAAGCATAATTCTGGCCAGACCATTATTTTTGATCTTTAGGGATTCTTTCAGTTGAGATATAGTGCCAACAGACTGGTGAAAGGCAGATGCCATTCCAATATTTAAAATGGATTAAAATCTCTGCCGGGTAATTATAGACCAGTGAGACTGACATCTGTAGTGGTGAAATTATTTGATGGATTTCTAAAGGTATACACTCAAGAATACATCTTGAATCATAATAGAATTAGTAAAAGTCAACATGGTTTTATGGTTAGAGATCATCAAAACCCTAATCCTAGAGTTAGAATTAGGGTTTGTACTAACCATAGCCCTAGGGATAAAGTTAGAGTCTAATATAAATAAAAAAGTAAATGCAATTAAATAAATAAATAATAATAATATAAATAAATAAATAAATAAATAAATACTATTAAATTAAATAAAAATAAGACGTTAATCCTTAGAGGACCAGTGACATGTTAGGTCTGTTGGTGGTCCTCTATGGATATTTTATATTAAAAAAAAAACTGCTAGTGGGGCCAGTGCATATATCATCCATGCAGCCGCAGGATAGCAAGGATAGCAACAATTTGTGCTTCCTACTATAGACTACATTCCCTATGATGTTACGGTCACTTTTGGCTGGCTGAGCATGATAGGAAATGTAGTCACAAGCATTACATAATAAATACATGTTTTAAAGCTGCAATGACCGTATCCTAAATTTGTCCCTTTACCTGCCACATAACACTAGCAAACCTATACATGTGGGGTACCGCTATACTCAGGGGAAGTTGCTTAACATATATTGGGGTGTTGTTTGGCAAAAAAAACCAGAACAACCCCTTTAAATTCTTACCTAAATACAAAGAGTGTGAGGAAAAAAACACAAAAAAATGACTACGCCAAAACTTGTCAAAGATTGGTGGGAAAATTACTGCATGAAAAGTGTCAAAATACCCCAATTTGACTACCCTGGGATGTCTACTTTAAAAAAATGTGTACATGCGGGGCTGATTCAGCAATGCATGTCTAATATCGATGTTACAATGTCAGTAACACAAATTTTGGAAAAAATGGTTTTGAAACAGCTAGGTGCTACTTGTATTTATTACAATACAACATTTAAAAAAAAGCAAAAAAACATATAAACATTGGGTATTTCTAAACTCAGAACCAATATTAGAATCTAATTAGCAGGTTTTTTTATTTGCTTTTGTAGCTTAGTAAAATATTTTACAAATAAAAGTCAGGAAAAGTGTTTTTTTTATACATTTTTCAACATATTTTTCTATTTTTTTCATAATAATATAAATGATATAAACAAAATAATGGCATCAAAAGAAAGCCCTTCTTGTCCTGAAAAAAACAATATATAATATGTGTTGGTACAGCAAATAACAAATAAAAAAATTACAGCTAAACACAAACACCTCAGAAGTGTATAAACAGCCACGGTCATTAACGCACAACATTCCAAAAACAGTCTGGTCATGAAGGGGTTAAATGGCATTTCCCTGGGAAAAACTACTGATGAAAAGTATTAAGAAATAATTGTAGATAACAGACTTAGCAACAGTACTCAATGCCAGTCAGCAGCTGCAAGGGCCAATAAGATATTGACACATAAAATGAGGTATTGATTCACAGGAGGAGGAGAATTCTAGTCACCAGTCCTTAAAAAGGATATTATGGAACTAGAAAAAGTGCAAAGGAGGGCTACAAAATTAATAAGGGGATTGGAGAATCTTAGTTATGAAGTCAAAATTTAAAAGTTGTGTTTTTATATGTTAGAAAAAGGGCATCTCAGAGGGGATATGATAACATTATATAAATATGTGCAGAGCCAATATAAAAATCTCTCCAGTGACCTCTACATAAACAGAAATTCACAAAGAACAAGAGGTAACCCCCTGAGACTGAAAAAGTAAAGATTTCATAGACAGCAAAGAAAGGGATTCATTAAAGGAAGGCCAATAAAGTTATGGCATTCACTGCCAAGAGAGGTGGTACTATCAACGACAATACATGTATTTTAACAATGGTCTGGATGATTTTTTTTTTAGAAAATCAGGACATACATGGCTATTAATAATAGAATAATATATCTTATTGATCCAAGGAGACACTACACTACACTGCTCCTTCCTGGTATAAATACATTTTCCCATTCCAAAACAAATTGTAACAACCGTCCACAGTTATTTACTTTCCGGGTGGAAAGTTCTTACAATGTGATTTCTTTTGCAATGACTATGCTAGTTAGTGGTTTTCCTTGTTTTTTTTCTGCTTCTATATAAATGTGCCCCACCTGTTTGTGCTATGTGTTTCATTCCCCCAGTCTGTCCTGCTACAGCTGTGTCCTTTGTCTTGACGTATGTTTTCTTGTTTTAGTATAATTATTATACAATCACAGCAAATGTATACACAAACGGGTTCATAAATAGAGCCTATGCTAGCAACTGATGGTCTGGTGAGGGAGGTTCTTAAGTTTGTGTAATTTTGGAACAGTCTAAAAGACAAGAATGATTGGAGCCTGTGCACTTAAATTTGTGACAATTTGTTCTCTCGAAGATGTCCTAGTAACAATATCTTTCCAGTAATGCGTCTGCTTTGGCCATAATCTGATGTGTAGCATTATTTTTCTAAAAGACAATACTATAGCTTTTGTGAAAATTGTCATTCATATTCTGCAATATAATCATATAAAAGTACCAAAGCTCCCCCATTTGTCCGCCATTTTAAATGTTATTTTAATATTCTTTGACAATCTATTCAAGGCTATGCATTCCTGTGTAGATACATCTTGTTCTTTAGAGAAATCAATACAGGTCTCATACATTTTCTCCAAATCTTTAGTCACAGCATGTTCAAAAATGTTTATAGATGCACTGATATTCGAAGGAGGACAGAACTTTGACTGCCTAATAAATCACGGCTGGGTTTCATATTCAGTCTGGTTCTCACTTGAAAGAAGACATTTTAATTTCAGTAAACGACAGAACTTGAAGATGTGAGTTTTAAGTTCTGCTAGTTGTGGTTTCATTGTAGGTACAAATGATAGTCCTTTTGGTAATCCCGACAATTCATGAATTTCCTGTTGGAGGATCAGATAGATTAATCACAGAACTCTGCTTGTGCATGTATGTCGGGATCTCCTGCCCTGTGTCCTCGCTCTTCAGAAAAATTGGTACACCTATGGAGAATAATTGCTTTGACTCTGGGGTCTATTCTCTAGAATTTGAGAAATGCTCAATGAGGTCACCTTTGGTGGTTGACTTTCAAAATTCAACATCCTAAATTGACCTCCTTGAGGTAAAGAAAACTCGGCATCCGACCTGACCTCAGCTCGACACCCTTCGCCAAAGTCAAAGTCCGAAATTGGAGGTCAAGTTTCACTCCGAGGTCAATCTCCTTGGCATACCTCATATCGACTCGACTTGCCACATCTCGACCTCCCAAAAATGTAATTGAATACCATTTTGGGAGGTGGAGATGAAGCATTCAAAGGGGGTGGGGGGGGGGGTCTGTTCGAGATTGGAGGTCGATATTAGTGCTAATCTCAACCTCAAAACTCAAACTTTAGTGAATAGACACCTCTGAATATATGGTCTTGATGTGTTATCACTTTCTGTTTAATTTGAACTGGAGCTCATACTTTCACCTTGATCAATGTATTCTCTGAGCACAAATATTCAGCTGATGAAAAGTAATAACATTGGGATTAAAATATTTTAGAGTTCATACTGCGCCAATTGTGCACTATGATAGTTAGTGTACGGTCTCTGCCTTAATTGCAAGCTATGTGCCCTAAATGATTTAGAATCCATTTTATGTCAATCAAGTTCCACAAATCTGTGTGGCAGTCTCAAACACTGATGAAGTACTGACATTACAATGGCTATTAGCGGTATCTTTGCTGTCAGTTTTTACAATATAAAGATATAAGCAAACGATTAATATAATAAATATATTAACTAGCATGGAAAGCAAACTAAGAAACTAGATGAATAACATAGGTAATCTTTAAAATATTTCAAATATATTTGCTTATCAGCATACTGGAAGCTAAATACACTTACTTTGGGTAGCCTGGTTAATAGATACACTAACTGTGCGATTCTCGTATTAGATCTATAGATCTTGTCTGTTTATCTGGCAATGCCTAAGGCAGCAGCAGTGGGTTGTATATTTGACTTCATGAAAAACAAATCTGTTTGCAGATAGTACTATCAAAGTTTATGTGGAAGTAAATGCAGAGGAAATTTATAAAATGTGGTTCAACAAGGATGTTATAGAAGGGTGACAAAACAGAAACTTGTATGATATTATAAGTGATATGTGCATACATATATGGAAGGCATGGCCTGAAGTTGTGGGAGGGGCTTGGTTCCCCTTCTTAAAGGGGCATCAACCCTTCCCTCATTACCTGTTGGGTCTGGCGAATTGTGGGTAGAGAGATCGTCACTTCCGTTTTTTGCTGGCGCCATTCTGCTCACCTGTACCTCCGTTGGTGGATTCCTGGGCCCTGCGAGTGCTGTCTCCTCCGGTTTTCGCCCGTCTGGCTTCAATTCCTGTTCGAGACCTTCGCTGCAGAATCGTAAGTCTCGGCCGTCGCATTTTCGGCGCGGCCGTTTTTCGTCATCCCTGTTGTTTCGGTCGCACTCGTATGAACTTTCGGTTTGTTCACACGAGTGCCGGCGTTCGGTTTTCGGCTGGTTCCCACGAGCAGGCTTCCTTAGTTCGTATTAGGCCCGTCTTTTCCCCGAATGCTTTTACTGTTAAATTGCTATTTGTTGTCCTAGGGCGACCTCTGGTGGTTGTTTTTACTTACTGCACTCTCAGTGCGTTCTACGTCCCCTGGTGGTCAATTAAGTTATGGCATGTTGCACAATATAGCTGATTTAAAATGTGGTTTTGTTTTGAAACAGGTTTCATGCTGGTTACACTTTTGGGAAACTTGTTGTATATGTTTTTTCGATCGACCTCTTGCTTTCAGTTTTCGGCACCGAGTCCACCGGGTTTTGCTACCCACCACCTGTTTTTCACTTGCATGGGTCGGTTTCATGTTTCATTTCCTATATGGGTCGCACTAATTCAGATTCATCGGGATATTTTGGTATTACGGGGTTTAAGCATCCTTGCTTTTGGAGTTTTCAGTTGCCTATTCTGCTGAAATATTGTTTTAGGTATCTGAGCATCCTGAGGGTTAGGGGCTCCTTCGTTTCACCCTCATAAGATCATATTACTCTAGTAGGTTACTACAAGCTCACCTAGGTCACGTGTCCACTTTCTGCACTTTTCACTACTAGTTAGTACTGCTGGTGGGTCTCAGATTGGCTGGATTTTTAGGGGCACTTTTCTTTTACCCATTCGAACGTCAATTACTCTTGTAGGTCACGTCGGATCTCCTATACACTTATCTGCTAACGGCCAACGTACGTCACGTGTTCAACTACTTCCCCTACCCTTTAAGGTGTGTATAGATACTGGCATCCCAAATTAGGACCCACTAGGTAAATTTTCTGGCCTTCTACGCCTTACGTTAGTGGTCCCGCGAGGCCAACACCCATCCTCAATTCGGAGGTACGGCATCCCCTCGGGCCCATTCATAGCTAGCCGCCTCGCTTAGTTGCATAGAGAGGGCCTCACTTGTCACTCCCATTCTGTCTTATGTCTTTCCAAGTCACTGAGAGGCCACCACCCCGCCATAATGCCAATGGCCTCGTACCCCACTCGCGCCAATTCATAGATAGTGCCTCTCAAGGCCGCTTGGCCACTAGTAGGGCCTCACCTGTCACATTGCTTAATAATCCTTCGCCGCTTGGCATTAGTTCATCAGCCAGTTGGGTAGCCCCGGTTAACAATACTATTTTATGTTATAGCATGTCTCAAGTTCCTGAAGAAAGGGAAGATGTGTCCATCGCCAGTACACCAGCTAGGTCGGTCACACCATCGCGGGGTGACGACAGCGCGAGCCCTGCTTCACTCAGGGCTTGGACTGTCCCGAGAATCACGGCCGAATTGAGGAAAAGGAATATTCCGTTCCCCGCTACAGCCAGGAAAGCTGAGCTGTACAGGCTTTTAAATACCCAGACTGATAACTCTGGGGCAGGGGAAGGATCCAGCGGGAGCCAGTCCTCAGATCTGCAGTCGGTTTTGTCATCAGTCCTGGTCTCTTTGGGTCGGATTGCAGACAGACTGGACAAAATGGACGCAGGGGACCAGCATAGGTCACCTGCTGCTGCGGGGAGCCCAGTTGCTGCAGTATGCCTGGACCCCCTACCGGGTAATTTACCAGCTAGTTCTAAAGACCCGCATATAATCACCCCAGCACACATGGTGCCCGCTAAAACCAGAAAGGACATCTTGGAAGGAAAGGATATCAATCTGGTATCACTTTTGATTGCCTCACAAGATGTCCTTGAGAATAAGACGTATGCATATGGGGATGTGTCAGTGGTTCTCAAGTCCAGAGATCCTAGGTTAAATCAAAAGCTTTCCATCCCAGAATTTGTTTTAGCTTTTGGCATATACAGAGACGTCCTGTGCTCTGTATATCCGGATAGGAGGGAGGAATTAGACCTTTACCTCCACAAACTGGTGGATTTGGGTCACAAGTACGGTGGTACGTCTTTTTACGACTACCACCGTGCTTTCTCAGCAAGGGCAGCTGCCACTCTTGCTCAGTTCAATATTCGAGCCGATTGGGGTGTGCTGGATACTGAGCTGTTTTGCCGGCACTTTGCGGGACTTAAAACCCCGGCTTGTGCCATTTGTTCTTCCAATTCCCACACGGCTAATTTATGTCCTAATTCCCCTGATGTGAATGCTGTTTTTTCACCCACTAATGTAGTTCCCACAGGGAGGTCTGGCAGGGTGCTTAAAGATAAGCTAGGCCGTGATGTTGTATTCTTGGGCAAGTCACAGGTCTGTAACAATTTCAATGCCGGGTCTTGCGGCTACAGTGCCTGCAGACTTCTGCATGTCTGTTCCAACTGTTTCAGGGCTCACGCCAAGACTATGTGCCCCAATAAACTATTCCCTAAGCAGTATCTGACGTCTCTTCGTGTTCCCCTGCTTAAAGAACTTTTACGTGCTCACCCATCACAACATCTCGTTGACTTTTTGGTAACGGGGTTTACAGTAGGGTTTCACACGGGTATTGTTCACATGCCTACAGGAATCCTGGAGTGTAATAACTTACAGACAGCCCTTGCAGCACCCGACACTATCGACTTTCTCCTTCAGAAGGAGTTGGATCAAGGATTCTTGTTAGGCCCTTTTGATTCCCCGCCGTTCTCAGTTTGGAGAACTAATCCCATAGGTCTAGTCACTAACAAGTCCTCACTTAAGCAAAGGCTAATTCTCGACCTGTCAGCCCCTCATGCATCTCCTACGCCAAGTCTAAATTCTTTAATACCATCCGAAGAATTCTCCCTCCAATATGCTCACATAGATAACGCGGTCACAGCCATCCTCTCAGCCGGGGTAGGGGCATGGTTGGGTAAAACAGATATTGTAAACGCGTTCAAGTTACTCCCCATTCATCCATCCCTATGGCATTTACATGGGATCAAGTGGCGAGGCTTATATTACTTTTTCACTCGTCTCACGTTTGGTTCAAAGAGCAGCCCCAAGATTTTTGATATTTTTGCGGAGACATTGTGTTGGATGCTGCTTAACCTCTGTGAGTGCCCCACAGTTATCCATTACCTGGACGATTTCCTGACTGTTGAGAGTAACTCAGCACCTCCCACTAGCCTTCAATCAATCACACGACTGTTTACTCAGTTAGGAGTTCCGGTATCGCCAACTAAGACTGAAGGTCCCGATACTATAATTAATTTCTTAGGGGTAGTACTTGACTCTGTGAACATGCAGGCTAGCCTCCCCAGGGACAAGATTGATCGCATTCTGACAGCCATCGATCTTTACTTGGGAGGGGGCTCATGTAATAGGATGGAATTGCAATCCCTGTTGGGTTCACTCAACTTCGCTATGAAAATTATTCCCCAGGGGAGAGCATTCATTTCCAGGTTGCTTCACCTTTTTCCTATGTTTCAAACTGCCGCATCCCGCATTACACTAGACATACATGCCACTGCTGACCTTCGTATGTGGAAGGAGTTTTTGCTAAACTGGAACGGGAAAAGCATCTTTATCCCGGTTTGGTCGGAACATTCGGTATCACTCTGGACAGACGCAGCAGCCACTTCTGGTTTTGCCGCTATTTGGGGCGACAGTTGGATGTATGGTAAATGGCCGGGAGAGATTACAGAGATTCCCAGGTTTAAGGAAACTTCAGCACTTTTTGAGCTGTATCCTATCGTGGCGGCAGCAGTCAAGTGGGGAGCAGGCTGGTCGGGGAATACTGTTCGTTGCTTCTCTGACAACTTGGCTACATGCCACATTGTGAATAAGGGACGTTCCTCTTCCCTGGCCATCATGCGGTTCATGAGGACTCTCTCATGGCTGGCCGCCAGACACAGTTTTCTTTTGTCTTGTGTTCATGTGCCTGGTTTTCTTAATGTTGCAGCTGATCACTTGTCACGGTCTCGGTTTCAGGAATTCCGGGACGCCCTGCCAACAGCTGCCCTTATACCAACTCCCGTTCCACAATGGCAGGAGATGGTCTGGGACTAAAAAAGCTGCTATGTCATGGGCGGCAACTCTCACAGCTCGGTCTTTCTGCTAATACTAAGAAAGCATATGGTAGAGCGTTTGATGTATTTAATAAATTCTTGTTGGATTTTGATATTGTTGACCAGTTTTCCATGGAGACCATCATTGCTTTCATCTCATTTTGCCACCTTCATCTTACATTATCATACAACACCATTAAATTGTATATCACAGGTATTCAACACCACATACTCACTTCTTGGCCTAACAAACAACGTTTTCTATCCTCCTACCAAGTTAAAGCTATACTTAAAGGTATCAAGGACTCCACTCCTACACCCGCACCTACTAGACTACCCATCCACGATTTATTATTCCAAGCACTGTCTAATCTACTAGACACCTCACCATTCGAAGGCCATACCAATCATGTCATTAAAACAGCCATCTATCTAGCTTTCTACGGTTTTCTGCGGCCTAGAGAATTCACCACCACTAGCGTTAACTCACTCACCTTCATTACTAGATCCGATCTCATAAGGGTGCACGACCACTATCAGCTATCTCTACACCACACCAAAACTAGCGCCAAAGATCAGACAGTAATTATACCTTATTACCCCACTAGTAATATCTGGTGTCCGGTGGCAGTTTTTGACACTTTTCTGGCTTTCTGTAATATGGCTCCAACACAACCACTCCTGTCCTTGCACGGTAATATACTCACTACAAGCAAATTCATGACGTATGTTAGGATGTTGTTGATCCGGCTGGGTGTGAACCCAGCCAGCTATTCTGGACACTCCTTCCGCATAGGAGCCGCAACTACAGCTTCTAAAAAGAATATACCGGCTCACATTATCAAGATATTAGGCCGATGGAAATCCACAGCTTATACCCGCTACATTCCTCAGCCTGTACAAGAAGTACGCCTGGCGTTCAGAACCATGAATATGTAATATGTTATGTCGAGTTTTCAGATCAATAAATGATTATATCTTTTTGCCCTCTTTTCAGGCCTACTTCCTCGTCAGTTCAGGCACACCACAACTGACTTTGCCATTCTATGTTTGTCATATGTCAATTATACTACGGCTTATGCCATGACCACAAATGGAAGGCATGGCCTGAAGTTGTGGGAGGGGCTTGGTTCCCCTTCTTAAAGGGGCATCAACCCTTCCCTCATTACCTGTTGGGTCTGGCGAATTGTCCCACCCACCACACCACCTTTTTAAAACATCCATAAGGTAGGCCCTCTTTTCAGGCCTACTTCCTCGTCAGTTCAGGCACACCACAACTGACTTTGCCATTCTATGTTTGTCATATGTCAATTATACTACGGCTTATGCCATGACCACAAATATATATATATATATATAATATATATATATATATATAATATATATATATACTGTATTCGCTCCAGGTATTTCATTAGCTAAAAGCATTAGATTCTGCAAAAAATAGCTATGGATCATGTTGTACTGAACTGAGGGAGTGCATCCTTCATAGTACCAGAGCAATACTGAAGCAGATGAAATGTATTATATATATACATTCTATACTGTGGGCGTATAGGCCCGGCGTTGTGTGCAAAATTTTGTGCAAATTCAGGGGTCCAGCCTACAATTTGCAGAGCCATGTGAAGAATTTAGGTCACATATGTAAGGACTCACCAGATCTCTGCTCTGCTGGACTTATTTTCCTTTGACATAGCGAGGCTTCACTATACTAGGCTTGGATATGATATATTAATAGAAATAAAACATGTTTTCTAAATTATTTTTTTTACCATTAAGTGGTGATAATAGGTAATTTACAAACACGTCCATGGTGCGTTTGATAAAATAAATATACAATAGTGTAAGCTGTGTATTGATGTCAATTAAATTCAGAAATCTCACTCAAATGGCTCTGACGAAACCTTGGCTCTGAAAATTAAGCTCAGGCACTGATAATATCTTTCCCTACAACACTATCATTTGCAGGCAAAAATTGAAATCTCTTAATTAGAAGTTTGTCTTTTTTGAATCAACAGTAGAAGCAGGGATAGGCAAAGGGTTACACTTGATGGACTTGGGTCTTTTTCAACCTAAATTACTCTGTTTCTAGTTTACTATGTATGTTACTATGCACACCAGATACTACATTGATGCAGTAGAACAGATAGACTGGAGGAAGTTTAGTACGACTTGTAAGGAAACTCAGAAATGGTAAATGTGATGATACACATGGAAGCAACCCAACGCATTTCACCAATCAAATAAAAATCAATGAAAGTAGAATAATGTTTTCACAGTAACAGAAAATACATGGTAATCAAAAATCTAATAAGTATAAGTTTGCTTTTGTTACTTTGGATATTCTTTTTTGTTTTGAGGGGAAAAAAAAATTGATTTTAAATGAATTATCACCAGGGCCAGACTGGGAAAAAAAAACAGCCTTGGAAATAATAGCATGCCAGCCTCATAGCATTGCGTATTCATTTTCATGTTCATAAAAGAGAAAGCCATGCAGTTTAAAGAACATTTGAAGAATGTATTATTTATAGATATGATATATACCCCTGCACAGGGAAATATATGCCTTCAGTATGTACACAAGGTTGTAGCTCATACACTGACCTGTTATATACCCCAAGCACGGGCAACACATAGCCACCAGTATGTACACAAGGTTATATGAATTGCAACTATACAGGGTATATATAATCAGGGCATTGTGTGAGCTATAACCTTGTGTACATATTGGGTGGATATACTGACTTACCCCAGAACACAGACAGCATTCACAAGACTTGCCCCAGCACCCAGGACTTACCTCAGCATATAGATTGCACTAACAGGACTTACCACAGCACCCAGGACTTATTCCAGCATGTAGATTGCACTCACATTACTGGCTACAAGAACTCAGGACTTGCCCCAGGATTTACCTCAACACTTAGCATGCACTCCCAGGACTTTCCTCAGCACTCCGGACCTAACATAGCACTTATATTGCACTCGCAGGACTTACCCCACCACTTACCTTGCTCTCACAGGACTTGCCCTAGCACCCTGGTCTATTTTCATGGAGCACTGTGATACACGGATTTATTACACTCTGCCTCTCGCGCATGCACACGTATACTCTGCCACTCACGCATGCACACGTGTACCCTGCCACTCACACATGCACAAGTATACTCTGCTGCACACACATATACTCTGCCAGTTACATACACACTTTTACTTTGGCGCTCACACACTCACAAAAATACTCTGTTGCGCACACATAATCATGTACAAAAATACTCTGCCACTCACAAACACACTGCTGCTCACTTACTTACACTCTGCTGCTCGCTCACTCACTTACACTCTGCAACTCACTCACACACATACAATCTGCCACTCACTTACACACTTACAATCTGCTAATCACTTACACACTTACAATCTGCCAATCACTCACACTCTGCCACTCACTCACACACTCACACTCTGCCACTCACTCATACTCTGACAGTCGCTTACACACTTACACTCAATTTATATAAAATAAATGTGCCCTAGTACCCTATTGTGCATATAATACCTTACCCTGCAGTCTAGCACCCAATAGTTCAGCAGATTCCACAGCCTGTACTTTCCCTTCCTCTCTGACTGCAAAAAACATGGTGCTGTCTGCAGGAAAAGTACCCCTCCCCCTTCCTCTCCCTCTTCCCTTCAGCTGACTGGTTGCGGCCAAATTTATTAAGTGGCCACAGTCGAATTGCTTAAAGTGGCCCCAGGACAGGTGGCCTACTGGGAATTTTCTGGTAGGACAGTCTGGACCTGTACAAAATGCACATAACTGTAAGTTGATTATTGTATGTTTCAGATTTTATTTTATGTCCACTTCCACAGCATGCATACTAAATCTGCTTTTCAGGTGATTCAATTAACATGCTTTATTTAACCATTTTACTGATTTGTTGAAGCATTAGCCTCATTAGCCTCAGACAAAGGGCCAGCATATAGGCGCGAAACGCGTAGCACTTTATCCCACTGGGTATATCCTACTCTCTATTTCAGCCTTCTGTTATGACAGATTGAATATTAAATGTTTCTAAACAGCACTTACCTGGAGTCCAGTATTACTTAATTCAGTGACGGATGATCCTCTACCCCTGTTTGTTTCTTCCTTTGTTTGTTGTGTACGGCAAGAGTGCCGAGAGGAGGACTCCTCATTTGAATATCGGAAGTGTGGATCCGGTCGTCTCTCTACTTTTCATTTCAATTCGTCTGAATTCAACACATTTCGACTTAATTTCAACTCTATTTCGGCTTATGTAATGCTATTAGCATTACACACTATAACTTAAGATGCAATTGAGACGAAATTCGAAGTCGACATATCAGAGTGGCTGTCGGCATCTGAATGAACGAATGGACGAATTAATTTCATTCATTAGGATTCATTCATTCTGGCTTTTGTTAGTTTTTCGTTTTCGTTATTTGTTATTCAGATGAAAGGATGAAAATGCTATCTTTGTTCGAAAAAATGCATTAGTCCAAACATGTATGCACATGTCTACTTTCTATATATCCGTATAAGGCTACTTTCTATAAAACTATAGAAGGCTACTTTCTATAAAATCATAAAAGGCTACTTTCTATATAATCATATTAAACTACTTTCTATATAATCATAGAAGGCTACTTTCTATATATGCGTATAAGGCTACTTTCTATATATGCGTATAAGGCTACTTTCTGTATATCCATATACGGCTACTTTCTATATAACCATATAAGGAATGTTGAGATACATATTTTTGTGTCGAGTCATGAAATAATCACCAGGACACTGAAAATTAGTCCGAAAACTAATGCACATGTCTACTTTCTATATATCCGTATAAGGCTACTTTCTATAAAACCATAGAAAGCTACTCTCTATGTAATCATATTAAGCTACTTTCTATATAACCATATTAGGCTACTTTCTATTTATCCGAATAAGGCTACTTTCTATATATCAGTATAAGGTTACTTTCTATAAAACCATATAAGGCTACTTTCTGTATATCCATATACGGCTACTTTCTATATAACCATATAAGGAATGTTGAGACACCTATTTTTCAGTCGAGTCATAAAATAATCACCATGAGACACAATAATTTTATTTTTACTATAACTTTTTATTTAATAAAAATAAAAAGGCCCTATAGAAGGACCCAATGACTGAAACCTCTGGACTCACAAAGAGTCATCCTTCAGCACTCAGGAGAGGAAAAACCCCCTGTGGAGGAAACCTCTGAGGAACCATGGCTGGAAGGACTGCCCTTCACTCTGGGCATTAAGAGGCTACTGCCATCTCTTTTCCTCATGCTTATACTGTCTTCTCTGTGTTGTCCATGTCGTATGGCTCTAGTACCACACTTTAAATAGAGAAGTTGATGCTGTGACCTATAGGGAAATATGTGAGTGTAGAAAGTGCTGAGGGGGCAATGCAACTCTGTATAATGTGCTGTGAGGAAAATATGACACTGTTTGTTCTGTGGATGCAGTGTGAGACTGTGGATAGTACTTTTGGGGCAATGTGAATCTTTAGCATATGCAGTGGAGCAATGTGTCACTGTGCAAAGTGCTATGTGAAGACACTCTGACAATGTATAAAGTGCTGTGGGGGCAATGAGATACTGTGGAATGTGCTGTGAGCTATTGCAACGTGATTATTGTTGTCTATTAGACAGTCAGTGATGGCAATGGCCTTATCCCTGCTCTGACCATGTCTAACAATATCACTCTCCCTCTTCTATTATATAGTCTCTACTCTATTCATATCTCATGGCTCCATCCTCCCTTTTATGGTATGTCTTCCATGCTCTGTCTGATCTGTCCATGTTCCATTGCTCCATCAATGTCTCACAGCTCCATTCTCCCTCATGTCTCTGCTCTATGTCCCACGGCTCAATCCTCCCTCTTACACAATGTCTTCCCTGATCTTTCCATGTTTCGCTGCTCCATTCTCCTTCTTGGCTCTGCCTGCCTATGTCCCACAGTTCCATTCTCACTCATACAGTCTGTCTTCCAGCTCTGTCCATGTCCCCAACATTTTGTTTCTACTCCATCAATGTCCCACTGCTCCATTCTCCTTGTTGACTTTGATCTGTCCATGTACCAGATCTCCATTCTACCTTCTCTCTCTGCTCCTGCCATGTTCCACAGCTTCTTCTTCCATGTTACACTATGTCTTCACTTCGTGTCTCTGATCTTTCCATTTCCCATGGCTCAATCCTCCTTCTTACAATTCCCTGATCTGTATATGTCCCACGGCTCAATCATCTGTCTCACACTTCCCAGATCTGTCCATGTCCCTTGGCTCCAGCCTCCCTCCTGTCTCTGTTCTCTAGCATCATCATTCTGATTCTAAGACATGTGCATTCGTTTTCGGACGAATGCATTTTTGTCCGAAAAATGAATAACGAAAATGCTAAACTAACGAAAGAGGAATGAACGAATGGTTAATAAACGAAAATCAATCGTCCATTCGTGCTATTGGCATTCTATAAACCGAAATAGAGCCGGTTTATAGAATATCAATAGCATTACATATACATTCCATAAACCGACATAATGAACGACCTCGGTTTATGGAATGCATGTAATACTATTGGCTTTCTATAAACCGAACTAGAGTCCCCATTCATAAGAATTTAGTATTACATGTATTCTATAAGTCGAAAGTCTATAAACCGAAGGTCGTTTGGTTTATAGACTTTCGGTTTATAGAATACATGTAATTCTATGTATTCTATAAGCCGAAAGTCTATAAACCGAAGGTCGTTCGGTTTATAGACTTTCGGTTTATAGAATACATAGAATTCTATGGAGTCCCCATTCATAAGAATTTCTTATGAATGGGGCTCTCGTTCAGTTTATAGAAAGCCAATAGTATTACACGTATTCTATAAGCCGAAAGTCTATAAACCGAAGGTCGTTCGGTTTATAGACTTTCGGTTTATAGAATACATGTAATTCTATGTATTCTATAAACCGAAAGTCTATAAACAGAACGACCTTCGGTTTATAGACTTTCGGCTTATAGAATACATAGAATTACATGACTTTCGGCTTATAGAATACGTGTAATACTGTTGCCTTTCTATAAACCGAACGAGAGCCCCATTCATAAGAAATTCTTATGAATGGAGTCCCCATTCATAAGAATTTCTTATGATGGGGGCTCTCGTTCGGTTTATAGAAAGCCAATAGTATTACACATATTCTATAAGCCGAACGAATGAAAAAAACGAAAATAATGAACTAATTTCGTCTGAAACGAATGCAGTAATGAACAAAATTCGTTTTATTCGAAATAAATAACATTTTCGTCCGAATGGACGAAAACTAAACGAAAATTTTAGTTTTGCACATGTCTACTATATATCCCATACTCTATCAATGTCCTATGGCTCCATCAATGTCCCAGGGTTCCATTCTACCCCTTGTCTTTGATCTGGCCATGTTCCACATCCCCATTCTTTCTCCTGTCTCTGCTCCTACCATGTCCCAAGGCTTCATCCTCCATCTTACCCTATGTCTTCACGGCTCTATCCATGTCCCAAGGCTCCATCACCCCTCTTGTCCCATGGGTCTATACTCTCTCCTGTCTTTGCTCTGCCCATGTCCTACAGCTACATTCTTTTTCCTGTTTCTGCTCTTTCCATGTCCCATGGTTCTATCCGCTCTCTTATATTATATCATGCTAATTTTGTCATGTTTGTGTGTAATTCTCACCACGCTTGCACGTGACATCACCATCAATCCTGTGCAGTGCATTTTACAATATTTACAATGGAGGAAGTGCCAGTCATGAGCAATTCTATGTGTCCATTTGCAAAAATATGTAAAAGTGATGGAACATGCCCATTTTAATTATGCAAACCCTATGCATGTGAGCATAAAATTAGAGCATGCATAATGCCGCAAGTGCTTCTGAATATAGCAAAAAAAAATTTTTTTTGCTGGGTTGTTGAACCTGAGTCCCTTCAGATGTTGCAGGACGACATTTCCCATACTCATCTGACAGATTTCTTAGTGGAAAGAGCATTATGAAAGATGTAGTTCATCAGCAGCTGGAGGGCAGCAGGTTTCCCTCCCCTGGCTTAAAGTGACATTTTACGTGTCAGTTGGTGAAATAAAGTTTGTAAATGTCAATGTGTGACTGTGTTCTTATTGGCTGTACTATGGATGCAGTGTGAGACTGTAGATAGTACATGTGGGGGCAATGTGACTGTAGCATATGCTCTGGGGCAATGTGTCACTGTGCAAAGTGCTGTGTGAAGGCAATGTGACAATTTAAAAGTGCTGTGGGGGCAATGAGATACTGTGGAATGTGCTGTGGGGTATTGTGACATACATGATCACTGTGCAAAGTGCTGTGTGAAGGCAATGTGACAATTTAAAAGTGCTGTGGGGGCAATGAGATACTGTGGAATGTGCTGTGGGGTATTGTGACATACATGATTCTTTTTGTCTATTAGAGGTCAGTGATGGCAATGTCCTTATCCCTGCCCTGTCCATGACGAACAATTTCACTCTGCCTCTTATATTATAAAGTCTCTACTCTATTCATGTCCCATGGCTTCATCCTCCCTTTAACGGTATATATTCCTTGCTCTGCCTGATCTGTCCGTGTTCCATTGCTCCATCAATGTCTCACGGCTCCATTCTCCCTCTTGTCTCTGCTCAATGTCCCATGCCTCAATTCTCCCTCTTACACAGCTTCTTCCCTGATGTTTCCCTGTTCCACCACTTCACACTTCCTCTTTTCTCTACTCTGTCCCTATCCCACGACTGCAGCCTCCATTTTGATTCTACTCCATCAATGTCCCTGGGCTTCTCCCACTTGTCTTTGATCTGTCCATGTTCCACATCGCCATTCTACCTTCTGTCTCTGCTCCTGCCATGTCCCACGACTTTGTCTTTCATATTGCATTATGTCTGCACTGCTCTTACACTTCCCTGATTTGTACATGTCCAACAGCTTATTCTTCCTTCTTACACTTCCCTTATTCTGTCCGTGTGCCATGAGTCTAGCCTCCGTCTAACACGGTTTCTTCCCTGATCTGTCCATGTCCCACGGCTCCATCCTTTCTCATGCCTCAGCTCTATCCATGTCCCACGATTCTATCCTCTGTCTTATAGAGTATATCATGCTCATTTTTTCCACATTCCTTCCTGTAATGTAAGCCATGAGGATGCACTGCTAATGTACACACAGCTGCATTCATCACGTTTATGTGGTGTTCTCACCACGCTTGCACGTGACATTACTGACAATCCTGCGCAGTGCATCTTCCAAGATTTAAAATGGAGGAGGTGCCAGTCATGAACAATTCTGTGTGTCCATTTGCAAAAATAAGTGATGGAACATGCCTGTTTTTAGTATGCAAACACTATGCATAAGTGAGCATAAAATTAGAGCATGCATAATGTAGCAAGCACTACCAAATATAGAAAAAAAAATGTTTTGCTGGCGTGTGGAACCTGAGTGCCTCCAGATGTTGCAGGAGTACATTTCACATACTTCCATTGTTTCTTTTTTGGCTTAGAGTGCCGTTTTATGTGCCAGTTGGTGAATAGTGTGGAGCGGACACCTGGATGTTCGGCGGATTCGGCCAAACTTCGGAAAAAAGTCAGGGTTCGGGGTCGAACTTGACCCCGAACTTGACCCCGAACCCGAACCCAGTTGAAGTCAATGGGGACCCGACGTTAGGCTTATGGAATACATGTAATACTATTGGCTTTCTATAAACCGAACTAGAGTCCCCATTAATAAGAAATTCTAAAGAATTTATTACTTTAGAGTAGAATAGTATTACATGTATTCTATAAGCGGAAAGTTTATAAACCGAACGACGTTCGGTTTATAGACTTTCGGTTTATAGAATAGCATAGAATACATGTAATACTATTGGCTTTCTATAAACCGAACTAGAGTCCCCATTCATAAGAATTTCTTATGAATGGGGACTCCCCATTCATAAGAATTTCTTATGAATGGGGACTCCCCATTCATAAGAATTTCTTATGAATGGGGACTCCCCATTCATAAGAATTTCTTATGAATGGGGACTCTAGTTCGGTTTATAGAAAGCCAATAGTATTACATGTATTCTATAAGCCGAAAGTCTATAAACCGAACGACGTTCGGTTTATAGACTTTCGGTTTAAAGAAAGCCAATAGAATTACATGTATTCTATAAACCGAAAGTCTATAAACCGAACGTCGTTCAGTTTATAGACTTTCAGCTTATAGAATACATGTAATACTACTGGCTTTCTATAAACCGAACTAGAGTCCCCATTCATAAGAAATTCTTATGAATGGGGACTCTAGTTCGGTTTATACAAAGCCAATAGTATTACATGTATTCTATAAGCCGAAAGTCTATAAATCGAAAGACATTCTGTTTATAGACTTTCTTTTTATAGAATAGCAATAGCATTACATGTATTCTATAAAATGAAAGTCTATAAACCGAATGTCTTTTGGTTTATAGACTTTCGGTTTATAGAATACATGTAATGCTATTGCCATTTTAAATCTTGGAAGATGCACTGCGCAGGATTGTCAGTAATGTCACGTGCAAGCGTGGTGAGAACACCACATAAACGTGATGAATTAAAGTTTGTAAATTCAATGTGTGACTGTGTTGTTATTGTGTGTGAGAGGTGAGAGGTCATCATATAGTTACATTTAGTGATCTAAATCGCACAAATCGATCTCTGGCCATCACGTCGTCACAAATGTCTTTGCCAGAAAACTAACAATCTGATGGTCACGTGTGAATTTTCATTCCTTTTTTAGTGAACTGAAGGTCTTAAAGGAGCTGTGCTGCTCACGGCCAAAACCTGTAGGAATCTGTTTAGAGAGAGAGAGAGCAATATGTGTTAGAGTAAAACGCATGGGCAGAGGAAAGACATGATAAACTTATAAAGCAGATAGAGATCCAGGTCATTTAGAGGGAGGATATGGAGCAAGTGTATAGTTTTCTTTTGCCACATTTATATTTAGAAATCAGATACACACTTCTTGTTTATATCCATGTGATGCCAGGAACAGCATATGGGCTCAGTCATCTAAACAGTGTTTGAGGATAAAAAATAACCTATCCATTATATTACAAGAACTGCAAGCAGGTGTATAGATTAAGAGAAAACACGGGTCTCTTAATCTACATGTTACTATTTTGCTAATACATTTGATAATTCTACTTTAACAACATAAACAATATGTAGGTGATGATGTCCCATTTAAGCTTTCCTATACCCACCCATTACATTTAATTATTCCAACCCGAATGCCATCATTCACATTATTATAGATTCACCCTGGTTACTGACCCCAAATAGACACCTTGTTAGTGTGTTCCTCATTAAAATCTCTCCCCAACTATAATTGTCCTTTATCTGTTTGTTGAAGTCACTAAATCCTCTTATATTGTCTGTAACAAGGACAACTACAGGGAAGAAATAAACCATACTCCCCCACCATCCTGATTTAAGTGTCTGGCAAAGTGTAGAATGAATACTGCGCATGTGCAGAGGTTTGTATATATAGAGTAGAGCTGTGACTTTGACACACCCACCTCCTCTGGCATCCAGCTTTGGTATGTGTGAGAAACTCTATTTATTTTAAATAGAAATGCCTTAATGAAACAAATACAAATAAATTACCTAATTGAGACATCTCTGTACAGTGTAGCTCTAGCAGTGGACGGACATGTTGTGACTCAAATTTAGAAAGCTCTATACATATGATACATAAGATTGCACATCTAATAATATCATTATATTGTCAGATCTTTTTCCCAGTCATGCAGTTTTGTCCATAACTAATTCCTCACACACAGCTGGTTAATACTTGCAAACTCTGTACAAGATCATTATCTTACCTAGTAAATTCCTTTTTCCAATCGGTTGCCGACTTCTTGCGACTCAAAGAGGAATGAAGTGACCAACGGATCATCACGTAATGAGTGTATGTACGTAAGCTGGGAAGTTGTATGTCTGTGTGTGTTAGTATAGTGTGTGTGTCTAAGAGATGTGTAATGTAAGTGTGTGCTGCAGAGAGCTGAGTAGAAGCTACTCTGCTGTCAGATGCCGGTGTGTGAGTGGGATGCAGGTCAGGTGAGTAATATATGCAGCTTCCATTATGACATCACTATACACATCATGAGTGTTCCGCTCACTTTGCTGACATGATAGTAAGAAAATCAGTACATTTAAATGAAGAGAGATGTGTTACACAGTGGACAAAGTTTGAGTTTTATTGCTGTGCAGTCTGTGATACACTCTTACACAATGCACATAATTGGATCACTGTGACACACTGGGTTCATGTAATGGGGGTGATGGGGGCCATGTTAAGGAGGTGATAGGTGTCATGTAATGGGGATGATGGGGGCCATATTAAGGAGGTGATGGGTGTCATGTAATGGGGATGATGGGGGCCATATTAAGGAGGTGATGGGTGTCATGTAATGGGGATGATTGGGCCATGTAATGGAGGTATTGGTGGTCATGTAATGGGGTGTTGGGGGTCATGTAATGGGGGTGATGGAAACATGTAATCGGGTGGAGAAGGCATGTTTTGGGTTAATAGAGCATGTGGTGGGGACATGTAATGGGGCTGATGGGGAAATGTAAGGGGGTGATTGGGGCATGCAATGGGGGTGATGGGGGTCATTTAATGGAGGAGATAGAAGCATGCAATGGGGTGGTTGAGGCATTTAATGAGGTCAAGTGATAGGGGGTCATGTAATGGGGTGATGGCGGCATGTAATGGGGGTGATGGGGCATGTAATGGTGAGGGAGGCATTTAATGGGTTGATATGGGTCATTTAATGGAGGTGGTTGGTGTGATGAAAGCATGTAATGGGGTGATGGAGGCATGTCATGAGGGCATGGGGGAATATAATGGGGGGTGTTGGGGATATGTAATGGGTTAATGGAGCATGTGATGGAGACATGTAATGGGGGTTATGGGGTATGTAATGTGTATGTAATGGTGGTGATGGGGCATTGAATGTGTGTTCATGTGGGTGATGGGGAATGAAATAACTGCACAATGTGGGTGATGTCCTGGGTTTGCATTGTGGTTATGGGGTTGTCACTGACTCATACACAATGCACATAACTGTGAGTTTTCATTATTTAGTGCTCTGTGACACACTCATACACAATAAGGGCCAGAAAGGGAATAAAACATGCATTGGAAATAATAGCATACCAGCCCCATAGCATTACATATTTAATTTATTGTTCATAAAAGAGGAAGCCATGTGGCTTAAAAAACATTTGTATGCTATTTAAAACAGAAAGTTGTATTTCTTTAGAGCTCTGTGATACACTCATACACAATGCACATTATATCTTTAGAGCTTTGTGATACACTCATACACAATGCACATAACTGTGAGATTTATGTCTTTAGAACTCTGTGATACACTCATACACAATGCACATTACTTTGCGTTATTTCTTTAGAGCTCTGTGATACACTCATACACAATGCACATAACTGTGAGCTTTATGTCTTTAGAACTCTGTGATACACTCATATACAATGCACATTACTTTGAGTTATTTCTTTAGAGCTCTGTAAAACACTCATTCACAATGCACATAACTGTGAGATTTAATTTCTTTAGAACTCTGTGATACACTCATACACAATGCACATAACTGTGAGATTTATGTCTTTAGAACTCTGAGATACACTCATACACAATGCACATTACTTTGAGTTATTTCTTTAGAGCTCTGTGATACACTCATACACAATGCACATAACTGTGAGATTTAATTTCTTTAGAACTCTGTGATACACTCATACACAATGCACATAACTGTGAGATTTATGTCTTTAGAACTCTGAGATACACTCATACACAATGCACATTACTTTGAGTTATTTCTTTAGAGCTCTGTGATACACTCATACACAATGCACATAACTGTGAGATTTAATTTCTTTAGAGCTTTGATATACACTCATATACAATGCACATAACTGTAAGTTATTTCTTTAGAGCTCTGTGATACATTCATACACAATGCACATTATATATTTAGAGCTTTGTGATACACTCATACACAATGCACATAACTGTGAGATTTAATTTCTTTAGAGCTTTGTGATACACTCATACACAATGCACATAATTGTGAGATTTAATTTCTTTAGAGCTCTGTGGTACACTCATACACAATGCACAGAACTGTGAGATTTATGTCTTTAGAACTCTGAGATACACTCATACACAATGCACATTACTTTGAGTTATTTCTTTAGAGCTCTGTGATACACTCATACACAATGCACATAACTGTGAGATTTAATTTCTTTAGAGCTCTGTGATACACTCATACACAATGCACATAACTGTGAGATTTAATTTCTTTAGAGCTTTGTTATACACTCATATACAATGCACACAACTGTAAGTTATTTCTTTAGAGCTCTGTGATACATTCATACACAATGCACATTATATCTTTAGAGCTTTGTGATGCACTCATACACAATGCACATAACTGTGAGATGTATTTCTTTAGAGCTCTGTGAAACACTCATACACAATGCACATAACTGTGAGATGTATTTATTTAGCACTCTTTGACAAACTCATACACAATGCACAGAACTGTGAGTTTTATTTCTTTAGAGCTCTGTGATACACTCGTACACAATGCACATAACTGTGAATTGTATTTCTTTGGATCTCTGCGACACACTCATACAAAATGCACTATTCAAGCTCTGTGATACACTTATACACACCGCACTGAATTTTATTGACTTTGAGTGCTATACACAAACACACTGATAATCAGAGTTGTTGCTGTGGAGCACTGTAATTATAGATTAAATAACCAGAGAGTAAGCGCTCCCTTTTAATAACCAGACTCTTATATATAAATACATGTTTAATTGAATCTCCTTATGTGGTAGCCGCCGGCAGATTGAAAATTGGGAGGTCCATAATTTGTTTTGTGGCATCCTTAAGCCAGGTCATATATACATGTTTGCAGGGGCGTTGCTAGGTATACAAATGACCGGGGGCTAGAGCCCATGGGCTCTCTCACACACTCCGTCTCTCTCTCTCATATGCACACTCTCACACACACAATCTCTCTCACACATACATTCCATCTCTCTCTAACATACACCCACACCATCTCTCTCCTACACACACCATCTCTCCCACACACACTGTCTCTCTCTCTCTCATGCCATCTCTCTCTCTCACACACACACACTGTTTCTCTCTCTCTCTCTCTCTCTCTCTCTCTCTCTCTCTCTCACACACACATAGTCTCTCTCTCACAACCTTAAAATGAACAGTAATGTGCAGTGTACATACATTTTATTGCTGTAGAGCTCTGGGATACACTTATTTGAGTTTTGTCACCTGAGGAGCTCTGGGATACATTCACACACAGTACATACTCACATTGTTACATACACAGTCACAGTGTCACATACAAACTGTCACACTGTTAGTGTCTCAAAAACAGTCACATACACCATCATAGTGTCATATACACACATACAGTTACACAATCGCACATACAGACTCATACAGTCACACAGCAGTAAATATAGATTTTACTATTGGTCTCGACCACATTACTCCCATTATGCTCAGCCAGTCTATAGCTGACCAAATGTGATAGAGGCTTATGTATACAACTCATAGACTACTAAAGGTGAGTTAATATGATCATGATAATTATCAACATAATTATTTATAAAACACATTATTACAGCTCAGTTTGGCTGCTACAAAGCTTACAATCTAACGGGAGAACACCCCTTCAATTTGGCAAAGGAATACTTTCCTTCTTGAACTAACAGTCAAATCTGCAGTGAAAAATGAATATAATAATTAACTCTGAATAGCTTTAGATGGTAGGGTATCATAGGCATTGTAAATTTGCTAACAACAAATAGTAGCACTCATAACACATTGAGTTGTACACCTATGTTGAGGCTTGTAAATTTCATAATAGGAGTTGTTGCCCTTGCATAGACCAAATAAACATCTCAATGTACATAAGAGTAATAATAGTGTTTTGCAAAGAGAGATTCATACATGCTGGAGTTTGGAACAGACAGATCAAGGTAAAGTACTATTCCCAGGTTATTTGTGTCTGTCTTTCTCCAGTCTATCTCCCCTCCCTGCTGCTTCACCTTTTTTGCTGGGAGAGGATCCATTGTAGTCTGCATCCCCTGGTGCTCAGTCCCTGCTGGAATTCAGAGTGCCAGGAACTCACATGACACATCAGGAAGAGGGGCACTCCTTAGGAGAGGGGCACTCTTGAGAGCATGAAGAGGGGCACTGAAGAGGGGCACTCCTGAGAGCAGGGAGAGAGCACTCCTTAGGAGATGGGCACTCCTGAGAGCAGGAAGAGGGGCACTCCTGAGAGCAGGAAGAGGGGCACTCCTTAGGAGAGGGGCAATCCTGAGAGCAGGAAGAGGGGCACTCCTTAGGAGAGGGGCACTCCAAAGAACAGGAAGAGGGTCACTACTTAGGAGAGGGGCACTCCTGAGAGCAGGAAGAGAGGCTACTCCTCAGAGCAGGGAGAGGGGCCCTCCTTAGGAGAGGGGCCCTCCTTAGGAGAGGGGCCCTCCTTAGGAGAGGGGCCCTCCTTAGGAGAGGGGCACTCCTTAGGAGAGGGGCACTCCTGAGAGCAGGGAGAGGGGCACTCCTTAGGAGAGGGGCACTCCTGAGAGCAGGGAAAGGGGCACTCCTTAGGAGAGGGGCACTCCTGAGAGCAGGGAGTGGGGCACTCCTGTCAGAATAATAATAACCATAACAATATGAATATGAGTTATTAATTATGAATCATAAAAAATATGAAAATTGATGATTCATATATATGGGTCCTACTAAAATACCCATATCAAGAATTTGTTATGTATGTGAGAGTTTGGATGACGTTTTTACAAAAGTAAATGCAATGCAACAATTATTAATAAAATAATAATTAATTTATTGAATATAGAATAAAGATCAAATGGTAAGCAAAATAGCATAACAACACAATACAATATCAATAGATGTTAATCATAATTCACATGTATGACTTATAACATAAGTAAATAGGACAAAACATTAATTATGCAGCTCTTATATCAACATGCATGTAGAATAATTTACTATGCAGTATGTTTCTGACCATAAGATGGCCATTCATTTTATTTAGATACAACCTACATTGATAATGATTAGTATTTAAAATGGTTAATGATAGTACACCACAATTACCTACAAATTACCAACATATACTCTGCTTAGGTAAGGTAATATTACTAAATCATATAACTACTCATGGTGGCTATTTCTTTATCTGCTCGGTAAATGATAATGTATGTATTCTAGCTAAGATTTTAAAAATGAGAATCTTATATAATCTCTGGAGATTAGATATGACATATTTGGGTAAATAGCTAGACTATAAGAACGTATGGTTCTTGGTAATAGAAACATAGAAACATAGAATGTGTCGGACCATTCGGTCCATCTAGTCTGCCCAATTTTTTTTTTTTTTTTTGAGTACTTTTATTAGTCCCCCGTTCCCGATAATATCTATAGGATATTCCTCTGGCTTCCTTCTGCAGAAAGGATGACATATACACACCAGGCTAAAACATATAGATCTCAGAAATTGTGGGATTTAAGTTAAATTTATCCAAATACATCCATAAAAAATGAGATTATGCTAGAAACAAATTACCACATTTATACATTACCGGCAGAGGTTGGTTTGCAGTTGAGACTCCTTCCATTGAAGAATTGAGTGATGGGAGTTACTCCTGGGACTTAGCTTAATACTATGGGTATGGAGATTTCTATTGTTATAGTGAACATGTGCTATTAAAAGCCTCATATTCCTGAGTTCTCCCCAGGAGAGAGACTCAGCCCTTTTCTAAAAAATTCCCATCTCTCACCCCACTAGTGGCAGCTCTCCCAAAATCCGTCTCCCCAAGTCTTTTCAGGTATCTCAGGTTCTTTCAGGTCCCCTCTCAAACTCCAGTGTCAACTTATCAACCAAACCTTATCTCAGACTCACACCCTGTTTCTGTAACTTCTAGCCAATTGAATGGATGTGTGTGTTAATGTAAATGAGATGATGTCATGATCTATAGCTATACCTGGATTGTGAGTATAATGTAATACAATATATAGGTTGCAAAATATAGAAGTGTTCATACAATTTCAAATTATAGTAAATATTCTTATCATTGGACATTAGATAAAGACTTATAATAAAATGTATACCACACTAATAAAACAATAAAAACAATATTCTAATTAATATGTAGGATTAATTATACTTTAAAAATGTATTAGTGAAGATTTGATATAATTATATATATTTTAATGAGCGATGTGAATCAACTGGGTGTGTTTATAATAACCCTTATTAGATTCTACAAATCAAAAAACCCAATAATCTCAGTGTGTCTGTGTCTGTCAGTTTCTGCCAGTTTGGGTGGGCTAGCAAGTTTCAGAGAAGCCCCCCTTCTCCTCTAGTATGTACACTGCTATGTCTGCATCAGTACAATGAGATGTGGCTGTAGAGTAATAAACCTTGCACAACAATGGCCCCCTTATCTGTACCGGTGATACTATGATAAGTAAAATATTTGGTTACAGATAACAGAGTTAGGAATGTGGAAGACTTTCCTTTTATCCTCAGGGACACAGAATAATATTTTAACACACAGAAGGATGTCCAAAAACTGTCACAATATGGAGGCTGCTTGCATCCATCTTGTTATACTTTGCTTCTGCTTTATTCATATATACCAGTCTCGAGATTACTTTTCAATACCTCTGACACTCCTGAGAGCAGGGAGAGGGGCACTCCTGAGAGCAGGGAGAGGGGCACTCCTGAGAGCAGGTCTTTGCTGCAGGGAGAGGGGGATAGCACAATTTGCTGTTTACAGCACTGAAATAACTGGTGCTGGCAAAACAGTCAGCACCAAACCAAAAAACAGCAGCACAGCCCAGCATCTTCCCCACTCCAGAGCCTATAGGTGGGACCAACTATACTGATCTACAGGAGAATCAAACAGTCTCACGCTCACTTGCCTCACATGACAGCCAGAGCCTTCCCTCCATGGAACTTGCGTGAGACTTCCTCACACCACATGAGCAGGGGTGCGGGGTGAGCACCATTTCTTCCTATGCAGGGGGGGCTGATCACACATAAAGCTGCGGGTCCTGCACCATGTGAGTCACAATGCTGAGGCCGGTTTAAAGGGCAACTGCCCATTTTGCCAAGCATTCACCCCAGAACCCCCCTTGTGACGCCACTGACCTGGGAAAGCTCAGCATGCGCTGGAAGAAGAAAAAATGACAATGACAACCCTGGAGTCTCGGGGCTAAAGTACACTTTCCCCTGAGTCTCCATTCGGGGCTTTGCAGCAGGGATTCGGGGCTATAGCCCCAGTAGCCCACCCCTAGCGACGCCATTGCATGTTTGTGTAGATTCTTGACATTTTTTTTAGTTCTGTATTGATATAACTATGTAGGACACTGCTTCACTTTAATTTATATATCAATTGGAGAAAAGATTTCCTATTTATATAAGAGTATTATCTGTTATACACATATCAAGGTTATATTGACTGGTCATAGTATCTTTAATTTTTGTGATTCATACTTCTATTCGTCTGTTTTTATTCTGTCCCTCAATTTTTTATATCTGCCTTCTTTTTTCCAGGATAATATTCTGTCCTTTAATACAAGATGATTCTCACCTACTATCACCCCTGTACAATTTTTTTGGGGGGGATAATTTCTTCCCAACAGATTTTTACATATATGTTCATAAACACAGGTTTGTACAATTTTTACTTT
Source organism: Pelodytes ibericus (assembly GCA_036172795.1). NCBI lineage: Eukaryota > Metazoa > Chordata > Amphibia > Anura > Pelodytidae > Pelodytes > Pelodytes ibericus. The sequence continues at coordinate 190,241,237 of CM069861.1, forward strand.
CTGTAGTGGTGAAGATGTTTTTAACTTTAAAGATACAGTATAGTCCCTAAACTCAAATGGTGCAAGATGAAGATTATTGCTTGTATAGTGCACACAGTTTTTTCCAATGTGATTTGATGCAGGCATTGTGCATAAATCATATTTGTGATTTGAAATTTAATTTTACTTTGCTAGTGTGGGCAGTCCTGGTTTCTTGCAAACTGCTGTAATTTCATAATTTCATCTAGCTGGAAGTATTTTACATTTTAAGAAATGCAAAATGTAAAACATGCATTTTGAAGTACTTTGAAAGCACATTAATATGCATTAACATCTGTAAGCTACAATTTGGGCAGACAGTCCCGTTAAGTGCTGAGTATTATTATTATTATATATTTTGCTGTCATTAGAGTTGAAACTATACCAGGCCTTTTGTCCAGGAACAGAAATGTTGAACATTTGCATTACTTTCAATAAGAGAATGCTTTGATATTTTTGTGCTGTCCAATATTTGTTTAATATTTTAGTCAGACCCATTTGTAAACCTTATTTTCAGATACCCTCACAAAAAATGCACACTACAGTGTGTTTTAATGTTGTGGAGCTCAGTGATTCAGTCATACATACCCTATCATATGTGGCTTGCAGGAAATATATTGTTAATAAAAAAACTATTGCACCATCTGTGGCTAGCAGACTATATGTGGATTCTAACTGCATTGTTCCACTGTTCTTGACTGGAAAACTATGAGCAGATATACTGTACCACCATCTCTGTCTGACAAAATATATTCATATATTAACTGTATTATTGCAGCCCACGGAGACACCTAGGTGCAGGAGGGCCTTGACAGCTTGTGCAATAGCAAGGCTGCATCTATTGGTGGTCAGTGTGAGAGGAGGAGTTGGGGGGTGGGGAACAAAGGTCTTATAAGTGGCTGCAATGTGAAATAACAGCAGAATAATTTTGAATCCTACCAGAATTTTCCCGCCCTCACATCCCTATTTTTAGGAGATTAAAATGCTTGCTTGTTATTTCTGCGTTCTGCCGCTTGTCTTCTGATACAGCGCCACATTGGATGGTCATGAGGACTTGGACTTTGTCACAGCTGGCGGTTACTCGCTCCTTAGGGGGGGTCTATGGCTGGAATATTGGGAGTCAGCCATAGTTCGAATGGAGATGAGAGAGGTCCGGAGCCCAAGCTGGGGGCTCCTAGCCTGATGGTGGGCTGGGCAGAAGGTCTGCCCGGCAGTGGATTCGATGGACTTGGGACCCCTGGGGAGCAAGTTGGTTCAGGACATGTTTACTGGGTTATGCTAACTATGTTAATAAAGTTAAGGTTAATTATGTTAATTATGTGGTTCATGTAATTTATGACATATGTGTGAACATGTGGGTTTGTCATTGCCTAGTTTTATATTGATACTGTATTTATGTAAAGTTTATTCTAAGGTTGGAGGCAATGACATATATATATATATATATATATATATATATATATATCTATATATATATATATGTATATATTAAATAAAATGGCTGTGTCCTTTTCGACCCACTACGTCTGTGCCATTTGTTTCTTTTTATGGTAAGATTCAGCCTGGTAGTCTAGGCTACAACTGTCAAGCATTGTCTGTGTAAGAGTTCATCTGTTTGTTTTTGCATGGTATGGTTTACATTTCTCCCTATCCATGTGTGCACCATGCTAACTTAATTAAATATTGACTTGCATAAAAAAACTTTCCAGGGATGTTTTTCATTCTCAGTTTGGCTCTGATTATCTGTAATGTTCATGGGCATCCATAGGGTGGGCATGGGGGTGTACTTGCCCCCCCCCCCTCGGAAATGGGACCTGCAGCAAGGGAGCGAGAAGCTATAGGCTGCTTAGGTTACGTTAACCTGATATATGGATTATAAAAAAAAACATTCGGACAGGGAATTACAGCAAAAAGCTTTTATTCCATTTTATATACCCTCCATGATGTGATTTATTCATCTCTTTCAGGTCTTTACCACAGAGCAAAAAGGTGGATAACTGCAGGGTACACTTCAGGGTCCACTGATTTTGTTATTTGAGCCCTACAATTTCTGAATTTTTTAAATTATATTCTTACTTGCAAGGGTCGATGACTTTATGCTGATTTACATTTTTCTCCATTGTATTATTTCCCTCACTTAGCACTTCACCCCCTTCACCATTATTATTAATTTAAACTATTTTACAGCTTTCCTTATATCCCTCCTTTCATCCTATTGCTCTCTTTCCCATTCATTCTGACATCCTTTACCTTGGGATTGGCTGTATTTTTTGTATTCCCTCTACTTTATTCATGTTTCCTCTGCCTGTGCAGGAGCTGATAACTGGTAAGAAGATCATTATTTTCTAACCTGTTTCATGCAAACCAAGCAGAGGGCTTGATTCTAAAATAAAAATGGTTAATAGTTAATGCTCCAGCTGTTGAGACTACATTTTCCATGATTGTCATGATTGTTCCATGATTGTTGAGTAATCTCTTTGGCATGAAGCTGAACACACTGTTCAGCATCATGCCAAAGAGATTACTCAACAAATAGAGTGCCAACGGTTATTGGTACTGAAGCTTCTGTGAAATGCACATCGTATGATTCTTAGCTATCCATTTGGTTGGCTGAACATCATGAGAAATGTAATAACAGCATCTGTAGTGCCAAAGGTTAGTCACAACTGCTGTGTCACTACCAAGTGTTCTTTTTTTGGAACCAGGCCTATATGACCCTTTTTATTGCCTCTAAATACCATTTTTGTAATACCTCCCAAGGTTTTCTGTGCATTGCATTACAACAACTAACGTTGAAATTGATTCAAAATTGAGTCCATTGGGTCTATTGACTAAAATTTGAATTTGGAGTTCGACCTCCAAATTCTAATTTTAGTGTAATAGACCCACTTTAGTTACATAAACAACTGAATTCGACATATCGAATTTACAAATGGACGAATTCCACTGATCAGAACAGAGTCATAAGACAGTCTTTTTTATTGAGGATCAGTTTTCTTATGCATAGCATAATGTTATGCAGAATAAAAATTAATCCGATATGAATACTGAATGTCTTATTACTCTGTTCTGTGGATTTCGACAGTTACGTCAATTCAGCTGAATTCGACACATTTCAACACTATTTCAACTATTAGCATTACATACAATAACTGAAGCAGAAATTGAGACAACATTTTAATTCGACATGGCTGTCAGCATCCGAATGAACGAATGGATGAACGAATAATGGATGAATGAATTTCGCTACTTTAGGATTCGTTCATTCGGCTTTCGTTAGTTTTTCATTTTCGTTATTTGTAATTCAGACGAATGGACGAAAATGCATTAGTTCAAAAATGAATGCATGAATGCACATGTCTACTTTCTATATATCCGTTTAAGGCTATTTTCTATAAAACCATAGAAAGCTACTTTCTATGTAATCATATTAAGCTACTTTCTATATAACCATATAAGGTTACTTTTCTATAAAACCACATAAGGCTACTTTCTGTATTTCCATATACGGCTACTTTCTATATAACCATATAAGGAATGTTGAGATACCTATTTTTGAGTCGAGTCATAAAATAATCACCATGAGACACAATAATTTAATTTTTACTATAACTTTTTATTTAATAAAAATAAAAAGGCCCTATAGAAGGACCCAATGACTGAAACCTCTGGACTCACAAAGAGTCATCCTTCAGCACTCAGGAGAGGAAAAACCCCCTGTGGGGGAAACCTCTGGGGAACCATGGCTGGAAGGACTGCCCTTCCCTCTGGGCGTTAAGAGGTAATTTCTTGCTTCACAAAATGAAAGAGAAAAGAAGAGAGCACCGAAGGACCTCCTCGGTCAAACAAGCCAAATGAAGATAAATCCTCCCATTCAGCCTGATAGTTACAGAGTGGAGCCTCCCTCGACGCCAGGCTATCCAGCCTGTATAACAAAATTCAGACAGAAGAAGAAGTTGGTTTGCGGAAGGAGCTCACAGTCAGCAGGTATGTATAAGGTAATACAGTTTGAAGGAAGTAATAAAAAAATGGCACTCACGAGATGATGGGTAAAGCCAAAAATGACGTGGTTTATTCAGTAAAAAATCCAAGATAATAAATTAATCACGCACAGCAGATCACGGGGATGCAAAAAAGGAGTGAATTAAAGCTTGATGCGTTTCGCGCTTCTAGCGCTTAGTCATAAGCTGCTGTGCGTGATTAATTTATTATCTTGGATTTTTTACTGAATAAACCACATCATTTTTGGCTTTACCCGTCATCTCGTGAGTGCCATTTTTGTGTTACTTTCTACAAACTGTATTGCTACTGGTATGGGTCTCACACCTACAAAAGGCACCGGAGACTGGAAATCGAGGATCAATCTTCACCACTTGGATTACTTCCTTTGTTTCTTCATGTATAAGGTAAGCCTATTTTAATAGACAATAAAAAAAAGTGTAACCATGCAGACTTATCCAGGCTGTATCCAGGCTTTTCTGTATCCTTCTTGCTTTGCTTTCTTGTATATTATTTATGCTTATGCCTGCCTTGTCCAGTATACCTGTCCTGCCCAGGATTCCTTTATGCCTGTCCTTATGTTTCATTCCAGGTTTTCTCTCATTCTCTCTGCCTTGTCAGTTTGCTTCTATTTAAACTACACCCGTTTCTGTTCAGTCCTTAGTAGTGCAGTCTACAGGTATTTCCTCTGTGTCTATTCCATGTCTGTCTTTTAGATTCTATTTGTTTTTGCTTTGCTAATATCATGTCTTAGTTAGGGACTTTCCTAAAGTGGGGTACGTTGACGTGGTTGGCAAGCTAACATCTAATTGGCCAATAAGTGAACCAAACTGCCACCTTTTCCATCTATAGTGTTAGGCTAGTTCCAGTATTTATGTTTGTTCCTGTGTATGTTTCTCTTGTGTCCCTTAAGCCTGTGTCTTGTATTATTTACCCAATTCTGATTTCTGCTTTATTTTATTTCTTGCCTCTGTCCTGTAGCCCTGCACTCTGTATTTCAGTTCTGCTCTCCCTCAGTCACTTTTCTGTTTTAGCTCTGCTTGGCTGTCATTTAGTTCATTTCCTCTCCAGCCCTGGGACCTGGATATAACAGCTGCTTCACAGGGCCTGGTTGTGGCTGCAAAAGACTTTGGGTCCCAAACCTCCAAGCGATTGCAGTTACCCAACACCAGGTCCTGTGTCTCCACCCTGCAACGTAGCTCCTGATCTTGGGTGCTCAGGATCCCTTTACCATCCTGGACCCTGTGCGTTACAAAAAGGCTGGTACAAAAAGGTAGAACAGGACACAGTGAAAAAAGGACGCCTTACATGTTTCGTGCTTCAAAAGCACTTAATCATTATCATGAATTTTGTAAAGAGGTAATGCCATCTCTTTTCCTCATGCTTATACAAAGTCTTCCCAGCGCTGTCTATGTCAGTTGTCCAGTTGATGCTGTTACCTATGGGGAAATCTGTGAATGTAGAAAGTGCTGAGGGGGCAATGAAACTCTGTATAAAGTGCTGTGAGGACAATATGACACTATATAATGTACTGTGGGTGCAGTGTGAGATTGTGGATTGTACTGTAGGGGCAATGTGAATCTGTTGCATATGCTGTGGTTTAATGCGTCACTGTGCAAAGTGCTATGTGAATGCACTGGGGCAAGGTATAAAGTGCTGTGGGGTCAATGAGACACTGTGGAATGTGCTGTGAGGTATTGTAATGTGATTCTTCCATGCTATACATGATCTGTCCGTGTTCTATTGCTCCATCAATGTCCCACAGCTCCATTCTCGCTCTTGTCTCTGCTCTATTTCCCACAGCTCAATCCTCCATCTTACACAATGTCTTCCCTGATCTTTTCATGTTCCACCACTCCATTCTCCTTCCTGGCTTTGCCTGCCTATGTCTATGGTTCCATCCTCTCTCATACACTATGTCTTCTAAGCTCTGTCCATGTCCCACGACTCCGTTCTCCCTTTTGTTTCTACTCCATCAGTGTCCCACGGCTCCATTCTCCTCCTTGACTTTTGCTCTGTCCATGGTCCAGTCCAGATCTCCATTCTACCTTCTGTCTCTGCTCCTGCCATGTTCCACGTTATCTTCTTCCATTTTACACTATGTTTTTACTGCTCTAAGCATGTCCCATGGCTTCATCACCCCTCGAGTCTCTGATCTTTCCATTTCCCATGGCTCAATCATCTGTCTTACACTTAATTGATCTGTCCATGACCCACGGCTCCAGCCTCCCTCCTGTCTCTGTTCTCTCCATGTCCCAAATGACTCAATCCTCCCTTTTGTTTCTACTCCTGCTGTGTCCCATAGCATCATCATCTCTCTTACACTATATATTCCATACTTTCTCCTGTCTCTGCTCCTACCATGTCCCACGGATTAATCCTCTGTCTTACACTATGTCTTCACTGCTCTTTCCATGTCCCAAGGCTCCATCACCCCTCTTGTCTCTGATCTGTCAATGTAGCATGGCTACATTCTTTTTCCGTTCTCTGCTCTTTCCCTGTCCCACGGTTCTATCTTCTCTCTTATAATATATAATGCTAATTCTGTTCACATTCCTTCCTGTAATGTAAGAAGCACTGCTAATACACACACAGCTGCATGCATCACGTTTATGTGGCATTCTCACCACGCTTGCACTTAACACCACCGTCAATCCTGAGCAGTGCATCTTCCAATATTTACAATGGAGGAAGTGCCAGTCATGAACAATTATTTGTGTCAATTTGCAAAAATATATCACAGTGATGAAACATGCCTATTTCTATTATGCAAACACTATACATGGGTGAGCATAAAATTAGAGCATTCATAATGCACCAAGCATTTCCAGATTTAGAAAAAAATATTTGTCTTGCTATGTTGTGGAACCTGAGTCCCTCCAGATGTCCAAAAGACTACATTTCCCATACTCATCTGCCAATTTCTTAGCTAAAAAAACATTATGAAAGATGTAGTTGATCAGCAGCTGGAGGGCTGCAGGTTCCCCACCTATGGCTTTGAGTGACGTTTTATGTGTCAGTTGTTGTAATAAAGTTTATCAATTTCAATGTGTGACTATGCTCATATTGGCTGTACTGTGGATGCAGTGTGAGACTGTGCATAGTACCTGTGGGGGCAATGTGACTCTGTAGCATATGCTCTGGGGCAATGTGTCACTGTGCAAAGTGCTGTGCGAAGGCAATGTGACAATGTATAAAGTGCTATGGGGCAATGAGATACTGTGGAATGTGCTGTGGGGTATTGTGACATACATGAATCTTGTTGGCTATTAGAGGTCAGTGAGGGCAAGGGCCTCATCCTTGCTCTGTCCATGACGAACAATTTCACTCTCGCTCTTATATTATATAGTCTCTACTCTATTCATGTCCCGTGGCTTCATCCTCCCTTTTACGGTATGTATTCCTTGCTCTGCCTGATCTGTAAGTGTTCCATTGCTCCATCAATGTCCCACGGCTCCATTCTCCCTCTTGTCTCTGCGCACTGTCCCACGGCTCAATCCTCCCTTTTACACAATGTCTTCCCTGATCTTTCCATGCTCTACTGCTTCCTTCTCACTCTAGTCTCTGCTCTGTCCCTATCCAATGACTCCATCCTCCCTGTTCTACTCCATCAATGTCCCATGGCTCCATTCTCCCTCTTGTCTTTAATCTGTCCATGTTTCACATCTTCTTATACCTTCTGTCTCTGCTCCTGCCATGTCCCACAGCTTTGTCTTTCATATTACATTATGTCTTCACTGGTCTATCCATGTCCCATGGCTCAATCACCCCTCTTGTTTCTGAGTTGTCCATTTCCCATGGCTCAATTCTCCTTCTTAAACTTCCAAGATCTATACATGTCCAACGGCTCAATCCTCCTTCTTACACTTCCCTGATCTGTACATGTCCCATGTTTAAATCCTCCTTCTTACACTTCCCTGATCTGTCCGTGTGCCATGAGTCTAGCCTCCGTCTAACACTGTGTGTTCCCTGATCTGTCCATGTCCCACGGCTCCATCCTCTCTCCTGTGTATGCACTGTCCATGTCCCACGGCTCCATCTTTTCTCATGTCTCAGCTCTATCCATGTCCCACGGTTCTATCTCTCTTATAGAGTATATCATGCTAATTCTGTCCACATTCCTTCCTGTAATGTAAGGCATGAGGATGCACTGCTAATGTACACACAGCTGCATTCATCACGTTTATGTGGCATTCTCACCACGCTTACACATGACATTACTGTCAATCCTGCGCAGTGCATCTTTCAAGATTTTAAATGAAGGAAGTGCCAGTCATGAACAATTCTGTGTGTCCATTTGCAAAAATATGTCACAGTGATGGAACACGCCTGTTTTTAGTATGTAAACACTATGCATAAGTGAGCATAACATTAGAGCATGCATAATGTAGCAAGCACTACCAAATATAGAAAAAAAAATGTTTTCCTTCCAGATGTTGCAGGAGTACATTTCAAATACTCCCATACTGTTTCATTTTTGAAAGAGCATTATGGAAGATCTAGTTCATAAGCAGCTGGAAGATTCCCTAGCTGTGGCTTAGGGTGCCGTTTTAAGTGTCAGTTGGTGAAATAAAGTTTGTAAATTCAATGTGTGACTGTGTTGTTATTGGCTGTGAGAGATCATCATCTAGTTACTAGACATGTGCAAAATGAAAATTTTAGTTTCGTCTTCGTTCATTCGGACGAAAATGATATTTATTTCGTCTAATACATATGTTGTTCATTACTACATTCGTTTCGGACGAAATTTGTTCATTATTTTCATTTCGTTACATTCGTTTGTACGAATCAATTGACCTAATAGTATTCCATAAACCGAAAATCCATAAACCGAACAACGTTTGGTTTATCGATTTTCGTCATTTGGAATACATGTAATAGTACTATTGGCTTTCTATAAACAGAAACAGAGTCTCCATTCATAAAAATGTATGAATGGGGACTCTGCTTCTGTTTATAGAAAGCCAATAGTACTATTACATGCATTCCATAAGGTGAAAGTCTATAAACCGAACGTTCGGTTTATAGAATTTCGGCTTATGGAATACATGTTATCCTATTGCTATTCTACAAACCGAACGTTCGGTTTATAGAATAGCAATAGGATTACATGTATTCCATAAACCAAAAGTCTATAAACCGAACGTTCGGTTAATAGACTTTCGTCATTTGTAATGCATGTAATAGTACTATTGGCTTTCTCTAAACAGAAACAGAGTCCCCATACATAAATTTTTCTGAACGTTCGGTGTATAGACTTTTGGCTTATGGAATACATGTAATACTATGGGCTTTCTATAAACCGAAAAATTTATGAATGGGGACTCTGTTTCGGTTTATAGAAAGCCCTTAGTATTACATGTATTCCATAAGCCGAAAGTCTAAAAACCGAATGTTTGATTTAAAGACTTTCGGCTTATTAATTGCTTGTGTAGTAGTAAATGCTATGAAGTTGAACGAATGAACGAATGGTTTAATATAAACGAAAATCATTCGTCCATTCGTGCTATAGTATTGGCATTACTATAAACCGAAATAGAGTCGGTTTATAGAATGCCAATAGACTTACATGAATTCCATAAACCGAAATTCGTTCATTATGTCGGTTTATGGAATGTACTATGTATGTGTAATGCTATTGTATTCTATAAACCGACTCTATTTCGGCTAATAGAATGCCAATAGTACTACGAATGTACGAATGGACGAATGGACTAATGAACGAATGATTTTAGTTTATTCGGCTTTCGTTAGCTTAGCATTTTCGTTATTCGTTTTTCAAACGAATGAACGAAAATGCTATTTTCGGATGAAAATGCATTCGTCCGAAAACAAATGCACATGTCTACTAGTTACATTTAGTGATCTAAATCGTACAAGTCGATTTCTGGCCATCATGTCGTCACCGATGTCTTTGCCAGAAAACTAACAATCTGATGGTCACGTGTGAATTTTCATTCCTTTTTCAGTGAACTGAAGGTAAAGGAGCTGTGCTGCTCACGGCCAAAACCTGTAGGAATCTGTTTATTGGAGAGAGAGAGAGCAATATGAATAAAACGCGTGGGCAGAGGAAAGACATGATAAACTTATAAAGCAGATATCCAGGTCATTTAGAGGGAGGATATGGAGCAAGTACATAGTTTTCTTTTGCCACATTTATACTTAGAAATCAGATACACACTTCTTGTTTATATTCATGTGATGCCAGGAACAGTATATGGGCTCAGTCATCTAAACAGTGTTTTAAGAGGAAAAAAAATAACCTATCCATTAAATTACAAGACAATAAAAAAGCAGATGGGCGCGAAGGAGTGGGTACCTTAAATAAAACACACAATATAATAGTGCAATATTGCCTCTATAAATAGTATAAAAGCAGAAATAAGTGGATGCACTCACAAACAAACGTGAGTGTCAGTCAAATCAGCTGAGAACTTGTGGGTCCATAAAAACAGCTTTAATAGTTCTGAAATAAATAAAGAAATGTGCATGTGCAGGACCAGTGGGTAACATATGCTGGCCCCTAGCACTGATAAAACTCACAGAGTGGTAGATGTTAAAGTCGTTGACAAATGAAAGGACTGTGCCTGCAGTCACAAGTGGAGCTGGACTCCAAATAGATCGTGGGAGATGCAGCGCTGGAACAATAGTAGCCTCTACGCGTTTCTCCGTGTATGTCACGGCTTCATCAGGAGGAGATGAGAGAGAACTGTCAGCCTCGTTGAAAAAAACCCTTTCTTAAGTGCCTCTGAGTAATAGCCACTCCTATTTTACTGACGTCAGAGTGGCTGCGACGGAGCAAAGCGTCCTACGTTGTCATGGTAATCGTTATAGCTCCGTTGAGCTGGAAATCAGGTTCAAACAGCTGATTGAAGGGGGAACATCCTCCATTTCACAGTAACTCCGTTGAACGAGGGATCAAGTTATCACAAACAATTACAGAATAGTAAAAAGGGGAACAGCCTCCAAGTATGTTATAACATCATTCGAAAAACAGGGCATATACAGGGTGTCCGGAGAAAGGAACGATATATAAAATATAAAATATAGAATTAGTCAGACATCGAAAAATAGCCAAAAACAAGATAATTAGACCAAGAACATAATAGTTAGAACTACTTAATAGAGAGATTCTTTAAAAAAACATTCCGGTGGAACTCGTTAGGTATTTAAAACGGCCTCATTGTAGTACATAAATGCAGGAATGTATATAGCAAGAGTATGGATAAGAGTATGGATAAGAGAAACCAGGTGATGTCATTGGACACAAAAAATTGAGAAAAAAAAATTGAGAAAAAATTGTGTCTAAAATCTTTTATCAATAGGAAAGATCCTCTTATTAGCAATAATTAACTAAAAAATTAAAAAATTAATTAAGAAAATACTTAAAAAAATACTTAAAAAACTAATCATTATAAAAAGACATGATATCCAAATCTGTATTTAAACCCTTTCCGCTTTTTGTTTTTAATTCGTAGATCCACCTGGTTTCTTTTTGTGACAGGATTTTGGTTGTATTACCACCCCTCCAGTGTGGATTTATTTTTTCGATACCCAGACATAAAAATTTGTCAATAGAAAAGGATATACATTGTTTGCAATGTTTAGGGACATTTAGATTAGTTAGTCTGGGGTTGTCACTCTGGATGCCTCCCAAATGTTCGAGGACTCTTTCTTTGAATGGTCGAATAGTCCTCCCTACGTACTGAGCGCCACATGGACACTGGAGTAGATATACAACATTGCTCGAATTACAATTGATAAAATCTTTAATTTCATAGGTTTTCCCAGTAGCATGGCTGGAAAAAGTTGACGTATGTCTAGGTTGGTCCTTACACATTTTGCATGTGCCACATTTAAAAAACCCTTTTGGTTTAGTGCTTAAAAAATGTTGGGGTGTCTCCTTATTAATCCTTGGTAGAGCACTGGGAGCTAAAATTTGCTTAAAACTCCTGGCTTTTTTGAAAATTACTTTGGGGCGGTCGGGTATTTTTCCGTTAAGGTACTGATCACCTTTCAGGATAGGCCAGAATTTCTCTAGTGCTTTGGTGATAGCCCTAGCTTGAGAATTATATTGTGTGGAAAAAGAAAAGCTAAATGCATTATCATTATATGAATCCTTAGATGAAGTTTTAACTTTATTCTGTAATAGGGAAGATCTATCCAGCTGGGAAACCTTATTGATACTCTCTTCAAGGAGTTTAGATGGATACGCCTTTTCTTTGAATCTATCTTTAAGTACTGAAGTCTGTTGTATATAATCTCTTTCTGAGGTACAGTTGCGTCTCATACGGGTGAATTGTCCTTTCGGGATATTCTTTAGCCAATTAGGGTGATGCCCACTCTTAAAATCAATATACCCATTCGCATCGGTGGGTTTAAAAAAGGTTTTTGTACTAACTGATCCGTTGTGTGCATAAAGGGTTAGATCCAAGAAATCTATTTTTTCTGCGCTAATTGTAGAGGTAAACTTTAATCCTAGCTCGTTATGATTAATACTCTCTACAAACTCTTGTAGAGAGGATTCAGTCCCTTTCCAAATGATCAAAATGTCGTCTATATAGCGACGCCATAGAATAAGATTTGTTCTTAAGGTATCGTTTTCCCAAATTGCTCGTTTTTCCCAATTGGCCATGAAAATGTTAGCGTAGCTTGGGGCAAATTTTGTCCCCATAGCTGTACCGCATATCTGTAAAAAGAATTTGCGATCAAAACAAAAATAGTTATGTGTGAGAGTGAAAAAAATACAATCAATCAGAAAATCTCTTTGTGCCGGTTTAATATCAGGATCAGAATCTAGTGTATTACGAATTGCTTCTAGACCATGTTCGTGTTTGATCACAGTATAAAGGGAAGTAACATCTACTGTCGCCCATAAAAAATCTGGAGACCAACTGAAGTCTTGCATTAGTGTCAAAACTTGTTTAGTGTCCCTTAAGTAAGAGGGTGCTTGGCTTACATACTTTTGTAAGAAAGTATCGACATATTCCGAAATGTTACTCGTGAGGGAGCCTATCCCGCTCACTATAGGTCTACCGGGAGGTTTTTGCAAACCCTTATGAATTTTGGGTAGAAGGTAAAAAATTGCTAATTTGGGGTGTTCCCTATAGAGAAAAGAGTATTCATTTTTATTCAAAACCCCTTGGTTGAGGCCCTTCATTAGCATAGTCCTAGCTTCGAATTTAAATTGTAGGCCTGGGTCGCTTTTAAGCTCAATATATGTACCTTTGTCTTGGAGTTGTCTGAAAGCTTCTTCTAGGTAGTCTGCTCTGTTCATAATAACAGTAGCCCCCCCTTTGTCGGCTTGCTTGACTACGATATCATGTTTTTCTTTTAGTAACTTTAAAGTGATTGTCTCTTTTTTAGTTAGATTGGGGCGCCTATCATGTAATTGGCAAATCCTATCTAGTTCGGTGGTTAGGAGGTCTTCAAAAACCCCTATATGGTTACCTTTTTTCCCAAACTGGGTAAAATTTAGATGGTGGTTTGAGTGATGTATGAACAAAACCCTCATCAGGTCTTGCTTCCTCAGTGATTTTTTTATCCTTGTTTTTAATAAAATATCTTTTTAGTGTCAATTTCCTCATGAATTTTTGGGCATCTATAAACAATGAAAAGTTGTCGGGTTTACATAGGGGGGCAAATTTAAGTCCTTTAGAGAGTAGGTCTAACTCTTCGGTTTCTAGGGGTATACCCGAGATATTAATTACTCCATCTGTATTATTTAGTCTGATTGGATTTCTCCGTCCTCTACATCCTCTCTTTGAAAACGTCTTCTTTTTAGAGGTGTGTGTGTCAGGGGAGCAAACCGATTCCGCGTTTCTAGAGGGTACTGAGTTTTTGGCGGATATAGTCTGTCTCTTTGGGATAGCCCCTTGTCCAAAAAAGACTCCTTATCTTTAATATTAGTTCGTTGGCTATTCGGGGATGTTAGAGGGTTCCTATTTCTAAAATAAGATCTATTAGAGTTATCTGAAAAATCCCTATTCGGTTTGGATCTGAAATTGGTACGAACATACGTCTCATGCAGATTATCTGAGTTGTAACTGTTTATATTCGAACTGGTCTGTCTTGGTTTTCTGTCAAAATTATAGTTCCCTTGTTTTGATCTTATCAGAGGACTGGGGCGTTGGTATTCTCTTATGGGGGCTCCATTTAGTCTATTTTTTCTAGACCAATTGGTCTGTGAAGGGTAAATCCTCTCTATTTTCCGATCGTATTGCTGGCCATTTTTATAGTCATCTTTGTCACGTTTTAACTTTTGGTTTTTTAGTGACATGATTTTTTCGTCTAGAGCTAAAATCTTTTCTTTAATCTTATCGTTCCTTACTTCAAAAGTCTCAATATCAACAGAACTAAGGAGTTGCTCCTCCAAGTCCTTTATCTCTCCCTCAATTTTGCTCAAAGAATCTTGTTGATATTCAATCAAAATTTTCATCAAACTTATTGAGCAATTTTCCAACTGATTGTTCCATTTAGTCATAAAAGCGTTATCCTCAGTACCGAATGCTGGACTTTTTTGGATCCTCAGACCCCGGGGTACAATCCCCAATTTTATGTACTGTTCGAGGAACGTCACCTCCCACCATTTTCTGACTTCCTTCTCTGCTAGCTTTTCAAATTTGTTAAACATAGTATTACTATTAGGTCCTAGTTCTGTATCATCTGAAAAAAGACCATTAAATCTTTTGGATCTACTCTCCCTCATTTTGGAGAAAAAATCTCTAGAATATGCCATGATATTTAAAGAGTGTTACTCAAAGATATAAGTGCACAGTGCTCAAATCACACAAAAAAACGGAACAAAATTAAGTGCAAACAGAAGTGATTTGTGTAAAGTGAACCTAGTGCAAAAATAAAAGTTAGATACTTGCGGCACCACACTCACTGCAGCCTTCTGGAGCACTCCGAAATGCTCAATACACAATGACAATAAAAAAGCAGATGGGCGCGAAGGAGTGGGTACCTTAAATAAAACACACAATATAATAGTGCAATATTGCCTCTATAAATAGTATAAAAGCAGAAATAAGTGGATGCACTCACAAACAAACGTGAGTGTCAGTCAAATCAGCTGAGAACTTGTGGGTCCATAAAAACAGCTTTAATAGTTCTGAAATAAATAAAGAAATGTGCATGTGCAGGACCAGTGGGTAACATATGCTGGCCCCTAGCACTGATAAAACTCACAGAGTGGTAGATGTTAAAGTCGTTGACAAATGAAAGGACTGTGCCTGCAGTCACAAGTGGAGCTGGACTCCAAATAGATCGTGGGAGATGCAGCGCTGGAACAATAGTAGCCTCTACGCGTTTCTCCGTGTATGTCACGGCTTCATCAGGAGGAGATGAGAGAGAACTGTCAGCCTCGTTGAAAAAAACCCTTTCTTAAGTGCCTCTGAGTAATAGCCACTCCTATTTTACTGACGTCAGAGTGGCTGCGACGGAGCAAAGCGTCCTACGTTGTCATGGTAATCGTTATAGCTCCGTTGAGCTGGAAATCAGGTTCAAACAGCTGATTGAAGGGGGAACATCCTCCATTTCACAGTAACTCCGTTGAACGAGGGATCAAGTTATCACAAACAATTACAGAATAGTAAAAAGGGGAACAGCCTCCAAGTATGTTATAACATCATTCGAAAAACAGGGCATATACAGGGTGTCCGGAGAAAGGAACGATATATAAAATATAAAATATAGAATTAGTCAGACATCGAAAAATAGCCAAAAACAAGATAATTAGACCAAGAACATAATAGTTAGAACTACTTAATAGAGAGATTCTTTAAAAAAACATTCCGGTGGAACTCGTTAGGTATTTAAAACGGCCTCATTGTAGTACATAAATGCAGGAATGTATATAGCAAGAGTATGGATAAGAGTATGGATAAGAGAAACCAGGTGATGTCATTGGACACAAAAAATTGAGAAAAAAAAATTGAGAAAAAATTGTGTCTAAAATCTTTTATCAATAGGAAAGATCCTCTTATTAGCAATAATTAACTAAAAAATTAAAAAATTAATTAAGAAAATACTTAAAAAAATACTTAAAAAACTAATCATTATAAAAAGACATGATATCCAAATCTGTATTTAAACCCTTTCCGCTTTTTGTTTTTAATTCGTAGATCCACCTGGTTTCTTTTTGTGACAGGATTTTGGTTGTATTACCACCCCTCCAGTGTGGATTTATTTTTTCGATACCCAGACATAAAAATTTGTCAATAGAAAAGGATATACATT
Source organism: Pelodytes ibericus (assembly GCA_036172795.1). Lineage (NCBI taxonomy): Eukaryota > Metazoa > Chordata > Amphibia > Anura > Pelodytidae > Pelodytes > Pelodytes ibericus. The sequence goes on from CM069861.1 coordinate 190,257,494, forward strand.
GTTTGCAATGTTTAGGGACATTTAGATTAGTTAGTCTGGGGTTGTCACTCTGGATGCCTCCCAAATGTTCGAGGACTCTTTCTTTGAATGGTCGAATAGTCCTCCCTACGTACTGAGCGCCACATGGACACTGGAGTAGATATACAACATTGCTCGAATTACAATTGATAAAATCTTTAATTTCATAGGTTTTCCCAGTAGCATGGCTGGAAAAAGTTGACGTATGTCTAGGTTGGTCCTTACACATTTTGCATGTGCCACATTTAAAAAACCCTTTTGGTTTAGTGCTTAAAAAATGTTGGGGTGTCTCCTTATTAATCCTTGGTAGAGCACTGGGAGCTAAAATTTGCTTAAAACTCCTGGCTTTTTTGAAAATTACTTTGGGGCGGTCGGGTATTTTTCCGTTAAGGTACTGATCACCTTTCAGGATAGGCCAGAATTTCTCTAGTGCTTTGGTGATAGCCCTAGCTTGAGAATTATATTGTGTGGAAAAAGAAAAGCTAAATGCATTATCATTATATGAATCCTTAGATGAAGTTTTAACTTTATTCTGTAATAGGGAAGATCTATCCAGCTGGGAAACCTTATTGATACTCTCTTCAAGGAGTTTAGATGGATACGCCTTTTCTTTGAATCTATCTTTAAGTACTGAAGTCTGTTGTATATAATCTCTTTCTGAGGTACAGTTGCGTCTCATACGGGTGAATTGTCCTTTCGGGATATTCTTTAGCCAATTAGGGTGATGCCCACTCTTAAAATCAATATACCCATTCGCATCGGTGGGTTTAAAAAAGGTTTTTGTACTAACTGATCCGTTGTGTGCATAAAGGGTTAGATCCAAGAAATCTATTTTTTCTGCGCTAATTGTAGAGGTAAACTTTAATCCTAGCTCGTTATGATTAATACTCTCTACAAACTCTTGTAGAGAGGATTCAGTCCCTTTCCAAATGATCAAAATGTCGTCTATATAGCGACGCCATAGAATAAGATTTGTTCTTAAGGTATCGTTTTCCCAAATTGCTCGTTTTTCCCAATTGGCCATGAAAATGTTAGCGTAGCTTGGGGCAAATTTTGTCCCCATAGCTGTACCGCATATCTGTAAAAAGAATTTGCGATCAAAACAAAAATAGTTATGTGTGAGAGTGAAAAAAATACAATCAATCAGAAAATCTCTTTGTGCCGGTTTAATATCAGGATCAGAATCTAGTGTATTACGAATTGCTTCTAGACCATGTTCGTGTTTGATCACAGTATAAAGGGAAGTAACATCTACTGTCGCCCATAAAAAATCTGGAGACCAACTGAAGTCTTGCATTAGTGTCAAAACTTGTTTAGTGTCCCTTAAGTAAGAGGGTGCTTGGCTTACATACTTTTGTAAGAAAGTATCGACATATTCCGAAATGTTACTCGTGAGGGAGCCTATCCCGCTCACTATAGGTCTACCGGGAGGTTTTTGCAAAGAACTGCAAGCATGTGTATACATTAAGAGAAAACACGGATCTCTTAATCTACATGTTACTATTTTGCTAATACATTTGATAATTCTACTTTAACAACATAAACAATATGTAGGTGATGATGTCCCATTTAAGCTTTCCAATACCCACCCATTACATTTAATTATTCCAACCTGGATGCCATCATTCACATTATTATAGATTCACCCTGGTTACTGAGGCCAAATGGCAACCTTGTTAGTTTGTTTCTCCATAAAATCTCTCCCAAACTACAATTCTCCTTTATCTGTTTGTTGAAGTCACTAAATCCTCTTATATTGGCTTTAACAAGGACAACTACAGGCAAAAAATAAACCATACTCCCCCACCATCCTGATTTAAGTGCCTGGCAAAGTGTAGAATGAATACTGCGCATGTGAAGAGGTTTGTATATATCGAGTAGAGCTGTGACTTTGACACACCAATCTATGTATTTTAAATAGAAATGCCTTAATGAAACAAATACAAATAAATTACCTAATTGAGACATCTCTGTACAGTGTAGCTCTAGCAGTGGACGGACATGTTGTTACTCAAATTTAGAAAGCTCTATACATATGATACATAAGATTGCACATCTAATAATATCATTATATTTTCAGATCTTTATCCCAGTCATGCAGTTTTGTCCATAACTAATTCCTCACAAACAGCTGGATAATACTTGCAAACTCTGTAGAAGATCATTATCTTACCAAGTAAATTCCTTTTTCCAATTAGTTGGCGATTTCTCGCGACTCGAAAAGGAATGAAGTGACCAACGGATCATCACGTAACGAGTGTATGTACGTAAGCTGGGAAGTTGTATGTCTGTGTGTGTTAGTATAGTGTGTGTGTCTGAGAGATGTGTAATGTAAGTGTGTGCTGCAGAGAGTTGAGTAGAAGCTGCTCTGCTGTCAGATGCCTGTGTGTGAGTGGGAAGCAGGTCAGGTGAGTAATATATGCAGCTTCCATTATGACATCACTATACACATCATAAGTGTTCCGCTCACTGGGCTGACATGATAGTAAGAAAATCAGTACATTTAAATGAAGAGAAATGTGTTACACAGTGGACAAAGTTTGAGTTTTATTGCTGTGGAGTCTGTGATACACTCTTACACAATGCACATAACTGGATCACTGTGACACACTGGGTTCATGTAATGGGGGTGATGGGGGCCATGTTAAGGAGGTGATAGGTGTCATGTAATGGGGATGATGGGGGCCATATTAAGGAGGTGATGGGTGTCATGTAATGGGGATGATGGGGCCCATATTAAGGAGGTGATGGGTGTCATGTAATGGGGATGATGGGGCCATGTAATGGAGGTATTGGTGGTCATGTAATGGGGGTGATGGAAACATGTAATCGAGTGGAGAAGGCATGTTATGGGTTAATAGAGCATGTGGTGGGGACATGTAATGGTGCTGATGGGGAAATGTAAGGGGGTGATTGGGGCATGCAATGGGGGTGATGGGGGTCATTTAATGGAGGAGATAGAAGCATGCAATGGGGTGGTTGAGGCATTTAATGAGGTCAAATTATAGGGGGTCATGTAATGGGGTGATGGCGGCATGTAATGGGGTTGATGGGGCATGTAATGGTGAGGGAGGCATTTAATGGGTTGATATGGGTCATTTAATGGAGGTGGTTGGTGTGATGAAAGCATATAATGGGGTGATGGAGGCATGTAATGAGGGGATGGGGGAATATAATGGGGGGTGTTGGGGATATGTAATGGGTTAATGGAGCATGTAATGGAGACATGTAATGGGGGTTATGGGGTATGTAATGTGTATGTAATGGTGGTGATGGGGCATTGAATGTGTGTTCATGTGGGTGATGGGGAATGAAATGGGATAAAGGGGCATGACCTAACTGCACAATGTGGGTGATGTCCTGGGTTTGCATTGTGGTTATGGGGTTGTCACTGACTCATACACAATGCACATAACTGTGAGTTTTCATTATTTAGTGCTCTGTGACACACTCATACACAATAAGGGCCAGAAAATGAATAAAACATGCACTAGAAATAATAGCATACCAGCCCCATAGCATTACATATTTAATTTATTGTTCATAAAAGAGGAAGCCATGTGGTTTAAAAAAACATTTGTATGCTATTTAAAACAGCAAGTTGTATTTCTTTAGAGCTCTGTGATACACTCATACACAATGCACATTATCTCTTTAGAGCTTTGTGATACATGTTTGCAGGGGCGTTGCTAGATATACAAATGACTGGGGGCTAGAGCCCATGGGCTCTCTCACACACTCTGTCTCTCTCTCTTATATGCACACTCTCACACACACACTCTCTCTCACATATACATACCATCTCTCTCTAAAATACACCCACACCATCTCTCTCCTACACACACCATCTCTCCCACACACACTGTCTCTCTCTCTCTCTCTCTCTCTCTCTCTCACGCCATCTCTCTCACACACACACAGTGTTTCTCTCTCTCACAACCTTAAAACGAGCAGTAATGTGCAGTGTACATACATTTTATTGCTCTAGCACATTGTGATACAATCACACACCACACATTACTATACATTTTATTGCTGTAGAGCTCTGGGATAAACTTATTTGAGTTTTGTCACCTGAGGAGCTCTGGGATACATTCACACACAGTACATACACACATTGTTACATACACAGTCACAGTGTCACTTACAAACTGTCACACTGTTAGTGTCTCAAAAACAGTCTCATACACCATCATAGTGTCATATACACACATACAGTTACACAATCGCACATACAGACTCATACAGTCACACAGCAGTAAATATAGATTTTACTATTGGTATCGACCACATTACTCCCATTATGCTAAGCCAGTCTACCAAATGTGATAGAGGCTTATGTATACAACTCATAGACTACTAAAGGTGAGTTATTATGATCATGATAATTATCAACATAATTGTTTATAAAACACATTATTACAGCTAAGTTTGGCTGCTACAAAGCTTACAATCTAACGGGAGAACACCCCTTCAATTTGGCAAAGGAATACTTTCCTTCTTGAACTAACAGTCAAATTTGCAGTGAAAAATGAATATAATAATTAACTCTGAATAGCTTTAGATGGTAGGGTATCATAGGCATTGTAAATTTGCTAACAACAAATAGTAGCACTCATAACACATTGAGTTGTACACCTATGTTAAGGCTTGTAAATTTCATAATATGAGTTGTTGCCCTTGCCCAGTCCCTGCCGGAATTCAGAGTGTCAGGAACTCACATGACACAGCAGGAAGAGGGGCACTCCTTAGGAGAGGGACACTCCTGAGAGCATGAAGAGGGGCACTCCAGAGAGCAGGGAGAGGGGCACTCCTGAGAGCAGGGAGAGGGGCACTCCTTAGGAGAGGGGCACTCCTGAGAGCAGGAAGAGGTGCACTCCTTAGGAGAGGGGCACTCCTGAGACCAGGAAGAGGGGCACTACTTAGGAGAGGGGCACTCCTGATAGCAGGAAGAGGGGCACTCCTGAGAGCAGGGAGAGGGGCACTCCTGAGAGCAGGGAGAGGGGCACTCCTTAGGAGATGGGCACTCCTGAGAGCAGGAAGAAGGGCACTCCTGAGAGCAGGAAAAGGGCACTTCTTAGGAGAGAACTGGGAAAGCTCATCATGCGCTGGAAGAAAAAAAAATGACAATGACAACCCTGGAGTCTCGGGTCTAAAGTACACTTTCCCCAGAGTCTCCATTCGGGGCTTTGCAGCAGGGATTCTGGGCTGTAGCCCCAGTAGCCCACCCCTAGTGACGCCACTGCATGTTTGTGTAGATTTTTGCCAATTTTTTTAGTTCTGTAGTGATATAACTATGTAGGACACTGCTTCACTATATTTTCGATATCAATTGGAGAAAAGATTTCCTATTTATATAAGAGTATTATCTGTTATACACATATCAAGGTTATATTGACTGGTCAGAGTATCTGTAATTTGAGTGATATATAGTTCTTTTTGTCTGTTTTTATTCTGTCCCTCAATTTTTTATATCTGCCTTCTTTTTTCCAGGATAATATTCTGTCCTTTAATACAAGATGATTCTCACCTACTATCACCCCTGTACAATTTTTTTGGGGGGGATAATTTCTTCCCAACAGATTTTTATATATATGTTCATAAACACTGGTTTGTACAATTTTTACTTTCTGTGGTGGTGAAGATGTTTTTAACTTTAAAGATACAGTATAGTCCCTAAACTCAAATGGTGCAAGAAGATTATTGCTTGTATAGTGCACACAGTTTTTTCCAATGTGATTTGATGCAGGCATTGTGCATAAATCACATTTGTGCCTTGAAATTAAATTTTACTTTGCTAGTGTGGGCAGTCCTGGTTTCTTGCAAACTGCTGTAATTTCATAATTTCCTCTAGCTGTAAGTATTTAACATTTGAAGAAATGCAAAATGTAAAACATGCATTTTGAAGTACTTTGAAAGCACATTAATATGCATTAACACCTGGAAGCAGCATTTTGGGCAGACAGTCCCGTTAAGTGCTGAGTATTATTATTATTATATATTTTGCTGTCATTAGAGTTGACAGTATACCAGGCCTTTTGTCCAGGAACAGAGATGTTGAACATTTGCATTACTTTCAATAAGAGAATGCTTTGATATTTTTGTGCTGTCCAATATTTTTTTAAGGAGTCCACTATTTTAGTCAGACTCATTTGTAAATCTTATTTTCAGATACCCTCACAAAAAATGCACACTACAGTGTGTTTTAATGTTGTGGAGCTTAGTGATTCACTCATACATACCCTATCCTATGTGGCTTGCAGGGTATATATTGTTAATAAAAAAAAAACTATTGCACCATCTGTGGCTAGCAGACTATATGTGGATTCTAACTGCATTGTTCCACCGTTCGTGACTGGCAAACTATGAGCAGATTTAAACTTTACTGTACCACAATCTCTGTCTGACAAAATATATTCATATATTAACTGTATTATAGCATTGTCTGTGTAAGAGTTCATCTGTTTGTTTTTGCATGGTATGGTTTACATTTCTCCCATTGCATGTGTGCACCATGCTAACTTAATTAAATATTGACTAGCATAAAAAACTTTCCAGGGATGTTTTTCATTCTCAGTTTGGCTCTGATTATCTCTAATGTTCATGGGCGTCCATAGGGTGGGCATGGGGGTTTACTTGCCCCCCCCCCCCTCGGAAATGGGACCTGCAGCAAGGGAGCGAGAAGCTATAGGCTGCTTAGGTTACGTTAACTAGATATATGGATTATAAAAAAAAAAAAACTTTCGGACAGGGAATTACAGCAAAAAGCTTTTATTCCATTTTAAATATCCTCCATGATGTGATTTATTCATCTCTTTCAGGTCTTTACCACAGAGCAAAAAGGTGGATAACTGCAGGGTATACTTCAGGGTCCACTGATTTTGTTATTTGAGCCCTACAATTTCTGAATTTTTTAAATTATATTCTTACTTGCAAGGGTCGATGACTTTATGCTGATTTACATTTTTCTCCATTGTATTATTTCCCTCACTTAGCACTTCACCCCCTTCACCATTATCATTAATTTAACCTATTTTCCAGCTTTCCTTAGATCCCTCCTTTCATCCTATTGCTCTCTTTCCCATTCATTCTGACATCCTTTACCTTGGGATTGGCTGTATTTTTTGTATTCCCTCTACTTTATTCATGTTTCCTCTGCCTGTGCAGGAGCTGATAACTGGTAAGAAGATCATTATTTTCTAACCTGTTACATGAAAACCAAGCAGAGGGCTTGATTCTAAAATAAAAATGGTTTATAGTTAATGCTCCAGCTGTTGAGACTACATTTTCCATGATTGTCAGCCAGTGTGTTCAGCATCACGCCAAAGAGATTACTCAACAACTAGAGTGCCAAAGGTTATTGGTACTGAAGCTTCTGTGAAATGCACATCTCATGATTCTTAGCTATCCATTTGGTTGCCTGAACATCATGAGAAATGTAATAACAGCATCTGTAGTGCCAAAGGTTAGTTACAACTGCTGTGTCACTACCAAGTGTTCTTTTTTGGAACCAGGCCTTTATGACCCTTTTTATTGCCTCTAAATACCATTTTTGTAATACCTCCCAATGTTTTCTGTGCATTGCATTACAACAACTAATGTTGAAATTGATTCAAAATTGAGTCCATTGGGTCTATTGACTAAAATTTGAATTTTGAGGTCGACCTCCAAATTCTAATTTTAGTGTAATGGAACCACTTTAGTTACATAAACAACTGAATTCGACATGTCGAATTGACAAATGGACGAATTCCACTGATCAGAACAGAGGCATAAGACAGTATATTTATTGAGGATCAGTTTTCTTATCGCATAATGTTATGCAGAATAAAAATTAATCCGATATGAATAATGAATGTCTTATTACTCTGTTCTGTGGATTTCGACAGTTACATCAATTCGGCTGAATTCGACACATTTCAACACTATTTCAACTATTAGCATTACATACAATAACTGAAGCCGAAATTGAGACAAAATTTTAATTCGACATGGCTGTCAGCATCCGAATGAACGAATGGATGAATGAATTTCGTTACTTTAGGATTCGTTCATTCGGCTTTCGTTAGTTCTTCATTTTCGTTATTTGTAATTCAGACGAATGGACGAAAATGCATTAGTTCGAAAATGAATGCATGAATGCACATGTCTACTTTCTATATATCCGTATAAGGCTATCTTCTATAAAACCATAGAAAGCTACTTTCTATGAAATCATATTAAGCTACTTTATATATATCCATATAAGGCTACTTTCTATATATCCGTATAAGGTTACTTTCTATAAAACCATATAAGGCTACTTTCTGTATATCCATATACGGCTACTTTCTATATAACCATATAAGGAATGTTGAGATACCTATTTTTTTGTCATAAAATAATCACCATGAGACACAATAATTTAATTTTTACTATAACTTTTTATTTAATAAAAATAAAAAGGCCCTATAGAAGGACCCAATGACTGAAACCTCTGGACTCACAAAGAGTCATCCTTCAGCACTCAGGAGAGGAAAAACCCCCTGTGGGGGAAACCTCTGGGGAACCATGGCTGGAAGGACTGCCCTTCCCTCTGGGCGTTAAGAGGTAATTTCTTGCTTCACAAAATGAAAGAGAAAAGAAGAGAGCATCGAAGGACCTCCTCGGTCAAACAAGCCAAATGAAGATAAATCCTCCTATTCATCCTGATAATTACAGAGTGGAGCCTCCCTCAACGCCAGGCTATCCAGCCTGTATAACAAAATTCAGACAGAAGAAGAAGTTGGTTTGCGGAAGGAGCTCAAAGTTAGCAGGTATGTATAAGGTAATACAGTTTGAAGGAAGTAACAAAAAAATGGCACTCACGATATGATGGGTAAAGCCAAAAATGATGTGGTTTATTCAGTAAAAAATCCAAGATAATAAATTAATCACGCACAGCAGATCATGGGGATGCAAAAAAGGAGTGAATTAAAGCTTGATGAGTTTCGCGCTTCTAGCAGTCAGTCATAAGATGCTGTGCGTGATTAATTTATTATCTTGGATTTTTTACTGAATGAACCACATCATTTTTGGCTTTACCCATCATCTCGTGAGTGCCATTTTTTTGTTACTTTCTTCAAACTGTATTGCTACTGGTATGGGTCTCACACCTACAAAAGGCACCGGAGACTGGCAATCGAGGATCAATCTTCACCACTTGGATTACTTCCTTTCTTTCTTCATGTATAAGGTAAGCCTATTTTAATAGACAATAAAAAAGTGTAACCATGCAGACTTATCCAGGCTGTATCCAGGCTTTTCTGTATCCTTCTTGCTTTGCTTTCTTGTATATTATTTATGCTTATGCCTGCCTTGTCCAGTATACCTGTCCTGCCCAGGATTCCTTTATGCCTGTCCTTATGTTTCATTCCAGGTTTTCTCTCATTCCCTCTGCCTTGTCAGTTTGCTTCTATTTAAACTACACCCGTTTCTGTTCAGTCCTTAGTAGTGCAGTCTACAGGTATTTCCTCTGTGTCTATTCCATGTCTGTCTTTTAGATTCTATTTGTTTTTGCTTTGCTAATATTATGTCTTAGTTAGGGACTTGCCTACTGTGGGGTACGTTGACGTGGTTGGCAAGCTAACATCTAATTGGCCAATAAGTGAACCAAACTGCCACCTTTTCCATCTAGTGTTAGGCTAGTTCCAGTATTTATGTTTGTTCCTTTGTATGTTTCTCTTGTGTCCCTTAAGCCTGTGTCTTGTATTATTTACCCAATTCTGATTTCTGCTTTACTTTATGTCTTGCCTCTGTCCTGTAGCCCTGCACTCTGTATTTCAGTTCTGCTCTCCCTCAGTCACTTCTCTGTTTTAGCTCTGCTTGGCTGTCATTTAGATCATTTCCTCTCCAGCCCTGGGACCTGGATACAGCAGCTGCTTCACAGGGCCTTGTTGTGGCTGCAAAGACTTTGGGTCCCAAACCTCCAAAGGATTGCAGTTACCCAGCACCAGGTCCTGTGTCTCCACCCTGCAACGTAGCTCCTGATCTCGGGTGCTCAGGGTCCCTTTACCATCCTGGACCCTGTGCGTTGCAAGAAGGCTGGTACAAAAAGGTAGAACAGGACACAATGAAAAAAGGACGCCTTACATGTTTCGTGCTTCAAAAGCACTTAATCATTATCATGAATTTTGTAAAGAGGTAATGCCATCTCTTTTCCTCATGCTTATACAAAGTCTTCCCAGCGCTGTCCATGTCAGTTGTCCAGTTGATGCTGTTACCTATGGGGAAATCTGTGAATGTAGAAAGTGCTGAGGGGGCAATGAAAGTCTGTATAAAGTGCTGTGAGGACAATATGACACTGTATAATGTACTGTGGGTGCAGTGTGAGATTGTGGATTGTACTGTGGGGGCAATGTGAATCTCTTGCATATGCTGTGGTTTAATGCGTCACTGTGCAAAGTGCTATGTGAATGCACTGGGGCAAGGTATAAAGTGCTGTGGGGTCAATGAGATACTGGTGAATGTGTTGTGAGGTATTGTAATGTGATTCTTCCATGCTATACCTGATCTGTCCGTGTTCTATTGCTCCATCAATGTCCCACAGCTCCATTCTCGCTCTTGTCTCTGCTCTATTTCCCACAGCTCAATCCTCCCTCTTACACAATGTCTTCCCTGATCTTTTCATGTTCCACCACTCCATTCTCCTTCTTGGCTTTGCCTGCCTATGTCTACGGTTCCATCCTCTCTCATACACTATGTCTTCTAAGCTCTGTCCATGTCCCACGACTCCGTTCTCCCTTTTGTTTCTACTCCATCAGTGTCCCACGGCTCCATTCTCCTCCTTGACTTTTGCTCTGTCCATGGTCCAGTCCAGATCTCCATTCTACCTTCTGTCTCTGCTCCTGCCATGTTCCACGTTATCTTCTTCCATTTTACACTATGTTTTTACTGCTCTAAGCATGTCCCATGGCTTCATCACCCCTCGTGTCTCTGATCTTTCCATTTCCCATGGCTCAATCATCTGTCTTACACTTAATTGATCTGTCCATGTTCCATGGCTCTAGCCTCCTTCTTGTCTCTGTTTTCTCCATGTCCCAAATGACTAAATCCTCCCTTTTGTTTCTACTCCTGCTGTGTCCCATAGCATCATCATCTCTCTTACACTATATATTCCATACTTTCTCCTGTCTCTGCTGCTACCATGTCCCACGGATTAATCCTCTGTCTTACACTATGTCTTCACTGCTCTATCCATGTCCCAAGGCTCCATCACCCCTGTTGTCTCTGATCTGTCCATGTAGCATGGCTACATTCTTTTTCTGTTCTCTGCTCTTTCCATGTCCCACGGTTCTATCTTCTCTCTTATAATATATAATGCTAATTCTATCCACATTCCTTCCTGTAATGTAAGATGCACTGCTAATACACACACAGCTGTATGCATCACGTTTATGTGGCATTCTCACCACGCTTGCACTTAACATCACCGTCAATCCTGAGCAGTGCATCTTCCAATATTTACAAGGGAGGAAGTGCCAGTCATGAACAATTATTTGTGTCAATTTGCAAAAATGTATCACAGTGATGAAACATGCCTATTTCTAATATGCAAACACTATACATGGGTGAGCATAAAATTAGAGCATTCATAATGCAGCAAGCATTTCCAGATTTAGAAAAAAATATTTTTCTTGCTATGTTGTGGAACCTGAGTCCCTCCAGATGTCCAAAAGACTACATTTCCCATACTCATCTGCCAATTTCTTAGCTAAAAAAGCATTATGAAAGATGTAGTTGATCAGCAGCTGGAGTGCTGCAGGTTCCCCACCTATGGCTTTGAGTGACGTTTTATGTGTCAGTTGGTGTAATAAAGTTTTTCAATTTCAATGTGTGACTATGCTCATATTGGCTGTACTGTGGATGCAGTGTGAGACTGTGCATAGTACTTGTGGGGGCAATGTGACTCTGTAGCATATGCTCTGGGGCAATGTGTCACTGTGCAAAGTGCTGTGCGAAGGCAATGGGACAATGTATAAAGTTCTATGGGGCAATGAGATACTGTGGAATGTGCTGTGGGGTATTGTGACATACATGAATCTTGTTGGCTATTAGAGGTCAGTGAGGGCAAGGGCCTCATCCTTGCTCTGTCCATGACGAACAATTTCACTCCCGCTCTTATATTATATAGTCTCTGCTCTATTCATGTCCCGTGGCTTCATCCTCCCTTTTACGGTATGTATTCCTTGCTCTGCCTGATCTGTAAGTGTTCCATTGCTCCATCAATGTCCCACGGCTACATTCTACCTCTTGTCTCTGCGCAATCCCCCACGGCTCAATCCTAGAAAGTGCTGAGGGGGCAATGAAACTCTGTATAAAGTGCTGTGAGGACAATATGACACTATATAATGTACTGTGGATGCAGTGTGAGATTGTGGATTGTACTGTGGGGGCAATGTGAATCTCTTGCATATGCTGTGGTTTAATGCGTCACTGCGCAAAGTGCTATGTGATTGCACTGGGGCAAGGTATAAAGTGCTGTGGGGTCAATGAGATACTGTGGAATGTGCTGTGAGGTATTGTAATGTGATTCTTTCATGCTATACCTGATCTGTCCGTGTTCTATTGCTCCATCAATGTCCCACAGCTCCATTCTCGCTCTTGTCTCTGCTTTATTTCCCACAGCTCAATCCTCCCTCTTACACAATGTCTTCCCTGATCTTTCCATGCTCTACTGCTTCCTTCTCACTCTAGTCTCTGCTCTGTCCCTATCCAATGACTCCATCCTCCCTGTTCTACTCCATCAATGTCCCACGGCTCCATTCTCCCTCTTGTCTTTAATCTGTCCATGTTTCACATCTTCTTATACCTTCTGTCTCTGCTCCTGCCATGTCCCTCAGCTTTGTCTTTCATATTACATTATGTCTTCACTGGTCTATCCATGTCCCATGGCTCAATCACCCCTCTTGTTTCTGAGTTGTCCATTTCCCATGGCTCAATCCTCCTTCTTAAACTTCCAAGATCTATACATGTCCAACGGCTCAATCCTCCTTGTTACACTTCCCTGATCTGTACATGTCCGATGGCTCAATCCTCCTTCTTACACTTCCCTGATCTGTCCGTGTGCCATGAGTCTAGCCTTCGTCTAACACTGTGTCTTCACTGATCTGTCCATGTCCCATGGCTCCATCCTCTCTCCTGTGTCTGCACTGTCCATGTCCCACGGCTCCATCTTTTCTCATGTCTCAGCTCTATCCATGTCCCACGGTTCTATCCTCTCTCGTATAGAGTATATCATGCTAATTTTTTCCACATTCCTTCCTGTAATGAAAGCCATGAGGATGCACTGCTAATGTACACACAGCTGCATTCATCACGTTTATGTGGCATTCTCACCACGCTTGCACATGACATTACTGTCAATCCTGCGCAGTGCATCTTTCAAGATTTTAAATGGAGGAAGTGCCAGTCATGAACAATTCTGTGTGTCCATTTGCAAAAATATGTCAGAGTGATGGAACACGCCTGTTTTTAGTATGTAAACACTATGCATAAGTGAGCATAACATTAGAGCATGCATAATGTAGCAAGCACTACCAAATATATAGAAAAAAAAATGTTTTGCTAGCTGAATCCCTCCAGATGTTGCAGGGGTACATTTCAAATACTCCCATACTGTTTCTTTTTTTAAAGAGCATTATGGAAGATGTAGTTCATAAGCAGCTGGAAGATTCCCTAGCTGTGGCTTAGGGTGCCGTTTTAAGTGTCAGTTGGTGAATTAAAGTTTGTAAATTCAATGTGTGACTGTGTTGTTATTGGCTGTGAGAGATCATCATCTAGTTACTAGACATGTGCAAAATGACAATTTCCGTTTCGTCTTCGTTCATTCGGACGAAAATTATATTTATTTCGTCTAATACGAATTTCGTTCATTACTACATTCGTTTCGGACGAAATTCGTTCATTATTTTCGTTTCGTTACATTCGTTTGTACGAATCAATTGACCTAATAGTATTCCATAAACCGAAAATCTATAAACCGAACAATGTTTGTTTTATAGATTTTTGTCATTTGGAATACATGTAAAAGTACTATTGGCTCTCTATAAACAGAAACAGAGTCTCCATTCATAAAAAATTATGAATGGGGACTCTGTTTCTGTTTATAGAAAGCCAATAGTACTATTACATGCATTCCATAAGGTGAAAGTCTATAAACCGAACGTTCGGTTTATAGACTTTCGGCTTATGGAATACATGTAATAATATTGCTATTCTATAAACCGAACGTTCTGAACGATCGGTGTATAGACTTTCGGCTTATGGAATACATGTAATACTATGGGCTTTCTATAAACCGAACTAGAGTCCCTAGGGACTCTGTTTCGGTTTATAGAAAACCCATAGTATTACATGTATTCCATAAGCCGAAAGTCTATAAACCGAATGTTTGATTTAAAGACTTTCGGCTGATTAATTTCATGTGTAGTAGTAAATGCTATGAAGTTAAACGAGTGAGCGAATGGTTTAATATAAACGAAAATCATTCGTCCATTCGTGCTATAGTATTGGCATTACTATAAACCAAAATAGAGTCGGTTTATAGAATGCCAATAGACTTACATGCATTCCATAAACCGAAATTCGTTCATTATGTCGGTTTATGGAATGTACTATGTATGTGTAATGCTATTGTATTCTATAAACCGACTCTATTTCGGCTAATAGAATGCCAATAGTACTAATAATGGACGAAAGGACGAATGAACGAATGATTTTCGTTTATTAACCATTCGGCTTTCGTTAGCTTAGCATTTTCGTTTTTCAAACAAATGAAGGAAAATGCTATTTTTGGACGAAAATGCATTCGTCCGAAAACAATTGCACATGTCGACTAGTTACATTTAGTGATCTAAATCGTACAAGTCGATTTCTGGCCATCATGTCGTCACCGATGTCTTTGCCAGAAAACTAACAATCTGATGGTCACGTGTGAATTTTCATTCCTTTTTCAGTGAACTGAAGGTAAAGGAGCTGTGCTGCTCACGGCCAAAACCTGTAGGAATCTGTTTATTGGAGAGAGAGAGAGAGAGAGAGAGAGAGCAATATGAGTAAAACGCGTGGGCACAGGAAAGACATGATAAACTTATAAAGCAGATATCCAGGTCATTTAGAGGGAGGATATGGAGCAAGTACATAGTTTTCTTTTGCCACATTTATACTTAGCAATCAGATACACACTTCTTGTTTATACTCATGTGATGCCAGGAACAGAATATGGGCTCAGTCATCTAAACAGTGTTTGAAGAAGATAAAAAATAACCTATCTCTTAATCTACATGTTACTATTTTGCTAATACATTTGATAATTCTACTTTAACAACATAAACAATTTGTAGGTGATGATGTCCCATTTAAGCTTTCCAATACCCACCCATTGCATTTAATTATTGCAACCTGGATGCCATCATTCACCTAATTATAGATTCACCCTGGTTACTGACGCCAAATAGCAACCTTGTTAGTTTGTTTCTCCATAAAATCTCTCCAAAACTACAATTTTCCTTTATCTGTTTGTTGAAGTCACTAAATCCTCTTATATTGGCTTTAACAAGGACAACTACAGGCAAAAAATAAACCATACTCCCCCACCATCCTGATTTAAGTGCCTGGCAAAGTGTAGAATGAATACAGTGCATGTGCATAGGTTTGTATATATCGAGTAGAGCTGTCACTTTGACACACCAATCTATGTATTTTAAATAGAAATGCCTTAATGAAACAAATACAAATAAATTACCTAATTGAGACATCTCTGTACAGTGTAGCTCTAGCAGTGGACGGACATGTTGTTACTCAAATTTAGAAAGCTCTATACATATGATACATAAGATTGCACATCTAATAATATCATTATATTTTCAGATCTTTATCCCAGTCATGCAGTTTTGTCCATAACTAATTCCTGTGTTAGTATAGTGTGTGTGTCTAAGAGATGTGTAATGTAAGTATGTGCTGCAGCGAGCTGAGTAGAAGCTGCTCTGCTGTCAGATGCCTGTGTGTGAGTGGGAAGCAGGTCAGGTGAGTAATATATGCAGCTTCCATTATGACATCACCATACACATCATAAGTGTTCCGCTCTCT
The DNA here is from genome assembly GCA_036172795.1 of Pelodytes ibericus. Lineage (NCBI taxonomy): Eukaryota > Metazoa > Chordata > Amphibia > Anura > Pelodytidae > Pelodytes > Pelodytes ibericus. The sequence goes on from CM069861.1 coordinate 190,273,616, forward strand.
GGGCTGACATGATAGTAAGAAAATCAGTACATTTAAATGAAGAGAAATGTGTTACACAGTGGACAAAGTTTGAGTTTTATTGCTGTGGAGTCTGTGATACACTCTTACACAATGCACATAATTGGATCACTGTGACACACTGGGTTCAAGTAATGGGGGTGATGTGGGCCATGTTAAGGAGGTGATAGGTGTCATGTAATGGGGATGATGGGGGCCATATTAAGGAGGTGATGGGTGTCATGTAATGGGGATGATGGGGGCCATATTAAGGAGGTGATGGGTGTCATGTAATGGGGATGATGGGGCCATGTAATGGAGGTATTGGTGGTCATGTAATGGGGTCTTGGGAGTCATGTAATGGGGTGATTGAGGCATGTAATGGGGGTGATGGAAACATGTAATCGGGTGGAGAAGGCATGTTATGGGTTAATAGAGCATGTGGTGGGGACATGTAATGGGGCTGATGGGGACATGTAAGGGGGTGATTGGGGCATGCAATGGGGGTGATGGGGGTCATTTAATGGAGGAGATAGAAGCATGCAATGGGGTGGTTGAGGCATTTAATGAGGTCTAGTGATAGGGGGTCATGTAATGGGGTGATGGCGGCGTGTAATGGGGGTGATGGGGCATGTAATGGTGAGGGAGGCATTTAATGGGTTGATATGGGTAATTTAATGGAGGTGGTTGGTGTGATGAAAGCATGTAATGGGGTGATGGAGGCATGTAATGAGGGGATGGGGGAATATAATGGGGGGTGTTGGGGATATGAATTTGGTTAATGGAGCATGTGATGGAGACATGTAATGGGGGTTATGGGGTATGTAATGTGTATGTAATGGTGGTGATGGGGCATTGAATGTGTGTTCATGTTGGTGATGGGGAATGAAATGGGATAATGGGGCATGTCATAACTGCACAATGTGGGTGATGTCATGGGTTTGCATTGTGGTTATAGGGTTGTCACTGACTCATACACAATGCACATAACTGTGAGTTTTCATTATTTAGTGCTCTGTGACACACTCATACACAATAAGGACCAGAAAGGGAATAAAACATGCATTGGAAATAATAGCATACCAGCCCCATAGCATTACATAATTAATTTATTGTTCATAAAAGAGGAAGCCATGTGGTTTAAAAAAACATTTGTATGCTATTTAAAACAGAAAGTTGTGTTTCTTTAGAGCTCTGTGATACACTCATACACAATGCACATTAAATCTTTAGAGCTTTGTGATACACTCATACACAATGCACATATCTGTGAGATTTATGTCTTTAGAACTCTGTTATACACACATACACAATGCACATTACTTTTACTTATTTCTTTAGAGCTCTGTGATTCACTCATACACAATGCACATGACTGTGAGATTTATTTCTTTAGAGCTCTGTGGAACACTCATACACAATGCACATAACTGTGAGATTTATGTCTTTAGAACTCTGTTATACACACATACACAATGCACATTACTTTTACTTATTTCTTTAGAGCTCTGTGATACACTCATACACAATGCACATAACTGTGAGATTTATGTCTTTAGAACTCTGTGATACATTCATACACAATGCACATTACTTTGAGTTATTTCTTTAGCGCTCTGTGATACACTCATACACAATGCACATAACTGTGAGATTTAATTTCTTTAGAGCTTTGTTATACACTCATATACAATGCGCATAACTGTAAGTTATTTCTTTAGAGCTCTGTGATACATTCATACACAATGCACATTATATCTTTAGAGCTTTGTGATACACTCATACACAATGCACATGACAGTGAGATTTATTTCTTTAGAGCTCTGTGAAACACTCATACACAATGCACATAACTGTGAGATTTATGTCTTTAGAACTCTGTGATACACTCATACACAATGCACATTACTTTTACTTATTTCTTTAGAGCTCTGTGATACACTCATACACAATGCACATAACTATGAGATTTAATTTATTTAGAGCTTTGTGATACACTCATACACAATGCACATAACTGTGAGATTTAATTTCTTTAGAGCTCTGTGACACACTCATACACAATGCACATTACTTTGCGTTATTTCTTTAGAGCTCTGTGATACACTCATACACAATGCACATGACTGTGAGATTTATTTCTTTAGAGCTCTGTGAAACACTCATACACAATGCACATAACTGTGAGATTTATGTCTTTAGAACTCTGTGATACACTCATACACAATGCACATTACTTTTACTTATTTCTTTAGAGCTTTGTGATACAATCATACACAATGCACATAACTGTGAGATTTAATTTCTTTAGAGCTCTGTGGTACACTCATACACAATGCACATAACTGTGAGATTTAATTTCTTTAGAGCTTTGTTATACAATCATATACAATGCACATAACTGTAAGTTATTTCTTTAGAGCTCTGTGATACATTCATACACAATGCACATTATATCTTTAGAGCTTTGTGATACACTCATACACAATGCACATGACTGTGAGATTTATGTCTTTAGAACTCTGTGATACATTCATACACAATGCACATTACTTTGAGTTATTTCTTTAGCGCTCTGTGATACACTCATACACAATGCACATAACTGTGAGATTTAATTTCTTTAGAGCTTTGTTATACACTCATATACAATGCGCATAACTGTAAGTTATTTCTTTAGAGCTCTGTGATACATTCATACACAATGCACATTATATCTTTAGAGCTTTGTGATACACTCATACACAATGCACATGACAGTGAGATGTATTTCTTTAGAGCTCTGTGAAACACTCATACACAATGCACATAACTGTGAGATTTATGTCTTTAGAACTCTGTGATACACTCATACACAATGCACATTACTTTTACTTATTTCTTTAGAGCTCTGTGATACACTCATACACAATGCACATAACTGTGAGATTTAATTTCTTTAGAGCTCTGTGACACACTCATACACAATGCACATTACTTTGCGTTATTTCTTTAGAGCTCTGTGATACACTCATACACAATGCACATGACTGTGAGATTTATTTCTTTAGAGCTCTGTGAAACACTCATACACAATGCACATAACTGTGAGATTTATGTCTTTAGAACTCTGTTATACACACATACACAATGCACATTACTTTTACTTATTTCTTTAGAGCTCTGTGATACACTCATACACAATGCACATGACTGTGAGATTTATTTCTTTAGAGCTCTGTGAAACACTCATACACAATGCACATAACTGTGAGATTTATGTCTTTAGAACTCTGTGATACATTCATACACAATGTACATTTCTTTGAGTTATTTCTTTAGCGCTCTGTGATACACTCATATACAATGCACATAACTGTAAGTTATTTCTTTAGAGCTCTGTGATACATTCATACACAATGCACATTATATCTTTAGAGCTTTGTGATACACTCATACACAATGCACATGACAGTGAGATTTATTTCTTTAGAGCTCTGTGAAACACTCATACACAATGCACATAACTGTGAGATTTATGTCTTTAGAACTCTGTGATACACTCATACACAATGCACATTACTTTTACTTATTTCTTTAGAGCTCTGTGATACACTCATACACAATGCACATAACTATAAGATTTAATTTATTTAGAGCTTTGTGATACACTCATACACAATGCACATAACTGTGAGATTTAATTTCTTTAGAGCTCTGTGACACACTCATACACAATGCACATTACTTTGCGTTATTTCTTTAGAGCTCTGTGAAACACTCATACACAATGCACATAACTGTGAGATCTTTGTCTTTAGAACTCTGTGATACACTCATACACAATGCACATTACTTTTACTTATTTCTTTAGAGCTTTGTGATACAATCATACACAATGCACATAACTGTGAGATTTAATTTCTTTAGAGCTCTGTGGTACACTCATACACAATGCACATAACTGTGAGATTTAATTTCTTTAGAGCTTTGTTATACAATCATATACAATGCACATAACTGTAAGTTATTTCTTTAGAGCTCTGTGATACATTCATACACAATGCACATTATATCTTTAGAGCTTTGTGATACACTCATACACAATGCACATGACTGTGAGATTTATGTCTTTAGAACTCTGTTATACACACATACACAATGCACATTACGTTTACTTATTTCTTTAGAGCTCTGTGATACACTCATACACAATGCACATGACTGTGAGATTTATTTCTTTAGAGCTCTGTGAAACACTCATACACAATGCACATAACTGTGAGATTTATGTCTTTAGAACTCTGTTATACACACATACACAATGCACATTACTTTTACTTCTTTCTTTAGAGCTCTGTGATACACTCATACACAATGCACATGACTGTGAGATTTATTTCTTTAGAGCTCTGTGAAACACTCATACACAATGCACATAACTGTGAGATTTATGTATTTAGAACTCTATGATACATTCATACACAATGCACATTACTTTGAGTTATTTCTTTAGCGCTCTGTGATACACTCATACACAATGCACATAACTGTGAGATTTAATTTCTTTAGAGCTTTGTTATACACTCATATACAATGCACATAACTGTAAGTTATTTCTTTAGAGCTCTGTGATACATTCATACACAATGCACATTATATCTTTAGAGCTCTGTGAAACACTCATACACAATGCACATAACTGTGAGATTTATGTGTTTAGAACTCTGTGATACACTCATACACAATGCACATTACTTTTACTTATTTCTTTAGAGCTCTGTGATACACTCAATGCACATAACTATGAGATTTAATTTATTTAGAGCTTTGTGATACACTCATGCACAATGCACATAACTGTGAGATTTAATTTCTTTAGAGCTCTGTGACACACTCATACACAATGCACATTACTTTGCGTTATTTCTTTAGAGCTCTGTGATACACTCATACACAATGCACATGACAGTGAGATTTATTTCTTTAGAGCTCTGTGAAACACTCATACACAATGCACATAACTGTGAGATTTATGTCTTTAGAACTCTGTGATACACTCATACACAATGCACATTACTTTTACTTATTTCTTTAGAGCTCTGTGATACACTCATACACAATGCACATAACTGTGAGATTTAATTTATTTAGAGCTTTGTGATACACTCATACACAATGCACATAACTGTGAGATTTAATTTCTTTAGAGCTCTGTGATACACTCATACACAATGCACAGAACTGTAAGTTATTTCTTTAGAGCTCTGTGAAACATTCATACACAATGCACATTATTTCTTTAGAGCTCTGTGATACACTCATACAAAATGCACATAACTGTGAGATTTATGTCTTTAGAACTCTGTTATACACTCATACACAATGCACATAACTGTGAGATTTATGTCTTTAGAACTCTGTTATACACACATACACAATGCACATTACTTTTACTTATTTCTTTAGAGCTCTGTGATACACTCATACACAATGCACATGACTGTGAGATTTATTTCTTTAGAGCTCTGTGAAACACTCATACACAATGCACATAACTGTGAGATTTATGTCTTTAGAACTCTGTGATACATTCATACACAATGCACATTACTTTGAGTTATTTCTTTAGCGCTCTGTGATACACTCATACACAATGCACATAACTGTGAGATTTAATTTCTTTAGAGCTTTGTTATACACTAATATACAATGCACATAACTGTAAGTTATTTCTTTAGAGCTCTGTGATACATTCATACACAATGCACATTATATCTTCAGAGCTTTGTGATACACTCATACACAATGCACATGACAGTGAGATTTATTTCTTTAGAGCTCTGTGAAACACTCATACAAAATGCACATAACTGTGAGATTTATGTCTTTAGAACTCTGTGATACACTCATACACAATGCACATTACTTTTACTTATTTCTTTAGAGCTCTGTGATACACTCATACACAATGCACATAACTGTGAGATTTAATTTCTTTAGAGCTCTGTGACACACTCATACACAATGCACATTACTTTGCGTTATTTCTTTAGAGCTCTGTGATATACTCATACACAATGCACATGACTGTGAGATTTATTTCTTTAGAGCTCTGTGAAACACTCATACACAATGCACATAACTGTGAGATTTATGTCTTTAGAACTCTGTGATACACTCATACACAATGCACATTACTTTTACTTATTTCTTTAGAGCTCTGTGATACAATCATACACAATGCACATAACTGTGAGATTTAATTTCTTTAGAGCTCTGTGGTACACTCAGACACAATGTACATAACTGTGAGATTTAATTTCTTTAGAGCTTTGTTATACACTCATATACAATGCACATAACTGTAAGTTATTTCTTTAGAGCTCTGTGATACATTCATACACAATGCCATTATATCTTTAGAGCTTTGTGATACACTCATACACAATGCACATGACTGTGAGATTTATTTCTTTAGAGCTCTGTGAAACACTCATACACAATGCACATAACTGTGAGATTTATGTCTTTAGAACTCTGTGATACACTCATACACAATGCACATTACTTTTACTTATTTCTTTAGAGCTCTGTGATACACTCATACACAATGCACATAACTGTGAGATTTAATTTATTTAGAGCTTTGTGATACACTCATACACAATGCACATAACTGTGAGATTTAATTTCTTTAGAGCTCTGTGATACACTCATACACAATGCACAGAACTGTAAGTTATTTCTTTAGAGCTCTGTGAAACATTCATACACAATGCACATTATTTCTTTAGATCTCTGTGATACACTCATACACAATGCTCATTACTTTGCGTTATTTCTTTAGAGCTCTGTGATACACTCATACACAATGCACATAACTGTGAGATTTATGTCTTTAGAGCTTTGTGATACACTCATACACAATGCACATAACTGTGAGATTTAATTTCTTTAGAGCTCTGTGATACACTCATACACAATGCACATGACTGTGAGATTTATTTCTTTAGAGCTCTGTGATACACTCATACACAATGCACATAACTGTGAGATTTATGTCTTTAGAACTCTGTGATACATTCATACACAATGCACATTACTTTGAGTTATTTCTTTAGCGCTCTGTGATACACTCATACACAATGCACATAACTGTGAGATTTAATTTCTTTAGAGCTTTGTTATACACTAATATACAATGCACATAACTGTAAGTTATTTCTTTAGAGCTCTGTGATACATTCATACACAATGCACATTATATCTTTAGAGCTTTGTGATACACTCATACACAATGCACATGACAGTGAGATTTATTTCTTTAGAGCTCTGTGAAACACTCATACAAAATGCACATAACTGTGAGATTTATGTCTTTAGAACTCTGTGATACACTCATACACAATGCACATTACTTTTACTTATTTCTTTAGAGCTCTGTGATACACTCATACACAATGCACATAACTATGAGATTTAATTTATTTAGAGCTTTGTGATACACTCATACACAATGCACATAACTGTGAGATTTAATTTCTTTAGAGCTCTGTGACACACTCATACACAATGCACATTACTTTGCGTTATTTCTTTAGAGCTCTGTGATACACTCATACACAATGCACATGACTGTGAGATTTATTTCTTTAGAGCTCTGTGAAACACTCATACACAATGCTCATTACTTTGCGTTATTTCTTTAGAGCTCTGTGATACACTCATACACACTGCACATAACTGTGAGATTTATGTCTTTAGAGCTTTGTGATACACTCATACCCAATGCACATTACTTTTACTTATTTCTTTAGAGCTCTGTGATACAATCATACACAATGCACATAACTGTGAGATTTAATTTCTTTAGAGCTCTGTGGTACACTCAGACACAATGTACATAACTGTGAGATTTAATTTCTTTAGAGCTTTGTTATACACTCATATACAATGCACATAACTGTAAGTTATTTCTTTAGAGCTCTGTGATACATTCATACACAATGCCATTATATCTTTAGAGCTTTGTGATACACTCATACACAATGCACATGACTGTGAGATTTATTTCTTTAGAGCTCTGTGAAACACTCATACACAATGCACATAACTGTGAGATTTATGTCTTTAGAACTCTGTGATACACTCATACACAATGCACATTACTTTTACTTATTTCTTTAGAGCTCTGTGATACACTCATACACAATGCACATAACTGTGAGATTTAATTTATTTAGAGCTTTGTGATACACTCATACACAATGCACATAACTGTGAGATTTAATTTCTTTAGAGCTCTGTGATACACTCATACACAATGCACAGAACTGTAAGTTATTTCTTTAGAGCTCTGTGAAACATTCATACACAATGCACATTATTTCTTTAGATCTCTGTGATACACTCATACACAATGCTCATTACTTTGCGTTATTTCTTTAGAGCTCTGTGATACACTCATACACAATGCACATAACTGTGAGATTTATGTCTTTAGAGCTTTGTGATACACTCATACCCAATGCACATAACTGTGAGATTTAATTTCTTTAGAGCTCTGTGATACACTCATACACAATGCACATGACTGTGAGATTTATTTCTTTAGAGCTCTGTGAAACACTCATACACAATGCACATAACTGTGAGATTTATGTCTTTAGAACTCTGTGATACATTCATACACAATGCACATTACTTTGAGTTATTTCTTTAGCGCTCTGTGATACACTCATACACAATGCACATAGCTGTGAGATTTAATTTCTTTAGAGCTTTGTTATACACTAATATACAATGCACATAACTGTAAGTTATTTCTTTAGAGCTCTGTGATACATTCATACACAATGCACATTATATCTTTAGAGCTTTGTGATACACTCATACACAATGCACATGACAGTGAGATTTATTTCTTTAGAGCTCTGTGAAACACTCATACAAAATGCACATAACTGTGAGATTTATGTCTTTAGAACTCTGTGATACACTCATACACAATGCACATTACTTTTACTTATTTCTTTAGAGCTCTGTGATACACTCATACACAATGCACATAACTATGAGATTTAATTTATTTAGAGCTTTGTGATACACTCATACACAATGCACATAACTGTGAGATTTAATTTCTTTAGAGCTCTGTGACACACTCATACACAATGCACATTACTTTGCGTTATTTCTTTACAGCTCTGTGATACACTCATACACAATGCACATGACTGTGAGATTTATTTCTTTAGAGCTCTGTGATACACTCATACACACTGCACATAACTGTGAGATTTATGTCTTTAGAGCTTTGTGATACACTCATACCCAATGCACATTACTTTTACTTATTTCTTTAGAGCTCTGTGATACAATCATACACAATGCACATAACTGTGAGATTTAATTTCTTTAGAGCTCTGTGGTACACTCAGACACAATGTACATAACTGTGAGATTTAATTTCTTTAGAGCTTTGTTATACACTCATATACAATGCACATAACTGTAAGTTATTTCTTTAGAGCTCTGTGATACATTCATACACAATGCCATTATATCTTTAGAGCTTTGTGATACACTCATACACAATGCACATGACTGTGAGATTTATTTCTTTAGAGCTCTGTGAAACACTCATACACAATGCACATAACTGTGAGATTTATGTCTTTAGAACTCTGTGATACACTCATACACAATGCACATTACTTTTACTTATTTCTTTAGAGCTCTGTGATACACTCATACACAATGCACATAACTGTGAGATTTAATTTATTTAGAGCTTTGTGATACACTCATACACAATGCACATAACTGTGAGATTTAATTTCTTTAGAGCTCTGTGATACACTCATACACAATGCACAGAACTGTAAGTAATTTCTTTAGAGCTCTGTGAAACATTCATACACAATGCACATTATTTCTTTAGATCTCTGTGATACACTCATACACAATGCTCATTACTTTGCGTTATTTCTTTAGAGCTCTGTGATACACTCATACACAATGCACATAACTGTGAGATTTATGTCTTTAGAGCTTTGTGATACACTCATACCCAATGCACATAACTGTGAGATTTAATTTCTTTAGAGCTCTGTGATACACTCATACACAATGCACATGACTGTGAGATTTATTTCTTTAGAGCTCTGTGAAACACTCATACACAATGCACATAACTGTGAGATTTATGTCTTTAGAACTCTGTGATACATTCATACACAATGCACATTACTTTGAGTTATTTCTTTAGCGCTCTGTGATACACTCATACACAATGCACATAGCTGTGAGATTTAATTTCTTTAGAGCTTTGTTATACACTAATATACAATGCACATAACTGTAAGTTATTTCTTTAGAGCTCTGTGATACATTCATACACAATGCACATTATATCTTTAGAGCTTTGTGATACACTCATACACAATGCACATGACAGTGAGATTTATTTCTTTAGAGCTCTGTGAAACACTCATACAAAATGCACATAACTGTGAGATTTATGTCTTTAGAACTCTGTGATACACTCATACACAATGCACATTACTTTTACTTATTTCTTTAGAGCTCTGTGATACACTCATACACAATGCACATAACTATGAGATTTAATTTATTTAGAGCTTTGTGATACACTCATACACAATGCACATAACTGTGAGATTTAATTTCTTTAGAGCTCTGTGACACACTCATACACAATGCACATTACTTTGCGTTATTTCTTTACAGCTCTGTGATACACTCATACACAATGCACATGACTGTGAGATTTATTTCTTTAGAGCTCTGTGAAACACTCATACACAATGCACATAACTGTGAGATTTATGTCTTTAGAACTCTGTGATACACTCATACACAATGCACATTACTTTTACTTATTTCTTTAGAGCTCTGTGATACACTCATACACAATGCACATAACTATGAGATTTAATTTATTTAGAGCTTTGTGATACACTCATACACAATGCACATAACTGTGAGATTTAATTTCTTTAGAGCTCTGTGACACACTCATACACAATGCACATTACTTTGCGTTATTTCTTTAGAGCTCTGTGATACACTCATACACAATGCACATGACTGTGAGATTTATTTCTTTAGAGCTCTGTGATACACTCATACACACTGCACATAACTGTGAGATTTATGTCTTTAGAGCTTTGTGATACACTCATACCCAATGCACATTACTTTTACTTATTTCTTTAGAGCTCTGTGATACAATCATACACAATGCACATAACTGTGAGATTTAATTTCTTTAGAGCTCTGTGGTACACTCAGACACAATGTACATAACTGTGAGATTTAATTTCTTTAGAGCTTTGTTATACACTCATATACAATGCACATAACTGTAAGTTATTTCTTTAGAGCTCTGTGATACATTCATACACAATGCCATTATATCTTTAGAGCTTTGTGATACACTCATACACAATGCACATGACTGTGAGATTTATTTCTTTAGAGCTCTGTGAAACACTCATACACAATGCACATAACTGTGAGATTTATGTCTTTAGAACTCTGTGATACACTCATACACAATGCACATTACTTTTACTTATTTATTTAGAGCTCTGTGATACACTCATACACAATGCACATAACTGTGAGATTTAATTTATTTAGAGCTTTGTGATACACTCATACACAATGCCCATAACTTTGAGATTTAATTTCTTTAGAGCTCTGTGATACACTCATACACAATGCACAGAACTGTAAGTTATTTCTTTAGAGCTCTGTGAAACATTCATACACAATGCACATTATTTCTTTAGATCTCTGTGATACACTCATACACAATGCTCATTACTTTGCGTTATTTCTTTAGAGCTCTGTGATACACTCATACACAATGCACATAACTGTGAGATTTATGTCTTTAGAGCTTTGTGATACACTCATACCCAATGCACATAACTGTGAGATTTAATTTCTTTAGAGCTCTGTGATACACTCATACACAATGCACATGACTGTGAGATTTATTTCTTTAGAGCTCTGTGAAACACTCATACACAATGCACATAACTGTGAGATTTATGTCTTTAGAACTCTGTGATACATTCATACACAATGCACATTACTTTGAGTTATTTCTTTAGCGCTCTGTGATACACTCATACACAATGCACATAGCTGTGAGATTTAATTTCTTTAGAGCTTTGTTATACACTAATATACAATGCACATAACTGTAAGTTATTTCTTTAGAGCTCTGTGATACATTCATACACAATGCACATTATATCTTTAGAGCTTTGTGATACACTCATACACAATGCACATGACAGTGAGATTTATTTCTTTAGAGCTCTGTGAAACACTCATACAAAATGCACATAACTGTGAGATTTATGTCTTTAGAACTCTGTGATACACTCATACACAATGCACATTACTTTTACTTATTTCTTTAGAGCTCTGTAATACACTCATACACAATGCACATAACTATGAGATTTAATTTATTTAGAGCTTTGTGATACACTCATACACAATGCACATAACTGTGAGATTTAATTTCTTTAGAGCTCTGTGACACACTCATACACAATGCACATTACTTTGCGTTATTTCTTTACAGCTCTGTGATACACTCATACACAATGCACATGACTGTGAGATTTATTTCTTTAGAGCTCTGTGAAACACTCATACACAATGCACATAACTGTGAGATTTATGTCTTTAGAACTCTGTGATACACTCATACACAATGCACATTACTTTTACTTATTTCTTTAGAGCTCTGTGATACACTCATACACAATGCACATAACTATGAGATTTAATTTATTTAGAGCTTTGTGATACACTCATACACAATGCACATAACTGTGAGATTTAATTTCTTTAGAGCTCTGTGACACACTCATACACAATGCACATTACTTTGCGTTATTTCTTTAGAGCTCTGTGATACACTCATACACAATGCACATGACTGTGAGATTTATTTCTTTAGAGCTCTGTGATACACTCATACACACTGCACATAACTGTGAGATTTATGTCTTTAGAGCTTTGTGATACACTCATACACAATGCACATTAAATCTTTAGAGCTTTGTGATACACTCATACACAATGCACATATCTGTGAGATTTATGTCTTTAGAACTCTGTTATACACACATACACAATGCACATTACTTTTACTTATTTCTTTAGAGCTCTGTGATTCACTCATACACAATGCACATGACTGTGAGATTTATTTCTTTAGAGCTCTGTGGAACACTCATACACAATGCACATAACTGTGAGATTTATGTCTTTAGAACTCTGTTATACACACATACACAATGCACATTACTTTTACTTATTTCTTTAGAGCTCTGTGATACACTCATACACAATGCACATAACTGTGAGATTTATGTCTTTAGAACTCTGTGATACATTCATACACAATGCACATTACTTTGAGTTATTTCTTTAGCGCTCTGTGATACACTCATACACAATGCACATAACTGTGAGATTTAATTTCTTTAGAGCTTTGTTATACACTCATATACAATGCGCATAACTGTAAGTTATTTCTTTAGAGCTCTGTGATACATTCATACACAATGCACATTATATCTTTAGAGCTTTGTGATACACTCATACACAATGCACATGACAGTGAGATTTATTTCTTTAGAGCTCTGTGAAACACTCATACACAATGCACATAACTGTGAGATTTATGTCTTTAGAACTCTGTGATACACTCATACACAATGCACATTACTTTTACTTATTTCTTTAGAGCTCTGTGATACACTCATACACAATGCACATAACTATGAGATTTAATTTATTTAGAGCTTTGTGATACACTCATACACAATGCACATAACTGTGAGATTTAATTTCTTTAGAGCTCTGTGACACACTCATACACAATGCACATTACTTTGCGTTATTTCTTTAGAGCTCTGTGATACACTCATACACAATGCACATGACTGTGAGATTTATTTCTTTAGAGCTCTGTGAAACACTCATACACAATGCACATAACTGTGAGATTTATGTCTTTAGAACTCTGTGATACACTCATACACAATGCACATTACTTTTACTTATTTCTTTAGAGCTTTGTGATACAATCATACACAATGCACATAACTGTGAGATTTAATTTCTTTAGAGCTCTGTGGTACACTCATACACAATGCACATAACTGTGAGATTTAATTTCTTTAGAGCTTTGTTATACAATCATATACAATGCACATAACTGTAAGTTATTTCTTTAGAGCTCTGTGATACATTCATACACAATGCACATTATATCTTTAGAGCTTTGTGATACACTCATACACAATGCACATGACTGTGAGATTTATGTCTTTAGAACTCTGTGATACATTCATACACAATGCACATTACTTTGAGTTATTTCTTTAGCGCTCTGTGATACACTCATACACAATGCACATAACTGTGAGATTTAATTTCTTTAGAGCTTTGTTATACACTCATATACAATGCGCATAACTGTAAGTTATTTCTTTAGAGCTCTGTGATACATTCATACACAATGCACATTATATCTTTAGAGCTTTGTGATACACTCATACACAATGCACATGACAGTGAGATGTATTTCTTTAGAGCTCTGTGAAACACTCATACACAATGCACATAACTGTGAGATTTATGTCTTTAGAACTCTGTGATACACTCATACACAATGCACATTACTTTTACTTATTTCTTTAGAGCTCTGTGATACACTCATACACAATGCACATAACTGTGAGATTTAATTTCTTTAGAGCTCTGTGACACACTCATACACAATGCACATTACTTTGCGTTATTTCTTTAGAGCTCTGTGATACACTCATACACAATGCACATGACTGTGAGATTTATTTCTTTAGAGCTCTGTGAAACACTCATACACAATGCACATAACTGTGAGATTTATGTCTTTAGAACTCTGTTATACACACATACACAATGCACATTACTTTTACTTATTTCTTTAGAGCTCTGTGATACACTCATACACAATGCACATGACTGTGAGATTTATTTCTTTAGAGCTCTGTGAAACACTCATACACAATGCACATAACTGTGAGATTTATGTCTTTAGAACTCTGTGATACATTCATACACAATGTACATTTCTTTGAGTTATTTCTTTAGCGCTCTGTGATACACTCATATACAATGCACATAACTGTAAGTTATTTCTTTAGAGCTCTGTGATACATTCATACACAATGCACATTATATCTTTAGAGCTTTGTGATACACTCATACACAATGCACATGACAGTGAGATTTATTTCTTTAGAGCTCTGTGAAACACTCATACACAATGCACATAACTGTGAGATTTATGTCTTTAGAACTCTGTGATACACTCATACACAATGCACATTACTTTTACTTATTTCTTTAGAGCTCTGTGATACACTCATACACAATGCACATAACTATAAGATTTAATTTATTTAGAGCTTTGTGATACACTCATACACAATGCACATAACTGTGAGATTTAATTTCTTTAGAGCTCTGTGACACACTCATACACAATGCACATTACTTTGCGTTATTTCTTTAGAGCTCTGTGAAACACTCATACACAATGCACATAACTGTGAGATCTTTGTCTTTAGAACTCTGTGATACACTCATACACAATGCACATTACTTTTACTTATTTCTTTAGAGCTTTGTGATACAATCATACACAATGCACATAACTGTGAGATTTAATTTCTTTAGAGCTCTGTGGTACACTCATACACAATGCACATAACTGTGAGATTTAATTTCTTTAGAGCTTTGTTATACAATCATATACAATGCACATAACTGTAAGTTATTTCTTTAGAGCTCTGTGATACATTCATACACAATGCACATTATATCTTTAGAGCTTTGTGATACACTCATACACAATGCACATGACTGTGAGATTTATGTCTTTAGAACTCTGTTATACACACATACACAATGCACATTACGTTTACTTATTTCTTTAGAGCTCTGTGATACACTCATACACAATGCACATGACTGTGAGATTTATTTCTTTAGAGCTCTGTGAAACACTCATACACAATGCACATAACTGTGAGATTTATGTCTTTAGAACTCTGTTATACACACATACACAATGCACATTACTTTTACTTCTTTCTTTAGAGCTCTGTGATACACTCATACACAATGCACATGACTGTGAGATTTATTTCTTTAGAGCTCTGTGAAACACTCATACACAATGCACATAACTGTGAGATTTATGTATTTAGAACTCTATGATACATTCATACACAATGCACATTACTTTGAGTTATTTCTTTAGCGCTCTGTGATACACTCATACACAATGCACATAACTGTGAGATTTAATTTCTTTAGAGCTTTGTTATACACTCATATACAATGCACATAACTGTAAGTTATTTCTTTAGAGCTCTGTGATACATTCATACACAATGCACATTATATCTTTAGAGCTCTGTGAAACACTCATACACAATGCACATAACTGTGAGATTTATGTGTTTAGAACTCTGTGATACACTCATACACAATGCACATTACTTTTACTTATTTCTTTAGAGCTCTGTGATACACTCAATGCACATAACTATGAGATTTAATTTATTTAGAGCTTTGTGATACACTCATGCACAATGCACATAACTGTGAGATTTAATTTCTTTAGAGCTCTGTGACACACTCATACACAATGCACATTACTTTGCGTTATTTCTTTAGAGCTCTGTGATACACTCATACACAATGCACATGACAGTGAGATTTATTTCTTTAGAGCTCTGTGAAACACTCATACACAATGCACATAACTGTGAGATTTATGTCTTTAGAACTCTGTGATACACTCATACACAATGCACATTACTTTTACTTATTTCTTTAGAGCTCTGTGATACACTCATACACAATGCACATAACTGTGAGATTTAATTTATTTAGAGCTTTGTGATACACTCATACACAATGCACATAACTGTGAGATTTAATTTCTTTAGAGCTCTGTGATACACTCATACACAATGCACAGAACTGTAAGTTATTTCTTTAGAGCTCTGTGAAACATTCATACACAATGCACATTATTTCTTTAGAGCTCTGTGATACACTCATACAAAATGCACATAACTGTGAGATTTATGTCTTTAGAACTCTGTTATACACTCATACACAATGCACATAACTGTGAGATTTATGTCTTTAGAACTCTGTTATACACACATACACAATGCACATTACTTTTACTTATTTCTTTAGAGCTCTGTGATACACTCATACACAATGCACATGACTGTGAGATTTATTTCTTTAGAGCTCTGTGAAACACTCATACACAATGCACATAACTGTGAGATTTATGTCTTTAGAACTCTGTGATACATTCATACACAATGCACATTACTTTGAGTTATTTCTTTAGCGCTCTGTGATACACTCATACACAATGCACATAACTGTGAGATTTAATTTCTTTAGAGCTTTGTTATACACTAATATACAATGCACATAACTGTAAGTTATTTCTTTAGAGCTCTGTGATACATTCATACACAATGCACATTATATCTTCAGAGCTTTGTGATACACTCATACACAATGCACATGACAGTGAGATTTATTTCTTTAGAGCTCTGTGAAACACTCATACAAAATGCACATAACTGTGAGATTTATGTCTTTAGAACTCTGTGATACACTCATACACAATGCACATTACTTTTACTTATTTCTTTAGAGCTCTGTGATACACTCATACACAATGCACATAACTGTGAGATTTAATTTCTTTAGAGCTCTGTGACACACTCATACACAATGCACATTACTTTGCGTTATTTCTTTAGAGCTCTGTGATATACTCATACACAATGCACATGACTGTGAGATTTATTTCTTTAGAGCTCTGTGAAACACTCATACACAATGCACATAACTGTGAGATTTATGTCTTTAGAACTCTGTGATACACTCATACACAATGCACATTACTTTTACTTATTTCTTTAGAGCTCTGTGATACAATCATACACAATGCACATAACTGTGAGATTTAATTTCTTTAGAGCTCTGTGGTACACTCAGACACAATGTACATAACTGTGAGATTTAATTTCTTTAGAGCTTTGTTATACACTCATATACAATGCACATAACTGTAAGTTATTTCTTTAGAGCTCTGTGATACATTCATACACAATGCCATTATATCTTTAGAGCTTTGTGATACACTCATACACAATGCACATGACTGTGAGATTTATTTCTTTAGAGCTCTGTGAAACACTCATACACAATGCACATAACTGTGAGATTTATGTCTTTAGAACTCTGTGATACACTCATACACAATGCACATTACTTTTACTTATTTCTTTAGAGCTCTGTGATACACTCATACACAATGCACATAACTGTGAGATTTAATTTATTTAGAGCTTTGTGATACACTCATACACAATGCACATAACTGTGAGATTTAATTTCTTTAGAGCTCTGTGATACACTCATACACAATGCACAGAACTGTAAGTTATTTCTTTAGAGCTCTGTGAAACATTCATACACAATGCACATTATTTCTTTAGATCTCTGTGATACACTCATACACAATGCTCATTACTTTGCGTTATTTCTTTAGAGCTCTGTGATACACTCATACACAATGCACATAACTGTGAGATTTATGTCTTTAGAGCTTTGTGATACACTCATACACAATGCACATAACTGTGAGATTTAATTTCTTTAGAGCTCTGTGATACACTCATACACAATGCACATGACTGTGAGATTTATTTCTTTAGAGCTCTGTGATACACTCATACACAATGCACATAACTGTGAGATTTATGTCTTTAGAACTCTGTGATACATTCATACACAATGCACATTACTTTGAGTTATTTCTTTAGCGCTCTGTGATACACTCATACACAATGCACATAACTGTGAGATTTAATTTCTTTAGAGCTTTGTTATACACTAATATACAATGCACATAACTGTAAGTTATTTCTTTAGAGCTCTGTGATACATTCATACACAATGCACATTATATCTTTAGAGCTTTGTGATACACTCATACACAATGCACATGACAGTGAGATTTATTTCTTTAGAGCTCTGTGAAACACTCATACAAAATGCACATAACTGTGAGATTTATGTCTTTAGAACTCTGTGATACACTCATACACAATGCACATTACTTTTACTTATTTCTTTAGAGCTCTGTGATACACTCATACACAATGCACATAACTATGAGATTTAATTTATTTAGAGCTTTGTGATACACTCATACACAATGCACATAACTGTGAGATTTAATTTCTTTAGAGCTCTGTGACACACTCATACACAATGCACATTACTTTGCGTTATTTCTTTAGAGCTCTGTGATACACTCATACACAATGCACATGACTGTGAGATTTATTTCTTTAGAGCTCTGTGAAACACTCATACACAATGCTCATTACTTTGCGTTATTTCTTTAGAGCTCTGTGATACACTCATACACACTGCACATAACTGTGAGATTTATGTCTTTAGAGCTTTGTGATACACTCATACCCAATGCACATTACTTTTACTTATTTCTTTAGAGCTCTGTGATACAATCATACACAATGCACATAACTGTGAGATTTAATTTCTTTAGAGCTCTGTGGTACACTCAGACACAATGTACATAACTGTGAGATTTAATTTCTTTAGAGCTTTGTTATACACTCATATACAATGCACATAACTGTAAGTTATTTCTTTAGAGCTCTGTGATACATTCATACACAATGCCATTATATCTTTAGAGCTTTGTGATACACTCATACACAATGCACATGACTGTGAGATTTATTTCTTTAGAGCTCTGTGAAACACTCATACACAATGCACATAACTGTGAGATTTATGTCTTTAGAACTCTGTGATACACTCATACACAATGCACATTACTTTTACTTATTTCTTTAGAGCTCTGTGATACACTCATACACAATGCACATAACTGTGAGATTTAATTTATTTAGAGCTTTGTGATACACTCATACACAATGCACATAACTGTGAGATTTAATTTCTTTAGAGCTCTGTGATACACTCATACACAATGCACAGAACTGTAAGTTATTTCTTTAGAGCTCTGTGAAACATTCATACACAATGCACATTATTTCTTTAGATCTCTGTGATACACTCATACACAATGCTCATTACTTTGCGTTATTTCTTTAGAGCTCTGTGATACACTCATACACAATGCACATAACTGTGAGATTTATGTCTTTAGAGCTTTGTGATACACTCATACCCAATGCACATAACTGTGAGATTTAATTTCTTTAGAGCTCTGTGATACACTCATACACAATGCACATGACTGTGAGATTTATTTCTTTAGAGCTCTGTGAAACACTCATACACAATGCACATAACTGTGAGATTTATGTCTTTAGAACTCTGTGATACATTCATACACAATGCACATTACTTTGAGTTATTTCTTTAGCGCTCTGTGATACACTCATACACAATGCACATAGCTGTGAGATTTAATTTCTTTAGAGCTTTGTTATACACTAATATACAATGCACATAACTGTAAGTTATTTCTTTAGAGCTCTGTGATACATTCATACACAATGCACATTATATCTTTAGAGCTTTGTGATACACTCATACACAATGCACATGACAGTGAGATTTATTTCTTTAGAGCTCTGTGAAACACTCATACAAAATGCACATAACTGTGAGATTTATGTCTTTAGAACTCTGTGATACACTCATACACAATGCACATTACTTTTACTTATTTCTTTAGAGCTCTGTGATACACTCATACACAATGCACATAACTATGAGATTTAATTTATTTAGAGCTTTGTGATACACTCATACACAATGCACATAACTGTGAGATTTAATTTCTTTAGAGCTCTGTGACACACTCATACACAATGCACATTACTTTGCGTTATTTCTTTACAGCTCTGTGATACACTCATACACAATGCACATGACTGTGAGATTTATTTCTTTAGAGCTCTGTGATACACTCATACACACTGCACATAACTGTGAGATTTATGTCTTTAGAGCTTTGTGATACACTCATACCCAATGCACATTACTTTTACTTATTTCTTTAGAGCTCTGTGATACAATCATACACAATGCACATAACTGTGAGATTTAATTTCTTTAGAGCTCTGTGGTACACTCAGACACAATGTACATAACTGTGAGATTTAATTTCTTTAGAGCTTTGTTATACACTCATATACAATGCACATAACTGTAAGTTATTTCTTTAGAGCTCTGTGATACATTCATACACAATGCCATTATATCTTTAGAGCTTTGTGATACACTCATACACAATGCACATGACTGTGAGATTTATTTCTTTAGAGCTCTGTGAAACACTCATACACAATGCACATAACTGTGAGATTTATGTCTTTAGAACTCTGTGATACACTCATACACAATGCACATTACTTTTACTTATTTCTTTAGAGCTCTGTGATACACTCATACACAATGCACATAACTGTGAGATTTAATTTATTTAGAGCTTTGTGATACACTCATACACAATGCACATAACTGTGAGATTTAATTTCTTTAGAGCTCTGTGATACACTCATACACAATGCACAGAACTGTAAGTAATTTCTTTAGAGCTCTGTGAAACATTCATACACAATGCACATTATTTCTTTAGATCTCTGTGATACACTCATACACAATGCTCATTACTTTGCGTTATTTCTTTAGAGCTCTGTGATACACTCATACACAATGCACATAACTGTGAGATTTATGTCTTTAGAGCTTTGTGATACACTCATACCCAATGCACATAACTGTGAGATTTAATTTCTTTAGAGCTCTGTGATACACTCATACACAATGCACATGACTGTGAGATTTATTTCTTTAGAGCTCTGTGAAACACTCATACACAATGCACATAACTGTGAGATTTATGTCTTTAGAACTCTGTGATACATTCATACACAATGCACATTACTTTGAGTTATTTCTTTAGCGCTCTGTGATACACTCATACACAATGCACATAGCTGTGAGATTTAATTTCTTTAGAGCTTTGTTATACACTAATATACAATGCACATAACTGTAAGTTATTTCTTTAGAGCTCTGTGATACATTCATACACAATGCACATTATATCTTTAGAGCTTTGTGATACACTCATACACAATGCACATGACAGTGAGATTTATTTCTTTAGAGCTCTGTGAAACACTCATACAAAATGCACATAACTGTGAGATTTATGTCTTTAGAACTCTGTGATACACTCATACACAATGCACATTACTTTTACTTATTTCTTTAGAGCTCTGTGATACACTCATACACAATGCACATAACTATGAGATTTAATTTATTTAGAGCTTTGTGATACACTCATACACAATGCACATAACTGTGAGATTTAATTTCTTTAGAGCTCTGTGACACACTCATACACAATGCACATTACTTTGCGTTATTTCTTTACAGCTCTGTGATACACTCATACACAATGCACATGACTGTGAGATTTATTTCTTTAGAGCTCTGTGAAACACTCATACACAATGCACATAACTGTGAGATTTATGTCTTTAGAACTCTGTGATACACTCATACACAATGCACATTACTTTTACTTATTTCTTTAGAGCTCTGTGATACACTCATACACAATGCACATAACTATGAGATTTAATTTATTTAGAGCTTTGTGATACACTCATACACAATGCACATAACTGTGAGATTTAATTTCTTTAGAGCTCTGTGACACACTCATACACAATGCACATTACTTTGCGTTATTTCTTTAGAGCTCTGTGATACACTCATACACAATGCACATGACTGTGAGATTTATTTCTTTAGAGCTCTGTGATACACTCATACACACTGCACATAACTGTGAGATTTATGTCTTTAGAGCTTTGTGATACACTCATACCCAATGCACATTACTTTTACTTATTTCTTTAGAGCTCTGTGATACAATCATACACAATGCACATAACTGTGAGATTTAATTTCTTTAGAGCTCTGTGGTACACTCAGACACAATGTACATAACTGTGAGATTTAATTTCTTTAGAGCTTTGTTATACACTCATATACAATGCACATAACTGTAAGTTATTTCTTTAGAGCTCTGTGATACATTCATACACAATGCCATTATATCTTTAGAGCTTTGTGATACACTCATACACAATGCACATGACTGTGAGATTTATTTCTTTAGAGCTCTGTGAAACACTCATACACAATGCACATAACTGTGAGATTTATGTCTTTAGAACTCTGTGATACACTCATACACAATGCACATTACTTTTACTTATTTATTTAGAGCTCTGTGATACACTCATACACAATGCACATAACTGTGAGATTTAATTTATTTAGAGCTTTGTGATACACTCATACACAATGCCCATAACTTTGAGATTTAATTTCTTTAGAGCTCTGTGATACACTCATACACAATGCACAGAACTGTAAGTTATTTCTTTAGAGCTCTGTGAAACATTCATACACAATGCACATTATTTCTTTAGATCTCTGTGATACACTCATACACAATGCTCATTACTTTGCGTTATTTCTTTAGAGCTCTGTGATACACTCATACACAATGCACATAACTGTGAGATTTATGTCTTTAGAGCTTTGTGATACACTCATACCCAATGCACATAACTGTGAGATTTAATTTCTTTAGAGCTCTGTGATACACTCATACACAATGCACATGACTGTGAGATTTATTTCTTTAGAGCTCTGTGAAACACTCATACACAATGCACATAACTGTGAGATTTATGTCTTTAGAACTCTGTGATACATTCATACACAATGCACATTACTTTGAGTTATTTCTTTAGCGCTCTGTGATACACTCATACACAATGCACATAGCTGTGAGATTTAATTTCTTTAGAGCTTTGTTATACACTAATATACAATGCACATAACTGTAAGTTATTTCTTTAGAGCTCTGTGATACATTCATACACAATGCACATTATATCTTTAGAGCTTTGTGATACACTCATACACAATGCACATGACAGTGAGATTTATTTCTTTAGAGCTCTGTGAAACACTCATACAAAATGCACATAACTGTGAGATTTATGTCTTTAGAACTCTGTGATACACTCATACACAATGCACATTACTTTTACTTATTTCTTTAGAGCTCTGTAATACACTCATACACAATGCACATAACTATGAGATTTAATTTATTTAGAGCTTTGTGATACACTCATACACAATGCACATAACTGTGAGATTTAATTTCTTTAGAGCTCTGTGACACACTCATACACAATGCACATTACTTTGCGTTATTTCTTTACAGCTCTGTGATACACTCATACACAATGCACATGACTGTGAGATTTATTTCTTTAGAGCTCTGTGAAACACTCATACACAATGCACATAACTGTGAGATTTATGTCTTTAGAACTCTGTGATACACTCATACACAATGCACATTACTTTTACTTATTTCTTTAGAGCTCTGTGATACACTCATACACAATGCACATAACTATGAGATTTAATTTATTTAGAGCTTTGTGATACACTCATACACAATGCACATAACTGTGAGATTTAATTTCTTTAGAGCTCTGTGACACACTCATACACAATGCACATTACTTTGCGTTATTTCTTTAGAGCTCTGTGATACACTCATACACAATGCACATGACTGTGAGATTTATTTCTTTAGAGCTCTGTGAAACACTCATACACAATGCACATAACTGTGAGATTTATGTCTTTAGAACTCTGTGATACACTCATACACAATGCACATTACTTTTACTTATTTCTTTAGAGCTTTGTGATACAATCATACACAATGCACATAACTGTGAGATTTAATTTCTTTAGAGCTCTGTGGTACACTCATACACAATGCACATAACTGTGAGATTTAATTTCTTTAGAGCTTTGTTATACAATCATATACAATGCACATAACTGTAAGTTATTTCTTTAGAGCTCTGTGATACATTCATACACAATGCACATTATATCTTTAGAGCTTTGTGATACACTCATACACAATGCACATGACTGTGAGATTTATGTCTTTAGAACTCTGTGATACATTCATACACAATGCACATTACTTTGAGTTATTTCTTTAGCGCTCTGTGATACACTCATACACAATGCACATAACTGTGAGATTTAATTTCTTTAGAGCTTTGTTATACACTCATATACAATGCGCATAACTGTAAGTTATTTCTTTAGAGCTCTGTGATACATTCATACACAATGCACATTATATCTTTAGAGCTTTGTGATACACTCATACACAATGCACATGACAGTGAGATGTATTTCTTTAGAGCTCTGTGAAACACTCATACACAATGCACATAACTGTGAGATTTATGTCTTTAGAACTCTGTGATACACTCATACACAATGCACATTACTTTTACTTATTTCTTTAGAGCTCTGTGATACAATCATACACAATGCACATAACTGTGAGATTTAATTTCTTTAGAGCTCTGTGACACACTCATACACAATGCACATTACTTTGCGTTATTTCTTTAGAGCTCTGTGATACACTCATACACAATGCACATGACTGTGAGATTTATTTCTTTAGAGCTCTGTGAAACACTCATACACAATGCACATAACTGTGAGATTTATGTCTTTAGAACTCTGTGATACACTCATACACAATGCACATTACTTTTACTTATTTCTTTAGAGCTTTGTGATACAATCATACACAATGCACATAACTGTAAGTTATTTCTTTAGAGCTCTGTGATACACTCATACACAATGCACATTACTTTTACTTATTTCTTTAGAGCTTTGTGATACAATCATACACAATGCACATAACTGTGAGATTTAATTTCTTTAGAGCTCTGTGGTACACTCATACACAATGCACATAACTGTGAGATTTAATTTCTTTAGAGCTTTGTTATACAATCATATACAATGCACATAACTGTAAGTTATTTCTTTAGAGCTCTGTGATACATTCATACACAATGCACATTATATCTTTAGAGCTTTGTGATACACTCATACACAATGCACATGACTGTGAGATTTATGTCTTTAGAACTCTGTTATACACACATACACAATGCACATTACTTTTACTTATTTCTTTAGAGCTCTGTGATACACTCATACACAATGCACATGACTGTGAGATTTATTTCTTTAGAGCTCTGTGAAACACTCATACACAATGCACATAACTGTGAGATTTATGTCTTTAGAACTCTGTTATACACACATACACAATGCACATTACTTTTACTTATTTCTTTAGAGCTCTGTGATACACTCATACACAATGCACATGACTGTGAGATTTATTTCTTTAGAGCTCTGTGAAACACTCATACACAATGCACATAACTGTGAGATTTATGTCTTTAGAACTCTGTGATACATTCATACACAATGTACATTTCTTTGAGTTATTTCTTTAGCGCTCTGTGATACACTCATATACAATGCACATAACTGTAAGTTATTTCTTTAGAGCTCTGTGATACATTCATACACAATGCACATTATATCTTTAGAGCTTTGTGATACACTCATACACAATGCACATGACAGTGAGATTTATTTCTTTAGAGCTCTGTGAAACACTCATACACAATGCACATAACTGTGAGATTTATGTCTTTAGAACTCTGTGATACACTCATACACAATGCACATTACTTTTACTTATTTCTTTAGAGCTCTGTGATACACTCATACACAATGCACATAACTATAAGATTTAATTTATTTAGAGCTTTGTGATACACTCATACACAATGCACATAACTGTGAGATTTAATTTCTTTAGAGCTCTGTGACACACTCATACACAATGCACATTACTTTGCGTTATTTCTTTAGAGCTCTGTGAAACACTCATACACAATGCACATAACTGTGAGATCTTTGTCTTTAGAACTCTGTGATACACTCATACACAATGCACATTACTTTTACTTATTTCTTTAGAGCTTTGTGATACAATCATACACAATGCACATAACTGTGAGATTTAATTTCTTTAGAGCTCTGTGGTACACTCATACACAATGCACATAACTGTGAGATTTAATTTCTTTAGAGCTTTGTTATACAATCATATACAATGCACATAACTGTAAGTTATTTCTTTAGAGCTCTGTGATACATTCATACACAATGCACATTATATCTTTAGAGCTTTGTGATACACTCATACACAATGCACATGACTGTGAGATTTATGTCTTTAGAACTCTGTTATACACACATACACAATGCACATTACGTTTACTTATTTCTTTAGAGCTCTGTGATACACTCATACACAATGCACATGACTGTGAGATTTATTTCTTTAGAGCTCTGTGAAACACTCATACACAATGCACATAACTGTGAGATTTATGTCTTTAGAACTCTGTTATACACACATACACAATGCACATTACTTTTACTTCTTTCTTTAGAGCTCTGTGATACACTCATACACAATGCACATGACTGTGAGATTTATTTCTTTAGAGCTCTGTGAAACACTCATACACAATGCACATAACTGTGAGATTTATGTCTTTAGAACTCTGTGATACATTCATACACAATGCACATTACTTTGAGTTATTTCTTTAGCGCTATGTGATACACTCATACACAATGCACATAACTGTGAGATTTAATTTCTTTAGAGCTTTGTTATACACTCATATACAATGCACATAACTGTAAGTTATTTCTTTAGAGCTCTGTGATACATTCATACACAATGCACATTATATCTTTAGAGCTCTGTGAAACACTCATACACAATGCACATAACTGTGAGATTTATGTGTTTAGAACTCTGTGATACACTCATACACAATGCACATTACTTTTACTTATTTCTTTAGAGCTCTGTGATACACTCAATGCACATAACTATGAGATTTAATTTATTTAGAGCTTTGTGATACACTCATACACAATGCACATAACTGTGAGATTTAATTTCTTTAGAGCTCTGTGACACACTCATACACAATGCACATTACTTTGCGTTATTTCTTTAGAGCTCTGTGATACACTCATACACAATGCACATGACAGTGAGATTTATTTCTTTAGAGCTCTGTGAAACACTCATACACAATGCACATAACTGTGAGATTTATGTCTTTAGAACTCTGTGATACACTCATACACAATGCACATTACTTTTACTTATTTCTTTAGAGCTCTGTGATACACTCATACACAATGCACATAACTGTGAGATTTAATTTATTTAGAGCTTTGTGATACACTCATACACAATGCACATAACTGTGAGATTTAATTTCTTTAGAGCTCTGTGATACACTCATACACAATGCACAGAACTGTAAGTTATTTCTTTAGAGCTCTGTGAAACATTCATACACAATGCACATTATTTCTTTAGATCTCTGTGATACACTCATACACAATGCTCATTACTTTGCGTTATTTCTTTAGAGCTCTGTGATACACTCATACACAATGCACATAACTGTGAGATTTATGTCTTTAGAACTCTGTTATACACTCATACACAATGCACATAACTGTGAGATGTATGTCTTTAGAACTCTGTTATACACACATACACAATGCACATTACTTTTACTTATTTCTTTAGAGCTCTGTGATACACTCATACACAATGCACATGACTGTGAGATTTATTTCTTTAGAGCTCTGTGAAACACTCATACACAATGCACATAACTGTGAGATTTATGTCTTTAGAACTCTGTGATACATTCATACACAATGCACATTACTTTGAGTTATTTCTTTAGCGCTCTGTGATACACTCATACACAATGCACATAACTGTGAGATTTAATTTCTTTAGAGCTTTGTTATACACTAATATACAATGCACATAACTGTAAGTTATTTCTTTAGAGCTCTGTGATACATTCATACACAATGCACATTATATCTTCAGAGCTTTGTGATACACTCATACACAATGCACATGACAGTGAGATTTATTTCTTTAGAGCTCTGTGAAACACTCATACAAAATGCACATAACTGTGAGATTTATGTCTTTAGAACTCTGTGATACACTCATACACAATGCACATTACTTTTACTTATTTCTTTAGAGCTCTGTGATACACTCATACACAATGCACATAACTATGAGATTTAATTTATTTAGAGCTTTGTGATACACTCATACACAATGCACATAACTGAGATTTAATTTCTTTAGAGCTCTGTGACACACTCATACACAATGCACATTACTTTGCGTTATTTATTAAGAGCTCTGTGATACACTCATACACAATGCACATGACTGTGAGATTTATTTCTT
The DNA here is from genome assembly GCA_036172795.1 of Pelodytes ibericus. Taxonomy (NCBI): domain Eukaryota; kingdom Metazoa; phylum Chordata; class Amphibia; order Anura; family Pelodytidae; genus Pelodytes; species Pelodytes ibericus. The sequence continues at coordinate 190,303,092 of CM069861.1, forward strand.
TAGAGCTCTGTGAAACACTCATACACAATGCACATAACTGTGAGATTTATGTCTTTAGAACTCTGTGATACACTCATACACAATGCACATTACTTTTACTTATTTCTTTAGAGCTCTGTGATACAATCATACACAATGCACATAACTGTGAGATTTAATTTCTTTAGAGCTCTGTGGTACAATCAGACACAATGTACATAACTGTGAGATTTAATTTCTTTAGAGCTTTGTTATACACTCATATACAATGCACATAACTGTAAGTTATTTCTTTAGAGCTCTGTGATACATTCATACACAATGCCATTATATCTTTAGAGCTTTGTGATACACTCATACACAATGCACATGACTGTGAGATTTATTTCTTTAGAGCTCTGTGAAACACTCATACACAATGCACATAACTGTGAGATTTATGTCTTTAGAACTCTGTGATACACTCATACACAATGCACATTACTTTTACTTATTTCTTTAGAGCTCTGTGATACACTCATACACAATGCACATAACTGTGAGATTTAATTTATTTAGAGCTTTGTGATACACTCATACACAATGCACATAACTGTGAGATTTAATTTCTTTAGAGCTCTGTGATACACTCATACACAATGCACAGAACTGTAAGTTATTTCTTTAGAGCTCTGTGAAACATTCATACACAATGCACATTATTTCTTTAGATCTCTGTGATACACTCATACACAATGCTCATTACTTTGCGTTATTTCTTTAGAGCTCTGTGATACACTCATACACAATGCACATAACTGTGAGATTTATGTCTTTAGAGCTTTGTGATACACTCATACACAATGCACATAACTGTGAGATTTAATTTCTTTAGAGCTCTGTGACACACTCATACACAATGCACATTACTTTGCGTTATTTCTTTAGAGCTCTGTGATACACTCATACACAATGCACATGACTGTGAGATTTATTTCTTTAGAGCTCTGTGAAACACTCATACACAATGCTCATTACTTTGCGTTATTTCTTTAGAGCTCTGTGATACACTCATACACACTGCACATAACTGTGAGATTTATGTCTTTAGAGCTTTGTGATACACTCATACCCAATGCACATTACTTTTACTTATTTCTTTAGAGCTCTGTGATACAATCATACACAATGCACATAACTGTGAGATTTAATTTCTTTAGAGCTCTGTGGTACACTCAGACACAATGTACATAACTGTGAGATTTAATTTCTTTAGAGCTTTGTTATACACTCATATACAATGCACATAACTGTAAGTTATTTCTTTAGAGCTCTGTGATACATTCATACACAATGCCATTATATCTTTAGAGCTTTGTGATACACTCATACACAATGCACATGACTGTGAGATTTATTTCTTTAGAGCTCTGTGAAACACTCATACACAATGCACATAACTGTGAGATTTATGTCTTTAGAACTCTGTGATACACTCATACACAATGCACATTACTTTTACTTATTTCTTTAGAGCTCTGTGATACACTCATACACAATGCACATAACTGTGAGATTTAATTTATTTAGAGCTTTGTGATACACTCATACACAATGCACATAACTGTGAGATTTAATTTCTTTAGAGCTCTGTGATACACTCATACACAATGCACAGAACTGTAAGTTATTTCTTTAGAGCTCTGTGAAACATTCATACACAATGCACATTATTTCTTTAGATCTCTGTGATACACTCATACACAATGCTCATTACTTTGCGTTATTTCTTTAGAGCTCTGTGATACACTCATACACAATGCACATAACTGTGAGATTTATGTCTTTAGAGCTTTGTGATACACTCATACCCAATGCACATAACTGTGAGATTTAATTTCTTTAGAGCTCTGTGATACACTCATACACAATGCACATGACTGTGAGATTTATTTCTTTAGAGCTCTGTGAAACACTCATACACAATGCACATAACTGTGAGATTTATGTCTTTAGAACTCTGTGATACATTCATACACAATGCACATTACTTTGAGTTATTTCTTTAGCGCTCTGTGATACACTCATACACAATGCACATAGCTGTGAGATTTAATTTCTTTAGAGCTTTGTTATACACTAATATACAATGCACATAACTGTAAGTTATTTCTTTAGAGCTCTGTGATACATTCATACACAATGCACATTATATCTTTAGAGCTTTGTGATACACTCATACACAATGCACATGACAGTGAGATTTATTTCTTTAGAGCTCTGTGAAACACTCATACAAAATGCACATAACTGAGATTTATGTCTTTAGAACTCTGTGATACACTCATACACAATGCACATTACTTTTACTTATTTCTTTAGAGCTCTGTGATACACTCATACACAATGCACATAACTATGAGATTTAATTTATTTAGAGCTTTGTGATACACTCATACACAATGCACATAACTGTGAGATTTAATTTCTTTAGAGCTCTGTGACACACTCATACACAATGCACATTACTTTGCGTTATTTCTTTACAGCTCTGTGATACACTCATACACAATGCACATGACTGTGAGATTTATTTCTTTAGAGCTCTGTGAAACACTCATACACAATGCACATAACTGTGAGATTTATGTCTTTAGAACTCTGTGGTACACTCAGACACAATGTACATAACTGTGAGATTTAATTTCTTTAGAGCTTTGTTATACACTCATATACAATGCACATAACTGTAAGTTATTTCTTTAGAGCTCTGTGATACATTCATACACAATGCCATTATATCTTTAGAGCTTTGTGATACACTCATACACAATGCACATGACTGTGAGATTTATTTCTTTAGAGCTCTGTGAAACACTCATACACAATGCACATAACTGTGAGATTTATGTCTTTAGAACTCTGTGATACACTCATACACAATGCACATTACTTTTACTTATTTCTTTAGAGCTCTGTGATACACTCATACACAATGCACATAACTGTGAGATTTAATTTATTTAGAGCTTTGTGATACACTCATACACAATGCACATAACTGTGAGATTTAATTTCTTTAGAGCTTTGTTATACACTCATATACAATGCACATAACTGTAAGTTATTTCTTTAGAGCTCTGTGATACATTCATACACAATGCCATTATATCTTTAGAGCTTTGTGATACACTCATACACAATGCACATGACTGTGAGATTTATTTCTTTAGAGCTCTGTGAAACACTCATACACAATGCACATAACTGTGAGATTTATGTCTTTAGAACTCTGTGATACACTCATACACAATGCACATTACTTTTACTTATTTCTTTAGAGCTCTGTGATACACTCATACACAATGCACATAACTGTGAGATTTAATTTATTTAGAGCTTTGTGATACACTCATACACAATGCACATAACTGTGAGATTTAATTTCTTTAGAGCTCTGTGATACACTCATACACAATGCACAGAACTGTAAGTTATTTCTTTAGAGCTCTGTGAAACATTCATACACAATGCACATTATTTCTTTAGATCTCTGTGATACACTCATACACAATGCTCATTACTTTGCGTTATTTCTTTAGAGCTCTGTGATACACTCATACACAATGCACATAACTGTGAGATTTATGTCTTTAGAGCTTTGTGATACACTCATACACAATGCACATAACTGTGAGATTTAATTTCTTTAGAGCTCTGTGATACACTCATACACAATGCACATGACTGTGAGATTTATTTCTTTAGAGCTCTGTGATACACTCATACACAATGCACATAACTGTGAGATTTATGTCTTTAGAACTCTGTGATACATTCATACACAATGCACATTACTTTGAGTTATTTCTTTAGCGCTCTGTGATACACTCATACACAATGCACATAACTGTGAGATTTAATTTCTTTAGAGCTTTGTTATACACTAATATACAATGCACATAACTGTAAGTTATTTCTTTAGAGCTCTGTGATACATTCATACACAATGCACATTATATCTTTAGAGCTTTGTGATACACTCATACACAATGCACATGACAGTGAGATTTATTTCTTTAGAGCTCTGTGAAACACTCATACAAAATGCACATAACTGTGAGATTTATGTCTTTAGAACTCTGTGATACACTCATACACAATGCACATTACTTTTACTTATTTCTTTAGAGCTCTGTGATACACTCATACACAATGCACATAACTATGAGATTTAATTTATTTAGAGCTTTGTGATACACTCATACACAATGCACATAACTGTGAGATTTAATTTCTTTAGAGCTCTGTGACACACTCATACACAATGCACATTACTTTGCGTTATTTCTTTAGAGCTCTGTGATACACTCATACACACTGCACATAACTGTGAGATTTATGTCTTTAGAGCTTTGTGATACACTCATACCCAATGCACATTACTTTTACTTATTTCTTTAGAGCTCTGTGATACAATCATACACAATGCACATAACTGTGAGATTTAATTTCTTTAGAGCTCTGTGGTACACTCAGACACAATGTACATAACTGTGAGATTTAATTTCTTTAGAGCTTTGTTATACACTCATATACAATGCACATAACTGTAAGTTATTTCTTTAGAGCTCTGTGATACATTCATACACAATGCCATTATATCTTTAGAGCTTTGTGATACACTCATACACAATGCACATGACTGTGAGATTTATTTCTTTAGAGCTCTGTGAAACACTCATACACAATGCACATAACTGTGAGATTTATGTCTTTAGAACTCTGTGATACACTCATACACAATGCACATTACTTTTACTTATTTCTTTAGAGCTCTGTGATACACTCATACACAATGCACATAACTGTGAGATTTAATTTATTTAGAGCTTTGTGATACACTCATACACAATGCACATAACTGTGAGATTTAATTTCTTTAGAGCTCTGTGATACACTCATACACAATGCACAGAACTGTAAGTTATTTCTTTAGAGCTCTGTGAAACATTCATACACAATGCACATTATTTCTTTAGATCTCTGTGATACACTCATACACAATGCTCATTACTTTGCGTTATTTCTTTAGAGCTCTGTGATACACTCATACACAATGCACATAACTGTGAGATTTATGTCTTTAGAGCTTTGTGATACACTCATACCCAATGCACATAACTGTGAGATTTAATTTCTTTAGAGCTCTGTGATACACTCATACACAATGCACATGACTGTGAGATTTATTTCTTTAGAGCTCTGTGAAACACTCATACACAATGCACATAACTGTGAGATTTATGTCTTTAGAACTCTGTGATACATTCATACACAATGCACATTACTTTGAGTTATTTCTTTAGCGCTCTGTGATACACTCATACACAATGCACATAGCTGTGAGATTTAATTTCTTTAGAGCTTTGTTATACACTAATATACAATGCACATAACTGTAAGTTATTTCTTTAGAGCTCTGTGATACATTCATACACAATGCACATTATATCTTTAGAGCTTTGTGATACACTCATACACAATGCACATGACAGTGAGATTTATTTCTTTAGAGCTCTGTGAAACACTCATACAAAATGCACATAACTGTGAGATTTATGTCTTTAGAACTCTGTGATACACTCATACACAATGCACATTACTTTTACTTATTTCTTTAGAGCTCTGTGATACACTCATACACAATGCACATAACTATGAGATTTAATTTATTTAGAGCTTTGTGATACACTCATACACAATGCACATAACTGTGAGATTTAATTTCTTTAGAGCTCTGTGACACACTCATACACAATGCACATTACTTTGCGTTATTTCTTTACAGCTCTGTGATACACTCATACACAATGCACATGACTGTGAGATTTATTTCTTTAGAGCTCTGTGAAACACTCATACACAATGCACATAACTGTGAGATTTATGTCTTTAGAACTCTGTGGTACACTCAGACACAATGTACATAACTGTGAGATTTAATTTCTTTAGAGCTTTGTTATACACTCATATACAATGCACATAACTGTAAGTTATTTCTTTAGAGCTCTGTGATACATTCATACACAATGCCATTATATCTTTAGAGCTTTGTGATACACTCATACACAATGCACATGACTGTGAGATTTATTTCTTTAGAGCTCTGTGAAACACTCATACACAATGCACATAACTGTGAGATTTATGTCTTTAGAACTCTGTGATACACTCATACACAATGCACATTACTTTTACTTATTTCTTTAGAGCTCTGTGATACACTCATACACAATGCACATAACTGTGAGATTTAATTTATTTAGAGCTTTGTGATACACTCATACACAATGCACATAACTGTGAGATTTAATTTCTTTAGAGCTTTGTTATACACTCATATACAATGCACATAACTGTAAGTTATTTCTTTAGAGCTCTGTGATACATTCATACACAATGCCATTATATCTTTAGAGCTTTGTGATACACTCATACACAATGCACATGACTGTGAGATTTATTTCTTTAGAGCTCTGTGAAACACTCATACACAATGCACATAACTGTGAGATTTATGTCTTTAGAACTCTGTGATACACTCATACACAATGCACATTACTTTTACTTATTTCTTTAGAGCTCTGTGATACACTCATACACAATGCACATAACTGTGAGATTTAATTTATTTAGAGCTTTGTGATACACTCATACACAATGCACATAACTGTGAGATTTAATTTCTTTAGAGCTCTGTGATACACTCATACACAATGCACAGAACTGTAAGTTATTTCTTTAGAGCTCTGTGAAACATTCATACACAATGCACATTATTTCTTTAGATCTCTGTGATACACTCATACACAATGCTCATTACTTTGCGTTATTTCTTTAGAGCTCTGTGATACACTCATACACAATGCACATAACTGTGAGATTTATGTCTTTAGAGCTTTGTGATACACTCATACACAATGCACATAACTGTGAGATTTAATTTCTTTAGAGCTCTGTGATACACTCATACACAATGCACATGACTGTGAGATTTATTTCTTTAGAGCTCTGTGATACACTCATACACAATGCACATAACTGTGAGATTTATGTCTTTAGAACTCTGTGATACATTCATACACAATGCACATTACTTTGAGTTATTTCTTTAGCGCTCTGTGATACACTCATACACAATGCACATAACTGTGAGATTTAATTTCTTTAGAGCTTTGTTATACACTAATATACAATGCACATAACTGTAAGTTATTTCTTTAGAGCTCTGTGATACATTCATACACAATGCACATTATATCTTTAGAGCTTTGTGATACACTCATACACAATGCACATGACAGTGAGATTTATTTCTTTAGAGCTCTGTGAAACACTCATACAAAATGCACATAACTGTGAGATTTATGTCTTTAGAACTCTGTGATACACTCATACACAATGCACATTACTTTTACTTATTTCTTTAGAGCTCTGTGATACACTCATACACAATGCACATAACTATGAGATTTAATTTATTTAGAGCTTTGTGATACACTCATACACAATGCACATAACTGTGAGATTTAATTTCTTTAGAGCTCTGTGACACACTCATACACAATGCACATTACTTTGCGTTATTTCTTTAGAGCTCTGTGATACACTCATACACAATGCACATGACTGTGAGATTTATTTCTTTAGAGCTCTGTGAAACACTCATACACAATGCTCATTACTTTGCGTTATTTCTTTAGAGCTCTGTGATACACTCATACACACTGCACATAACTGTGAGATTTATGTCTTTAGAGCTTTGTGATACACTCATACCCAATGCACATTACTTTTACTTATTTCTTTAGAGCTCTGTGATACAATCATACACAATGCACATAACTGTGAGATTTAATTTCTTTAGAGCTCTGTGGTACACTCAGACACAATGTACATAACTGTGAGATTTAATTTCTTTAGAGCTTTGTTATACACTCATATACAATGCACATAACTGTAAGTTATTTCTTTAGAGCTCTGTGATACATTCATACACAATGCCATTATATCTTTAGAGCTTTGTGATACACTCATACACAATGCACATGACTGTGAGATTTATTTCTTTAGAGCTCTGTGAAACACTCATACACAATGCACATAACTGTGAGATTTATGTCTTTAGAACTCTGTGATACACTCATACACAATGCACATTACTTTTACTTATTTCTTTAGAGCTCTGTGATACACTCATACACAATGCACATAACTGTGAGATTTAATTTATTTAGAGCTTTGTGATACACTCATACACAATGCACATAACTGTGAGATTTAATTTCTTTAGAGCTCTGTGATACACTCATACACAATGCACAGAACTGTAAGTTATTTCTTTAGAGCTCTGTGAAACATTCATACACAATGCACATTATTTCTTTAGATCTCTGTGATACACTCATACACAATGCTCATTACTTTGCGTTATTTCTTTAGAGCTCTGTGATACACTCATACACAATGCACATAACTGTGAGATTTATGTCTTTAGAGCTTTGTGATACACTCATACCCAATGCACATAACTGTGAGATTTAATTTCTTTAGAGCTCTGTGATACACTCATACACAATGCACATGACTGTGAGATTTATTTCTTTAGAGCTCTGTGAAACACTCATACACAATGCACATAACTGTGAGATTTATGTCTTTAGAACTCTGTGATACATTCATACACAATGCACATTACTTTGAGTTATTTCTTTAGCGCTCTGTGATACACTCATACACAATGCACATAGCTGTGAGATTTAATTTCTTTAGAGCTTTGTTATACACTCATACACAATGCACATAACTGTGAGATTTAATTTCTTTAGAGCTCTGTGACACACTCATACACAATGCACATTACTTTGCGTTATTTCTTTACAGCTCTGTGATACACTCATACACAATGCACATGACTGTGAGATTTATTTCTTTAGAGCTCTGTGAAACACTCATACACAATGCACATAACTGTGAGATTTATGTCTTTAGAACTCTGTGGTACACTCAGACACAATGTACATAACTGTGAGATTTAATTTCTTTAGAGCTTTGTTATACACTCATATACAATGCACATAACTGTAAGTTATTTCTTTAGAGCTCTGTGATACATTCATACACAATGCCATTATATCTTTAGAGCTTTGTGATACACTCATACACAATGCACATGACTGTGAGATTTATTTCTTTAGAGCTCTGTGAAACACTCATACACAATGCACATAACTGTGAGATTTATGTCTTTAGAACTCTGTGATACACTCATACACAATGCACATTACTTTTACTTATTTCTTTAGAGCTCTGTGATACACTCATACACAATGCACATAACTGTGAGATTTAATTTATTTAGAGCTTTGTGATACACTCATACACAATGCACATAACTGTGAGATTTAATTTCTTTAGAGCTCTGTGATACACTCATACACAATGCACAGAACTGTAAGTTATTTCTTTAGAGCTCTGTGAAACATTCATACACAATGCACATTATTTCTTTAGATCTCTGTGATACACTCATACACAATGCTCATTACTTTGCGTTATTTCTTTAGAGCTCTGTGATACACTCATACACAATGCACATAACTGTGAGATTTATGTCTTTAGAGCTTTGTGATACACTCATACCCAATGCACATAACTGTGAGATTTAATTTCTTTAGAGCTCTGTGATACACTCATACACAATGCACATGACTGTGAGATTTATTTCTTTAGAGCTCTGTGAAACACTCATACACAATGCACATAACTGTGAGATTTATGTCTTTAGAACTCTGTGATACATTCATACACAATGCACATTACTTTGCGTTATTTCTTTACAGCTCTGTGATACACTCATACACAATGCACATGACTGTGAGATTTATTTCTTTAGAGCTCTGTGAAACACTCATACACAATGCACATAACTGTGAGATTTATGTCTTTAGAACTCTGTGGTACACTCAGACACAATGTACATAACTGTGAGATTTAATTTCTTTAGAGCTTTGTTATACACTCATATACAATGCACATAACTGTAAGTTATTTCTTTAGAGCTCTGTGATACATTCATACACAATGCCATTATATCTTTAGAGCTTTGTGATACACTCATACACAATGCACATGACTGTGAGATTTATTTCTTTAGAGCTCTGTGAAACACTCATACACAATGCACATAACTGTGAGATTTATGTCTTTAGAACTCTGTGATACACTCATACACAATGCACATTACTTTTACTTATTTCTTTAGAGCTCTGTGATACACTCATACACAATGCACATAACTGTGAGATTTAATTTATTTAGAGCTTTGTGATACACTCATACACAATGCACATAACTGTGAGATTTAATTTCTTTAGAGCTCTGTGATACACTCATACACAATGCACAGAACTGTAAGTTATTTCTTTAGAGCTCTGTGAAACATTCATACACAATGCACATTATTTCTTTAGATCTCTGTGATACACTCATACACAATGCTCATTACTTTGCGTTATTTCTTTAGAGCTCTGTGATACACTCATACACAATGCACATAACTGTGAGATTTATGTCTTTAGAGCTTTGTGATACACTCATACCCAATGCACATAACTGTGAGATTTAATTTCTTTAGAGCTCTGTGATACACTCATACACAATGCACATGACTGTGAGATTTATTTCTTTAGAGCTCTGTGAAACACTCATACACAATGCACATAACTGTGAGATTTATGTCTTTAGAACTCTGTGATACATTCATACACAATGCACATTACTTTGAGTTATTTCTTTAGCGCTCTGTGATACACTCATACACAATGCACATAGCTGTGAGATTTAATTTCTTTAGAGCTTTGTTATACACTAATATACAATGCACATAACTGTAAGTTATTTCTTTAGAGCTCTGTGATACATTCATACACAATGCACATTATATCTTTAGAGCTTTGTGATACACTCATACACAATGCACATGACAGTGAGATTTATTTCTTTAGAGCTCTGTGAAACACTCATACAAAATGCACATAACTGTGAGATTTATGTCTTTAGAACTCTGTGATACACTCATACACAATGCACATTACTTTTACTTATTTCTTTAGAGCTCTGTGATACACTCATACACAATGCACATAACTATGAGATTTAATTTATTTAGAGCTTTGTGATACACTCATACACAATGCACATAACTGTGAGATTTAATTTCTTTAGAGCTCTGTGACACACTCATACACAATGCACATTACTTTGCGTTATTTCTTTACAGCTCTGTGATACACTCATACACAATGCACATGACTGTGAGATTTATTTCTTTAGAGCTCTGTGAAACACTCATACACAATGCACATAACTGTGAGATTTATGTCTTTAGAACTCTGTGATACACTCATACACAATGCACATTACTTTTACTTATTTCTTTAGAGCTCTGTGATACAATCATACACAATGCACATAACTGTGAGATTTAATTTCTTTAGAGCTCTGTTATACACTCATATACAATGCACATAACTGTAAGTTATTTCTTTAGAGCTCTGTGATACATTCATACACAATGCCATTATATCTTTAGAGCTTTGTGATACACTCATACACAATGCACATGACTGTGAGATTTATTTCTTTAGAGCTCTGTGAAACACTCATACACAATGCACATAACTGTGAGATTTATGTCTTTAGAACTCTGTGATACACTCATACACAATGCACATTACTTTTACTTATTTCTTTAGAGCTCTGTGATACACTCATACACAATGCACATAACTGTGAGATTTAATTTATTTAGAGCTTTGTGATACACTCATACACAATGCACATAACTGTGAGATTTAATTTCTTTAGAGCTCTGTGATACACTCATACACAATGCACAGAACTGTAAGTTATTTCTTTAGAGCTCTGTGAAACATTCATACACAATGCACATTATTTCTTTAGATCTCTGTGATACACTCATACACAATGCTCATTACTTTGCGTTATTTCTTTAGAGCTCTGTGATACACTCATACACAATGCACATAACTGTGAGATTTATGTCTTTAGAGCTTTGTGATACACTCATACACAATGCACATAACTGTGAGATTTAATTTCTTTAGAGCTCTGTGATACACTCATACACAATGCACAGAACTGTAAGTTATTTCTTTAGAGCTCTGTGAAACATTCATACACAATGCACATTATTTCTTTAGATCTCTGTGATACACTCATACACAATGCACATTACTTTGCGTTATTTCTTTAGAGCTCTGTGATACACTCATACACAATGCACATAACTGTGAGATTTATGTCTTTAGAACTCTGTGATACACTCATACACAATGCACATTATATCTTTAGAGCTTTGTGATACACTCATACACAATGCACATAACTGTGAGATTTATGTCTTTAGAACTCGGTGATACAGTCATACTCAATGCACATTACTTTAAATTATTTCTTTAGAGCTCTGTGATACACTCATACACAATGCACATTACTTTGAGTTATTTCTTTAGAGCTCTGTAATACACTCATACACAATGCTCATAACTGTGAGATTTAATTTCTTTAGAGCTCTGTGGTACACTCATACACAATGCACAGAACTGTAAGTTATTTCTTTAGAGCTCTGTGATACGTTCATACACAATGCACATTATCTCTTTAGAGCTCTGTGATACACTCATACACAATGCACATAACTGTGAGATTTATGTCTTTAGAACTCTGTGATACACTCATACACAATGCACATTACTTTAAATTATTTCTTTAGAGCTCTGTGATACACTCATACACAATGCAAATTACTTTGAGTTATTTCTTTAGAGCTCTGTGATACACTCATACACAATGCTCATAACTGTGAGATTTAATTTCTTTAGAGCTCTGTGGTACACTCATACACAATGCACAGAACTGTAAGTTATTTCTTTAGAGCTCTGTGATACGTTCATACACAATGCACATTATATCTTTAGAGCTCTGTGATACACTCATACACAATGCACATAACTGTGAGATTTATGTCTTTAGAACTCTGTGATACACACATACACAATGCACATTACTTTTACTTATTTCTTTAGAGCTCTGTGATACACTCATATTTATTGTTCATAAAAGAGGAAGCCATGTGGTTTAAAAAAACATTTGTATGCTATTTAAAACAGAAAGTTGTATTTCTTTAGAGCTCTGTGATACACTCATACACAAAGCACATTATATCTTTAGAGCTTTGTGATACACTCATACACAATGCACATAACTGTGAGATGTATTTATTTAGCACTCTTTGACAAACTCATACACAATGCACAGAACTGTGAGTTGTATATCTTTAGATCTCTGTGATACACTCATACCCAATACACATAACTGTGAATTGTATTTCTTTTGATCTCTGCGACACACTCATACACAATGCACATAACTGTGAGTTAAGTTTTATTTCTTTCAAGCTCTGTGATACACTCATAAACACCGCACTGAATTTTATTGACTTTGAGTGCTATACACAAACACACTGATAATCAGAGTTGTTGCTGTGGAGCACTGTAATTACATATTAAATAACCAGAGAGTAAGCGCTCCCTTTTAATAACCAGACTCTTATATATAAATACATGTTTAACTGAATCTCCTCATGTGGTAGCCGCCAGCAGATTGAAAAATGGGAGGTCCATAATTTGTTTTTGTTTTGTGGCATCCTTAAGCCAGGTCATATATACATGTTTGCTGGGGCGTTGCTAGGTATACAAATGACCGGGGGCTAGAGCCCATGGGCTCTCTCACACACTCTCTCATATGCACACTCTCACACACACACACTCTCTCTCACATATACATTCCATCTCTCTCTAACATACACCCACACCATCTCTCTCCTACACACACCATCTCTCCTACTCTCCTACACACACTGTCTCTCTCTCTCTCTCACACACTGTCTCTCTCTCTCTCCCTCTCACGCCATCTCTCTCTCTCTCTCTCTCTCTCTCTCTCTCTCACGCCATCTCTCTCTTTCACACACACACACTGTTTCTCTCTCTCACAACCTTAAAACGAACAGTAATGTGCAGTGTACAAACATTTTATTGCTCTAGCGCATTGTGATACAATTACACACCACACATTACTATACATTTTATTGCTGTAGAGCTCTGGGATACACTTATTTGAGTTTTGTCACCTGAGGAGCTCTGGGATACATTCACACACAGTACATACACACATTGTTACATACACAGTCACAGTGTCACTTGCAAACTGTCACACTGCTAGTGTCTCAAAAACAGTCACATACACCATCATAGTGTCATATACACACATACAGTAACACAATCGCACATACAGACTCAAACAGTCACACAGCAGTAAATATAGATTTTACTATTGGTCTCGACCACATTACTCCCATTATGCTCAACCTATTCTATAGCTGACCAAATGTGATAGAGGCTTATGTATACAACTCATAGACTACTAAAGGTAAGTTATTATGATCATGATAATTATCAACATAATTATTTATAAAACACTTTATTACAGGTCAGTTTGGCTGCTACAAAGCTTACAATCTAACGTGAGAACACCCCTTCAATTTGGCAAAGGAATACTTTCCTTCTTGAACTAACAGTCAAATTTGCAGAAAAATGAATATAATAATTAACTCTGAATAGCTTTAGATGGTAGGGTATCATAGGCATTGTAAATTTGCTAACAACAAATAGTAGCACTCATAACACATTGAGTTGTACACCTATGTTGAGGCTTGTAAATTTCTTAATAGGAGTTGTTGCCCTTGCATAGACCAAATAAACATCTCAATGTACATAAGAGTAATAATAGTGTTTTGCAAAGAGAGATTCATACATGCTGGAGTTTGGAACAGACAGATCAAGGTAAAGTACTATTCCCAGGTTACTTGTGTCTGTCTTTCTCCAGTCTATCTCCCCTCCCTGCTGCTTCACCTTTTTTGCTGGGAGAGGATCCATTGTAGTCTGCATCCCCTGGTGCCCAGTCCCTGCTGGAATTCAGAGTGTCAGGAACTCACATGACACAGCTGGAAGAGGGGCACTCCTTAGGAGAGCGGCACTCCTGAGAGCATGAAGAGGGGCACTCCTGAGAGCAGGGAGAGGGACACTCCTTAGAAGAGGGGCACTCCTGAGAGCAGGGAGAGGGGCACTCCTGAGAGCAGGGAGAGGGGCACTCCTTAGAAGAGTGGCACTCCTGAGAGCAGGGAGAGGGGCACTCCTGAAAGCAGGGAGAGGGGCACTCCTTAGAAGAGGGGCACTCCTGAGAGCAGGGAGAGGGGCACTCCTTAGGACAGGGGAACTCCTGAGAGCAGGGAGAGGTGCACTCCTTAGGACAGGGGCACTCCTGAGAGCAGGGAGAGGGGCACTCCTGAGAGAAGGTCTTTGCTGCAGGGAGAGGGGGATAGCACAATTTGCTGTTTAAAGCACTGAAATAACTGGTGCTGGCAAAACAGTCAGCACCAAACCAAAAAACAGCAGCACAGCCCAGCATCTTACCCACTCCAGAGCCTATAGGTGGGACCAACTATACTGATCTACAGGATAATCAAACAGTCTCACGCTCACTTGCCTCAGATGACAGCCAGAGCCTTCCCTCCATGGAACTTGCGTGAGACTTCCTCACACCACATGAGCAGGGGTGCGGGGTTCCTATGCCGGGGGGGGCTGATCACACATAAAGCTGCGGGTCCTGCAACATGTGAGTCACAATGCTGAGGCCGGTTTAAAGGGCAACTGCCCATTTTGCCAAGCATTCACCCCAGCACCCCCCTTGTGACGCCACTGACCTGGGAAAGCTCAGTATGCGCTGGAAGAAAAAAAAATGACAATGACAACCCTGGAGTCTCGGGGCTAAAGTACACTTTCCCCAGAGTCTCCATTTGGGGCTTTGCAGCAGGGATTCTGGGCTATAGCCCCAGTAGCCCACCCCTAGCGACGCCACTGCAGGTTTGTGTAGATTTCTGCCATTTTTTTTAGTTCTGTAGTGATATAATCTGTTATATAAAGGTTATATTGACTGGTCATAGTATCTGTAATTTTTTGTTATATATACTTCTTTTTGTCTGTTTTTATTCTGTCCCTCAATTTTTTATATCTGCCTTCTTTTTTCCAGGATAATAATGTCCTTTAATACAAGATGATTCTCACCTACTATCACCCCTGTACAATTTTTTTTTTTTGGGGGGGGGGATAATTTCTTCCCAACAGATTTTTACATATATGTTCATAAACACTGGTTTGCACAATTTTTACTTTCTGTGGTGGTGAAGATGTTTTAAACTTTAAAGATACAGTATAGTCCCTAAACTCAAATGGTGCAAGATGAAGATTATTGCTTGTATAGTGCACACAGTTTTTTCCAATGTGATTTGATGCAGGCATTGTGCATAATTCACATTTGTGACTTGAAATTTAATTTTACTTTGCTAGTGTGGGCAGTGCTGGTTTCTTGCAAACTGCTGTAATTTCATAATTTCATCTAGCTGTAAGTATTTTACATTTTAAGAAATGCAAAATGTAAAACATGCATTTTGAAGTACTTTGAAAGCACATTAATATGTATTAACACCTGGAAGCTGCATTTTGGGCAGACAGTCCCGTTAAGTGCTGAGTATTAATATTATTATATATTTTGCTGTCATTAGAGTTGACAGTATACCAGGCCTTTTGTCCAGGAACAGAAATGTTGAACATTTGCATTACTTTCAATAAGAGAATGCTTTGATATTTTTGTGCTGTCCAATATTTTTTTTAAGGAGTCCACTATTTTAGTCAGACCCATTTGTAAACCTTATTTTCAGATACCCTCACAAAAAATGCACACTACAGTGTGTTTTAATGTTGAGGAGCTTAGTGATTCACTCATACATACCCTATCATATGTGCCTTGCAGGGTATATATTGTTAATAAAAAAAACTATTGCACCATCTGTGGCTAGCAGACTTTATGTGGATTCTAACTGCATTGTTCCACCGTTCGTGACTGGCAAACTATGAGCAGATATAAACTATACTGTACCACCATCTCTGTCTGACAAAATATATTCATATATTAACTGTATTATAGCATTGTCTGTGTAAGAGTTCATCTGTTTGTTTTTGCATGGTATGGTTTACATTTCTCCCATTGCATGTGTGCACCATGCTAACTTAATTAAATATTGACTAGCATAAAAAAACTTTCCAGGGATGTTTTTCATTCTCAGTTTGGCTCTGATTATCTGTAATGTTCATGGGCGTCCATAGTGTGGACATGGGGGAGTACTTGCCCCCCCCCTCGGAAATGGGACCTGCAGCAAGAGAGCGAGAAGCTATAGGCTGCTTAGGTTACGTTAACTAGATATATGGATTATTAAAAAAAACTTTCGGACAGGGAATTACATCAAAAAGCTTTTATTCCATTGTATATACCGTCCATGATGTGATTTATTCATCTCTTTCATTTCTTTACCACAGAGCAAAAAAGTAGATAACTGCAGGGTACACTTCAGGGTCCACTGATTTTGTTATTTGAGCCCTACAGTTTCTGAATTTTTTAAATTATATTCTTACTTGCATGGGTCGATGACTTTATGCTGATTTACATTTTTATCCATTGTATTATTTCCCTCACTTACCACTTCACCCCCTTCACCATTATCATGAATTTAACATATTTTCCAGCTTCCATTATATCCCTCCTTTCATCCTATTGCTCTCTTTCCCATTTATTCTTAAATCCTTTACCTTTGGATTGGCTGTATTTTTAGTATTCCCTCTAATTTATTAATGTTTCCTCTGTCTGTGCAGGAGCTGATAACTGGTAAGAAGATCATTATTTTCTAACCTGTTTCATGCCAAACCAACCAGAGGGCTTGATTCTAAAATAAAAATGGTTAATAGTTAATGCTCCAGCTGTTGAGACTACATTTTCCATGATTGTCAGCCAGTGTGTTCAGCATCATGGGAAAGAGATTACTCAACAACTAGAGTGCCAAAGGTTATTGGTACTGAAGCTTCTGTGAAATGCACATCTCATGATTCTTGGCTATCCATTTGGTTGGCTGAACATCATGAGAAATGTAATAACAGCATCTGTAGTGCCAAAGGTTAGTTACAACTGCTGTGTCACTACCAAGTGTTCTTTTTTGGAACCAGGCCTTTATGACCCTTTTTATTGCCTCTAAATACCATTTTTGTAATACCTCCCAATGTTTTCTGTGCATTGCATTACAACAACTAACGTTGAAATTGATTCAAAATTTAGTCCATTGGGTCTATTGACTAAAATTTGAATTTGGAGGTCCACCTCCAAATTCTAATTTTAGTGTAATAGACCCACTTTAGTTACATAAACAACTGAATTCGACATGTCGAATTTACAAATGGACGAATTCCACTGATCAGAACAGAGTCATAAGACAGTCTATTTATTGAGGATCAGTTTTCTTATGCATAGCATAATGTTATGCAGAATAAAAATTAATCCGATATGAATAATGAATGTCTTATTACTCTGTTCTGTGAATTTCGACAGTTACGTCAATTCGGCTGAATCCGACACATTTCAACACTATTTCAACTATTAGCATTACATACAATAACTTAAGCCGAAATTGAGACAAAATTTGAATTTGACATGGCTGTCAGCATCCGAATGAACGAATGGATGAATGAATTTCATTACTTTAGGATTCGTTCATTCGGCTTCCGTTAGTTTTTCATTTTCGTTAATTGTAATTCAGACGAATGGACGAAAATGTGATTTTCGTCCGAAAATGCATTAGTTCGAAAATGAATGCATGAATGCACATGTCTACTTTCTATATATCCGTATAAGGCTACTTTCTATAAAACCATAGAAAGCTACTTTCTGTGTAATCATATTAAACTACTTTCTATATCACCATATAAGGCTACTTTCTATATATCCGTATAAGGTTACTCTCTATAAAACCATATAAGGCTACTTTCTGTATATCCATATACGGCTACTTTTTATATAACCATATGAGGAATGTTGAGACCTATTTTTGAGTCGAGTCATAAAATAATCACCATGAGACACAATAATTTTATTTTTACTATAACTTTTTATTTAATAAAAATAAAAAGGCCCTATAGCAGGACCCAATGACTGAAACCTCTGGACTCACAAAGAGTCATCCTTCAGCACTCAGGGGAGGAAAAACCCCCTGTGGGGGAAACCTCTGGGGAACCATGGCTGGAAGGACTGCCCTTCCCTCTGGGCGTTAAGAGGTAATTTCTTGCTTCACAAAATGAAAGAGAAAAGAAGAGAGCACGGAGGTACCTCCTCGGTCAAACAAGCCAAATGAAGATAAATCCTCCTATTCAGCCTGATAGTTACAGAGTGGAGCCTCCCTCGATGCCAGGCTATCCAGCCTGTATAACAAAATTCAGACAGAAGAAGAAGTTGGTTTGCGGAAGGAGCTCACAGTCAGCAGGTATGTATAAGGTAATACAGTTTGAAGGAAGTAACAAAAAAATGGCACTCACGAGATGATGGGTAAAGCCAAAAATGACGTGGTTTATTCAGTAAAAAATCCAAGATAATAAATTAATCACGCACAGCAGATCATGGGTATGCAAAAAAGGAGTGAATTAAAGCTTGATGAGTTTCGCGCTTCTAGCTCTTAGTCATAAGATGCTGTGAGAGATTAATTTATTATCTTGGATTTTTTACTGAATAAACCACATCATTTTTGGCTTTACCCGTCATCTCGTGAGTGCCATTTTTTTGTTACTTCCTTCAAACTGTATTGCTACTGGTATGGGTCTCACACCTACAAAAGGCACCGGAGACTGGCAATCGAGGATCAATCTTCACCACTTGGATTACTTCCTTTCTTTCTTCATGTATAAGGTAAGCCTATTTTAATAGACAATAAAAAAAGTGTAACCATGCAGACTTACCAGGCTGTATCCAGGCTTTTCTGTATCCTTCTTGCTTTGCTTTCTTGTTTATTATTTATTCTTATGCCTGCCTTGTCCAGTATACCTGTCCTGCCCAGTATTCCTTTATGCCTGTCCTTATGTTTCATTCCAGGTTTTCTCTCATTCCCTCTGCCTTGTCAGTTTGCTTCTATTTAAACTACACCCGTTTCTGTTCAGTACTTAGTAGTGCAGTCTACAGGTATTTCCTCTGTGTCTATTCCATGTCTGTCTTTTAGATTTGTTTTTGCTTTGCTAATATCATGTCATAGTTAGGGACTTGCCTACTGTGGGGTATTGTTGACGTGGTTGGCAAGCTAACATCTAATTGGCCAATAAGTGAACCAAACCGCCACCTTTTCCATCTAGTGTTAGGCTAGTTCCAGTATTTATGTTTGTTCCTTTGTATGTTTCTCTTGTGTCCCTTAAGCCTGTGTCTTGTATTATTTACCCAATTCTGATTTCTGCTTTACTTTATGTCTTGCCTCTGTCCTGTAGCCCTGCACTCTGTATTTCAGTTCTGCTCTCCCTCAGTCACTTTTCTGTTTTAGCTCTGCTTGGCTGTCATTTAGATCATTTCCTCTCCAGCCCTGGGACCTGGATACAGCAGCTGCTTCACAGGGCCTGGTTGTGGCTGCAAAGACTTTGGGTCCCAAACCTCCAAAGGATTGCAGTTACCCAGCACCAGGTCCTGTGTCTCCACCCTGCAACGTAGCTCCTGATCTCGGGTGCTCAGGGTCCCTTTACCATCCTGGACCCTGTGCGTTGCAAGAAGGCTGGTACAAAAAGGTAGAACAGGACACAGTGAAAAAAGGACGCCTTACATGTTTCGTGCTTCAAAAGCACTTAATCATTATCATGAATTTTGTAAAAAGGTAATGCCATCTCTTTTCCTCATGCTTATACAAAGTCTTCCCAGCGCTGTCTATGTCAGTTGTCCAGTTGATGCTGTTACCTATGGGGAAATCTGTGAATGTAGAAAGTGCTGAGGGGGCAATGAAACTCTATTTAAAGTGCTATGAGGACAATATGACACTGTATAATTTACTGTGTATGCAGTGTGAGATTGTGGATTGTACTGTGTAATGTGAATCTGTAGCATATGGAGTGGTTTAATGCGTTTCTGTGCAAAGTGCTATGTGAATGCACTGGGGCAAGGTATAAAGTGCTGTGGGGTCAGTGAGATACTGGTGAATGTGTTGTGAGGTATTGTAATGTGATTCTTCCATGCTATACCTGATCTGTCCATGTTCTATTGCTCCATCAATGTCCCACAGCTCCATTCTCGCTCTTGTCTCTGCTCTATTTCCCACAGCTCAATCCTTCCTCTTACACAATGTCTTCCCTGATCTTTTCATGTTCCACCACTCCATTCTCCTTCTTGGCTTTGCCTGCCTATGTCTACGGTTCCATCCTCTCTCATACACTATGTCTTCTAAGCTCTGTCCATGTCCCACGACTCCATTCTCCCTTTTGTTTCTACTCCATCAGTGTCCCACGGCTCAATTCTCCTCCTTGACTTTTGCTCTGTCCATGGTCCAGTCCAGATCTCCATTCTACCTTCTGTCTCTGCTCCTGCCATGTTCCACGTTATCTTCTTCCATTTTACACTATGTTTTTACTTCTCTAAGCATGTCCCATGGCTTCATCACCCCTCGAGTCTCTGATCTTTCCATTTCCCATGGCTCAATCATCTGTCTTACACAGATGATAATATATCATGCTAATTCTGTCCACATTCCTTCCTGTAATGTAAGATGCACTGCTAATACACACACAGCTGTTTGCATCACGTTTATGTGGCATTCTCACCACGCTTGCACTTAACATCACCGTTAATCCTGAGCAGTGCATCTTCCAATATTTACAATGGAGGAAGTGCCAGTCATGAACAATTCTTTGTGTCAATTTGCAAAAATATATCACAGTGATGAAACATGCCTATTTCTATTATACAAACACTATACATGGGTGAGCATAAAATTAGAGCATTCATAATGCAGCAAGCATTTCCAGATTTAGAAAAAAATATTTTTCTTGCTATGTTGTGGAACCTGAGTCCCTCCAGATGTCCAAAAGACTACATTTCCCATACTCATCTGCCAATTTCTTAGCTAAAAAAGCATTATGAAAGATGTAGTTGATCAGCAGCTGGAGGGCTGAAGGTTCCCCACCTATGGCTTTGAGTGACGTTTTATGTGTCAGTTGTTGTAATAAAGTTTGTCAATTTCAATGTGTGACTATGCTCTTATTGGCTGTACTGTGGGTGCAGTGTGAGTCTGTGCATAGTACCTGTGGGGGGCAATGTGACTCTGTAGCATTTGCTCTGGGGCAATGTGTCACTGTGCAAAGCGCTATGCGAAGGCAATGTGACAATGTATAAAGTGCTACGGGGCAATCAGATACTGTGGAATGTGCTGTAGGGTATTGTGACATATATGAATCTTGTTGGCTATTAGAGATCAGTGAGGGCAAGGGCCTCATGCTTGCTCTGTCCATGACTAACAATTTCACTCTCGCTCTTATATTATATAGTCTCTACTCTATTCATGTCCCGTGGCTTCATCCTTCCTTTTACGGTATGTATTCCTTGCTCTGCCTGATCTGTAAGTGTTCAATTGCTCCATCAATGTCCCACGGCTCCATTCTCCCTCTTGTCTCTGCCCAATGTCCCACGGCTCAATCCTCCCTTTTACACAATGTCTTCCCTGATCTTTCCATGCTCTACTGCTTCCTTCTCACTCTAGTCTCTGCTCTGCCCCTATCCAATGACTCCATCCTCCCTGTTCTACTCCATCAATGTCCCATGGCTCCATTCTCCCTCTTGTCTTTAATCTGTCCATGTTTCACATCTTCTTATACCTTCTGTTTCTGCTCCTGCCATGTCCCACAGCTTTGTCTTTCATTTTACATTATGTCTTCACTGGTCTATCCATGTCCCATGGCTCAATTCTCCTTCTTAAACTTCCAAGATCTATACATGTCCAACGGCTCAATCCTCCTTCTTACACTTCCCTGATCTATACATGTCCAACGGCTCAATCCTCCTTCTTACACTTCCCTGATCTATACATGTCCAACGGCTCAATCCTCCTTCTTACACTTCCCTGATCTATACATGTCCAACGGCTCAATCCTCCTTCTTACACTTCCCTGATCTGTACATGTCACATGGCTCAATCCTCCTTCTTACACTTCCCTGATCTGTCCGTGTGCCATGAGTCTAGCCTCCGTCTAACACTGTGTCTTCCCTGATCTGTCCATGTCCCACGGCTCCATCCTCTCTCCTGTGTCTGCACTGTCCATGTCCCACGGCTCCATCTTTTCTCATGTCTCAGCTCTATCCATGTCCCACGGTTCTATCTCTCTTATAGAGTATATCATGCTCATTCTGTCCACATTCCTTCCTGTAATGTAAGCCATGAGGATGCACTGCTAATGTACACACAGCTGCATTCATCACGTTTATGTGGCATTCTCACCACGCTTGCACATGACATTACTGTCAATCCTTCGCAGTGCATCTTTCAAGATTTTAAATGAAGGAGGGGAAAGTCATGAACAATTCTGTGTGTCCATTTGCAAAAATATGTCAAAGTGATGGAACACGCCTGTTTTTATTATGTAAACACTATGCATAAGTGAGCATAACATTAGAGCATGCATAATGTAGCAAGCACTACCAAATATAGAAAAAAAAATGTTTTGCTGGCTGAGTCCCTCCAGATGTTGCAGGAGTACATTTCAAATACTCCCATACTGTTTATTTTTTGAAAGAGCATTATGGAAGATGTAGTTCATAAGCAGCTGGAAGATTCCCTAGCTGTGGCTTAGGGTGCCGTTTTAAGTGTCAGTTGGTGAATTAAAGTTTGTAAATTCAATGTATGACTGTTTTGTTATTGGCTGTGAGAGATCATCATCTAGTTACTAGACATGTGCAAAATGAAAATTTTCGTTTCGTCTTCGTTCATTCGGACGAAAATGATATTTATTTCGTCTAATACGAATTTCGTTCATTACTACATTCGTTTCGGACGAAATTCGTTCATTATTTTCGTTTCGTTACATTCGTTTGTACGAATCAATTGACCTAATAGTATTCCATGAGCCGAAAATCTATAAACCGAACAACGTTTGGTTTATTGATTTTCGTCATTTGGAATACATGTAATAGTACTATTGGCTTTCTATAAACAGAAACAGAGTCTCCATTCATAAAAATTTATGAATGGGGACTCTGTTTCTGTTTATAGAAAGCCAATAGTACTATTACATGCATTCCATAAGGTGAAAGTCTATAAACCGAACGTTCGGTTTATAGACTTTCGGCTTATGGAATACATGTAATCCTATTGCTATTCTATAAACCGAACGTTCATTATGTCGGTTTATGGAATGTACTATGTATGTGTAATGCTATTGTATTCTATAAACCGACTCTATTTCGGCTAATAGAATGCCAGTAGTACTACGAATGGATGAATGAACGAATGATTTTCGTTTATTAACCATTCGTTTATTCGGCTTTCGTTAGCTTAGCATTTTCGTTATTCGTTTTTCAAACGAATGAACGAAAATGCTATTTTCGGACGAAAATGCATTCATCCAAAAACAAATGCACATGTCTACTAGTTACATTTAGTGATCTAAATCGTACAAGTCGATTTCTGGCCATCATGTCGTCACCGATGTCTTTGCCAGAAAACTAACAATCTGATGGTCACGTGTGAATTTTCATTCCTTTTTCAGTGAACTGAAGATAAAGGAGCTGTGCTGCTCACGGCCAAAACCTGTAGGAATCTGTTTATTGGAGAGAGAGAGAGAGAGAGAGAGAGAGAGAGAGAGAGAGAGAGAGAGAGAGAGAGAGAGAGAGAGAGAGCAATATGAGTAAAACGCGTGGGCAGAGGAAAGACATGATAAACTTATATAGCAGATATCCAGGTCATTTAGAGGGAGGATATGGAGCAAGTACACAGTTTTCTTTTGCCACATTTATACTTAGAAATCAGATACACACTTCTTGTTTATATTCATGTGATGCCAGGAACAGCATATGGGCTCAGTCATCTAAACAGTGTTTGAAGAGGATAAAAAATAACCTATCCATTATATTACAAGAACTGCAAGCATGTGTATACATTAAGAGAAAACACGGGTCTCTTAATCTACATGTTACTATTTTGCTAATACATTTGATAATTCTACTTTAACAACATAAACAATTTGTAGGTGATGATGTCCCATTTAAGCTTTCCAATACCCACCCATTGCATTTAATTATTCCAACCTGGATGTCATCATTCACATTATTATAGATTCACCCTGGTTACTGACGCCAAATAGCAACCTTGCTAGTTTGTTTCTCCATAACATCTCTCCCAAACTACAATTCTCCCTTATCTGTTTGTTGAAGTCACTAAATCCTCTTATATTGGCTTTAACAAGGACAACTACAGGCAAAAAACAAACCATACTCCCCCACCATCCTGATTTAAGTGCCTGGCAAAGTGTAGAATGAATACAGTGCATGTGCAGAGGTTTGTAGATATAGAGTAGAGCTGTGACTTTGACACACCAATCTATGTATTTTAAATAGAAATGCCTTAATGAAACAAATACAAATAAATTACCTAATTGAGACATCTCTGTACAGTGTAGCTCTAGCAGTGGACGGACATGTTGTGACTCAAATTTAGAAAGCTCTATACATATGATACATAAGATTGCACATCTAATAATATCATTATATTTCAGATCTTTATCCCAGTCATGCAGTTTTGTCCATAACTAATTCCTCACACACAGCTGGTTAATGCAAACTCTGTAGAAGATCATTATCTTACCAAGTAAATTCCTTTTTCCAATCGTTTGCGAACTTCTCGCGACTCAAAGAGGAATGAAGTGACCAACGGATCATCAAGTAACTAGTGTATGTACGTAAGCTGGGAAGTTGTATGTCTGTGTGTGTTAGTATAGTGTGTGTGTCTGAGAGATGTGTAATGTAAGTGTGTGCTGCAGAGAGCTGAGTAGAAGCTGCTCTGCTGTCAGATGCCTGTGTGTGAGTGGGATGCAGGTCAGGTGAGTAATATATGCAGCTTCCATTATGACATCACCATACACATCATAAGTGTTCCGCTCACTGGGCTGACATGATAGTAAGAAAATCAGTACATTTACATGAAGAGAAATGTGTTACACAGTGGACAAAGTTTGAGTTTTATTGCTGTGGAGTCTGTGATACACTCTTACACAATGCACATAATTGGATCACTGTGACACACTGGGTTCATGTAATGGGGGTGATGGGGGTCATGTTAAGGAGGTGATAGGTGTCATGTGATTGGGATGATGGGGGCCATATTAAGGAGGTGATGGGTGTCATGTAACGGGGATGATGGGGCCATGTAATGGAGGTATTGGTTGTCATGTAATGGGGTGATGGGGGTCATGTAATGGGGTGATTGAGGCATGTAATGGGGTTGACGGAAACATGTAATCGGGTGGAGAAGGCATGTAATGGGTTAATAGAGCATGTGGTGGGGACATGTAATGTGGCTGATGGGGACATGTAAGGTGGTGATTGGGGCATGCAATGGGGGTGATGGGGGTCATTTAATGGAGGAGATAGAAGCATGCAATGGGGTGGTTGAGGCTTTTAATGAGGTCAAGTGATAGGGGGTCATGTAATGGGGTGATGGCGGCGTGTAATGGGGGTGATGGGGCATGTAATGGTGAGGGAGGCATTTAATGGGTTGATATGGGTCATTTAATGGAGGTGGTTGGTGTGATGAAAGCATGTAATGAGGGGATGGGGGAATATAATGGGGGTGTTGGGGATATGTAATGGGTTAATGGAGCTTGTGATGGAGACATGTAATGGGGGTTATGGGGTATGTAATGTGTATGTAATGGTGGTGATGGGGCATTGAATGTGTGTTCATGTGGGTGATGGGGAATGAAATGGGATACTGGGGCATGTCCTAACTGCACAATGTGGGTGATGTCCTGGGTTTGCATTGTGGTTATGGGGTTGTCACTGACTCATACACACTGCACATAACTGTGAGTTTTCATTATTTAGTGCTCTGTGACACACTCATACACAATAAGGGCCAGAAAGGGAATAAAACATGCACTGGAAATAATAGCATACCAGCCCCATAGCATTACATATTTAATTTCTTGTTCATAAAAGAGGAAGCCATGTGGTTTAAAAAACATTTGTATGCTATTTAAAACAGAAAGTTGTATTTCTTTAGAGCTCTGTGATACACTCATACACAATGCACATTATATCTTTAGAGCTTTGTGATACACTCATACACAATGCCCATAACGGTGAGATTAATGTCTTTAGAACTCTGTGATACACTCATACACAATACACATTACTTTGAGTTATTTCTTTAGAGCTCTTTGATACACTCATACACAATGCACATAACTGTGAGATTTAAATTCTTTAGAGCTCTGTGGTACACTCAGACACAATGCACATAACTGTGAGATTTAATTTCTTTAGAGCTTTGTTCTATACTCATATACAATGCACACAACTGTAAGTTATTTCTTTAGAGCTCTGTGATACATTCATACACAATGCACATTATATCTTTAGAGCTTTGTGATACACTCATACACAATGCACATAACTGTGAGATTTATTTCTTTAGAGCTCTGTGAAACACTGATACACAATGCACATAACTGTGAGAATTATGTCTTTAGAACTCTGTGATACGCTCATACACAATGCACATTACTTTTACTTATTTCTTTAGAGCTATGTGATACACTCATACACAATGCACATAACTGTGAGATGTATTTATTTAGCACTCTTTGACAAACTCATACACAATGCACAGAACTGTGAGTTTTATATCTTTAGATCTCTGTGATACACTCATACCCAATGCACATAACTGTGAATTGTATTTCTTTGGATGTCTGCGACACACTCATACACAATTCACATAACTGTGAGTTAAGTTTTATTTCTTTCAAGCTCTGTGATACACTCGTACACACCGCACTGAATTTTATTGACTTTGAGTGCTATACACAAACACACTGATAATCAGAGTTGTTGCTGTGGAGCACTGTAATTACAGATTAAATAACCAGAGAGTAAGCGCTCCCTTTTAATAACCAGACTCTTATATATAAATACATGTTTAATTAAATCTCCTCATGTGGTAGCCGCCGGCAGATTGAAAATTGAGAGGTCCATAATTTGTTTTGTGGCATCCTTAAGCCAGGTCATATATACATGTTTGCAGGGGTGTTGCTAGGTATACAAATGACCGGGGGCTAGAGCCCATGGGCTCTCTCACACACTCCGTCTCTCTCTCTCATATGCACACTCTCACACACACACACTCTCTCTCATACATACATTCCATCTCTCTCTAACATACACCCACACCATCTCTCTCCTACACACACCATTTCTCCCACACACACTGTCTCTCTCTCTCTCTATCACGCCATCTCTCTCTCTCACACACACACACTGTTTCTCTCTCTCTCTCACACATACATAATCTCTCTCTCACAACCTTTAAAACGACCAGTAATGTGCAGTGTACATACATTTTATTGCTCTAGCACATTGTGATACAATCACACACCACAGATGACTATATATTTTATTGCTGTAGAGCTCTGGGATACACTTATTTGAGTTTTGTCACCTGAGGAGCACTGGGATACATTCACACACAGTTCATACACACCTTGTTACATACACAGTCACAGTGTCAGATACAAACTGTCACACTGTTAGTGTCTCAAAAACAGTCACATACACCATCATAGTGTCATATACACACATACAGTAACACAATCGCACATACAGACTCATACAGTCACACAGCAGTAAATATAGATTTTACTATTGGTCTCGACCACATTACTCCCATTATGCTCAGCCAGTCTATAGCTGACCAAATGTGATAGAGGCTTATGTATACAACTCATAGACTACTAAAGGTAAGTTATTATGATCATGATAATTATCAACATAATTATTTATAAAACACATTATTACAGCTCAGTTTGGCTGCTACAAAGCTTACAATCTAACGGGAGAACACCCCTTCAATTTGGCAAAGGAATACTTTCCTTCTTGAACTAACAGTCGAATTTGCAGAAAAATGAATATAATAATTAACTCTGAATAGCTTTAGATGGTAGGGTATCATAGGCATTGTAAATTTGCTAACAACAAATAGTAGCACTCATAACACATTGAGTTGTACACCTATGTTAAGGCTTGTAAATTTCATAATAGGAGTTGTTGCCTTCGCATAGACCAAATAAACATCTCAATGTACATAAGAGTAATAATAGTGTTTTGCAAAGAGAGATTCATACATGCTGGAGTTTGGAACAGACAGATCAAGGTAAAGTACTATCTCCAGGTTACTTGTGTCTGTCTTTCTCCAGTCTATCTCCCCTCCCTGCTGCTTCACCTTTTTTGCTGGGAGAGGATCCATTGTAGTCTGCATCCCCTGGTGCCCAGTCCCTGCTGGAATTCAGAGTGCCAGGAACTCACATGACACAGCAGGAAGAGGGGCACTCCTTAGGAGAGGGGCACTCCTGAGAGCATGAAGGGGGGCACTCCTGAGAGCAGGGAGAGGGGCACTCCTGAGAGCAGGGAGAGGGGCACTCCTGAAAGCAGGGAGAGGGGCATTCCTTAGGAGAGGGGCACTCCTGAGAGCAGGAAGAGGGGCACTCCTGAGAGCAGGAAGAGGGGCATTCCTTAGGAGAGGGGCACTCCTGAGAGCAGAAAGAGGGGCACTACTTAGGAGAGGGCACTCCTGAGAGCAGGAAGAGGGACACTCCTGAGAGCAGGGAGAGGGGCACTCCTTAGGAGAGGGACACTCCTGAGAGCAGGGAGAGGGGCACTCCTTAGGAGAGGGGCACTCCTGAGAGCAGGAAGAGGGGCACTCCTAAAAGCAGGAAGAAGGACACTCCTGAGAGCAGGGAGAGGGGCACTCCTTAGGAGAGGGGCACTCCTGAGAGCAGGGAGAGGGGCACTCCTTAGGAGAGGGGTACTCCTGAGAGCAGGGAGAGGGGCACTCCTGAGAGCAGGGAGAGGGGTACTCCTGAGAGCAGGGAGAGGGGCACTCCTTAGGAGAGGGGCACTCCTGAGAGCAGGGAGAGGGGCACTCCTTAGGAGAGGGGCACTCCTTAGGAGAGGGGCACTCCTTAGGAGAGGGGCACTTCTGAGAGCAGGGAGAGGGGCACTCCTTAGGGCAGGGGCACTCCTGAGAGCAGGGAGAGGGGCACTCCTGAGAGCAGGTCTTTGCTGCAGGGAGAGGGGGATAGCACAATTTGCTGTTTACAGCACTAAAATAACTGGTGCTGGCAAAAGAGTCAGCACCAAACCAAAAAACAGCGGCACAGCCCAGCATCTTCGCCCGCTCCAGAGCCTATAGGTGGGACCAACTATATTGATCTACAGGAAAATCAAACACGCTCACTTGCCTCACATGACAGCAGGAGCCTTCCCTCCATGGAACTTGCGTGAGACTTCCTCACACCACATGAGCAGGGGTGCGGGGTTCCTATGCCGGGGGGGGCTGATCACACATAAAGCTGCGGGTCCTGCAACATGTGAGTCACAATGCTGAGGCCGGTTTAAAGGGCAACTGCCCATTTTGACAAGCATTCACCCCAGCACCCCCCTTGTGATGCCACTGACCTGGGAAAGTTCAACATGCGCTGGAAGAAAAAAAAAATGACAATGACAACCCTGGAGTCTTGGGGCTAAAGTACACTTTCCCCAGAGTCTCCATTCGGGGCTTTGCAGCAGGGATTCGGGGCTATAGCCCCAGTAGCCCACCCCTAGCGACGCCACTGCAGGTTTGTGTAGATTTTTGCCATTTTTTTTAGTTCTGTAGTGATATAACTATGTAGGACACTGCTTCACTATATTTTCTCTATCAATTGGAGAAAAGATTTCCTATTTATATAAGAGTATTATCTGTTATATCAAGGATATATTGACTGGTCATAGTATCTGTAATTTTTGTGATATATAATTCTTTTTGTCTGTTTTTATTCTGTCCCTCAATTTTTTATATCTGCCTTCTTTTTTCCAGGATAATATTCTGTCCTTTAATACAAGATGATTCTCACCTACTATCACCCCTGTACAATTTTTTTTGGGGGGGGATAATTTCTTTCCAACAGATTTTTACATATATGTTCATAAACACTGGTTTGTACAATTTTTACTTTCTGTAGTGGTGAATATGTTTTTAACTTTAAAGATACAGTATAGTCCCTAAACTCAAATGGTGCAAGATGAAGATTATTGCTTGTATAGTGCACACAGTTTTTTCCAATGTGATTTGATGCAGGCATTGTGCATAAATCACATTTGTGATTTGAAATTTAATTTTACTTTGCTAGTGTGGGCAGTCCTGGTTTCTTGCAAACTGCTGTAATTTCATAATTTCATCTAGCTGGAAGTATTTTACATTTTAAGAAATGCAAAATGTAAAACATGCATTTTGAAGTACTTTGAAAGCACATTAATATGCATTAACACCTGGAAGCTGCATTTTGGGCAGACAGTCCCGTTAAGTGCTGAGTATTATTTTTATTATATATTTTGCTGTCATTAGAGTTGACAGTATACCAGGCCTTTTGTCCAGAAACAGAAATGTTGAACATTTGCATTACTTTCAATAAGAGAATGCTTTGATATTTTTGTGCTGTCCAATATTTTTTTAAGGAGTCCACTATTTAAGTCAGACCCATTTGTAAACCTTATTCTCACATACCCTCACAAAAAATGCACACTACAGTGTGTTTTAATGTTGTGGAGCTTAGTGATTCACTCATACATACCCTATCATATGTGGCTTGCAGGAAATATATTGTTAATAAAAAAAACTATTGCACAATCTGTGGCTAGCAGACTATATGTGGATTCTAACTGCATTGTTCCACCGTTCGTGACTGGCAAACTATGAGCAGATATAAACTATACTGTACCACCATCTCTGTCTGACAAAATATATTCATATATTAACTGTATTATAGCATTGTCTGTGTAAGAGTTCATCTGTTTGTTTTTGCATGGTATGGTTTACATTTCTCCCATTACATGTGTGCACCATGCTAACTTAATTAAATATTGACTTGCATAAATAAACTTTCCAGGGATGTTTTTCATTCTCAGTTTGGCTCTGATTATCTGTAATGTTCATGGGCGTCCATAGGGTGGGCATTGGGGTGTACTTGCCCCCCCCCCCCCCCCGGAAATGGGACCTGCAGCAAAGGAGCGAGAAGCTATAGGCTGCTTAGATTACGTTAACTAGATATATGGATTATAAAAAAAACCTTTTGGACAGGGAATTATAGCAAAAAGCTTTTATTCCATTTTATATACCCTCCATGATGTGATTTATTCATCTCTTTCAGGTCTTTACCACAGAGCAAAACTGCAGGATAACTGCAGTGTACACTTCAGGGTCCAATGATTTTGTTATTTGAGCCCTACAGTTTCTGAATTTTTAAAATTATATTCTTACTTGCAAGGGTCGATGACTTTATGCTGATTTACATTTTTATCCATTGTATTATTTCCCTCACTTACCACTTCACCCCCTTCACCATTATCATTAATTTAACCTATTTTCCAGCTTCCCTTATATCCCTCCTTTCATCCTATTGCTCTCTTTCCCATTCATTCTGACATCCTTTACCTTGGGATTGGCTGTATTTTTTGTATTCCCTCTACTTTATTCATGTTTCCTCTGCCTGTGCAGGAGCTGATAACTGGTAAGAAGATCATTATTTTCTAACCTGTTTCATGCCAAACCAACCAGAGGGCTTGATTCTAAAATAAAAATGGTTAATAGTTAATGCTCCAGCTGTTGAGACTACATTTTCCATGATTGTCAGCCAGTGTGTTCAGCATCATGGGAAAGAGATTACTCAACAACTAGAGTGCCAAAGGTTATTGGTACTGAAGCTTCTGTGAAATGCACATCTCATGATTCTTGGCTATCCATTTGGTTGGCTGAACATCATGAGAAATGTAATAACAGCATCTGTAGTGCCAAAGGTTAGTTACAACTGCTGTGTCACTACCAAGTGTTCTTTTTTGGAACCAGGCCTTTATGACCCTTTTTATTGCCTCTAAATACCATTTTTGTAATACCTCCCAATGTTTTCTGTGCATTGCATTACAACAACTAACGTTGACATTGATTCAAAATTGAGTCCATTGGGTCTATTGACTAAAATTTGAATTTGGAGGTCGACCTCCAAATTCTAATTTTAGTGTAATAGACCCACTTTAGTGACATAAACAACTGAATTCGACACGTCGAATTGACAAATGGACGAATTCCACTGATCAGAACAGTCATAAGACAGTCTATTTATTCAGGATCAGTTTTCTTATCGCATAATGTTGTTCAGAATAAAAATTAATCCGATATGAATACTGAATGTCTTATTACTCTGTTCTGTGGATTTCGACAGTTACGTCAATTCGGCTGAATTCGACACATTTCAACACTATTTCATCTATTAGCATTACATACAATAACTTAAGCCGAAATTGAGACAAAATTTGAATTTGACATGGCTGTCAGCATCCGAATGAACGAATGGATGAATTAATTTCATTACTTTAGGATTCGTTCATTCGGCTTTCGTTAGTTTTTCATTTTCGTTATTTGTAATTCAGACGAATGGACGAAAATGTGATTTTCGTCCGAAAATGCATAAGTTCGAAAATGAATGCATGAATGCACATGTCTACTTTCTATATATCCGTATAAGGCTACTTTCTATAAAACCATAGAAAGCTACTTTCTGTGTAATCATATTAAACTACTTTCTATATAACCATATAAGGCTACTTTCTATATATCCGTATAAGGTTACTCTCTATAAAACCATATAAGGCTACTTTCTGTATATCCATATACGGCTACTTTCTATATAACCATATAAGGAATGTTGAGATACCTATTTTTGAGTCGAATCATAAAATAATCACCATGAGACACAATAATTTTATTTTTACTATAACTTTTTATTTAATAAAAATAAAAAGGCCCTATAGAAGGACCCAATGACTGAAACCTCTGGACTCACAAAGAGTCATCCTTCAGCACTCAGGAGAGGAAAAACCCCCTGTGGGGGAAACCTCTGGGGAACCATGGCTGGAAGGACTGCCCTTCCCTCTGGGCGTTAAGAGGTAATTTCTTGCTTCACAAAATGAAAGAGAAAAGAAGAGAGCACCGAAGTACCTCCTCGGTCAAACACGTCAAATGAAGATAAATCCTCCTATTCAGCCTGATAGTTACAGAGTGGAGCCTCCCTCGACGCCAGGCTATCCAGCTTGTATAACAAAATTCAGACAGAAGAAGAAGTTGGTTTGCGGAAGGAGCTGACAGTCAGCAGGTATGTATAAGGTAATACAGTTTGAAGGAAGTAAAAAAAAATGGCACTCACGAGATGATGGGTAAAGCCAAAAATGACGTGGTTTATTCAGTAAAAAATCCAAGATAATAAATTAATCACACACAGCAGATCATGGGGATGCAAAAAAGGAGTGAATTAAAGCTTGATGTGCTTCGCGCTTCTAATGCTTAGTCATAAGATGCTGTGCGAGATTAATTTATTATCTTGGATTTTTTACTGAATAAACCACATCATTTTTGGCTTTACCCGTCATCTCGTGAGTGCCATTTTTTTGTTACTTCCTTCAAACTGTATTGCTACTGGTATGGGTCTCACACCTACAAAAGGCACCCGAGACTGGCAATCGAGGATCAATCTTCACCACTTGGATTACTTCCTTTCTTTCTTCATGTATAAGGTAAGCCTATTTTAATAGACAATAAAAAAAGTGTAACCATGCAGACTCATCCAGGCTGTATCCAGGCTTTTCTGTATCCTTCTTGCTTTGCTTTCTTGTTTATTATTTATGCTTATGCCTGCCTTGTCCAGTATACCTGTCCTGCCCAGTATTCCTTTCTGCCTGTCCTTATGTTTCATTCCAGGTTTTCTCTCATTCCCTCTGCCTTGTCAGTTTGCTTCTATTTAAACTACACCCGTTTCTGTTCAGTCCTTAGTAGTGCAGTCTACAGGTATTTCCTCTGTGTCTATTCCATGTCTGTCTTTTAGATTTGTTTTTGCTTTGCTAATATTATGTCTTAGTTAGGGACTTGCCTACTGTGGGGTATTGTTGACGTGGTTGGCAAGCTAACATCTAATTGGCCAATAAGTGAACCAAACCGCCACCTTTTCCATCTAGTGTTAGGCTAGTTCCAGTATTTATGTTTGTTCCTTTGTATGTTTCTCTTGTGTCCCTTAAGCCTGTGTCTTGTATTATTTACCCAATTCTGATTTCTGCTTTACTTTATGTCTTGCCTCTGTCCTGTAGCCCTGCACTCTGTATTTCAGTTCTGCTCTCCCTCAGTCACTTTTCTGTTTTAGCTCTGCTTGGCTGTCATTTAGATCATTTCCTCTCCAGCCCTGGGACCTGGATACAGCAGCTGCTTCACAGGGCCTGGTTGTGGCTGCAAAGACTTTGGGTCCCAAACCTCCAAAGGATTGCAGTTACCCAGCACCAGGTCCTGTGTCTCCACCCTGCAACGTAGCTCCTGATCTCGGGCGCTCAGGGTCCCTTTACCATCCTGGACCCTGTGCGTTGCAAAAAGGCTGGTACAAAATGGTAGAACAGGACACAGTGAAAAAAGGACGCCTTACATGTTTCGTGCTTCAAAAGCACTTAATCATTATCATGAATTTTGTAAAAAGGTAATGCCATCTCTTTTCCTCATGCTTATACAAAGTCTTCCCAGCGCTGTCCATGTCAGTTGTCCAGTTGATGCTGTTACCTATGGGGAAATCTGTGAATGTAGAAAGTGCTGAGGGGGCAATGAAAGTCTGTATAAAGTGCTGTGAGGACAATATGACACTGTATAATGTACTGTGGATGCAGTGTGAGATTGTGGATTGTACTGTGGGGGCAATGTGAATCTCTTGCATATGCTGTGGTTTAATGCGTTTCTGTGCAAAGTGCTATGTGAATGCACTGGGGCAAGGTATAAAGTGCTGTGGGGTCAGTGAGATACTAGTGAATGTGTTGTGAGGTATTGTAATGTGATTCTTCCATGCTATACCTGATCTGTCCGTGTTCTATTGCTCCATCAATGTCCCACAGCTCCATTCTCCCTCTTGTCTCTGCTCTATTTCCCACAGCTCAATCCTTCCTCTTACACAATGTCTTCCCTGATCTTTCCATGTTCCACCACTCCATTCTCCTTCTTGGCTTTGCCTGCCTATGTCTACGGTTCCATCCTCTCTCATACACTATGTCTTCTAAGCTCTGTCCATGTCCCACGACTCCATTCTCCCTTTTGTTTCTACTCCATCAGTGTCCCACGGCTCAATTCTCCTCCTTGACTTTTGCTCTGTCCATGGTCCAGTCCAGATCTCCATTCTACCTTCTGTCTCTGCTCCTGCCATGTTCCACGTTATCTTCTTCCATTTTACACTATGTTTTTACTTCTCTAAGCATGTCCCATGGCTTCATCACCCCTCGAGTCTCTGATCTTTCCATTTCCCATGGCTCAATCATCTGTCTTACACAGATGATAATATATCATGCTAATTCTGTCCACATTCCTTCCTGTAATGTAAGATGCACTGCTAATACACACACAGCTGTTTGCATCACGTTTATGTGGCATTCTCACCACGCTTGCACTTAACATCACCGTTAATCCTGAGCAGTGCATCTTCCAATATTTACAATGGAGGAAGTGCCAGTCATGAACAATTCTTTGTGTCAATTTGCAAAAATATATCACAGTGATGAAACATGCCTATTTCTATTATACAAACACTATACATGGGTGAGCATAAAATTAGAGCATTCATAATGCAGCAAGCATTTCCAGATTTAGAAAAAAATATTTTTCTTGCTATGTTGTGGAACCTGAGTCCCTCCAGATGTCCAAAAGACTACATTTCCCATACTCATCTGCCAATTTCTTAGCTAAAAAAGCATTATGAAAGATGTAGTTGATCAGCAGCTGGAGGGCTGCAGGTTCCCCACCTATGGCTTTGAGTGACGTTTTATGTGTCAGTTGTTGTAATAAAGTTTGTCAATTTCAATGTGTGACTATGCTCTTATTGGCTGTACTGTGGGTGCAGTGTGAGTCTGTGCATAGTACCTGTGGGGGGCAATGTGACTCTGTAGCATTTGCTCTGGGGCAATGTGTCACTGTGCAAAGCGCTGTGCGAAGGCAATGTGACAATGTATAAAGTGCTACGTGGCAATCAGATACTGTGGAATGTGCTGTAGGGTATTGTGACATATATGAATCTTGTTGGCTATTAGAAATCAGTGAGGGCAAGGGCCTCATGCTTGCTCTGTCCATGACGAACAATTTCACTCTCGCTCTTATATTATATAGTCTCTACTCTATTCATGTCCCGTGGCTTCATCCTTCCTTTTACGGTATGTATTCCTTGCTCTGCCTGATCTGTAAGTGTTCAATTGCTCCATCAATGTCCCACGGCTCCATTCTCCCTCTTGTCTCTGCCCAATGTCCCACGGCTCAATCCTCCCTTTTACACAATGTCTTCCCTGATCTTTCCATGCTCTACTGCTTCCTTCTCACTCTAGTCTCTGCTCTGTCCCTATCCAATGACTCCATCCTCCCTGTTCTACTCCATCAATGTCCCATGGCTCCATTCTCCCTCTTGTCTTTAATCTGTCCATGTTTCACATCTTCTTATACCTTCTGTCTCTGCTCCTGCCATGTCCCACAGCTTTGTCTTTCATTTTACATTATGTCTTCACTGGTCTATCCATGTCCCATGGCTCAATTCTCCTTCTTAAACTTCCAAGATCTATACATGTCCAACGGCTCAATCCTCCTTCTTACACTTCCCTGATCTATACATGTCCAACGGCTCAATCCTCCTTCTTACACTTCCCTGATCTATACATGTCCAACGGCTTAATCCTCCTTCTTACACTTCCCTGATCTATACATGTCCAACGGCTCAATCCTCCTTCTTACACTTCCCTGATCTGTACATGTCACATGGCTCAATCCTCCTTCTTACACTTCCCTGATCTGTCCGTGTGCCATGAGTCTAGCCTCCGTCTAACACTGTGTCTTCCCTGATCTGTCCATGTCCCACGGCTCCATCCTCTCTCCTGTGTCTGCACTGTCCATGTCCCACGGCTCCATCTTTTCTCATGTCTCAGCTCTATCCATGTCCCACGGTTCTATCTCTCTTATAGAGTATATCATGCTCATTCTGTCCACATTCCTTCCTGTAATGTAAGCCATGAGGATGCACTGCTAATGTACACACAGCTGCATTCATCACGTTTATGTGGCATTCTCACCACGCTTGCACATGACATTACTGTCAATCCTTCGCAGTGCATCTTTCAAGATTTTAAATGAAGGAGGGGAAAGTCATGAACAATTCTGTGTGTCCATTTGCAAAAATATGTCAAAGTGATGGAACACGCCTGTTTTTAGTATGTAAACACTATGCATAAGTGAGCATAACATTAGAGCATGCATAATGTAGCAAGCACTACCAAATATAGAAAAAAAAATGTTTTGCTGGCTGAGTCCCTCCAGATGTTGCAGGAGTACATTTCAAATACTCCCATACTGTTTCTTTTTTGAAAGAGCATTATGGAAGATGTAGTTCATAAGCAGCTGGAAGATTCCCTAGCTGTGGCTTAGGGTGCCGTTTTAAGTGTCAGTTGGTGAATTAAAGTTTGTAAATTCAATGTATGACTGTGTTGTTATTGGCTGTGAGAGATCATCATCTAGTTACTAGACATGTGCAAAATGAAAATTTTCGTTTCGTCTTCGTTCATTCGGACGAAAATGATATTTATTTCGTCTAAAACGAATTTCGTTCATTACTACATTCGTTTCGGACGAAATTCGTTCATTATTTTCGTTTCGTTACATTCGTTTGTACGAATCAATTGACCTAATAGTATTCCATAAACCGAAAATCTATAAACCGAACAACGTTTGGTTTATTGATTTTCGTCATTTGGAATACATGTAATAGTACTATTGGCTTTCTATAAACAGAAACAGAGTCTCCATTCATAAAAATTTATGAATGGGGACTCTGTTTCTGTTTATAGAAAGCCAATAGTACTATTACATGCATTCCATAAGGTGAAAGTCTATAAACCGAACGTTCGGTTTATAGACTTTCGGCTTATGGAATACATGTAATCCTATTGATATTCTATAAACCGAACGTTCATTATGTCGGTTTATGGAATGTACTATGTATGTGTAATGCTATTGTATTCTATAAACCGACTCTATTTCGGCTAATAGAATGCCAGTAGTACTACGAATGGATGAATGAACGAATGATTTTCGTTTATTAACCATTCGTTTATTCGGCTTTCGTTAGCTTAGCATTTTCGTTATTCGTTTTTCAAACGATTGAAAGAAAATGCTATTTTCGGACGAAAATGCATTCGTCCGAAAACAAATGCACATGTCTACTAGTTACATTTAGTGATCCAAATCGTACAAGTCGATTTCTGGCCATCATGTCGTCAACGATGTCTTTGCCAGAAAACTAACAATCTGATGGTCACGTGTGAATTTTCATTCCTTTTTCAGTGAACTGAAGATAAAGGAGCTGTGCTGCTCACGGCCAAAACCTGTAGGAATCTGTTTATTGGAGAGAGAGAGAGAGAGAGAGAGAGAGAGAGAGCAATATGAGTAAAACGCTTGGGCAGAGGAAAGACATGATAAACTTATATAGCAGATATCCAGGTCATTTAGAGGGAGGATATGGAGCAAGTACACAGTTTTCTTTTGCCACATTTATACTTAGAAATCAGATACACACTTCTTGTTAATATTCATGTGATGCCAGGAACAGCATATGGGCTCAGTCATCTAAACAGTGTTTGAAGAGGATAAATAATAACCTATCCATTATATTACAAGAACTGCAAGCATGTGTATACATTAAGAGAAAACACGGGTCTCTTAATCTACATGTTACTATTTTGCTAATACATTTGATAATTCTACTTTAACAACATAAACAATTTGTAGGTGATGATGTCCCATTTAAGCTTTCCAATACACACCCATTACATTTAATTATTCCAACCTGGATGTCATCATTCACATTATTATAGATTCACCCTGGTTACTGACGCCAAATAGCAACCTTGTTAGTTTGTTTCTCCATAAAATCTCTCCCAAACTACAATTCTCCCTTATCTGTTTGTTGAAGTCACTAAATCCTCTTATATTGGCTTTAACAAGGACAACTACAGGCAAAAAACAAACCATACTCCCCCACCATCATGATTTAAGTGCCTGGCAAAGTGTAGAATGAATACTGCGCATGTGCAGAGGTTTGTATATATATAAGAGCTGTGACTTTGACACACCAATCAATGTATTTTAAATAGAAATGCCTTAATGAAACAAATACAAATAAATTACCTAATTGAGACATCTCTGTACAGTGTAGCTCTAGCAGTGGACGGACATGTTGTGACTCAAATTTAGAAAACTCTATACATATGATACATAAGATTGCACATCTAATAATATCATTATATTTTCAGATCTTTATCCCAGTCATGCAGTTTTGTCCATAACTAATTCCTCACACACAGCTGGTTAATACTTGCAAACTCTGTAGAAGATCATTATCTTACCAAGTAAATTCCTTTTTCCAATCGGTTGCCGACTTCTTGCGACTCAAAGAGGAATGAAGTGACCAACGGATCATCACGTAATGAGTGTATGTACGTAAGCTGGGAAGTTGTATGTCTGTGTGTGTTAGTATAGTGTGTGTGTCTGAGAGATGTGTAATGTAAGTGTGTGCTGCAGAGAGCTGAGTAGAAGCTGCTCTGCTGTCAGATGCCTGTGTGTGAGTGGAATGCAGGTCAGGTGAGTAATATATGCAGCTTCCATTATGACATCACCATACACATCATAAGTGTTCCGCTCACTGGGCTGACATGAAAATCAGTACATTTAAATGAAGAGAAATGTGTTACACAAGAGATTTATTTATTTGGATCACTGTGAAACACTAGCTTCATGTAATGGAGGTGATGGGGGCCATGTAATTGGGGTGATGGGGCATATAATGGGGAAGATGGGGGTCATGTAATGGGGGTGATGGAAGCATAAAATGGGGTGAAGGAGGCATGTAATGGGGTAATGGAGAATGTGGTGGGGACACATAATGGGACTGATAGGGACATGTAATGGGTTTATGGGAGCATGTAATAGAGCTAATGGGGTCATGTAATGGGGGCCATGTAATTGGGGTGATTGAGGCATGTAAAGGGGGTGATGGGGGTCATTTAATGGAGGTCTCTTGTTGTCCCAGCAACCAAGTCTTACACCAGCATGCAGATTGCTTTAACAGTACTTATCCTAGCATGAAGTTTGCACTCACATGACTGAGCCAAGCACCCAGGATTTCCCCCAGGATTTATCCCAGCACTTAGATTGCACTCAGAGGACTTACCCCACCACTTATCTTGCTCTCACAGAACTTTCCCTCACACCCTGTCCTTTCTATTGCCATGGAGCACTGTAATACACCCATTTATTACAATCTGCCACTCATGCATGCACTCGTATACTCTGCTGCACACACGCGCATTCTTACACTCTGCTGCACACACATGTATCCTCTGCTGCTCACACACACACCTATACTTTGGCACTCACACACACATGCACAATTATACTCTGCCACTCACAAATGCACACACTTATTCTCTGCAGCTCACGCATACATATCCACTGATTCACTTGCACTCTGCCACTCACTCACTTACACTCTGCCTCTCACTTACACAGTTACAATCTGCCACTCACCCACACACTTACACTCTGCTACTCACTTGCGATTTGCCACTTCCACTCTGCTACTCACACACATACACTAACAATATGTCATTCATTCACACTTTGGTATTCACTCACACTCTGGAAGCCCCCTCCCCTTCCACTCCCTCTTCCCCTCAGGTGACTGCTCTGGCCGTGGCACGACCCATCACATTTTTTAAAGTGGCCAGACAAATTTCTTAAAGAGATCCCAGGGCATGCAGCCTACTTGGAATTGTCTCATTATCCCAGTAGGCCAGTCTGGCCCTGTGCACAATGCACATAACTGTGTGTTTTATTGCTGTGGAGTCTGTGATACATTCATACACAATGCACATATTTGTGAGTTTTATTTCTTTAGAGATCTGTGATACACTCATACACAATGTACATATCTGTGAGATTTATTTCTTTACAGCTCTGTGATACACTCCTACACAGTGCACATTTCTGTGAGTTTTTTCTTTAGAGCTCTGTGATACACTCATACAGAGTGCACATAATTGTGAGAATTATTAAAGGGATAGTCTAGTCCCAAAACTCAAATGGTACAAGATGAAGATTACTGCTTGTATAGTGTACAGGGTTTTTTCCAAATGTGATTTGACGCAGGCATTCTGCATAAATCACATTTGTAATATTTGACTCAAGCTCTCCTCCAGTGATAACTTTACATGTTTACTGCAGATAACAATGATAGCACTGATTATACATAGTTTCTTTCTATTTAGTCACTTCCTGTGCTTCTGGAATAGAATACATTGTGTTGACTGTAATAGACTTGCTCTTGTACACAGTGGGATCTCTTAACAGGACAACACATTGTCTGATGATATCATTAGAGAAACAGGATATTCCATTATTTTTAATTAAATTATTTTCATTGGTTCCTGTAGCAAAAAATAAATAAAAAGGAAACTGACTTTTACTTTGCTAGTGTGGGCAGTCCTGGTTTCTTGAAAACTGCTGGAATTTCATGATTCATTTGATATTTTAAGCAATGCAAAATTTAGAACATGCATTTTGAAGTACTTTGAAAGCACATTAATATGTATTAACACTTGTAAGCTGCATTTTGGGCCCACTGTCCCTTTAAGGGCTGTGTATTATTATTATTATTGTTATTATATTGTGCTGTTATTAGAGTTCACAGTATACCAGCCCATTGTCCAGGAACAGAAATGTTGAACATTTGCATTACTTTCAATAAGAGAATGCATTGATATTTTTGGCTGTCCAATATTTTTTTTAAGGAATCCAATATTTTAGTCAGACCCATTTGTCAACCTTGTTTTCAGATTCAGATACCCTCACAAAAAATGCACACTACAGTGTGTTTTAATGTTGTGGAGCTCAGTGATTCACTCATACATACCTTATTATATGTGCCTGGCAGAGTACATGTTGTTTATAAAAAATGCTAATGATTCATCTGCGGCTAGCAGACTATATGTGGATTCTAACTACATTGTTCCACCGTTCCTGACTGGCAAACTATAAGCAGATGTAAACTATACTGTACCGCCATCTCTGTCTGACAAAATATATTCAGATATTAATTGTATTATAGCATTGTCTGTGTAAGAGTTCATCTGTTTGTTTTTGCATATTATGGTTTACATTTCTCCCTATGCATGTGTGCACTAGACATGTGCAAAACTAAAATTTTCCTTTCGTTTTCGTCCATTCGTCTAAAACGAATTTCGTTCATTAGTGCATTCGTTTCAGACGAAATTCGTTCATTATTTTCGTTTCGTTAATTTTTATTCGTTCGTTTTATAGAATACAATGTAATACTAT
This sequence comes from Pelodytes ibericus, assembly GCA_036172795.1. NCBI lineage: Eukaryota > Metazoa > Chordata > Amphibia > Anura > Pelodytidae > Pelodytes > Pelodytes ibericus. Next base: position 190,346,830 of record CM069861.1, read on the forward strand.
TGGCTTTCTATAAACCGAACGAGAAATTCTTATGAATGGGGCTCTCGTTCGGTTCATAGAAAGGCAATAGTATTACTTGTATTCTATAAGCCAAAAGTCTATAAACCGAACGACTTTCGGTTTATAGACTTTCGGCTTATAGAATACTATTGGCTTTCTATAAACCGAACTAGAGTCGAGTCCCCATTCATAAGAAATTCTTATGAATGAGGAGGGACTCTAGTTAGGTTTATAGAATGCCAATAGTATTCTATAAGCCGAAAGTCTTTAAAACGAACGACGTTTGGTTTATAGAATACATGTAATGCTATTGCTGTTCTATAAGCCGAAAGTCTTTCGGCTTATAGAACAGCAATAGCATTACATGTATTCTATAAACCGAACGTCGTTTGTTTTAAAGACTTTCGGCTTATAGAATACATGCTGCTATTGGCTTTCTATAAACCGAAAGAGTCCCCATTCATACGAATAGGTCAATTGACCTATTCGTATGAATGGGAACTCAATTTCGGTTTATAGGAAGCTAATAGCATTACATGCATTCCATAAACCGAAAGTCATTCATGTCGGTTTATGGAATGTAGTACAATGCTATTGGTATTGTAAACCGACTCTATTTCGGTTTAGAATGCCAATAGCACGAATGGACGAATGGACGAATGAACGAATGATTTTCGTTTATTAACCATTCGTTCATTCGGATTTTGTTAGTTAAAATTTTCGTTATTCGTTTTTCGGACGAATGGACGAAAATGCTATTTTCGTCCGAAAATGCATTCGTCCGAAAACGAATGCACATGTCTAGTGTGCACCATGCTTCAATATTGATTAGCATTAAAAAAATGCAGGGCGGTTTTTTTATTCTTAGTTTGGCTCTTATTTTCTTTGCTGTTCATTTGGATCCAGAGGGTGGGCATGGGGGTGCACCCCCCTCCCCCCATGGTGATTGGACCTGCAACAAGGGAGCGAGAAGCAATAGGCTGCTTAGGTTACGTTAACTAGATATACTGCCCTGAGTGGAAACACTTCAGCGTCCACTGATTCTGCTATTTGAGCCCTACAGTTTCTGAATCTTTTTTTTTTTTATAATATTACTTGCCAGTGTGGATGACATTAGGCTGGTTTAAATTTTTATTCATTTCATTATTACCCTCACTCACCACTTTACCCCAATCACCATTATCATTAATATAACCTGTTGGCCAGTTTCCATTAGATCCCTCCTTTCATCCTATTGGTCTCTTTCCCATTCACTCTGACATCCTATACTTTGGGTTTGGCTGTTTTTTTTATTCCCTCCAGTCTATTCATGTTTCCTTTGCCTGTGCAGGAGCTGATAACTGGTAAGAAGATCATTATTTTCTAACCTGTTTCATGCAAAACCAACCAGAGGGCTTGATTCTAAAATAAAAATGGTTAATAGTTAATACTCTAGCTGTTGAGACTACATTTTCCATGACTGCCAGAAAGTGTGTTCAGCCCCATGGCAAATAGATTACTCAACAACTAGAGTGCCAAAAGGAAAGGAATTATATGATTGGTACTGAAGCTGCTGTCAAATGCACATCTCAGGATTTTCAGCCATCCATTTGGTTCAAATGTAATAATGTCATCTGTAGTGTCAAAGGTTAGTCACCACTGCTGCATAACTACCAAGTGTTCGTTTTTAGAATAAGGCCTTTATGACCCTTTTTATTGCCTCTAAATACCCTTTTTGTAATACTTCCCAATGTTTGCTGCGCATTACAACAACTAAAGTTAAAAATTGAGTTGAAATTGAGTCCATTGGGTGTACTGATTAAAATTTGAATTTGGAGGCCGACCTCCAAATTCAAATTTTAGTGAAATAGACCCACTTTAGTTACCTAAACAACTGAATTCGATATGTTGAAATGAAGCTGAACTGCTGAATGGACAAATTCCACTGATCAGATCAGAGTCATAAGATCTAATCTGATATGAATACTGAATGTCTGATTACTCTGTTCTGTGGAATTCGACAGTTCGGTCAATTCGGCTGAATTCAACACACTTTGACTCTATTTTAACTCCATTTCGGCTTATGTAATGTTATTAGCATTACATACATAACTCAAGCTGAAATTGAGACGACATATAAGAGTGGCTGGCGGCATCCAAATGAATGACTGGACAAATTAATTTAGTTCATTTAGGTTTCGTTCATTCAGCTTTCATTAGTTTTTCTTTTTCGTTATTCTTTATTCAGACGAATGGATGAAAATGCTATTTTCGTCCGAAAATACATTAGTCCGAAAACGATTGCACATGTCTACTTTCTATATATCCATATAAGGCTAGTTTTTTATAAAACCATAGAAGGCTACTTTCTATATAATCATATTAAGCTACTTTCTATATAACCATATAAGGCTACTTTCTGTATATCCATATATGGCTACTTTATATATAACCATATAAGGAATGTTGAGATACATATTTTTGAGTCATGAAATAATCACCAGGACACACAATAATTTCATTTATACTATAACTTTTTATTTAATAATTCTGTGGTGTTGATGATTTTTTGAACTTTAAAGGGACAGTATAGTACTCAAATTGACTTTGGTGCAAGATGAAGATTTCTGCTTGTATAATTCACAGGCTTGTTTCCCATTGTAATTTGATGCAGGCATTCTGCATAAATCACTTTTTTAATATTTGACTCAAGCCCTCCCCCAGAAATGATTTTGCATGCTTACTGCAGGTGGGTCAGCACTGATCATTAGACACTGCGTATATAAAGTTTTGTTTCATTTAGGCAATTCTGTGCTCTTGGAATAGAATTAATTGTGTGGACTGTAATGAGTTGCATTTGTACACAGTAGGTTCTCTTAAGAGGGCAACACATTGCCTGATGACATCATTAGAGAAACAGGATATTCCATCCATTTGAATTGGTTCAATTCAGGAAAAAAAAAAAAACTAAACTGACTTTTACTCATGCATTTTAAAGTACTTTGAACGCACATTAATATGCATTAAAGTTTGGAAGCTGCATTTTGGGCAGACAGTTGCTTTAAGTGCTGTGTATTATTATTATTTACATATATTTGTAGAGTTGACAGTATACCAGGACCTTTGACCAGAACAGAAATGTTGAACATTTGCATTACTTTCAATAATTTCAATAAGAGAATGCTGTGATATTTATTTGGTGTCCAATATTTTTTTTTAAGGAGTCAAATATTTAAGTCAGATCCATATGGCAGCCTTGTTTTGAGATACACCAAGAAATAATGCCCACTACAGTGAGTTTTATTGCTGTGGAGCTCAGTCATGCACTCATACATACCCTGTCATCTGTGGCTGGGAGGTTATATGTTGATAATAGCAATACTATTGTATCATCTGTGCCTAGCATTCTATATGCTGATTCTAACTACATTATTCCACATTGTGTGATTGGCAGACTATATGCATATTCAGTCTATACTGTGCCGGCATCTATATTCAGATTTTAACTAATTATAGCATTGTCTGTTTAATAGTTCTTCTGTTTGGTTTACATTTCTCTCTATGTGTGTGTGTGCACCATCCTGACTCAAGGTAAAATTTTGCTACCATAAAACTTTTTTCCAGGGCATTTTTTCATTCTCACTTCGGCCCTGATTGTCTGTCCTGTTGTATGTATCCAAGTAAGTGATATGTATATATTAGTGGGAATAAAGTCTTCCTCAAAGAAACAATGTTCCTTTACCATATCCATCAACTCAAAGCATGATAAGAGGGAATTAATTACAACTATAATGCCTATGCATTTTCATTGTTGGGTGCATGATTTCTATTAAGGGTCTTATAACCTGTTAGGCTATTTAGAAGGTGGCTACATGACCTTTAGCATGATTGATCCAGCAACTTAAGGGGGGCTTACATTATAGGTGTGGATTGCCATTGTTTTCTATGAAGTTGCAAAGTATATAACCTGAAATGGGACTGCCCTACCTATGTACCTTTATGAAGCTGATCAATAAATTAGTACATATTATTGTAACCTGGGCTTATTTACTTCCATTGAGTAGATTGAAAAACAGACTTCAGACAGAATTTGTTAAATCAGAGTTTGTTTTAAACAATATTTTATAATAACAAATGTGGTGTTCTAATGTCAAGTTCCTCCTTTCACCTCTTGTTTACCCTAGCTTTGTTTTGCTCTGTTGATTCTCTCAGTGGTGTCAGATGGACTTTGGTAATTATCCTGCCCTATAAGTATCCACACCTCTAACTGGGTTTTTGCATTGAAGTTGGTTGCCTGACTACTGTGGTCTACTTCATCTGGCTCATTATCCATTGCTGAAAGCTGCACATATCTACTAGCCTGTCCAGGAACTGGGATCCCTATCCTGAAGGGCTCAACCAGCTAGGGGAAGGGGTCCAGCTACTCATGTGACCATCCTGCTACAGCATAACTATTCCAGTCTATGTCCTATCCAGGGTTACCTTACAAGCTGTCCTATCCAGGGTTACCTTACAAGCTGTCCTATCCAAGGTTACCTGCCAAGCTGCCCTATCCATGACTACCTGCCAAGCTACCCTATTCAGGGTTACCTGCCAAGCTGCCCTATTCTGGATTATTTGCCAAGCTGTCCTATCCAGGGTTACCTGATTGGAAGAGTCCTATTCAAGTGCCTAGGTACTTCAGTTTGCTCTTTTTTTTTTTATACCTCAAATCACACCCTTACCAGTGCCAGACTAGGAACAAAAGTGCCCAATGCTGAGATTGAGAACGGAGCAGATCCATAGTCTTTTTTTAGGAGGGAAACTGCCCATATTGGTTTGTATTTTCCTCTCCTCTATGTGTGTAGTCTCTCTCTACTCTCCCCCCTTGTGTGTATAGTATCTCTTTTTCCACTTATTTTTGTAGTCTCTATCTCTCATCTCATTTCTGTAGTCTTCTCTCTCCCCCTCTCATTTCTGTAGTCTTTCTCTCCCCCTCTCATTTCTGTAGTCTCTCTCTCCCTCTCATTTCTGTAGTCTCTCTCTCTCTCCCTCTCATTTTTGCAGTCTTTCTCTGTCCCTCTCATTTTTGCAGTCTCTCTCTCTCCCTCTCATTTCTGTAGTGTCTCTTTCTCCCGCTCATTTCTGTAGTGCCTCTCCCTCTCATTTCTGTAGTCTCTCTCTCTCATTTCTGTAGTGTCTCTCTCTCCCTCTCATTTCTGTAGTGTCTCTCATTTCTGTAGTCTCTCTCTCTCCCGCTCATTTCTGTAGTGCCTCTCCCTCTCATTTCTGTAGTGTCTCTATTGCCCTCTTATTTCTGTAGTCTCTCTCTCTCATTTCTGTAGTGTCTCTCTCTCCCTCTCATTTCTGTAGTGTCTCTCATTTCTGTAGTCTCTCTCTCTCATTTCTGTAGTGTCTCTCATTTCTGTAGCATCTCTCTCTCATTTCTCTTATATTTAAGTATGCAATCAATCAATGCTGCACATTATTCTTTTTAATTAAAGAAGCCAGGACCTAGCGCTAGGGATTGCCAAGAAAAAGTGCAGGACTGTGAATGTCACACCAATGTACTAACAACTCTTCATATTAACCTTTCACTTTCTAAAAGGGCAGTATAAATGGCATTTAAACTTTCATGTAATAAATAATTTACTGGGCAATCCTTTGGGTGTGAATTGTATTCTCTAAACTTAGCAGTATAGAAACTATATGATTGTTTACAGTTTTACTTAATTTATTGTTCCTTTCTTAGTGTTATGACAAGAGCTGCTACTGTACATATAGCACAAGTGGAATACATTAGCATAATACAATAATACTTAGATTATATGGTTTTATTAAGAAATCGTCAAATGGGGAAAAATGCAAGTTTCTGCTAAATAGTAGGCTTTTCCTCAAAGTAAATATAAGCGGGTTATCAAGATAAGCAAAAGCATTTCATTAATGTTTATTTAAATAGCACCAATGACAGGGGAGTTACACGCTAAACTGTATGAACAGAGGCAGACTAATGCACAACGAATAGAGGGCATTGCTCGCATTCTTACAATGTAGCACAGGGTTGTCAAACTATGACACTCAATGTGCTGCTGGCCTACATTTCCCATAATACTCTGCAGAGCCAAAACAAGGCTGTTAAGGTCCCCAGTGCAGAGAGAGTTTTTGGCACACCCCATACTAGGCCAGTATCACTAACTGTGATAGTGATACTGGATAGTGTTTAGCGAACCCGAACCGCACTGTTCGGGTTCGTACCGAACATTACGGTGTCCGTACCCCGGACCCGAACCCGGACATTTCACTGTATGTTCAGGTTGGAGTTAGAGGTTCGGCTATAAACCGAAAGTCTTTAAACCGAAAGTCATTCGGTTTATAGACTTTCGGTTTATAGAATAGCCAATAGCATTACATTTATTCTATAAGCCGAAAGTCTATAAACTGAAATACATTCGGTTTATAGACTTTCGATTTATAGAATACATGTAATGCTATTGGCTATACTATAAACCGAAAGTCTATAAACCGAACGACATTCGGTTTATAGACTTTCTTTTTATAGAATAGCAATAGTATTACAAGTATTCTAAAAAACGAAAGTCTATAAACCGAATGTCTTTCGGTTTATAGACTTTCGGTTTATGGAATACATGTAATGCTATTGCTATTCTATAAACCGCAATAGAGTCCCCATTCATAAGAATAGGTCAATTGACCTTTTCTTATGAATGGAGACTCTATTTCGGTTTATAGAATAGCAATAGCATTACATGTATTACATCTGAGAGTCAAATAGAACCATCAAATACTGTGCTTACAGAGCACTTTGAAAAATTCTAATAGTTTTGGGTGCTAAATAGTACATTTGCGTCTTGCGGTGCACTTCATATCTGAGAGTCAAATAGAACCGTCAAATACTGTGCTTACAGCGCACTTTGAAAAATTCTGGCTACCTCCTCCTCCTCCAGCGCCGCTTCCACCTACACCGCCACGGTCACCGCCTCCTCAACCTATGGGTCACTTAGTATAAACTGTAAGAGAATACCCTGCACTCCAACCCTCTCTCAAATGGATAATTCTGTTGATCCTCCTGGCAGCCATGCTTTAGATTTAGATTTATGTTCTTCCAAAGCTAAAATCAGAGATTCCATCTAGTGCTATTTTATGGCTCAGCTGTATTTGTAATTTGTATGTATTTTATGTTATTTTAAGTTATTTCCCTATCCACATTTGCTTGCAGGGCACTTGTCCTACTCTTACCCACATTGTAATTCCTTTTGCAGTCCTCTAGCCCTTTCCATTACTTTTTTAGAGGCATTTTAGTGGCCAATAGTCCGTGTCCCCATTGACTTCAATAGGGTTCGGGTTCGGGGTCAAGTTCGGGGTCAAGTTCGAGCATGGACCCGGACATTTTTTCGAAGTTCGGTCTAACCTGCCGAACCCGAACATCCAGGTGTCCGCTTAACTCTAATACTGGAAAGAATATTTATCATGGCCCTCCTTAAAGGATCAGGCTTGGTTGCAATGCACCTTAATGTTTGTGCATAACTTGATAATGTGTCGCCTACTAGATCGGAGGTGTCAAACTACGGCCCTCCAGCTTCCAAGAGGTGGAGGGGAGAAATATCCTTTCATATATAAAATGAATAATGTAGGGTTTATAAGCCACTTGCATGTTATGTATTTAGCCCCCCAGTCCATGATGAATGACTTTAAGTGGGAATACTATCCCGTGGTCCCAATTTTCATTCTCCTGTGTTCAGGACATTGGAGTATAAATCCTCCATAAGCGCGGTAGCATGGAAGCTCCTAATCAATGTCCTCGACATCCGGCATTACCAAGGGCAGAAGTTGGCAGCTATGCTATGTCTTTCATTTGTAAAACGTACTGATTTAAAGTGGAAACAATGTCAACATTTTAAAATCTATCCATGTACTAATGTTTTGCAATTTAAAAAACTGTTAAATTATAATCCCTACCAGGCACCACGTTTGAGAAAGTACTAGGTGAATGAAGAATGGAAAACATCATACCAGCTTCTATACTGGTCCTCGACAGTGTAAATGACCAATAGAGTCTTGATGGTGTAAATGACCAATAGAATCTTGATGGTGTAAATGACCAGTAGGGCCTTGTTGTGTATCCCTTATGCAGAGATCCATTATCCAAAATATGTTTGGGATTTTGCCATAAGTTTAAAATACCACACACACCAGTTTATTCAGTGGCAGTGTTTTACCTTTTCCATGAATGGCCAGCTTTCCAGACACACAAGCACGCCAACAAAGGGTAATGACACGTGTGTAGGCCTGAAGCACCAGCAGCAGCTTCCCAATGATGTCTCATAGAGCTACATCACAGTAAAAGGGAGTTATTTGCTCTATACAATTCTTCCATTGATACTACTATGTGTCATGAGTGCTGAGAGGGTTCAATATATCATATTGGTGAAAATGTTCCATTATCCAAAATACAACTGGTTCCAAAAATTTTGGATATGGGATACTCAACCTGTATAAATATCGTATTTCTTCTCATAACAGAGATTGCATTATGTTACGTTATATTTGTTCCAAGACAATTACAGTTCTTTTGGATCACAAAGCCATGGTCTCTATAGTGATAATTAATCTTAAAAGCCATCTATTGCATATCTGTGACACACAATAAATGTGTGAATAAATGTGCATGCATTGTTAATGTATGTATAATATGTATCTAAGTCATTAAAATGATGCATATGAATAAAATCATTATTTTTGTTAATTTCATCCAATTATTTCTAAGACTGTCCATAATAAAGCCATAGAGTAGTATTGATAAATTCCATAGCTATTCATTTATTGGCATATTTTCTATGTTGGATATTTCTGGTGGTGAATATTAGGCTCTGTTTAATGACCGGAGAACTATACCCGTAGTCAATGAATACTATAGACTGAGACAGACAATTTTATAATAAAAACAAGTTAAAAAGGATAACTCAGCTTAACAGATCCACCCTTTATTGATCCTCCATTATAATGTTTTAAATGGTATTAGTGAGCTTTTATGGATACATTATATAAAGTGAAAGTCAAATAAATAGAGCTAGTACGTAGGATTCTAAGTTTATTCCTCTCATTTATGGAAAACAATTACAAAAACATTGAATGAGTAAAATGAATATGGGGCTCAGACTTACTAACTTATTGTTACTAGTATATGTTTCTCTTTGAACTTTTTGAACATTGTAGTTGTGTTACAAAGTTATCAACCATTCAACATTGCTTTAGAGTTGCTGTTCCTTCGAAACATGGAAGAGTTGTATTCCCATCCTGTCCGACTCTCTGTTCTTCCGAGATAATAATTGGCATGGTAATACATGTTTGGAATTGTGAACATGTTGATACTCACTTGATTCATTTATTAATAATGGACCAACCAACAGTACAATATGTAGCGATGCCTTTCCGAGTAATAATTCACTACTTAGGATTCCACATAATCATTAAAAGCTATTATGTAAATTTCATATCATACTTCAGTATGCATTCTTGCACATCTAATGGGTTTAATTGAAAACTGCTGATCCTTGCCTAAGGATATTTTGCAATATGTAGCCTTGTAAAGTAATATATTTGTTACATTGCTTTTAGCTTGTTCTGTGATGAACAAGGACACTTGAACAGTGCATGGGTGAATATTTCAACCTTACCTATGGAAACATTTTAATTGGTTTTATACCCAGTTATTTGTTTGAAATGTCTTTCGGAGGTGTACTCTGTCAATTGTTTATTTTGTCTCTGGCCTTTTCTAACCTATGAAATAATATTAAAAAAATAAAGAATAGCATGGGTTTTTAAAAGCATGATAAGATGTATCAATGCATACAGAATATCACCTAACAATACAGATTTGAAATATATATATATATACTTTGAGTGTTGTATAAATTGTAAATCTAACATTCTAAAGCATTATAACTGCAGGTAGGTGTCCCTAAAATAGAACTTATAATACCAATATAGTAGAACCAATATAGATAGAACCAATATAAAGCCACACTATAAAGGTTATATGAGTTTAATGCTATGTAAGGCAAAACACAGTTGCACATAAGCTTAGCATACGCTAACTGAAAATTAATGTGATCATTTCAATCTGTTTTGCAACATCCTAAACATCTTCTTGTCTGGTAGATACAGCTATGGAGAAGAGCATCATCCTCATGGTGGTGGATCTCAGCTTTCAATATCTCCCAAGCACATCAGGAGCCCATCCACAACTTCCTGTCATTGATAGCAATGATACCAATCCCAAGAAGAGGGAATAAATCAACAGGAGAAGAGGAAAGACATCAGTAAGCTAGAAAACACACAACCACCTAACAACTGGTGAATCCAGCTGTACCAACATTATCTGCATGATGGGAAATGTGTGCCAAAAGGGACATTGCTTTCACAGTGCACAGTACATTCTGTGAAGGAAAGGTATATTGTAGATATTCAGTAGGTAGCTGTATGTGTACAAGACATGGTTAGCTATAAGATTTTCAACTTCAGTTGAGGTATTGTCCTAATGCTATGTCATTGTGTATAAAAGTGCATATTGATATCTATTCATACACTGGTATTCCCTTACTATCTGTAAATGCAAAGAAATAAGACAAAAAGAGTTGTAAATAGAGGTAGGGGTGAATTAATTGGGTAAGATGAAATCGAGCTCTTGTGTAAAACCCTTTAACCTCTTCTTTCTATCTCACAGGAGTAAGATTTTTAAAATCCATCTCATTCCAAATATTTCTCTTGCCTTGTTTTAATTCTGTATGCACAGGTGGCTGTGATGGAGCAATTAGCATTATTTTTAAAAACTATCAATACAGGCTTTCAGCAAAGTTCTAAAAGTGGAGCAGTCTCCATGGAAACCAATGGAATGCTGGTTTCTCTGAACTGTTTGTGGGGTTATTTGTAAACATGGAATAAAATGTTGCAAGTGAATTCAGATAAAACATGCACTTATTTGGTTTATCTTCATTTATTTTGACTTGGTGATTTCCACATGTTTAATATTTATTATCCAACTTTGGCATGATATAACTTATGGTGGTCTCCTTGACAAAGGCTATCTAGCTGAAACGTCGGTGACCCCCTTTTTTGCGCAGTGTGTCCCTCCTGTCCTTTCTTTTTTCGTTAAATTATCTTTACTTGTGCTATTTACTAATCATTTTATATGTAAGTATTTGCTGTTTTTGCCTTTTTTTGTTCATGTAATGCATAGTATAGAGTATATTTTTTTTATATAACTATCTTTCTAATAAACTTTTTTACAGTTTTGGTTTCTGTGTGCTCGCAACAATGGACATGCTTGGCACGTCCTGTGGTGAAACAAGCGGTTTTCGCGATCAACGATTGCGAAAACCACTTTAACGGTGCTGGTCTATTGCCTTAATGTTGTGGCAATAGCCAGCACCGAAATTTCCTGTCTGGGTAACTCACGATCACCCCACGGAGGGATCGTGGGACCATATTGACGGAGCAGCATATGGCTTTGCCCTCTTGTGGTCAGAACTTCGAAAGTGAAAGAAAATTCACTTCCGTCGCTCTGAATATGTTGCTTAACTGCCGCTAGAGGCAGCAAGTAACATTGTAATATAAAAAAATAAAAAAAATAACATTTAATTAGCTTAAAACTGGTATTATGGTTAGATTAGCCTATAGGGCTAAAATTAAATAATGTTTAGCATATAGGATAGGGTTAAAATTAAATTACCCTATTTGCTGGAATAAAAGTTGACCCTGATTATAAGATGACCCCCCAAACCCTGGATATTCCTTTAGGAAAAAAACTAAAAGCCTGAATTTAAGACTACCCTATAGGAAAAAATAATAATTTGTATGTACATTCACATGTAAATTGCTTTTTAATATTTAATAAAAATTATGATATTTCCTTTTATGTGCCTATGCTGCCTCTCTCTACCCCCTCCCCCCAGCGTTGTCTCTCTTTCCCCCAAAACTTTTCTTTCTCTCTCCCCCTCCCTCCTTTTCTCTCTCTGCCCACCTTGTCTTTCTCTGTCCCCTTCCCTCCCCTTGTCTCTTTCTGCCCCCTCCCTCCCCTTATCTCTCTATGCCCCCCTTGCCTCTCTCTGCCCACCCTCTTGCCTCTCTCTGCCCCCCCTCCCTCCCCTTGTCTCTCTCTGCCCCCTGCCTCTCCCTTCCCACCCTCTTGCCTCTCTCTGCCCCCCTCTCACCTTGTCTTTCTCTGCCCCCCCTCCATCCCCTTGTTTCTCTCTTCCTAAGGCTGAACAATGGCATCCAGCACATTTCCAGAAATAGACAGAAAAACCGGAAGTACTATGATGTCAGACGCTACCAATTCACCAGGGAGGAGCATTGTTGCAGGGAATCAATCAGGGAAGATGTGGAGTCTGTGTCCATTCCACGATTCATAGCCCAGGACCGGATTGAACCTCGGACAGGACTGATTTCTGAGACCCTAATAAGAGCTAAAATGGTTCAGAAACTGAAGTGGAATTGCAATGCATTAAAGGTACTGCAACAACAACAATTCAGAGTATATTTCTTGTGCAACGTGGTTTATGGGACATGTCGTGGGTATGCAACGTGGGTAGGGGGGTGCCCAAATTTTGTCTGCGTAGGGCAGCACAAAACCAGGATACACCACTGGACATACAAGTAGGAGAATGGAAACACTAGAATGGCGGCCACTAGAGACCGATGTGGAAACAGCTACAATAGATGCAAATATACAGGAGCCAGATAGGTGGGGAAGAACTGTGACACCTAATCATCAGGGTGAAAAATGGAAATCAACTTTGAAAAATGTACGAGTAATTTTAAAAATAAAACTTGTATAGAGACAAACTAAAAAAGAAAGAGTAAAGCCACTTCAGGGCCTACATTAACAGATGTCTCGAATTTAAATGATCTTGCTAATGATCCTCCAGCACCATAATAGAAAACAATTTACTAATAATGTACATAATTCTAAATAATAAATAAATATTGACTTTGTAAATCGTTATTTATTTATATAAAAAAAAGCACTTGAATGCATCCATGCTATCTAATGTGTCCTTTGCATACCAAGAAGTAAATAATGAAACAATGTTTAGTATAATTAATAAATTGAAATTAGCTTGATTGTTTCAGTTGATCATTAGAAATAGTCTATGATGCCCAGAACACAGATCTTACAATAACTCAATTTTCTCTAGTCGTTAGTCGTTATTTACGCAATTAGTGATGTGCTAATTATATGTTGATTTACTGAAAACATTTAATTAATAAGCAATCAAAGTTTTAAGGAACAGCTGATGAATATTATACATTGAAACAGAGGCTTAAAATTACATAGCCAGTCCTCAATTAAGGCTTAAAACCCTGATTATGTTTAATAATTACTATAAACAATTTGATGTTCTTAGGCCATGTAATCAAAATATGCTAATTTATGTATGGATAGTCACTCCAAAGAAGAGTCATTTAAATGTTTACTGGTTCATTACAAGTTACATGTTGCAACATATTTAATATTTGTTTTTATTACATGCAAACAAGTACAATGTTTATAAATTCCTGTAAGTTTAATTAATAGCTGTCAGTTTATATTACACAATCTTTCATTTAAAAAAAAAAACCTGATATGACAATTATCAAATAAAAATGATTCCCCAGAACAAGAAGTCAATATATACTCTGTGTCAAATAAAGCCACACTTGCTGTCCGTCTTTCCTCGTCAATTAAACAAAAGCCATTTGAATTGGCATTGCTACATCTGTGTAGGCCCAAAACTGAAAACCACATATGCTGGAACTGCAATCAATTCAGTCGATGTCATACAACTTGTAAAAAAAAAGTCCCAAATAATTCTGAAACATTTAATACTATAAAAATATATATTTTTAAATATCGTTGTTTTTATTAGTTTCTTAGAAATAACAAATTTAAATGTTCTATAATTCATTAGTCATTAAATCCCTGGTATTTTTAGTAACCCCCTCCTATATTTCCCTTGTGCTCAAACCTAATATTAAACCTTTACATTTTAATTTTGCATTTTATTTAACAATTGTTATACATTATCTTACTATACTCTAATATTAAAATAGAACTAAATGTAAAACTAAATGTAAAACTAGTACATGGGTTCACTTTCAGCTCTACCTCAGATGAGGCAGAGCTGATCTTGATCTAGTGTCAGTGCTCAGTCAGAAAATCCGAATGCGGGCTCCCTGTTGCATCTGATTGAGGTCTGTTAAAGTCCCCTCTTTAGACAGCATGTAAAAACGAGCACCTCTCATTACCCTATGAAAGCATGATGGCTGGCAGTCAGAGGATAAACTGATATATATCTGAAGTACATTCCATTCCAGTTTCTGTATCTAATAAAGTTCAGGGCAGTTTATCTTCATGCTATAGTCATTTGGCATTTCACTTGTGCTTTCATATTTCAGACTTAGGTGATTAAATAAAAAAAGAAAGTATGTGTGTGGGGATATTTTTTGTCCATTTATATTCTCAGGTCTCTTTTTTTAATGATTTTTTAATTCAACCTAAGCCTAAAAATAACACAAATATTAGCTATGCAAATATGGCAGATTCAATAACGTAAGGTTTTAAAATATTCCAAAACAAAAGTTTGTGGCCAGATCGAAAAACTCACAAAACATCTACAGTGCAATAAAACAGTAATCACTACTTTTAATGATGCATGCCTTTTAAAATCTATGCAATCATGTTTCTGGCTCTCAACAAGATGTAATAAACTTTCCACAATTTTAAACTTCATGTTACATTAATTTTTATTGTGATAGAAAAGGAAAAGAAAAAAAAATGTCGCTGATTTTAAACTTGCCAAAATAAACCTGTCCATTATCCCAAAAATTGCATTGACTATAAAATAAATAAAAAAATGGTCTTAAAATGATCCCACCACTTATTTGACATCTATAAAGCTGTTGTGTTTGTTGGCTTGGTGTTTCTTATACACAAAGTGGGGGTAAATATAGAAAATGTAAGTATACCAGACGTGTTACTGTCGCAAATACTATATATTTATAATATGATGCTTACTAATTAACTTTGGGTGCAGAGGATGAATTTCCCAGGGACGTATTTAAAACAAAAAATGGGGACGGGAGCCACATCCTGAAAGCCACGCACTGAAATAGTCTGTCCTATAGGATGGTACGTATATAAAAGGTAAAAGAGACGTTTTACCTTTTTATCAAGACACCTGCTGAGGTGTCTTGATAAAAGTTCAACAATTGGAATGAAACATCAACCATTTAATGCTCTTGCAATAAAAATCTCAAATTGAAGATGTACATAAGTCCTGTGCGCGATGCCTATATATAGTATATATGTGCACAATTTTAGGCAGCACGCACAACCCATAGACTTTTTTTGAAACACCCTAACAGTGAACAGTAATTGAGTATAAAGAGATGTGAATCACACAAGGTTTTAGCACATTAAAAGGTACAGGAAACTGGTTTGTGTTGTTTTGTTATTCAGAGCAAAAATGTGTTTTATTGATTTGAAAAAATTGATAGGGCAATTTTTCGATCAGCTAAAAATATATTGGTATTATTTTAGTTACAGAGTACCATCAAATTTCATAGTACTACAAAAGAAAGTAAGCAAAGCCTAGGAATAATAGGAAGATAAAAAAAAAAATAGACAAACTTGAGGGGTGTAAAGAGCATGAACAAAGGACATGTCTACTTAAACTGGTTAAATGGCCCAGAATTTAGAAGTAC
Source organism: Pelodytes ibericus (assembly GCA_036172795.1). Lineage (NCBI taxonomy): Eukaryota > Metazoa > Chordata > Amphibia > Anura > Pelodytidae > Pelodytes > Pelodytes ibericus. The sequence goes on from CM069861.1 coordinate 190,362,553, forward strand.
AACCATAAGGTTTACATAAAACTGTAACAATGGACTAAACTAAGCTGGTCCAGTAAATATATGTACTTTCCAAATGATGTTTATAATGTTCAAACAATGTAGTCAGTAGATAAACATGTAGACAGAAAGAAAACTAAAAACAGAAGAATTGCACATAGTGTAGTACCATATTTGCTCGAATATAAGACAAGGTTTTTTTCAGAGCAAATGCTCTGAAAAATCCTCCTCGTCTTACATTCGAGGTCGTCTTATAATCTGACCTCAAATTGAGGTCAGACTATAAGACATGGATCCAGGTCCCCAGCAGAGCTGCAGGGGACCTATTCCCCCTCTCTAACAGCAGGGGATGTCTGCGCGATGAGCGCAGACTCCCCTGCTTCCGCCCGGCACGACCGCCGGGGCTTCTGTGAAGAAGCCGGGTACTTCCGGCTTTCGTCACAGAAGTCCCGGCGAGCGTGCCGGGCGGCAGCAGGGGAGTCTGCGCTCGTCGCGCAGACATCCTCTGCTGCCCCACTAGCCACCAGGGAGAATCGGGCAGCTGGGGGATGTCTGCACGATACGTGCAGATATCCTCCATGCTGCCCGACACGGCAGTCTATTATGACGGACCAGCTGTCCGTCATAATAGACTGCCGTGTCGGGCAACATGGAGGATGTCTGCACGTATCGTATAGACATCCCCCGGCTGCCCCCACTAGCCACCAGGGATCGAGGTAAGGGGGAGGGGGAGGGGGGGGACGGAGGACACAGACAGACAAGGGGAGGGGGGGATAGAGAGAGACAAAGGGAGGGGGATGGGGGGAGGACACAGACAGACAAGGGGGGGAGACACAGACAAGGGGAGGGAGGGGGACAGAGAGAGACAAAGGGAGGGGGAGGACACAGACAGACAAGGGGGGGAGACACAGACAAGGGGAGGGGGGGATAGATAGAGACAAGAGAGATGTTTTGGGGGGAGAGAGAGACAACGCTGGGGGGGAAAGAGACAGCTGGGGGAGCGGGAGAGAGGCCGCATTGGCACATAAAAGCAAATAAAAACAAGAAATGTATGTATAATATAAACTTTTATAAATATTAAAAAGCAATTTACATATATACAAGTTAAACTTTTTTCCTATAGGGTAGTCTTATAATCAGGCTTTTAGTTTTTTTCCTAAAGGAATGTACAAATTTTGGGGGGTCGTCTTATAATCAGGGTCGTCTTATAATCGAGCAAATACGGTATATAGAACAGATATATGGTGCTGTCAATAAGCTGATTTGAGGTTCTTATGAGATTTGTAGCAGGTTCTGCTCTAGTGTATCCGTTTAAATGCAGGTAAACCAAATTCTCCCCAGCGCCTTTCTCAAGGGGTTAGAGTAGTGGTACTCCATAACATGTAGGAAGATGGATGGGGTTGAAGAAAAGTGTAGAAATTTTAATAATACATAAAATAATCTTAAATCTACATTTAAGTAAGAAACATGAAGCTCCCTCACGCAGAAGCAGTCCTGCTGAATAGATGTAGTGATGTCTGCAAACATCAGCGCTACTAGAATGCAGCTTCTCGCAGTCCTGGTCCCTGCATTTGTGTATAGGCTCCACCCCCAAGATGACATTAGGACAGCCTCTATGCATTTCGCTTGATGCTTTGTCAGGATTGTCTAGTTGCCAAAATGAAATATAGAGGAATTTTACTGTTTACGTATTAGTCAAATTAAATGTATGGATCCCCAAAAACACTAAAGAGGTTTTGTGGTTCATGGAAGAGTTATTAGTACTTATGCTCTACCTTTACAGATATAATGTGCAGTTTTCAAATAACATGCATAGAAAAAAGTTGCACTTGTAAATCTAAATCCACAGCCCAAAGAAAAAACGTGTGTACGAAAAACAATACCCTAGTCTTTCTAAAATAATGCAAAAACCAAATGATAAGTGTTCCTACAGCCTGTTAAAAGGCCTTTAAAGAAGTTATATTCATTAGTGAGTAGACATCACTACAATGTTTCTATTCCCAAGTGTGACGTTTCCAAAAAATCAGGAATTTCGATATTTTTGCCTATTTAAAAAATTTTTTAAGGACATTAATTTCCATTATTTCGCACGATTAAGTACCTTGAAATAGCTCAAAGAAAATATTTATGGTATAATACGGTTAATTAAATGTTAAGTAGCAGAGGTATGCAAGAGCAAGTCTTCTGACCCCATAGACACATAGGTCATATGCAAGCCTCGCTTTTTTAATCATGTGAGTGATTCTTCTTGGAATCATTTAAGGGTCGACTCAGCTCCAATTTTCAGGAATTGTATCAACCCTCAAATTCGGACTCTGACACCTGAAATGTAGTGTTCTATGGAGAGGAATTAGGCTTATTTCAAGTCCTTCTATAGAAGTAATGGGAGGACTATGGCTATTGTGAAAAATAGATGAGATCCTCCCAAAATGGCCCCAAAATTCTGTATAAAATACATAAAAATAAATAAAATGAACATAAGATAATATAAAATTAAAAATATTTACATAAACAAATATTATATTACTGTAAATATACTATTATAATATATACCATTAATATAATATAATTGCATGTAAATATTTTTGTGATTGAAATATGTTTACTTTTCTGTTTTTCTGGAGAATATAAATGGCAGAAATGTAGCAATGATTTTGGGCCAACTTGGGAGCAGTTCGGTCCTTTAGGAGTAAGCAAAATCCATAGGATTTCTCTGTCTGACTACCCCCCCCCCCCCCCAAACCAAATGTGGATGAAAGCCGGCATGTATTTGGCAGAAATTGAGCCTAAAACATCCATATTGGGTAGACAAACTACAGATCTGCAATTCAGCTTTATGCCATGATCTGGCCTGAAACCACGGGGCACATTCAGTCGACCCTTTAATATAGTATACAATAGTTTTTTATCATTTATATTTTTCAGCAATCTTTTAGGTTTTAGGTTTATATCTTATATTTCCATGTTCTCTACAGCTGTTGAAGCCATTGGTAGAAAAAACAAACAGCAAAGATAAAAAGCATGGTTGAAACTATAAAATTGTGTATGTGCACTGAGAAATATGAGATCATAAAAATAATAATCATATTTTAATATCATAGAGTTTTACTTTAAGCAGGTACACATAGTGCATATTTCTTACCAGGAGATGGCAGTATGGTCAGTATGGTACAAGAAAGTGTTTTGTAATGTGTCTCAATAAAACATGTGGTAATGAACAGCTTAATACCACCTTCCATTAATAGTCTTGTAAATTTTCCTCTGTTCATATTAAACTGTACTAAGTTTTTAAAGGGAACTTTACACTGACAGTGTCTGGACATGGCGGATGACCTTAATTATGCTTTGGCCAATACACATAAGCAAAACCTCTCCGTATTTGCTCAAATATAAGATGAGGTTTTTTCAGAGCAAATGCTCTGAAAAAGACCCCTCATCTTATAATCTGACCTCAAATCGATGTCAGATTATAAGACTGGGATCCAGGTCCCCCACAGAGCTGCAGGGGACCTGGATCCCCCTCTCTAACAGCCGGTGAATGTCTGCGTAATGCACACAGACATCCTCTGCTGCCGCCCGCCATGTCCGTCAGGGTCCTTCCGGCTTCATCATAAAAGTTCCTGCAGAAGTGCCGGGCAGCAGCTGAGGATGTCTGCGCATATCGCAGGGGGGGAGGGAGGGGGGAGACAGACAACATTGGGGTGGGGTGGGGGAGAGAGACAGACAACTTGGGGGGAGGGAGGGGTTGAGAATTAGTCAACATTGGGGGGAGGGTGGGGGAGAGAGACAGACAATGCTGGGGTAAGGGAGGGGTGGAGAGACAGATAACATGGCGGGGGGTGGGGGAGAGAGACAGACACCATTGGGGGGAGCATTGGGTAAGTCTGGGGGGTAGGGGCAGCATTGGCATATAAAAGGTAAATAAAAACAAGAAATGCATTTTTTTACATCATAAGTTTTTATTAAATATTAAAAAGCAATTTACATGTGAATATATACAAGTTAAACTTTTTTCCTATAGGGTAGTCTTATATTCAGGCTTTTAGTTTTTTCCTAAAGGAATAATCAGGGTTGTCTTATATTTGAGCAAATACGGTATATTATGTTTACATATTTTTTGCCAACTTTATTAGGGTATGAAGTGCAGACAGTTTTTTTTTTGTATACATTCTACAGCCAATCTCACTGTATTTGCAGCATGCTCACATCTGTTTGGTAGACTTTATACATTTACATTTTTTGAGCCCATGGGTAGCTTAGCACACCAACATTTTTATTTTTCCTTTTTGCACACAGCTGAGGTTGTTGGCTCCTCATTGTCTGGTTGCAGATTGCTGGCAAGGGGTTAATAGGGAGGTTAATTGTACCTCTTCCAACACATTAAAAAGGTTTTGGTAGCTGTATAAACTGCTTTGTCTGCCCACTAGATAGGAGGTGAGAGTAGGTTCTCACCGTATTAAGAGTGTGCCTTGACGTGGCGGGTGAGCTGAAGTATGCTTTGGCTAATTCATATAACCAAAACCTCTCATTTATATTATCTTTATATATTTGTTGCAAACTTTATTAGTATGAGAAGCACAGACAGCTTTTGTTTTTTGTATACATTGGACAGACAATCACACTGTATTTGCAGCATGCTTGCGCCTGTGTGGCAAGCTTAATTTTATACATTTATATGTGAGCCTGTGACTAGCCTGTGACATTTTTATTTTCAGTGCCTGAAAATAGATTATTAGTGCAGCACAATGTCAAATAAAATCACTTAGATCTTTCCTTTCTATTGTTTTTCTCAACTTTTCTATATCTTAAAACAATTTGTACATTTTAATGGAATCACTACTATTGGTGCAACAACATTTCTGCCCATATTGCCTCCTTGTGTTAAACCACAACACAGAGAAAATGCTAAAAAAACACACCCTAGATGCCATGTACTTTAAACAGCCAAGACAGAGAGGCTGACTGACTCATTACTGAATTACCTATTTTGTTTACAGTGCTTTGCATTACACATACAACACTTCCCCATACTGTATATATACTGCCTAGATGTGAAATCCAAAGAATATTATTCTTGCTAGCTAGCTCAATTTGTGAAATTGCAATTTGTGGTAGGAATAACGGTGTAGCTTTGTATATCCATTCTCTCGTATAACAATAACTGTGGTGAATGTAGCAATACATTGTTGACACTTTGTAAATTAATTTAAATACATACTGCAAGAAATTAACTGATATACAGAGGAAATTGTCAAATAAAGTTCTAAAGTATACTGACAGTAAAAAGTAGACCACTTTCACGTCTCTATAGAAATAAATAGGTACACAAGGTCACTATGTCTTTTCCAAATATTTTCCAAATAATCCTTAACAATTATCATCAGCTCCATCTAAATATGTACATCTAAATGTGTACATCCATTTAATATTCCAACTTATAAAATAAAAATAAAAATAAAAATTACAATTCTACCTAAAACATTTAAAAATGCCTTCAATGGAACTATTTGGAAATTTATTGATAACGGATATTAAAAAAATTCCCCATATTAATAAATATCAATATAATTTGAGTGAAAAAACAGCCATTTTGAGAACTCAGGGAGGACAATAATGTTGTGAAAAAGCTGGTAAGGTGGTGTTAGATGTATCATGGTTATAAATAATTATAAAAAGTAGGTATTAAAATTCTTAGAAGATAAACATATTTAACAATTTTTACAAAATATCATTGGCACTTCCATTAATCAGATATTAGAACTTTTTTGGGGGGGACAAACTGAAATAAATATGGGATTTCTAATTGAGAAAGAATTAAATTATCTCAACATTAAATAATGAAATACTTTAGAACTCCAATATTTTATATACTCCTTGAAATAGATAAGAATCCAACTGCACCTCCAGGGAGGCCTATAGTCTGGCATAAATTTGGTAACCTCCGGACTATCAGAATATTTAGAATGCTTATTACAGTCTTTAATAAAAATCATATCCATCCTATATAAAAGATAGATTAGTACACATTTTACAGATTTTAGAACATATCACATGGAAAGAAAACTATATATTAGTCACAAGTGATGTTACTTCATCATACACAGATATAGAACATAACAAATCCCTGAAGTCAGTTGATTTCTTCATGCAGCTATTCCCAGGGATAAAACAGATTTTATTTTGGAAAGCATGAAAATGGGACTTAAAAATATTTAATTTTGGTTTAATGGAGACTTTTGCTTACAAACATGAGGGATGGCAATGGGGACAAAGTTTGTGCACAGTTATACAAACCTTTTTTTGATTCCCTTGTAACAGGAATTTATTTATGGGAAACATGATATGAATGCAAAATGTAGTCGCCGATACATTGATGACTTATTTTTTGTGTAGCAGGGGAATAACAAAATCTGTAGAAATGTTTGACATATTTAAACAACAATACATGGGGAATTTCTTTGACTTTTCAATATAATAGTAAATACATAAATTATTTACATAGAATGTGTCGGCAGATAAGAACCATTCAGTCCATCTAGTCTTCCCAAAAAATATTTAGACCATATTATGTGTAAAGGACATGACTATAAAAACTAACACACTTCATAAAAGTAGATGTAATTAGTTATATTGAATTTAACATCTGACATTATGTACCTTGACTAAAGAATGTCCCAAAAGGACAGTTTTTAAGTAGACACTTTACAAATGAAGATACTTATTTGGAACCAACAGATCAAATAAAAGTGAATTTTATATCAAGAAAGTAGAATGGAGAACATCTAAATAAAACCATGAATAAGATTATGTTGAGAGATAGGATTGCTAAAATAAAGGAGAAAGATAAAAAATAAAGTTCATATGAAGGTGAACAGCAATCCTATAAAATTTGATTAACATTAGGGTAAAAAAAAAAAACACAATTTATAAAAATTGGCAAATATTGCTTAAGTATCAGTACTATAATCCCTCTGAGACCAAAAATTATTTTCCAAGAAGCACCAAATTATTTATCTCTATTGGTAGATAGAAGAACAAACTGAAAAGAGCCAACTGAATATATCTACAGGTTTGTTTTGGTTGCAGACTTTGTTTAGCTTGCAGATAAATATTGTGTAAGAAAAGACAGATTGGAACATTCACAGGAGATGGGAAGCAACAAAATAAAATAAATGAATTAATATTAATGTTTATTCATTTGCTACAATGTAGCTGCGGGATGAAATATGTAGGGAGAACCATCAGGCCGTTAAACATAAGGATACAAGGGCATATATGGTGTATGAAAAAAAAACTGCAAAAAACGAAAATACAATAGGAACCTACACCCTTGTTTCTCCTACTTTCCATAGCATATTGTATGCTCCTGTATTATATATGAGCATGGTAGTGGAAAGGCCCATGAAGCAATCATCGCTGGCTGGAGGCTACATACTGGTTCAGGCTTTTAACTTTGAGCCAAAATAAATTAGGCTCTGCACTGTGAGAGTGTATTTGCACACTTGTCCAGTGATAGAAATTGCTACACTATATTGCTATTGTGATTCTCCTTTTGATTTTATATGCCTTAAAAGTTACAAGAGAAGTCAAAAGATTAACAGATACATTCTATTATATGTTGTTTGAGCACCCTCACTGAATTTCCACTTTCAATTTGCATTGGTACATGTGTTTAAATTAACTTATAGAGCACCAACTATTATTTTCACTTTAGCCTTAGTACTGGCCACTTTCATACAACCCATCCTACAAATCTCTGTGATTTACAAAATTTCTGACTGAGTGTATTCTTTTGGAGGCTGTTTCTGGTGGTTTATGGAGCACCACATGATATCATTATAGAAGAAATACCTAATAAAACATCCAGACACCATATATACTCAAGGCACATTTATAAGCTTTCTTTGATTTTGGGATGGTGTGGGGTTCTTTTTATTCTAACATATTGCACTATTATTGCTTCTATGTTTCACTTTTTCATGTACATCCAGTGGATTATTTGAATGAGAACTATATCAGTGTATGATCATTTTGTTACCAGGTTGTGTATACCTCAGCCTGCTAATATACTACATTTCGGTGGTGACTGTAGCACCCTCACTATTGTACTTTCTGTCTGTTATATTTGGGTTGCTTCTAGTAAGTTTTTAGCTCTGACACCAACCACTTTATTTTAAATAGAGATGTTTTAATGAAAGAATGAGGTCTGTCGGGGGGTGGACATCTTGGGTCGTATCTTTCTGATAGTGCTATGTAAACAAAATGTCATTTAATTTGTATAAATAGTTTAATCTTTTAATTAAAAGTAACTTCTTTTTTTATCGACAAATGTCTTTTGATGTTATTTTGACCCTGTTTAAAGCCACATTTTAATAAGAAAACATAACTTAGAACAATTTACTTAATTACCATCCTAAACAGTTATTTAAGTTCAAAAAGAAGTGAATTTATAAACAATAATATATTCGTTTTAAGTACCATATAACCTTTCCAATTATAAATGTCTCAATATACTCAACACATATACACATATGTTTAATAATCTGCCTGGAGCAAAAAAGGAAAAAGTGTTAGCACAGGATGAAAATGTCAAGTATACTGTTTGTCAAGCCTGGAAAAACATTAGTGAAAAATTGATATATTAATGTTGAAATCACTCTTCCCATAGGCAATAAAGCACTCATGTAAGAAATGATGCAGGGTCATGTGTCTAAATCAAATGTTATGCTATATTAACTTAGAGAAGGAATAATGCTATGTTGTATTGTAATATGTTTATTTTTTAATGCCTGATACCTTACATCCTATGTTGAATTCATCATATATTTTACCCATATGCAGCATATAAATACAGAAAAAAGGGATGGCAAAAGTGTTGCTCAGACTCACGCTATATAGAGCTGTGCAAATGGTCACACATACATTGGATACTAGATACAGTATATGCTGTATAGTAAAAAATATAAATGTTTGTTTAACAAGTGTTAAATATAATATACTAATTCTCTGTATCTTTTAAAAGTGTTCATGAAGGTAACTCAATGGAAGGTGGGCTTTTTTTGTAACCAGATCAGTAATGAGGATGAGGCGACTGGGGCACAAACCTGAGGTGTACACAGTTCAGAGGGGCACAGTGATGATAGCTGCTGATTGTAAAAGTTGCAAGGAAAGTTGCAGTTCTTCTCTGGGAAAGCAAAGACTTGCAGATCCTCCAATACCATGGAAAAGGCCACAGGTACCAAATGAGCCTCTTGTTATTTAGATAGCTGTTTTACCTTTACTGCAAAATACCTACTATGAAACTGCCCTGAAGGGGGAACAATTGCTTTGGTCTTGCTTCAGATGCAGAAAGAACTAACTTCGGCTGTGCCTGCGACCCATAACTTCAGCTGTGTATTTTTGTTAAAATATATAAATATACATAATTGGACATGAACATGTTGACACTATTTGGCAATATTAGCACCTGAGTTGGATTTATATAAAGCCCCCAAGTTGGATATTATAGAAAGCCCCCATTGATTTATAGTGCGGCTTAAAGCTTGTATACACATCCATAGGACTCACTGTAGCCACATTTACCCTTTGGGTTTGATTTCAAATATGACCAACTAGACATTAGCTCAGATTGCCACTTTTGTGGAGGGCAGCTGTAGAACACAAAAAGGATGTGACCTGGTAATAATCCTACATACTTTGATCTATGTTTCTATGTATCATGGCCCATCTGATTTGTACCACATTTTGTCCATGTTTGCTTATATTCAACCTGATTACTTTTTATCGCTACTGGAAAAGCTTGTCATTTTTTCATTTTATATTTTTTAGGGTATGGGAAGCCTGTATCCTGCACCCCCCTCCCTAGCTGACAAGATGTGGCCAGATGAATCCAAAACAGTTTTTAAAAATGCAGCTCATCAATATAGCAGATTTCAGAATTTTTTGCTGATTTCGGGTCAATGTTCAACTATATAAAGTTAGCCAGCCTCCAGGCCGTGGGTGGTGTTTATTTTATATGGGGGGTCTGTATCTCTTGGCCGGCCTCCAGACCGCACTGGGTATTGATTTATCTAATTATTTGTGTGGCCAGGGCTACCAATGTATTATAATGGAGGATAGGAGTATTTGCCCAGCTAACAGCCTGATTTATAATGTGGGGCAGAGTTTGCAAATTGATGTTTATAACAAGGGCTGAGAACTATTTGGCTGCCTCCCAACCCAATTAATAATTATAGGGACCAGAGCTACTAGCCATGCCCCCCCCCCCCCCCCCCATTTATATTATAAGGTTTCCAAGGGGGGGGGGGGGTTATTTCATTTCATTGTATTTATTTTTTAACATTTTGTTTATCTATATATTTTGACAATTCTTTTCACAATAGCCAAAGTTCTCCAACATAAGTCTCTATCCTCCACAGTAGTTTACAATGGATGATTTTAATGTGAATTCGAAACCACTTTGGTGCTTTATGATTAGCCCAAATCACCGGAGTGATCCACATTTTCTCATTGTGGATTCTGGAGACCACTGGAGTCACCAAAATATTTAGCTGTTCCGAAAGCACACATTTTATAAAGGGAACTCCTTTTGCTCTAATTTTCCAACAAATGGCATACAAAAAAATAATATTTTTGGACCGTGTTCTCTAATAACCTTTAGTTGACATTGTTCTACCTGGTATTGTGAATGGTTTTCTTCCTTTAGCTTTTTCATGTTATGTGAACCAGAACATGGGAAAAATCTAGAAGTTATGTATAAAGGTATTTCCATCAGTGCAATGCATTCCTCTATGTATAAAATTATCTGCACCAGAAAAAACTACGGTGAACCAGTTGAGCCAAAACAACAACAAAAAGTGATGTTGATTATCAGGAATATCAAAAATAGTATCACACAACACTCTTAATCAATGCATTCCTTAGAATGTCACAATAATAACCCAAAAGGAATAACATTGTGTGCAATAGACACAGTTTAAACATACTGGAGAGGAGGGAGTAACATTAAAGAAATGAGGGGAAACAATTAGGTGTCTCTTTGATTGGATGCCTTACAGCCAAGGGGACTGAATTCGATTTGTTCAATATCTTATAGAATATATTTTGCAAAGATATATATGCCTTTTTGCATAAACATATATCTTCATGTATTGTGGAAAGGAATACATCAGTGAGACAAGAAGTGTACACACTGAATATATTTTTTTATAATATATATATATATATATATATATATGAGATTTAATTGTATATATATTAAGATAAAGTACATATATAAACATATGTGTGTTACATGTTTACATATATATACAGTATAAATAGATATTTTATGAACTATTTCAATACAAAAGAGGAACTTAAATGATTTTACATTATTGAGTCCCACTGGTAATCATTGAAGGACATCTGTATAAGCTATATAAATGGTATATTCTCACATTGAGTACATGTACCCAGCTTTGGAGCATTGAGTGCACTGCTAATAGAAGCATGAAGGACAGAGCAAGAATGCTGATTACCAACTGTGCCAACCAGATCGAAAGAAATTTAGAGAGATTTGGAAAGAAGAGCATCAAAAAACGTTCAGACGTCCCCATGTGATGATGTCACAGCAGGAGAGTTAAGCATTTGCAGAAGTTACAGTGAATGGGGTGTCAATATATTAGGGGGGTAATGTTGGGGTTCAGATCATGTCAGGTAGACGCAGCCAGCAGAATTAAATGCGTAACGTACCTAATCTAAACTGCAACATTGTTTTGACCATTCTGGACATTGCTGCTGCTGTTATTTGCTGGAATCATTTATGGTTTTTGGAGTCTAATATCTGGATCTGTGTTTATGAATTGTTTCTGGATGCTGAACATTTTAATGTAAGATATTATGTTTTTGAATAAATTTGTTGAAGACATTTTTTGCTGATTTTCCTGTTTGCATCTGTGCCAACCTGGGGGATAAGAAGACTATCATCTAGTTTGTGATGAGCCTGGCATATGTGAGTGCATTTTTTTTATGTCATAAAGCCTTGAAGTCTCACAGAATTATGCCATGCATATTCTATTTTTTCTCTTTATCGCATTCTGGATCATTGAAAGTCTGACTGGATCATTGTAACAAACAATATAAGGTTGTAATTGTTTTAACTATTATTTGGTGGATTGCCCTAAGCTCACGAATCAACACTTTTTCATTTCCATTACGCTTTTTCTGTGATAATTGAGCCACTGTGATTCACAGTCTATGTAATACAGGGAAGCACCAAAGTATCTTCTTTGTACTATGTGTAACTATTGTTTAAGATGTATCGGGGTCATACCTGGTAGTTTGCATTCAAAAGGTGGAATCAGCCTGTCCTCAGACGTGCTGTTTAGAGGTTCCAGTTTCTGGACAAATTGTTGAGACTATATGCTTTAACTGATGAATTGCTTTTTTTTCCCATAAATGCCAGAAAACAATCTCTTAAAGAGCTCACGTTTGGAATTTTTTGCATTTCATGTAAAAAGTTATGGATATTTATTACTTTGACTTAATAAAATATCATGTACATGTTAAACCCCTCTGCCTGCTTTCCTCTGTGTGGTGCCTCAGTTATTCTGCCTGAGATAAACTGACGCTGCACGGCTGTAACGGCTGGGGTCTCTTACCGTACAGGATGAAGTGCAATGGCAGGGAGACAGTCCACACACACATGCAATCAGATAGCACTGTTGAACTGGAGGAGAGGGTGTATATTAGGCTGCTTATTACCTCAATCAGGAGGAAGTTCCACACAGGTGGTTTGCAGGTTGCCAGGACTATACTTTGATGTAGGAAGTGTTTCTAAATTAAGCCATTCCCCCTTTACGATCCAACTTCCCTTGTTTTCACATACAGAGGTGAAAATAAAAACCTCTAAGGATAAAGCCATAAATAAAGGCTATTTGTTTTTGTATGGCCCATTTTACATGGGTTGAAGATGAGCACATGAGGACCAAAACCCAGGACAGAGGTAGAGCTCTGTGGGACAGTCTCCCAAAATGGTACTGTCCAGCACAAAGTGGGGATATGGGGCACCCTTTGTGTGCCAGGGGATGCCCCCCTAATGACACAGAGATGGTGTTTTTTTTTTTAAATAGGTTGCATCCTTTTTTGAATAGTTTTCCTCCACAAGGTACAGGTAGGGGGGTATGTAGTTAGGAAATTAAATACATGGATTATTTATTTCACTTATTTATGGGGCCACAGGGCACTCTGACAGCCCATGGCTCATGGGGGGGATTTTTTTTTAGGGGTCAAAGGAAGATCAGGGTATATTGAGTATACTATGGTACTGGCTTGGAAAGGGACACAGTATATTGTCGGCACTAGGTTGGTTAAAATGCTTTTAGACACCTTGTCTATTTCTGCATTAGTTAACATTTAACTAGAAATAAATGTCTATCCTGACATATAATGGATTGAAATAGACTAAAAGGTGTATGACGATCCCCCCTTCAAAACTGAGATATTTAAATGACATTGATATGATTCATGGTTCGAGGTATAAAAAATAAAAAAAGTAAAAAAAAAATAGGTGGGTTTTTATTAGTACATAAAACAATGTCAGGAAACTTTACGATGAGAGAGTTAAAGAATTCTTAAGAGAAAAACGAGAGAAGTTTTAAAACCAAGTTCTAGAGTTGTAAGGCAACAGGCAGGAGCATCATAGGTTCTATTCAATGACTTAAGTTCACGTATCGCGTGTTATTACATTCCAAAATGGAAAATTCCAATGCTAAGTGATAATTCCCACAATTGACTTTACCCCCATATGAAACGTTTAACATAAGCAAAAGAAGGAATGTAGAAAGGCCATTCTTTTCAGAACCACTTTAGTCTAGTTTATGTATCATACAAAATGCACTCTCTTCACCGCAGAATCTCTTTTTTCAAAAATCTATTACTGATAGAAAGATTGCTAGCAAGGTTAATACAATTGTCAGCCACCTCCATGGAAACTGAGCAAGTGCAACATGTTAGGTGCTTCCATCATACTCCGTGCAAGCACATGCAAGGATCCCTGTAAAAAAGTGAAAATCAAAGTCTATCCAGCTCCCCTACTGTGAAATGGTTAGTGTTTGCAGGCGCTAATTTACAGTTTACATCACTCTATTAATACATCAGCTGCTACAAACATCCAAGGTGCTGGCCCCCATAAACACCTCTTAACGCAGAAAATGGGAAAAAGAAAAGATGGAGTGCTGTACACAAATACACCATGTATTTATATGCAATGGAATACTTATATTTTGCTTGAAAAAAATCTTCTTGGCTCAGAGCAGGGAATAACGTCTTCTATATCTGTACTGTACGTGTATAACATACACCCTGACTCTCAATGTTGTTTTTCGTCCAATATTTATACAAGGAGAAGAAGATTCACATGGCATAAAATCACTTTAATCAAGACATAAAACTGGTAGCATATTGTACTATATAAATTTTAATACTGTTCTTACATTTATCGTCTTCGTTCTATGCTGTTGAAATACAGTGATAGTTGTGTTGCAGAGAACTGCAGAGTGATCCCACCAGTCAGATGAGACCACTTTGTCCCCTGAAGTCCCGGCCTCAGTCAGAGTGAGTGCTGGTTACATTTAACATAACCGGGCCATGTCCGGGCTTCAGGTTCCCCCAATCGTTTGGCAGGGATCCAAAGGGTCTGTAAAAACCCTAAAGGGATCTATGCCTCCGTGTCCCTGTCTCTGACTCTGTGGTGTGTTACATGAGCAAAATATTGCCTTGCTTGAATCTAAGGACAAACACATTGTTGGGCATTAAGGGGTTAAAAGACTATGGTTTTACATTTGGCACATGAGATTCTGCTTAACTTGAGACCCTACAACTTGATATTAGCACCAAATCATTCTCTCCCCTCTGAACAAAAGCAATCGCCACAGGTCACCATAGCCTGACCTCTTCTTACCTCACGCCATCTATACCAATATCTTACCATTAGCATGTGATACCAGTATAATCACCGTTTTTAAACAGCCAAGCTGTAGCAAGGTGCAGTCCCCTTCTAATTGATTTGGGTGGTATACACCTGCATTTTAAAGATGTCTTCATTTTACTAAAAACAATTATTTAAGTATAAATACTAATGACAACATACATAAATAATAGTTTTTGCTTGGCTGATAAGGGTAAATTAGATTTTTCCCCCCATCTCATCTTGCATTGACATACAGCAATGTTCTTATTACAGTCTCCTATCTTTGTGCTTGTCTCACAAGTTTGTTGGCAAACTCTATATTGTGTTATGAATTGGGAAAGCATCATTATTACTTTAAATGCAATGACTGTGATTTAGAGTTCATTTAAGACTGCATAATACAGCAAGTGATGCATATCCGCATTACCTTCCATGTGTATTACACTCACTGAGCCATTTCATGTCAAGATGTTTTTTAAAATTACACAAAGCTGAGTTTTCTACTGACGCAGGGTACCAGAATGAATGCTCTGCATTAGTCAGCAGTAATGTATAACTGTATAACATATGATGCCATTAAACGTTTAACATAGCCCTTTCGGAATCTAATGTTCTGAAACAGTGGTAGAACACTGTGAGCTGAGGGGCATTTTTTGTAATAGGAACATTCTTAACCCAGCCAAAATGCCCATACATCTCAGCTAGGAATGCCTGTTCTGCAATAGGTGTTTATAGAAATGAAAGTAATATGTGAAACCACTGCACAATTTGCAAGTAGAGTTCACAAACTAGATTGAAAGAAAGAAAAAACATCTTTAATTCTAAGGTGGAATGGGAAGTGATAAATCAAACTAGACACAATCTGCTGGAATGAACTAGAAGTATTGGTCTAGCATTAGGGTTGCCACCTTTTCTTCAAAAAAATACCGGCCTTGGTACCATCTCCATAGACTTAACATTGGCCTAATGCCAATTTTTTACCGGCCTGCCGGTAAAATACCGGCCAGGTGGCAACCCTATCTAGCATGCATAGTGCTACACTCAACTTTTGTAGACATGTCACCAGCTAAAAGTAGACTGTTGTTTGGACTCTTTGTTCCTGGCTTGTTTTAATGTTTTTATAACTTAAGCACAGTGAAATTGGGGCACATATATGTAGGGGAAGAGAAATAAACAACAACAATAGTGCACAGTGTAGAATAATACGTTGACACACTGGGGCCTATTCACTAAAAGTCGTGTTTTGTGCAAGGTGGTCGAGTTTGAGTGTCAAAATTGAACTCAATCTCCCAACTCGATCACCTTGAGTTATCCACTAAACAAAACTCGACCACCATCTTCACCTCCATTCCACCCCCCCTCGCCAAATCTGCCTCCATAGAATGCACAGAATTAGTCACAAAAATCACTCCATTGCACCATTATTTTCTATTGTGTAAAAACTACCAGTCATATTATTCTCAGCATAAAAGTTATTATGAATTGTTTTATACGTATACATGTATATCACTGTATGATCCTGTTTGTATGTATGAACCTTTCCACAACTTTCTGCTTGTTTTCTGTTTTTTAAATTTGCGGAACATTATAATTGACTTGATTCCGAATACATACTTGAGACCAAGATAAATATCAAAGGGGAAATGCATAAAAGTGGCTCAAGCTGAAATAGTGCCTAATAGTGACTCAATGTCTGGGTCTGCTAATATATAATGATGGGAGTTTGCACTACTTGCAACGTCCAGATTGCTCCAGTGATCTTAATGCTGGTACAACACACTAAAAAAAAAAAAAAACACATAAAAGTTCTTGATATTGTACTATCAAATCTCAAGCGATGAGAGTCAAGAGGTATAAAAACCTGCAATCACTAATATAAACAGAATACACTTTTTTAAAACTTTGATCTTACTTTTATCTGCCCGACACATTTTCCGGGTAAATAATTAAGTAAAAAAAAAAAAAAAAAATTTGATATGTCTGAAGGGAAAAGTAAAAAAATACTAAATGTTCTTATTCACCTGCTAATCCCTAAACAATAAATGTGAGTTTTTCCAAAAAAACTAATTTGCACCTGAGCTAATTTAGGGCTACAGCAGGAAAAGGGTTTTGATTAGACATGTTCATTTGTTTTCGGACTAATGCATTTTCGTCCGAAAATAGCATTTTCGTCCATTCATCCGAAAAACGAATAACGAAAATGCTAAACTAACGAAAGACGAATGAACGAATGGTTAATAAACGAAAATCATTTGTCCATTCGTCCATTCGTGGTATTGGCATTCTATAAACCGAAATAGAGTCGGTTTATAGAATAGCAATAGCATTACATACATTCCATAAACCGACATAATGAACGACTTTCGGTTTATGGAATGCATTTAATGCTATTGCTATTCTATAAACCGAAATAGAGTCCCCATTCATACGAATAGGTCAATTGACCTATTCGTATGAATGGGGACTCTATTTCAGTTTCTAGAAAGCCAATAGTATTACATGTATTCCATAAGCCAAAAATCTATAAACCGAACAACATTCGGTTTACAGACTTTCGGTTTATAGAATACATGTAATGCTATTGCTATTCTATAAACCAAAAGTCTATAAACCAAACAATGTTCGGTTTATAGACTTTCGGTTCATGGAATGTGTAGGTCAATTGATTCGTACGAACGAATAAAACGAAACAAAAATAATGAATTTATTTCGTCTGAAACAAATGCAGTAATGAACGAAATTCGTTTTAGACTAAATAAATAACATTTTCGTCCAAATGGACGAAAACGAAAATTTTAGTTTTGCCCATGTCTAGTTTTGATACTTATACACCTGTTATTTTTTACATCTTGTCCTTCTTAAAGCGCTTTCATATTCTATTTTTATTTGATCAGTTTTAGTATTTTGTAGATACTCTGTAAGTCATGTTACAGGGTCTCTGCAAACTTAATCATTGCTTACACTGTGTATGTCGAGAATAAAAAAATGATAAAACATTATCTATACATTTTATTGTCAAAGTTACAAGCAAATGCATCCAATAAGAGAAAGATCTTTTAAAGTGTTTATGATGTATCCAGCTTCTGACATCACCTATGGCTTAGTATGCAAAGTAACTAATTTTCAATGGGAAATGTGTCATTTGCATATCAAGCCACAAAGTGATGTCATATGCAGGAGACAATTCTGCTAACACAATTGTGACACTGAGACTACTTGTCATATTTTGTTCTCTACATTCACAGTATAAGCAATATAGATAGATATGTTGACAGAGCCCCTTTAAATTTAAAAATGCAGGGTTTTATTATAAAATGAATCTCAAATTCACAAAAATGATGAATTATCTGAGAATGTACACAAATCATTAACAATCATTTAAAATGAGTGTCACGGAGCCGGAGAAATGGAGAGAAAGAGAAAAGAAAGGAAATATGGATAAATCAGCACAAGATCACAGGACAGGAATGAACGCTGTGGGATAAGAAAGAATGGGGTCCAAATGTCTACACCAAGAGTGGTCAAGCTCCAGGTTCTGTGAGTTTATAACAGATAACAAGATGTGATTTAAAACTTTCTTTCATGATTGCCAAACGGATCTGTACAACAAAAAAAAGAGTAAAGCAGTTCATATCTTATAGCAAAAAAGAAAAGGGAGGGAGAGAATTCAAATATAAACATAAAACAAACTGTATCATCATCAAGTGTACCTATTTGAAAATACTGATTGGAGCAGTGTCAAATATACTCAGGCGTCTTACATAAAAGGGGCAGAAGACGCCCCCAAGTAAACACAATTTTACTAACCCTATCTCCTCCCACGAAACGAGCTCTCGCTACCTTCTCTAATACTGTACGTGGATACAACAGAAATTGGCAGTGAAGAGCAAAAAACACTCACCCCACAGAAAGGGAGACCAGAGAGGGGAATAAAGAACTTCAAACGTATATATATTTGTATCGATCCCCCATGGTCAAATAATCAGTACTAGAGAGCAATGTGGATGAAATACACTCTGTTACCCACAGAAAGGGAGACGGGAGAGGGAAAGAATGAGCCTTAAATGTGTACAGTTTTTCTATCTGATTCCCCTTCCACATAACGACCAGTAGTTGCCTTTGTGAAGCCAAGTGTTTAACTGATATAACTGAGCTGGCTGGTGCTAAACATACATAGGCACACTACTGAGAGGAAGGCAAAGACCTAACAGGGTACAATTACCCTGTTTCTTGGAAAGTGAGGCTTGAGAGGGGAAGGAAGAGGCATATTTGTGTACAATTTGTTATTCAAAAAGAACTTATACAAATTTGTAAATATTGATTGAGTGGAGCTATACACACTCATGCACTCTACAGAAAGTCTGTGTGGGAAGTCCTAAGAGCATCTGTTTTTTTTCTCTTTTTTTTTTTCCTACATAAATCTACTTCCACCAAACGAACCAGGGGTACATCTGTAAATTGAGGTATATCCTCATAGAGGGGAAGAAAGAACCCCAAGTGGGCACAGTTATTCACTAAAATTCTCTACCACGATATATAAGCAGACCTACTATGATAAGTTACCTACAGTTGGTCCTTTGCCCAGATCCTCTCCCATAACAAACAGCTGATAAGAAGGTGGTCAAATACAAAGGAGTAATAGTGAGGAACGAAAGGGGACAAAAAAGAGAGGGAATGGCTTTCAAAGTAAAAGTGAAAGTAAATCAGTTGAAAGCCTAAGATAAGCTCCGGTGAAAATGGAGGGAACATAAATTAATTCACTGTGTTTTGGGTGAAATAACATAACACTGGGAAACTCTAGACACATTGGGGTCACTTCCCACTGAGTACATGGGCATAGCAGAAGTGGTAGAGGTAGAGGTAAACACAGTCAAGGATTTTAAGCATGCGTGGGATAGACACAAGGCTATCCTAGCTATAAGACCGGGAACGGGGGACTAATAAAAGTACTCAAAAAAAAAATAAAAAAATTGGGCAGACTAGATGGACCGAATGGTTCTTATCTGCCGACACATTCTATGTTTCTATGTTTCTATAGCACTAAGGGTTGTATAGAGGTTAGTGTCTAAAATAAGAGACTAGTAATGTAAACTTTGAACATGTAAATAAGGAACAATATGAACCTAAAAAGATTTTTTGGGTACAAAGGGCACATTTGGGGACACTCTCTATTGAATACATAGACATTGCCCCCATCAGCTGTACTGCACATGCTTAACATGAATTAATAACTTATTTAAGGGGCAAAAATTAACAATTCGGGTACAACGAGTCGTATATTTGGACACTAAGGGCAAATTTGTAAATACTAATTAATGAAAATGGAGGAAGAGGGAGGAGGGAAGGAAAAGATAAATGAGCTATTTAGCTAGTGTGGAATTCTAGGATATCTTATTTAGAGGGTTTTTTTGTACAAACCACTTATGCTGGAGTTAAATGTGAAAAAATCTATATCATTTGATATGCTGGGGATATTTTTGGGTACTTAATAAATATTGCACAAATGGTGTTATCAGGGAACATAAAGATGAATAATTTATTGCATGGATCAATCACGAATAAAGAATGTAAACTATTAAAATTGTAATATATAATAATGATTTTTTTTTTTTTACAAACCACTTGCTGGAGTTAAGAAGTGCATAACATCAGTATAATTTGACATACAGGGGATATTTTGGAGTAATCAATAAACATTAAGTTTAATCAATCATAAGCACAAATGATTTATCTAGGATCTTAAAGATGAGACTAAGAATTTAAACTATTAGACTGTTTGTTTTTTTTTCTTTTCTTTCCCTTCTTTTCCCCTTCACTGAAGTTTCTTTTATATTTTAATTTCATTTATGTTTATTGTTTTTTTGGCTTTACAATCATCTGTTTTTTGTTATCTATACATTCTATTATGGCTTGGATTATGCCACGTTACTTTATTTTGTCTGTTTATTGTGTGTCTATTTATTGTATATTTTATTGACCTATTAAAAGTTATTTTTTATATTTGCTATTTTTATAGTGCAGCCTCTTTGTTTATATTTATATGTTTTGGGCAGTTGGGGACTGTCTTCTGGCTTGAACCCTATTGCATTTCTGTATATTTCTTTATTTAATTACATGTAATTCTATGTATTCTATAATCCGAAAGTCTATAAACCGAACGACCTTTGGCTTATAGACTTTCGGCTTATAGAAAACGTGTAGTACTATTACCTTTCTATGAACCGAACGAGAGCCCCATTCATAAGAATTTCGGTTTATAGAAAGCCAATAGTATTACACGTATTCTATAAAACGAACGAATAAAACAAAACGAAAATAATGAACGAATTTCGTCTGAAACGAATGCAGTAATGAACGAAATTCGTTTTAGACTAAATAAATAACATTTTCGTCCGAATGGACGAAAACGAAACGAAAATGTTAGTTTTGCACATGTCTAAATTATACTTAGTTATCCTAAGAAAGAGATGGTCAATATTTGTGCTATACAGAAGACACATTGAAAGCAGGGAGATAAGGCTAGGATGAAATCTGAAGCTTTTCCATTGGTGTTGACTGTGTCACTTAAAAACAACAATAAAATAAGAGCTGCAATCCTTTTTGCAAAGAGGAAACTCCCAGAGGTTCTGTAGCAGGACACAGACCCAGACAGGAGATACATTTTGATTATTTGTAAAATTGAGAATAAAATCTTCACAATCCTTAATGTATATGTCCCCAATAAATCACAGATTGGATTCATTCAGAAAATTTTAGCTAGAGTAGACAGAATTTTTAAAGGCACGGTTCTGATCATGCGAGATTTCAACTGTATATTGGACACAGAACTGGACAGAAGGTCCATCAGGGGGAAAACAAAATATAAAAACCTGACTAACAACTCTAGGAGACAAAGAGAGCTGGTTAGAACGTTTCCCTTGCTGGACCTTTGGCTTGTCTTCCATCCCAGGGAGTGAAACTATACATGCATCTCAAAAACACACATGATATAATCCAAACTTGATATGATCCTAGGGGGAAAACACCTAACAAAAAATGTAAAAAAAAATTGATTCTGAATTCCAAGCAGGCGAAGACTGGATACAACTGGAGGCTGAATAACAGTATCCTAAGCAATCAGAATAATCTGTATATAATAAAAAAAGTCACAGTTAACTTTTTTCAAGAGAATAGGAATAAAGCGGTCGCAACACCTACTACCCGGTGTGCTTAGAAGTGTGTAGTCCTAGGACATCTAATTAAAATCGGATCGCAAAACAAAAAAAATGGTCCGCCAATACTGGCAGAACTATATAAAACACTGGACAGACCGAAAGCGAAAAACAAGCAGGCCACAGAACTATCGACCTCTCAAAAAATATCTATTAAAGAAGTCTAGAAAACAAATCTCTATAATTAGATCAGGAAAGGAAATATATATGACTCCAGAAAAGATAGGTCAGGCCTTTAAGACATACTACCAAGCTCTAAATAACCTTTTCAAATGAACCAGTGCAAGATTCCATAGAAAGATATTTTAGCAAGTCAAACTACCTAGATTAAAAAGAGAAGAACTGGACTTACTTAATGCACCATTTAATGAAAATGAGACAAAAAAAAGTATAGATTGGCTAAAAGCTAACAAGTCCCCTGGTCCAGATGGATTCAGTAACTGGTTTTACAAGAAGTTGAGGGATAACCTAATAAAAGATCTTACAACAACATTAAATGTAGGGCCTCCTAAGGAAGGGAAAAACCCAGAACTACTGACAAACTAGTGACAAACTATCACCCTATATCACTGTTGAATATAGACATCAAGCTATACTTGGCTGTGTTAGCAAATAGGCTTACGTCAGTTATAGCAGATATAATCCATCCGGACCATGTAGGCTTTGTGCCAGGAATTACATCAGTGAACAACCTTGGATGCCTGGTAGATACCCTAGACCTGGTGAGTTGGAGGGAGACCCCCCACCTGACCCTGTCATTGGATGCCAAAAAGGAATTTGACGGGTCAGGTGGGGTTTACTGAGGGAGGCATTAAAGGCCTTTGGGTTTGATGGAAACCACTGGTGGTTTCAAGAAGACAAAATTACAAAATAAGAGGCCTTCAAGTTAAAAACAAACAGATTAAGTTTAAGTTGATATGCAGACAATGTAATTATTACACTAGAAAAGGCTACAAAATCTACCAAAGAACTAATACTAGAGCTAAGCTAGTTCTCCAAAGTATCCGGTTTCAAGCTAAATGAAGAAAAATCAGTTATAATGGCAAACAATATCTCACCAGAAATGAAGGCCCAACTGATGGATCAATATGGTTTTATCTGGACTTCAGACTCCATAACTTGCCTAGGAATTAAAATCTGTCCAAACCCAAAACATATAGTTAAAAAAAAAACTTGATACCCTTATTAAAACAGTTTAAAGACTGGGGGAAATTGGCTTACTCTTGGTGGGAGCAAATAAATATAGTAAAAAACCCAGAATGAAATTAGAATGTCTCAACAACACAGTTAGAAAGTGCAAAAAGAGAAAACTAGTATGAAATAGAGAAAGAGCTGACAAATTCATCAGATCTGCTCCAACTTTTCTGCGCAACCTCTAAACAAACAAGACAAAATGTAAAGGAAAAGCGTTTAAATAGTATAATATTAGAAAATATGCTATCCTTTTGGAAAAAGTACAGAAAAAGTACAAAATTGGAAAACCTAGTAATAACTGCTCTACCAATTGAAATACTGACCCTTAATATAGAAGATATAGGAGTCAAGAGGTGGTCCAGATGCAGTATAAGACGGTTGGAAGATTTTACAATGGGAAGATGACCCCCTTTCAGGTGCTCTCTGAGAGACACCCACTCCTGAAGGGTCTAGGACTCTTCTTCGCCGCATCTTCATCGCTGACAGTTCAGCGCGGCAGTTAACCCCCTAAACCCTAATACTAACCCTAATACTAACCCCCGACCCCTAATACTAAAATTAACCCCCTAAACCCTAATACTAACCCTAATACTAACCCCCGACCGCTAACACTAAAATTAACCCCCTAAACCCTAATATTAACCCTAATACTAACCCCCGACCCCTAATAGTAAAATTAACCCCTAATTCTAAACCAACTAAAATCAGTAAAATACTTACCTTTAGCGATGAAATGTCCCGCGATGAAATCTCCAGCGACGATCTGTCTTGTGCTGTAGAGTCAGCGTTAAAGCGGCTGCGTGGAAGCAGCCGCGATGAAGAGTCCCATCCCCCTCCTGAAGGGGAATATCTTTAAATACTTGCGAATTAAGGGCTATCTTTCAAAACATATGTACTGTGGGGACTCTAAGGTTATAGAGAAACTAGGATTAAAAAAAAAGAAGCAAAACGGTTTGCGGAAGGAGCTCACGATCAAAGGCAGGTTTATGAGATAAGCCAGTGTTTAATACTTCAGTAAAACAGGCTGGTACAAAAAGGCAAGAAACCACACACAGTGAAAAGGATGCCTTACGCGTTTCGTGCTTCAAAAGCACTTAATCATAGAGCCATTTGAAGAACGAAACGCGTAAGGCGTCCTTTTCACTGTGTGTGGTTTATTGCCTTTTTGTACCAGCCTGTTTTACTGAAGTATTAAACACTGGCTTATCTCATAAACCTGCCTTTGATCGTGAGCTCCTTCCGCAAACCGTTTTGCTTCTTTTTTTTTAATCCTATTGTATGGGCTGGATAGCCTGGCATCGAGGGAGGCTCCACTCTGTCATCATCAGGCTGAAATCGGAGGTATTATTTATTTGGTTTGTCTGACCGAGGAGGTCCTCCAGTGCTCTTTCTTATAGAGAAACTACACAAAATTCTACAGTCAATTAAACAAACTAAAACATGTTAAAGAGATACAGAGATCTATTGAGGCCTGATTTGGAAGAATATGGTACCCAGTTGACTTTTCAGAATGTTTCCTGATACTGTCAGGGTTCAACACTGACCTTCTGACTCATGCATTTAAAAGTCATTATTTATGTGCTTATATTCCTCCTGCCTCCTATAGAGGTCTCCTTACCTTTCTTTGCTTGTATTCCTTCCCCTCTGTTTGGTGTCAGGTGGGCTCGTTACCTATTGCTCACACCCAGGTTAAATAGCTGCAGTTTCTGGCAAACAGTGCTTTTGCATTGAAGTTGGATGCCTGATTTCTGAGACCTGCTGCTTCTGTTCCTGATACTCTCCTTAAAGCCCATTTGTATTGTGACCCTGTCCAGGAACTGGGAATCTGAACCTGAGTGGCTCAACCATCTCAGTAGATGATTTTCAGCATCTCCTGAGACCCTCTGAGTACATCAAGATCTCTTCAGCTAAGTTATTCACTTTAAGCTACCCTTCTCATTTCTCACCCTCACTCGGGTGTTCCTGCTTAGCTAGCCTTCTCTGACCTCACCCCCTCTTGGGTGTTCCTGCTTAGCTACCAACCTCTGACCTCACCCCCTCTCGAGTGTTCCTGCTTAGCTCCCAACCTCTGACCTCACCCCCTCTCGGGTGTTCCTGCTTAGCTACCAACCTCTGACCTCAACCCCTCTCGGGTGTTCCTGCTTAGCTACCAACCTCTGACCTCACCCCCTCTCGGGTGTTCCTGCTTAGCTACCAACCTCTGACTTCACCCCCTCTCGGGTGTTCCTGCTTAGCTACCAACCTCTGACCTCACCCCCTCTCGGGTGTTCCTGCTTAGCTACCAACCTCTGACCTCACCCCCTCTCGGGTGTTCCTGCTTAGTGACCCTTGCCTCTGACCTCACCCCCTCTCGGGTGTTCCTGCTTAGTGACCCTTGCCTCTGGCCTTAACCCTTGCCTTTGGCCTCTCCCCTTGTTTAACCCTCTCTACCCCTACCTTTGCTTTGTCTACAGTCCCTGGTATAG
The DNA here is from genome assembly GCA_036172795.1 of Pelodytes ibericus. Taxonomy (NCBI): domain Eukaryota; kingdom Metazoa; phylum Chordata; class Amphibia; order Anura; family Pelodytidae; genus Pelodytes; species Pelodytes ibericus. Next base: position 190,388,370 of record CM069861.1, read on the forward strand.
CTCTTTGTTCTTACTGCAGTTCCTACTCATACCCTTTTCCTATTCTGCAGTTCTTTGCTTAATTCCCTTTTGTCTCTCCTTCAGTCTTTATTCCAATACCTAGCTCTGTTTCTTTATCTGTTCTCTCTTTGCACTATATTTATCATGCAACCAGACACCTCCACTATCCCTGCACTTAAACTTCTACCTGACCTGGTAAAGGCCCTGACAGATGCCTTGGGATAATATTGGAGGTGGGGGCATAAAAAAAGGGGATATGATGCACATTTGGTGGAACTGTGTCCTGGTGCAGGAATTCTGGATAATGTCCTGACAAATTTGTGTCTTTACCAGAAAGGTATAGGCCAAGTGTCAATAAAAGCCCATCAGTGTCCGTGGCAAAGTCTACGAAGACTCACTGATCATCATAGATTCTCCATCACTAAACAGAGTAAATATAGAATTAGAGGGGCATTGATTTAAAAGTAATATCAGGAAGTATTACTTTACTGAGAGGGTAGTGGATGTATGGAATAGTCTTCCAGCGGAAGTGGTAGAGGTAAACACAGTCAAGGATTTTAAGCATGAGTAGGATAGGCACAAGGCTATCCTAGTTATAAGACTGGGAACTGGGGACTAATAAAAGTATTTATAAAATTGAGCAGACTAGATGGACTGAATGGTTCATATCTGACGACACATTCTATGTTTCTAATATCCTCTAAGAATAACATACCTCTCCCCACCAAAGTATAAAGAAACTGTAGTCTAAGTTTTTGTCTTTTCTTTTGCATCATAACCTTCACATCGTTTGAACTGGTCTCTTTACAGATGTGTGTCCTGGTTCATTAAGGTGGCATGATTAATAAATTGTTTAATGCAGAACATTAACCCGAGAGCGAGGAAAAATGTGCAGATTTTGAAAAACAAGGAACAAAATACTAATTGCATCTCCAGCTGTTAGCTTACATTTATTGGCTTCCTTGGCCAAGTGTTCGGTGTTCCAGTTCATGAGCTCCAGGAGATGATCTAAGCATCATTGCTCAATAACATTATTTCAACATTTTCATTTGCAGTTAGGATAATTTGTTTACTATTTACCTGTATTACTGTATTTTTTCCGTAAAGCTTTAATGGTGTATATCAAAAGAGGAGGGATAAGAAGATTTCATTAAGCAGTGTGGTTGGTTTTAAAAAGAAAGCCATGATAAGGAAGGATTTACATTATATAAAATAATGTATATATAAACCCATTCACATCATATGTTGCTACTTGCCAAAAAGATCAGTACAGACTTTTTTCAGTTCACAGGGAATTGCTTTATACTTATGAACTAAAAAGAAGAAAAACTTATGGCAATCATTATACTCCCAATAAGGAACATTGTTAGAGTAGATAATGGGCTTGATTCAATGTTGCCCATAAATCTTAAATATTACTTCCATATTATCGATAAATTAAGTTAATATGTGTGGTGAAACCATTACCTAAATCTGCCTTGCCCAGGAAGACATCCAAAATCAATGAAACCTGTAGAAAAAAAAATCCACCCTTTGAGTCCCATAAGGATGGACAGTGAAAAGGACTGATCACCTCCCAGGCACATAAAGGATGCCATGTGAAGAAAATTATACCTGGAAAATATGTCCAAAATTCCCTGTATCCTCATCTTTGGCCCAGAAGAGGGGTCATCCCAAAAAAATATATTGTGTTATTAAAATGACAATGTAGCAAAAGTATTTGTCATCTGTATAATGCTTTCACCTTTTTTTTTTAGGTACTCCTGAGGATGTATGGTTCCATTACATTATGTTCAGTATAAACACTGCCTGGGATTAAACACTAGCACTGTTTTTCAGCACCTACAATCTCTAACAAGCTTGTATCATATCACTTGTTCTATATGAGAACAGATACTTTATTGCACACATGGTTCTCTCAAAGACTTCAGGTTCCACCTTAACTTTCTTACTAACACATTGGGATTCCTGCTCACTTGTTTACACATTTTAATTCCTAAGGATATCCAGAATCCTTGCACAAGCCTTGTCATTAACTCCTCACAGATCTTAACAACAAGTAAATAACACATTGGATTTTGCAAATATATATGCAGTTCATTGCAAATATAATAATAATGTATTGTGAGACAACCAATAGAGTAAATATAAAAAGAAAACACAGTCTTCAAACAGGTGAGAAATAGTTGAGTTAACCTAGAAATGCCATCCATAGAATATTTGAATCTTATAAGGTATTCAGGATAGAAATCTCATTTTCTGTTGAACAGGAGATTATGATATCACTGGTGATGTAGAACAATGACCCATCAACTTCGCAGTTTATGTGGTGTCTAATCACCTTAATTAACTCATAACTCTGGAAATGAATGATCTAGAGAGCTAAAAATAGCTGTGCTGACCAAGAAATTCCAGCATAAATAAGCTGTGTAAATTTCATTATTCTAGAGTTCAACGTTCAAGAATTTTTTCTGCTGCAGACAAACAAACAGACATTTTCTGTTTTATAGTTAAAGGGACTGTATCACCTAAATATTGTTTTTACTATCAATATTGAGAATGCATTCATCAAGCTGTTGAGGCAAATGGAATCATAAACAAAAAATGAGGATGTATGCACTTCTTCTTCCAGTGAACATATAAATAATGTACGCGTTTTGTGTGAAATCAAGCTTAATCATAGGCTTTGACAAAGTTTGCAGGAATAAATTAATGGGATGATGTTTTCATACAGATTGTAATTCAGGTATAAACTTTCTGAAAATGTAATGGGATATTGACAAACAACACCTCAATATATGTTCAGCAACATCTCCTGAGTACAAGGATACCACCCATGAATAGGTTTGTTGGGTTGTTTGGAGGGTAAAAGGCCATAATTGAGAGATGCGCATTTTGGATTACCAGTTTTGATTTTTGAGATGTAGTAAGCCTGCACCTATGTTCCATTTGGGATTATGTATTTTACCCCATCAAACCATATATTTAAAAAATAGACACCATAGGGTATATAAAATGGTGGTATTTTAACACTTTCCAAGTACTAATTCTACCACAGGTCTTTGCCAAGTGTTTTGGGTAACAATTTTTTAATGATTGTTTGTCACATACATGTATTTCAGGCATGAATTCACAAATCCTGTTATGTGTCACTGATAAAAAACATCTTGATATGTGCTCAGCAATATCTCCTGAGTACAGGGATAGCACCCATAGGCTTGTTGGGTTGTTTGGGGGATAAAAGACCATATTTGCGAGGTGTGCGTTTCTGATTTCCAACTTGGAATTTTGACAGGTTGTAAACCTGTGTATATATATTCCATTTGGAACATTTATTATGTATTTTACTTGCATCAAACGATATATTTTTGAAATGGGGTATTTTAAAACCTTCTGTGTATTAATTCTACCACCGGCCTTTGTCAAAGTTTTGGATAGTAATTTGCACAAATTCACAGATCCTGTTATCTGTCACTGCCAAATAACACTTTAATATGTGATCAGAAATATCTCCTGAGTACAGGGATACTACCCATGTATAGTTGTGTTGGGTTGTTTGGGGGGCAAATGGCCACATGTGGGATATGTGCATTTTAGTTTTCCATTCTGGAATTTAGATTTAGAATTTAGATGTCCTAAAAGTTTGGGGTAGTACATTTTTTGGGTGATTGTTTTTTCACACGCATTGTACTTCAGATATACTTTTTCAGATTCAGGTATGTGTCACTGCCAAACAACACACTTATACATGTTAAGCAACATCTCCTGAGTACAGTGATAACATCCATTATTAACCTCCTCATTTGGGAGGTGCTCATCTAAGTGTTTCAACTTTGAATTTTGACATATAGTCAACCTGCGCTCATGTCCTACTTGGGATAACTTTGAAACAGGCCATTGTAATTTATCCCCACCCATATATAAGTAGATAGCCTAAGGTATAGCATATATCAGGGCTCGACAAACCCCGGGCGCCAGGCGACCTGGAAATGGAGCCTGGCGCCCGGGTGCCGTTGCCCTAATGTTCCCCTTGCCGCTGCCATCCGTCTTTTGCAGCGCGAGGGGACAGACAGCAAGCTCCGCCCCCTCGCGCAACACGTGTGTTAGTGTTCAGCCGAAAGAGCCATGAGGATCGGCTGCGGCATGAATGTTCCCCCTCCCCAGCAATGAGGTAAGGCAGCAGGGAGGGGAAACATTCGTGCCGCAACCGATCTTCATGGCTCTTTCGGCTAAGTGCTGTGTTGTCAAGAGACGACACCCAGCACTCGGAAGTTATGAAGAGAAAAAAAAACTTATATGTTTGAGTTGTATATGTGAAGTGGGGGGGAGGGATGTATATGTGAAGTGGGGGGGAGATGTATATGTGAAGGGGGGGTATATATGTGAAGTGTGGGGGGGAGGTGTATATGTGATGGGGGGTATATATGTGTGAAGTGTGTGGGGAGGTGTGTATGTGAAGGGGGGGAGGGATGTATATGTGAAGTGTGGGGGGGAGGTGTATATGTGTGGGGGAAAGTGTATATGTGAAGGGGGGGGTATATATGTGTGGGGGGAGGTGTATATGTGAAGGGGGGGTATATATGTGTATATGTGAAGTGGGTTGGTGTGTGTGTGTGTATATGTGAAGTGGGTTGGTGTGTGGGGTGTATATGTGACGTGGGTTGGTGTGTGTGGGGTGTATATGTGACGTGGGTTGGTGTGTGTGTGTTTATGTGAAGGGGGGCTGTATTTGTGAAGGGGGGTATATATGTGTGAAGTGTGGGGGGAGGTGTATATGTGAAGGGGGGAGGGATGTATATGTGAAGGGGGGTATGTATGTGAAGTGTGGGGGGAGGTGTATATGTGATGGGGGTATATATGTGTGAAGTGTGTGGGGAGGTGTGTATGTGAAGGGGGGGAGGGATGTATATGTGAAGTGTGGGGGGGAGATGTATATGTGTGGGGGAAAGTGTATATGTGAAGGGGGGGTATATATGTGTGGGGGGAGGTGTATATGTAAAGGGGGGGGGTATATATGTGTATATGTGAAGTGGGTTGGTGTGTGTGTGTGTATATGTGAAGTGGGTTGGTGTGTGGGGTGTATATGTGACGTGGGTTGGTGTGTGTGGGGTGTATATGTGACGTGGGTTGGTGTGTGTGTGTTTATGAATTGCGTGTATGTTTGCGTGATTGTCTGGCTCCTAAAATTTTTTGCTGGCTCCTAGAATAAAATTAAATTTGTCAAGCCCTGGCATATATATGCATTTGGTGCTGGTTCTATTATCCGTATCAGCATTGTGTGTGCCCAGGATCAACTGGTCCCATCTCTGCTCTGCCAAAAATAAATTTGGCTTAGCAGCATGGTACTGCTAGGCACAAAGATTCAATTGGATGACAATTTCGCCTAAAACACCACCCCCAAGAATAATTTGGATAAAATGCAGGTGGGTAAATCCTGCAACGTCTGAACTGATGCCCAGAACTGCAGTGAAAGAAGGGATAGGTAGTCTATAATGTGGAGGCACTCCTATCCACTCTTCAGCAGCACTACCATCCAGAGTCCCTTGACCCTTGCAGTCACTATCACATCACTAGATGATATATTAGAAAGCTGACCAGGGTCAAACTTAGACCCTTATTCAGCAGTTTCAGAATTTGAAGTAAGGATGCAGACAGCAAAAACATGTTTCTGCATCCGGATCAATACCTAAGCAGTGATGTGCAACAAGGACATGGCTAATAGCTCTTAAAAGAGCCTTTGTAGCACTGTAATAAATAATAGTAATAAAGTACAAAAATATGTTATATCTAAAAAAATGTACAGACAGAAAAAAAACGTTTTCCTGTGGAAGATCACTTCTTATGCAATGATCAATGTCAGGGAAGGGGATAATACACAGGGAATGGCTTTTAAAAAAGCACTTGGATATCACAATTTTATTACATTTTATTTTGACACTAATACTGATCTGTCGCATCCTTCAAAAAAATGTAAGCGAAGAGGAGGCAGACCCAAATTGGTCAGATCAATATTTATAGATATTGATATGACCAGGCAAATGGTGATGATCCTCTGAGCAATCACCAAACCACCCTTTTCACTAATTGGCTGTTACTGATCACTATACATGCACTCATACAGCTTCATAAAAATTCCAAAATATTCTTGCTTTACACATAAAACAGGATTGTCCAGTGCAGTAGTGGACTGAAATTCTATATATCTAATGGATTACAGCAACTGGATGTTAGAGAAGACATGTATTTGTGCAGATAAAGAAGTTATGAGATCCATTAGAAATAAAAGTACCCAAAGCTGATAGATTGAGTTTTGAAAAACTCAACAATGGTTTGTGAAGTTAGGGGAATTAGTGATAGATTATCTCAGCCTAAATATGAGTCCCTGTTATGTTAATGAGATTTTAAAAATGATTGAAGCATGGCCAGAAAATAAAAATCATACACTTAAACACTGAAAGGGTTAAATTTATGTTGAGAAGCCCCCCTTGCTTGACCAAGTTCAGATAAAGGTCACAGTCCCTGAGGAAGTCAGATAAGACATAATGGTTTATGTAAGAAAGGTCTTAGACTACAAAAAGAGGAACTAATGTTGTAGCAAGTTTCAACTGTCTTGTCTGCTGACTGATTATATTGAGTTTTATTTTAGCTTTTCTGCCTAGTGACAATATATGTACCCATTGTCCACCCCCCCTTGTGACATGTATACGCCGCCTCTCATGTACTTGATGCTATGTTTGTGCAAAACCTATAACCAATCAATACACAGGACAATGCCTAGATTTGTGCATAAATACCAATGTGTAATAAACTACACTCAGAGCTGAGGATAAAGAAACACGTGCCTTGTGTATTTGTTTTCCGCCTTCACAGCTCTCCAGATATCTGCTAACCTGCCACACATCAACGACCTTAGAAGTAATTGATCAAGGAACAGAGACCGGCCTTTCCTTTCAAACACTTATCAAACAAATGAATTACTTTATTATGTCTAAGGTCTTGAAAAAGACGTGGATAATGTTTTAAATTAATGGAAGGACAAAAACTACAAAAAGGTTTGTAGAATATCCTTTTTTTTTTAGATACTTTTCAGTTATGTTTAGTAGAATATTAAAAAATTATGATGAAAGAATTAAGGATTTACCTAAAAAACAATATCCTCAACTGATAATTGCTTATTGTAAATCATATTTACCTGAGATATCTATAACATTTGCAAGATGGGTTCTTGGGGTGATGCAACAAGAAGATATTGATATATCTAAATTTGGTGTTCATTCTTTCCAGGGTGCTAGGTCTTTCAAATCGTTCATTACAAATGGTGGTTTGCAAGATATTCTTAAAACAGGAGATGGTCTTGAGAATCTGCCTTTAAAATGTTTTATTTTAAACTAATACAACATGTGTTATAGGTGCTTTAAACTTGCATTTTATGAGCCTCTGGTATTGCCATACAATTCTGATTTTTACTAACTTGTGTAGAAAAGTCATGATTTTATTTAATGAATCCAATATTGAAGCCAGCACTCTCCTCAGAGTCGGGTGCTCAGCATTGGCTGTGGTGTGACTATATCTGGGTTCCACAATCCCAATACTAAAGCAAATTCAGTAAAAATACTAGTTTTAACTAATTGTATTTCAGCAAAGCAAAACAACATTTTTACACCATCGGTCTTTAATTTAGAGTCATGGGGTCGAAATAAGGATTAAGCATAACAGTCACCATCCTGAATTTTCTACACCAGTTAGGAAAAATCTCAAAATGATATTCAGTTAAAATCTCATTTATTGTGTATAGAGATATTTTAGTTAGCTGGGTGGACCAATTCAAATTACCCACATCTTGTGGAAGCTAAGGCTAGCATATTATTGAAAAATAATTAATTATAATTACTCTAGAATTATAAATTAATAATTACCCTGAAGAAGCTAATTCTTGATTTTTTTTTTATTATTTTCCGCTTACCTATGTTATTAAATCAACCACCAGATTTAATTGATTGTTCCATTCATAGCATACGTCTAGCTAGAGGTCATTTTCTTATCAAAGAGGACTAGATATTGAGTTGTTTGTTGTAGTCATATGATATATCACTAATTGTTATTTTGGCTTTAGGTTTAGTAGCCTAGTGATATTATCTTATTTTGACTCTGTCAAGAGAGGGTTTCTTTAAGCATAGGAATATCTCGTTCAACTATCAAAATTATTGCGTGGAAACTTTGGTTTCCACATTGCAGGTTCTAGGTCCCATTAAGGGTATTCTGCCATCTTGTGTTTAGGAATGTTGCTGCATTGTCATTTATGATATTCTGTCTATTGAAATAACTATTGGACAGTCATTTCTTGTCAAATGTTTTGATACTGTGTTTTGTTTTTATATTTGCTGTATTGGTTGTTGTCATAATATATTATTATTATTATATTTACAATAAACTGCATATATATTTTTGCAGAAATATATTGTTGCTGTTATTTACCTTGCATGCAATTGTCTGCACATCAATGGCCTAGACCCTATTCTAAATGGGTGCAGTAAAATAATTAAAAGGAATTACCGCACCCTTCTATAATTACCACACCCATGTTAAAAACCCCTATACTTTTAATGTATCATTACCATACCCGTTAATATCCACTTCATCTGTTAATAACACATTAATCACACTACAAATGTTTATCACTGCATTACAAGTGATTTAATGGGGTACGATAATCGTTAATGGGTCTGTTAATGATAAATGTAGCCCTTTAAATTAACACTATTTAAAGCAGGACTTAACTGATCCGATCTGCAGTATAAAAGGTTAACACAGACAAAAAAGTTAAATCAAAGTCTTAATGTGCACACGTTTAACAAATCAGAACAATTTTACCCCTATCAGTGCTGGATTTTAACCAATAATCTTAAAGGGACTGTATTACCTAAACAGTGTTTCGTTGACTCGGCATTTTCGTCAACTGACTTAAATGGGACTAAAATGTTAGAGAGGGACTACTGCATTTTCCTATTTGGACATCCGGTTCTGGTTCCCATGGATCTCTGTCAAAGCCCAGTCTTCTGACTCTATCTGGAGTTGGATTGGCTGAGACGCAGGCTCCCTGTGTATGTCTGCTGCCTTGATACTCTTACATTGGAATTCTCCCCCAGCCTTCTCAGACCTGTTCCCTCCCTCACTGCTGGAGATTTAGTAGACTAAAACTAGACTAAACCAATTCAGATGACTAAAATACAACTAAACTAAAATGCATTTTAGTCAAAAGACTGTGACTAAAAACGAAATCAAAATATGCCGTCAAAATCAACACTGCACCCCAAACATTCTTCATCGTGTGAATGTAGATAACTGATCTGTACATAGTGTAATCACATCTTCCTCACACAATGATATGTGTCGGGAACAGTTTGTTGAGTTCATTTGCAATTGCATTAAGAGCTCAACAGATTGTAACCTAAACAATGCATTGAAGGTGGTATATTATGTGCACCTGTAACTCACCTGTACTGAATACAAAAACACATCAGCATCAAAATTAGTATTATGCACAGAAGACAGGAAACAGACGGTTTACATATATAATTTAATTAAATAATGAATGGCTCATTGATATTCCGGGTGTATATAGGGACTGCTGTGGGTGACCCTAGATGGGAATGCATGTGGTGGAATATCAGCAGTGGTAGCAGCTGGTGTGGCTGACGTGGAGGAGGATAATGTTGCTCTAGAGATCAGGGCACACGTCAGTCATGTGACCCACCTGATGCGTATACAGATGCTAAGTGACGGAACTGAGACTGTTGTGCTTATGGGCAGAACAATGATTGTGAAAAACGTAGTGGATTTGTGACTTAGTGTCCTTACATATGGATAAAATGAAACAGGATAGAAAAAACATTACACCCGCTGCTCAGAATTGAATGATTGTTTAAGACTATCGTCAAACTCTGGGAGGAAAACATGTGCATCATGATGTTGGTACATATAGCACTACATTTTTTTTTGCCATCCAATTTCTGTAATTTTTTCTCCGTCTATGGTAAGTCATGACTACATATATGCAAATACATAATTTTATAATTTATAAAATAGCAAAATGCAAAAAAGTGCAAAAGAACACAACAGATTGTTGGTTGGATAATTATATTGCGATGTTCTCATGTTGTATATACAAAAAAAAACAAAAACATAATTAATCATGAAATAGGTTAGGAAGGTTTAACTCTGCATTTAAACAAATTACCGGTTTATAAATATATCAATTCCAATATCAATTTCTATTTAACCACTTTTACCCTTTGTACAACATGCACAGTAGAAACGCGATACTTGATGTTGGTTACATGAAGTCTGATTGCTAACAAATAATACTTAAAATAGATGATTAGTATACTTCAAAGAGATCCTGGTGCAAACTGCCAGCTTTATGCAGTGGTACAGCGTATACAAAATGAGTAGCCTTGCTGAATAGGCAGCCTGATTAAAGTGATGTGTAGGGTTTCATTAAAATGTATGAGGTATATCAATTTAATCATGAACAGATGATAACCTTGACCAATAACACAACTAAACGAATACCAATGGACTATCAAATCATAAACCCAGTGCCAGAGTAAAGACACAGTAATAAATGATATATAAAATGCAAACAGTGATAAAAAAAATATATATACATAATATCTGTCTATCTTTCACTTGAAGGCCTTTGAAGCTTTAGGGGTTGTCAGGGGTCACAAGGTTACATCTCTCTGCACAACAATGGAGCACATGATTGGAGGTGAGTCTGTAGTTAGGAATTGGACACATTTAAAAAGTATATGGAAATTGTTTTCTTGTACTGGGAAGATCAGGAGAGGCACATTATCTAATAAAACTTTCTTGAGGCCTAGTAAAATAACTGGTTGTTACAAATCGGTCTATTCCCTAAAATTAGTCAAACTTGGCACCTGGGTGTCTCAAAATAAAAGTCAACCTCCAAAGACGAATTTGAGTGAATAGACCCATTAGTCTCAAAAATATCTTTGATCATTCCACCTCCCATTACTTTCAATGGGGAAGATTCGAACCTGGGTTTTCATTTCCAAGTCCAATTTGGGTGCCAAATTTTGTGGTCTCCGAATGAAAGTTGACCTCCAAAGTTGAATTTTAGTGAATCGACCTACCAGTGTTTATACATATTCAGTGCACCGGATTATAGAACAAATCTCATGTGGAATTAGGCTTGCCGCCTCGGCTGTTTTTGACCAGAAGGCAATCAATTACCCAATCAAGTAGCGGATCCCATAGAACCACATTGATTAATTAACCAATTTCCTTCTGGTCATATATGACTTCTACATACTGCAAGGCAGTCTGCAAAAGTTATATGTGGCTGGTAAAAATTGGCTGAGGTGGCAACCCTATGTGAAATCTATGAAGCTGGTATTTCAATATTTTTCTAAATAACAGTTTTCTACACAAGTGCTAATATACTGTAATAGCTCTAAATTCTGCATTGGGGATTGGTGTTTGAAGTGCGCTTCCTTTTGTATCTATTGCATGATATAACCTAACCTATCTATTGTTAATATCCAACTTCCACTGACTACTACTTCTGTTTCCCCCCCCCAGTTCTGTGTTCAATGACTTGTATTGACTGGATGTCAAGATTTGGATGATTATCCTAGATGGGCTGGTCAACATATATGTATGGTATACAGGGACACCAAGTGGTTATTCTCCTTACTACAACTGAAGTTGGTACTATGGTTTTAGCATGATTTAAAGCTTTCAATCCAGTTTCTTTGTAATAAAATGTAATAAAAATGTTGGTCTGGTATACTTTCTCCAAATCTGCTCACTGAGTGATCTAGCGGTAAACTGATCTCGGACGTTCCCTTTAAAATAAGGTGAATAAAAGTCCCCAAATCTTAATTCCTCTTTTTTTTTTAAATGTGTATGGAATAAAAACATAAAAACTAATCTTTTTTATATACATTTTTATATAGAATTACATTTGGAAGATATACATCCTATTTAGAATATTTCAGTTTTTTATTATTTAGCAACATTAAAATTTAGACCCTCTGGAGCGCACTTTTGAAATTCACACATTTTATGTAGCACAGAAGGTTATTGATTATTACAGGTTCGTGTGAAAGCTTTTCTTATTCACGGTTTCTCTCTGTCAGAGGCTACTGCTAGGTTGGGATAAGTAAATCCTCTAAAACCTATTAAAAACTGCCAATTAACTCAAGAAAAATGCAGTTTACATAGTGGAAATAGACATAGAAAAAAAAGGAAATGAAGTACATAATATTTTCTACATTCTAATTTAATGTTTTTTTATTCATTGTTTAACACTCTACTAAGATGTTTAGTTTCCTTTTTTTATTCTTTTTTCCAGGCAAGAGTGATTTTCTGTATGCAAAAATGTCATGCACAATAAAGGTTACCAAAAATAGATACTGCTCTTTGGTTGAACAAAATGCACATTGCATTAAAAGTAGAGAGTAATAAAATAGTAGCATGTAGAGGTTTAGAAAGTTTGGTTGCGTGAAATATAGCTCACAAAGTTTAAAATGATTTTTAATTGTTATAAAGCTCTGAGCTAGTGAAATGGTCAGCAAATGTTTAAATTAAATAATATTATTATTGACCAAAGACTGTTTCTTGGCCATGTGTATAATGGTGTATACATATGTTTACTCCCACACAGCTAAGTCAAAGTTATTCTGGAATTCCATACTAATTCTGCACTGAAGTGAATTTTTAAAAAAAATACTTTGTTTTTCTTTAGCAGCATAAGATACAAAAGTTTTTTCTTGCACCTTAATGGAGTTTCTTCCTCGTAATACACCATATGCACCAAAACTCAGCGCCACCATGGAAAGTTGTACACCCGACTGTTATCATCTCTAATAACAGCCACAGCCTTTAGCCTTTTGGGGTTGTGCTGCCATCGGGGATCATTAGTAGTACTGATGGAGAAAATGAGAAATGCAGTCAGAAATGATGAGCTAAATAGTCAGGGACAGGCAAAAAGGGAACTACAGGTAGCTGAGATTAAGAGTAGGTACAATAAACTGGGAACACGTAATTAGAAATTGTAGCAAAGTAGAAAAAAAAAAAGCTACAGTAAGCAAAAACTAATATCAAGTATAAAACACACCTAGGTTCAGAGAACTGGCTTATAGGGGTGCAGTCTAAGTTGATGTATCTAAAAAGTTAATAAACTAAAAGGCAAAACCTAAAGAAGAGTACAACAAAACCTAAGCATCAAGGCATGCAAAATGATCTTGTGTCTGGAGTAGGTCTGAACTGTTAAACAGGTGAGTGATAGATCCAATGCCAGGGTGGGTGCTGACCACGAATCCTGCTTATTTGCACCTTCTAGAAGGCTGACTATAACACTAATCACTTGCTGGTATACAGCAATATGAAGGTTCAGCCAAAGAAGATTCACTGCTGCACGATAGAAGGGAAAACCCTGCATCAATCTGGGCAAAATAGCACACCCTGACAAGGCAGAGAAATTCAACTTAGCTCTTTCCATGGTGCTTAACTTAGTGAAACCAATGACTTTTAAATAAATTTATTTTGGACAGTCCTAGCCAACTAAGAAACAATGCAAGCTCGTTTGGATGTTAAGGGGTATTTAGTACATTGACTTTCTCAGCTGTCCAGGTGCCATTTTGGGTAGGCCAGCTTGTCTTCAAGTTTCGAAAAATGGTTCGTAAATGCACACGCTCTGACTCGGATGCTCCAGGAAGTAGACACCACCCAAATCTTAACAGCATACAAACTCAATGGACACACTCAATACAAACTTGAGGATTTTATTGATCAGATGCAGACAAAGTTTCAACTCCCGCGAGTTTTCATCAGGCCTTCGTTGGCTTCCAGGACTTTGAGTGCACCCCAAAAAAAAACTATTCACTGGTGGAGCTGAAGCCCCCTGGTTCTTATTCTCAGCTTTGGTGGGGTTTGTCTTTATGTTCTGATGACCCATGATTGGCACAATCTGAGAAAACTTGCTATATAGCTTTATGTGTCACAGAGCTCAAGCGAGGCATGTCCACCATCATTACTGGCCAGCTCTGCCCTCCCCCTGCACTTCCTAATCTAATCCATATGTAGTAGAGATACAAGATAAAAGATGCCATTTCAATAAAGATAAAAACAACTCCACTCAATTTAATAAAGTTTGTGTAAATGCATGCTTTTCAAGCACATTTCTCTCTCTAAATATATATACCAGTGTTTGTAAAATTTCTACTATAAATTGCTTACAATAAGATTTTCGTTACTACTAATACAAAGTGTGCTATGAGGAGCAGGACACTAAGGAGGAAGAATTTAATTGAATACTAGTGTTCAACTTCACTAAATGGAAGTAAATCCTTACAGACATTTTCCAACATTAACAGAAGAGTGGATGGTGCTAAAGCAGCAATAGAGGACCAATTTGACTTTAATGTCCATGATTGTGGAATAATATGCTATATTAGAAGGGGCCAATATACTTTTGACCACAAATAATATAAGACTTCAATTTGTAGAAATGTATATCACCAGGTATATTATTACATACATTACATATCTGACCAAAATATCTACCTTTTTTTAGATGTTTATATACATTCACTATCCATTATATAAAAAAAATGGTAGGTTACACAGTGTATGGTAGGTTATACAATATTTTCAAACATCTTTGAAAGTGACTGGATGAAAAAAAAATACATAATATAATATACATGAATATAAAAAAGGACAAAAATCACAATGTAATGCAACTAGGTTACTTATAACTGTGTTTCAGTAATTAAAGATGTATATTTTACAGTAACATTGCTAATTTAAAAGGCAAGACAGGCTGAAAAGACAAACTGCACAAAATAAACTTGTTTCCACAGTAATAAGAGTTACAAACAACAGCATCAAGATCTATGGACTTACTTAAAACTAGCATTGATATTTAGGACCAAATACCAGCGTCTACCAGGGAGCAGAAATCGAAGCAGGCAAATACGGATGGATTTTTCATGTGAATGAGTCAGTTATTCCTTATCAAGCTAATGTAACACCACATATATCATGGGGTGAATTATACAAAATGCCATTTCATCTGCATGGGCGACCATCATATAGGCCAGTAGTTCTCAACCTATCCAACCTCAGGACATACATTTGTCATGCAAAAATAGTTTAAATAGCATTTATTCCACAATGTATATATGCACTGTAATTACAATGAAAGTGAAGGTGCTATTGAGCTAAAAACCCAATAAAATATAAAGCCATTAAAACATATGAGACTAGTTAGAACTCATGGTGCTCCTGAAGTCTGGAACAATGGTAGACAAAGCAACTCTGAGGTTGTGTTCAATGTCCATTCTGCTCCTATATTTTGTCTTCAGCAGGACCAAAGCTGAAAAGTCACGCTCACAACCTTATGCTGAATGGTAGCATGATTTTGATGCATGGTTTGGTATTCGGTCATAACACTACACCAGAGAGCAACAAATAAAAAAGTGTTGTGCAAAAGAAAATCATTAATTAAGTAAAATACTTATCCAAAATGGAACCTCATTCAGAACAAAGAATATAAAAAAATGTTAATAGCCACCAAAATGTTAGGCTTACCTAAAAGAATAAATGATGCGCATGTAATACATTAAAACAAATTGCAATGGCAGCGGTAGTCCGTAACAGTAAAGTGCAATAGTACAGTCTATCTTCGCCTCTCTTCACCTGCATATTGTGGTGACTTAAAAGTCTGCACATTTTCATCTTCAAAAGCACCCATTAAGTGGACAGTGCTCCCATACTGCCCTTTACTCCAGATCCGGGCACATAGGCTCTGGTACATGTGAGTTGTAAACATCTAGGGGTTTTTGTATCTTTTTTTTTTTTTGGTGTTATATACAGGTTCACACATACTGTTCCTTGCATATTTTCTTTTATATTCTATGTTTACAAGATTCATTTTGGATAAGTATTTAACTTAATTAATGATTTTCGTTTGTGAAACATTTTTTAAATTTTTTATATTATATTTTGGTGTTTGGGATCACACTAGTGTTTTGCTGCACATTTATTTTTATTTTTTTTTGTGCATATCACCATTTATTTTTTATTTTTTTGCACTACACCAGAGAGTTTTAGCTCAGTAGATATCATTTTCAGCATCCCATCCCATGAGAACGCTACTGGCTGACTCTCTTCATTGCTTGCAAGAAGACGCTTTCCATTTTGTGGGATTGTGTTTCGGGCCAATATACTCTAGAAAATTGTATTTTTTTGCCTGCCTGACATTTGTTTGTTTGCTCTAGTTTTGTGATTTTTTTGACTTACCGTTATCGACTCGGCTTGTATCCTAATCACTCTGTCCTTCCAGCCCTGTCCTTTTGGCTTGTGACAGTTCCTGGATTTGCCCTCTGGTTCCTGTTTACTCAAGTTGACCAATAGGAGGCCTGAGATCCCTGTTTTTGGCCACTCAAAACCTGGGGCTCCAGCCTTGGGGGAGAGTGGTCACCCTGAACAGGATATTACACATGCCCTGCCACTGCATGGCCGGAACTGGCATCCTTACCAGTGACAGACACATGTTTTAGTATTTTTCTATGTACATTCCTGGGTGTACCCTAGTTTTTTATAAAAAATTATAGCTCAACAATGCACAAACAAATGAGTGTGGATTAATTTTCTTCCACACAGTAGAGATTGGAGTCTTAAATTCACATGAAGTAAAAAGAAATCAAGTGTGTAGTCTCCAAAAATGATCTCTCTCATTATTTTTCTCTTCCTTAAATTCACACTTGACTTGGCCATCTTGTTATCTGGACCCTCTCGGATCTCTTACAGAACATTTAAAAACATCCATAAAGTTTATGACCCTGAATTTGCTTGATCTTGTCTGAACTCAGAAACAAACCAGGGTCAGGCCTGGTTAGTACTTGGATGGGAGAAACCTTTTTTTTTTTCAAATGTTGCTTTGTCTCCCAAATGGGAGATAATATGATTAAATTGTTTGAGGGGACATTTTTAATCCAAAAACTTTTCGCATCATCTTGGTAGGCGGATCAAATCATGCAAAAATAGATGTTCAGTACTTCCAATGAAAACATTTCACATTATTAATTTTTCACCATGCATATGCATGTAGGATTTGACTAAAAATTGCAATATGCTGAGAAAAATGAACACTTTTCCAACATTATATGGGGGGAATAGGTGACACCACACATTTATGCTTCATTATTTTTACTTTATATTTTAAAATGGAGACCCAGGTATACAAATTCACTCAGCATAATATCCTAAATTTATAAAATTATTTCATGCCCATAATTAAATAGGGAACAGCTGGCAAAAATATTTCCGATCCAACTGCAACATGGGAAGAAGAATTAATTGAAAAATGCACAGTTTAATTTGTTTCAAATAAGATCTTTTTAGTTAACATTGGTATAATCAATTTTTAATTAGAACAAAAAATCTATTCGGTAAAGTTTGAATCAAGCCAGGTATTAGATTTTAATATTTCAAGAATTACTGAACTGATAAATTGACTGTTTTGTAACACTTTTAGAACATTTAGACATTTCAATCAGTGGCAACACTAAGCTTGTTTCCCTTAACCCCTTGACGACAAAGGACGTGCCAGGCACGTCCTGGGAGAAACTCCCTTAACGACAAAGGACGTGCCTGATCCACGATCGCGAAAACCGCTTTAACGGTGCTGGTCTATTGCCTCGATGTCGAGGCAATAGCCAGCACCGAAATTTCTGCTCTGGGACACCCAGGATCGCCCCATGGAGATATCGTGGGCGGCATATTGACGGAGCATGCTCCTCCGTCAATATGGCTATGCCCTCTGCCGGTCTGGGCTTCGGAAGTGAAAGTAACTTCACTTCCGTCACTCTGAATATGCTACTTGACTGCCCTAGTGGTAGTTAAGTAGCATAGCAATGGAAAAAATGTATAATAAATATTTAATTAATTAAAAACTGGTTATATAGTTAGATTAGCCTATAGGGTTAAAATTAAATTAAAATTAAAACATATTAAGGGATATAATAAGGATTAGAGTTGGGGTTAAATTTAGTGTTAGGGTTAAATTTTGGGTTCGGGTTGGGGTCAAAAGGTCAATATAGGAAAAAAAACAAAAAACACTATTTTTGTTTTTTGCCCCATAACTCGCAAAACATACCAAAAAATATGGAAACATGCATTTTTTTGAACTCGGACAACATTTAGAAACTATTAAGATGGGGTCTTTTTTAATGATTTTATTTGTGTAAATTATATTTTAGGTCAAAGTTAGAAAAAGTGGGTTTTTTTTAAATTTTTCATCATATTTTATGATTTTTTTGGTAGTAAATTATAAGATATGATGAACATAATGGTATCTAATGAAAGCCCTTCTTATGACGATAAAAACAACATATAATTCGTGTCGGTACTGTATGTGAGAAAGCAGAAAATTGCAGTTAAACACAAACACCCCATAAATGTCAAAACAGCCATTGTCACCAAGGGAAAGACAAGGTGAAAATGTCTTGTCACTAAGGGGTTAAAAATCATGATTAGTTCACTAGGAATATAGTTCTTAGGATATCTTAAAAGTATCTGGATCAGTCAAGATGCAATCATGCACAGGTGATACAATTGACTTGGGACAGGGCCGCCATCAGGAATTTCAGGACACTGGAGAGCCAGCAGAGCAAATGACAGCTCGCATTGTCCAGGGTCTTATCCTCTGTGATGGGATGCCAGTATCTTCTGAGTTGTTGTCCTAAGAAGACTTATACCCACCACCCGCGGAGGAGCTCCGTTAAGATGCGGCCATTACGTTAGGCTCCACCCCCGGAAGTCACAGGGCTATTTTTTTTTAAAGATTCAGATATATATATATATATATATATATAAATGCCCAATGTTTGAAGTTTACTTCTCAATTTAGACAAAATAAATAAATATAGAAAAAAAAAAAGCCATCCAGTCTGTTCTGTAAGATGAAGATTGTTCAAAATAGATTTAACAAAAAGACAAAAAAAGTATCACACATTTCCTTTAACTTGGGTAAATGTCTTTGGTATTCTGAGAAATGATAACCAAGGTGATATCAAGGTTTAAATTGCATGCCAAATGTAAATATAGTTCTTTGTTCAGTAAATTACAGTTAGTGCAAAATTGTGGCTTGCTGCATGTTGGTCTAATGCCAGCTGTCTTCACTTAATGATTTTGTTTGTTTAGAAATGTATTCTTTGTGACTGTCAAAACAGCATGTTCCTGGTAGACAATAACACAATAAGGACATGCAAGAAAGTTATATGGTACTTAAACCTAGAACATACTGTTCATACTAGGAAAAAAATATGTTGGCAAGAACAAAACACCTGTCTAACATAAGAATCCATTAACAAATACTGGAATAATACAGAGAATAAAAAGGATTTAGTCGTTATGGTAAAATTCACACATTTTTTTCTCACTTGCATCATTAAAGAGAGAGAATATCCATGGACACATCAGACTAATTCCACATACAAGAGGCAGTCCATGCAACCTCTCTCTGCAGTGAAGGACACCCCAAACGTTTAGGCTTAACAAAGGCCTCATGAGTGAGGTATGGCTGTAACTCTCTAAGCATAGTGAGCATGGGCTTCACGTCTGGAACTAGCCTTTACTCTCAGGGAGAGCGCCCTGAGGTAAGTCAGGGGTATCTGTGTCCTTCATAGAGAGAGATTGCCTAGCATTTCAGGTCTGGATTGCCTACTGTGGGTGGTATTAGTATTATATTAAGACCTATTATTTTTTTTAGCAGCACATACTGCTTGCTGTAAATCATAAATAAAAGAAACAGATACATAAGCAATAATTAAAATCTGTAGAATAGACAAAAACAACCTCCAAAAGTAAATTATGGCGAGCGAATGACCTAATCTATAGAATAGCCAAAACTGACCTCAAAGAGTTAATAGCTGCTACAAATGTAGAAAAATTAAACACATTAATAATCTGATTAAAGGGGAAGAAAATACAAAAAAAATAGCAACACATTTAAAAAAAAAAAAAGCTAAACAAAGGGCAATTATTCAGTAAATAGCTTTTAAAGATAAAAATAGCTAAAAATAAATAGGTAACTTGCTACTGACGTGTTTAATCCATACATTATCATTACATTTTGAAGGAGCTCAGTACCATAAAAAAAGGTCGTTTTAATATTTAAAGAAAATAGAAAAAGTATGTGTTTGTTATTTTTGTGTTCTGTACATTTACAAAAAAAAGTGTTAAAATTCTAAACTAATAGAATAAAAGAACACAGCTTTCACAGTAGAGATTTACACATTGCATGTAGTTACAAAAAAATCAAAGACACCTCGTATTAAAAAACAAGCAAATTACCCCATTGATATGTGAATACGAGAGTGTCAAAGTGCTAAGAGCACTGAACAGCAACAACATAGCCAAGGGGATTAAATAGATTTATTGTTACGAAAAATTGGGTTAAGATTCCATTTACACATTTTCTGAATTTTTATTTTAAATGGACCATCTCCTTTCTTTAAGCAACAATAAAATAAATCTGCAAAGTATTCATAACATAGCTAAGAGGGATTTTAAAAAGTCAGAAACTATGAAAGATTTATAAAAAAATAAATGCACATGTGTACAAAGCACACTTTCTGGTTAAAAAAATAAAATAAACAATTATATAAAATTCATAGTAACATAGTAATTTAGGTTGAAAAAATACCTAAGTCCATCAAGTTAAACCCTTCTACCTATCATTCCTACTTTAGATCCAAAAGAAGGCAAAAACCCCTGGGGAATCTGTTTTGAATTATGCTGTTTGGCGGGAACAATTCTTTCTTGACTCCAAAAAGCAATCACATCTCTTCTTAGATCAAGACGATCTAAAATTTGAATGTTTATTCATATTATTGATAACTCTGTATGTCCTGCTTGCTTTTTTTTTTTTTCTCTCTCTCTCATATATATATATATATATATATATATATATATATATATATATATATATATATATACAAAAATCAGCGCACTCACCTCAAAGCAGGTAGGAGAAAAACTCTTAAAGCTATAGGTTTCAATAAAGCTACTTAAAAACACCTGTCTTACTAAGATAACAAAATTGGAGATTTAGTCACATATATGGCCATATTATGCTAAGCCCACCCCTACGTCAAAGTACTACAATATTGGTGGGTCCTAACACTAAATACTGTTGCTTCTGGGGCTTAATCTCTTTATATGTATTACTTACCAGGGACCAAAAGGCCTTCCTATTGTATAATACAGAGACACTCCTGCAATTTATAGGGCTGGTGGGCTTAGCATAATATGGCCATATATGTGACTAAATCTCCAATTTTGTTATCTTAGTAAGACAGGTGTTTTTAAGTAGCTTTAATGAAACCTATAGCTTGAAGAGTTTTTCTCCTACCTGCTTTGAGGTGAGTGCGCTGATCTTTGGATTTTGTATAAATATTTGGTCTCAGCAGCACCCCTTATAATATATGCTAGTTCAGGTGAGTGCATTCCCTTTTGGATTTGTTTGTATATATATATATATATATATATATATATATATATATATATGCCTCTTTTTGAATGCATCTATTGTAAATTTTAGCATCACCTCTCTTGGCAGTGAATTCCATACCTTTACTGTCCTTCCCATTAATAATCCCTTCATTTGTTGTCTATGAAGTGTTCTTCCCTCTTCCAGCCTCAAAGGGTTATCTCTTCATGGGTGTACCCTGACTTTTTCACTGCCTCAAATTGTTTTGTTTTTTTCTCTTACTGTATTAAGCATCTTGTTCTTTGTATATTTCTCACTGGAGAGCTCTTTATATTGGTCCTGCACATAATTATATATTACTATATATATCCCCTCTAAGACACTAGTTTTTCTAGCATATATAACTGCAACTTGTTTAGTCTCTCTTGATACAGAGATCTTCTAATTCCTTTATACACTGTGTAGTCATTCATTGCACTTTTTATAAAATTGTTCTATTTGTTCAGTTGTGTCATCAAAGTTATAATTCATATGTTTTCTTTTTTGTTAGCAACCACTTGAAAATACAGATAAAACATTCATTACCATATTGGGCTTCTGATGGGATGTTAAACTACAGTGGATATAAAAAGTCTACACACCCCTGTTAAAATGTCAGGTTTCTGTGCTGTAAATAATTTCAGAACTTTTTCCACCTTTAATGTGACCTATAAACTGTACAACTCAATTGAAAAACAAACTGAAATCTTTTAGGTAGAGGGAAGACAAAATATAAAAATAAAATAATGTGGTTGCATAAGTGTGCACACCCTTAAACTAATACTTTGTTGAAGCACCTTTTGATTTTATTACAGCACTCAGTCTTTTTGGGTATGCGTCTATCAGCATGGCACATTTTGACTTGGCAAGATTTGCCCACTCTTCTTTGCAAAAATACTCCAAATCTGTCAGATTGCGAGGGCATCTCCTGTGCACAGCCCTCTTCAGATCACCCCACAGATTTTAAATTGGATTCATGTCTGGGCTCTGGCTGGGCCATTCCAAAACTTTAATCTTATTCTGGTGAAGCCATTCCTTTGTTGATTAATCTAAGGTTAATCTAACTAAGATTAACCTTAGCATTAAATGGGAGACATCATATGTGTCTTCAGTTCTGTATTTTTTCCAAGTTCCTTTACTGAGACATTCAATACTCGTACTGCCCAATGCAAATTCTAAAAACACACCACACCAATTAAAAATTACATAGACTGTCATAATGATACATAATGACTCAAATCTATCACTGTAAAGCCAATTATAATCAAGACATACATAATCTGCATAGGCAACAATTACAATCATAAGCATTTAAAAATGTATGAAGAAAATACACTAACGTGTAAGTTGCTCATTAATTTACAATTTACAAAGTAATGGTTGATAATCACCCTTAAACAAGCCTCTTATCAACACCTCCACTTTGAAGAAAAGAAAAAAAAATGAATTTCAGTTCATTATAGGCTTCAGTGTAAAAGTAATAGTATGTATAGTTATAACATTCAGACATATACTGCAGGTATTCATGCAGACTTTGATATATGTATCAGCAGGAATGGAAAGAGTACTATGGTTATTGGTCCCCTTAGGTCCTGATATTTCAAAAGAAGTGCGACTGGCACATTCCTAAAAATGTATATGTTTTCATAATCAATATATCAGGGTCCAACCTAACAAGATATTACCGAGATCAGAAATTGGGAGATGTTATATGTTAAGAAGTCACAATGTTAGGAATAAATTCAACATACATCTATATTTTGCTCCATCACGCAGGTCCAATAATTTACCCAGCTCTAATGATGGTCCTCCCAATTTGAAGAAGTGTAGTCTTGCTTCAATTAAACCACCCTTGCTGGAGCAGTACACAGGGAAGATAACGGACTATGGACAAAAGGACTCTCCCTGTGGTAACTGCTAGCATGGGTGACCAGGGTGGATGACAGATCACACTGGAGCTGGGTGGTATATGCTCTGTAGAGAATAACGTTAATCGAAGACAAATAGCCAAGTCACAAATCTAGATTCCCGAGAGTCACTTACTCGATATGGGAAGCCAAAGTCAAGGGAGCCAGAGATTAGAGAGGTCATAAACAAAGCCGAGGTCTAGAAGGAGCCAGAGAGTCAGGGAGGTCAATAAACAAGCCGGGGTCAGGTACCAGGTACCATGATCACAAATAAGGCTGTTTTAACTCTGAGAGAAGCACAGTAACTCTGAGCAATGAGGCTAGGTAATGCACAGGTTTATATACCCAGGTAAGGGGGGGGGGGGCTCTGTTTGGGGACGGAGCTAGTGCACATATTGCCATGTCACCATTAATAGGTATTAACCCCTTAATGCATATGGACGTATATATATACGTCCTGCAAAGCATGGTCCTTGAGGACCATGAGGATGTATGCAAGTCCTCAGTTTTCATGTCGCGTTGCGCTCCTTAGCCCTGCTAAGCCCTGCCCTTGAGGCAGTCAGCAAAATTACAGTTAGAAAATAAATAAATAAAAAAATTGGAAAAAGCTAACCCTTGATCTACTAAACCTAGATCTAGGGTTAAGGTCATAATTAGGGTTATAATTAGGGTTACAGGGGGGTTCAGTGAGTACAAGGGTTAGATTAAGGGGTGGGGGTAGATTTAGGGTTAGGATAAATTTAGGGTTGGGGTTAAAAGGTCACTGTGGAAGAAAATGGTTAGAAAACAAAAAACACTAATATTGTTTATTGCCCTACTACTTGAAATAAAACATAGACAAACATGGAAACATTGGTATTTCTAAACCCAGGACAAATATTAGAAATATATAGATGGGGTCTTTTTTACCATTTGTAATTGTTTAAAAAAAAATCAGGTCAAAGTTAGAAAAAGTGTTTTTTATGGCATATTTTCATCATGTTTTATATTTATTTTAATAGTAAATTATATCATATGATGAAAATAATAGTATCAAATGAAAGCCCTATCCGTCCTTTAAAAAATAATATATAATTTGTGTGGGTGGACTGAACACAAAGAAAGAAATTCACAGTTCAGTAAATATATGACAAAAATAATGGAATTCTGGTCTTCAAGGTACATCAAATGCAGCATAGCACTCGGTCACTAAGGGGTTGAACACCTTAACTTGCCACGTGCACGCCTCAGGCGAAGCAAGGAGGTGGAATGTTTAAAAACACATTATGATTTGTGTGAAAATTTCCAAAGTAAGAGGCAAAGATTAATGCATTTAAGGATTTAACCAATAATCCCACAAAACGCTGGCTCTAGTAACAAATGTATTAAAGGACAAAAAAAATTGTAAAAAATGTAATTTATGTTTAATGAAATGATTGCAGCAAAATTAGGAGTTTTAAATAAAAATCCATGATAAAAACAACTAATTTTACATTCACTGCATTTGCATTAATTGAAACATTAGTGAGAAGACTCTTTTGTCCAGCAGGTTATACAATAAAGAACATATCTGGATCTAGACCGGAATAGTTTACGGTGGAACCAGGATGTAGTTGTTGTAGGTGATGAAAATTAGCATTATTAAGTGTTCTTGCATAGCAAGACCACTTAATGTTATCTCACATATATATTATTATTATTATAGCAAAATTTGCCACCCTAACTCCTCCCACAGTTTTTACACTACATAGACAAAAATTTACCAAAACGTGCAGATTGTTCCCGATCGGATTGCTATTACTTTGTGGAACGTTTCGCCGAATGGTTCACGGAATATCGTCGTTTTTGTGGCGCAATTTGTCCCATAGGAATGAATGGCAAAGCTAGAGTGGGAGCTGCCAAAAGCTGAAAAATCAGGACATGATTTCTAAACTGCCACCACTCCCTCATTTTCAAGCCCACCTACACAAATCTTATATCAAAACGTTCAGCTATCCCTGGTGCCACTAAACATGTAAACGGCTAAGCCGTAGTCCTGATAGTTTTCACAATATGACCATTTGTTTGCAACCAACGCCGTCCATTGACATTCATTGAAACTTCACTCTGCAAAGCTCAAATTTGAAGTGAAATTTCTAAACTGCGGCTGTGCCTTCATTTTTAATACTTCAGAGACATACTATGCATCAAAATGTAGGTCTGGGTCTTGTGATTC
Organism: Pelodytes ibericus; assembly: GCA_036172795.1. NCBI lineage: Eukaryota > Metazoa > Chordata > Amphibia > Anura > Pelodytidae > Pelodytes > Pelodytes ibericus. Next base: position 190,414,036 of record CM069861.1, read on the forward strand.
TCACAATATAAAGCTCTTCGCTGTAGGATTGATAGTTTTTAAAATACGACCGTTTGAATATGGCAACCGCCAAAATACTCTGACCTGTGTCAAGCTGCAGCAGCAAGTGATGTCATAGACAGGGCCTTTTGAACACCTGCTAATGTTTTTATAAATGTATGGTTTAATGTAACTGTGCAACAACGTTGCAATTAAATGTGCTATGTAAATGATAACAGTTACTCCGCCCACTCCAGTTGTAGACTACAGGTGGAGGCAAGAACACTTCACACAATTTCCCCAGAAATTGTAACTTTTCTAGTTAATGTTGACCTTTCTGCAGCAGCTGCTTTATAAATCCCATGATTACCATTAAGCATTCTACGAGCAGTGCGAAGTGTAAAATCATTTAATTGCAACCTGGATCTTCACAGCATGGCATGCAGCATAAGAATAAAGATGAAATGGTCCAGATGTAAATAGTGTATGAGTCGAGTTTGTGCGACTGTGGGAACATATTGATAAAACATCCGGGGATTGCTGAATTGACTTAAAAGTGGGTATTTCAGCAAATTAGAGTATGGGACATTGAATGATTCCAAAACTGTTCAGTTCAAGGACTCTTTGTAATAAACTAAAATGGAATTACGGAATGATAAAAAGATGGAGTCTTAAAAGACAATATTCCGTTTAATATTTTATTTTGTTAAACTACCATAGAAGGTTCTAGATAAGTACTGGGAGATCATCATGAAGGACCCAATCCTGAACATTTTCCAACCCTATAGTAGTATGATTGCTTTTACAAGAAGTTTGAAGAATGAATTGGCCCTTTCAGATATCTTTAAAAAGATTCAGTCCTCTAAAAAACCTAAAACACATTTTCTCACTCCACTGTCAGGGTGACATAGATGTAACCAATGTGGTGTCTGTAACAAATGTCCAAAAAAACCCAGAGCTGCTATCAGGATACTACGACAGGGCAAAAATATAAGATGAATCATTTTCTCTCTTGCAAGTCTTATTTTGTGATATACCTATTATGTCCATGTCCATGGCATTCCACGCCTGTGGGACTTCCGGTCCCCGTTTTTTTGGACCCTGCTCAATTTATTTTGTCTATTTATTTCCTTTTTTCTATTATGGGCCCTGATGACATTCCAGGATTGCCACCACAGGTTCCTGTTCCCCTTTTTTGTGTGCCTTGCTGTTTTTTCTCACCAGCCTCAGGTAATTTTAGCTTTTATTCCTTTTCTTGCCATCCATTCTCATTTTTATTTATCTTATTTTTATTATTGCTGTTTTCTCAGCCTGCCTTTGTTCCTCATTTACTACCATGTCCTCCTCTTCTAAGAGGTCTCATTCTCGTCAGTCTAGGTGAGTTGATTTTTGTTTTTTAGTTTTTATTTTTATGTATAAGAGTGCTCTGAAGGTTTTTTTTTTCCTTTTTTACTTTGTGTTCCTTTGTCCAGCCATAGGCCGGAGTCAGACCCTCCCAGGAAACTGAAGGAGAAGCAGCCACGCTGTCTGGCCTGTGATGCCACCCCTTTGGAATGCAAACTTCTCTGTGGGGAATGCTGCTGTGCCTCCTGATCCATCTCCAGATCTGATACACATTATTAATCAAGCAGTGGAGAAGAGTCTGAAGATTCCTGCTCATTCCTGCTCAGCACCCTTCCCAAGAAGAGGATTTTTTTTCGGAACACCCTGATCCGGAGGATCCATTGGGAGTGGAGATTCATTATTCCTCTGCTGAAAAATAAGGTGATACAGGGATCATCCTAGACTCCTCCCTTATTGACCACTTCGTTGGTACGGTTAGAGCTACCCTAACTCATAGCATCCTCTCCCGGCCTTCTGTCCACTCACAGGGACTTGGCCTTGTGCTTCCTGCAAAAGGTCGGATGGAAGATCAACTTCATCAAAAGCCAGCTTCGTCCATCCCAGTCCCTGGTCTTTTTTAAACACTCTCTCCTCTAGGGTTTCCCTATTGCTGGACCGCCAGTCGCACCTGCTTTCCGAGATCCAGACTGTCAGACTCCCCACATGGGTATCCATCAGGAAACATGTCTCTGCTGGGGGTCCTGGTCTCGACCATCGGCCTGGTTCAATGGGCCCAGTAGCACACTCGCTTCCTTCAGTCGCTCCTGCTACCTCATCTTCCGGTTCCCAAATCACTCCTGGACGAGTTGATTTTTCAACCAAGGGAAACCACTCACCTGGCTTGGTGGTTAGACATCAGTCACCTCAAGAGAGGTTTTCCGCTGACAGATGTTCTCCACAAAGTGATCACGACAGACGCAAGTACTCATGATTGGGAAGCTCATTTGGAGGGTCTCTAGATGAATGGCTTCCATCAAAACAGCGTCTTCATGCAAACATCTTAGAGCTGAGAGCGATCTACAGAGCTTTACTGGCCTTTCATTCCTCGGTTCAGGTCAACTGGGTGAAAATACAGATGGACAACGGATGCGCGGTTGCCTACATCAACCATCAAGAGGTACCAGGAGCCTGTCTCTCAACTGGGAATTTGCACCCATTGCCCTCTGGACCCAGAACCGTGTGGAGCACCTATTGGCTGTTTACCTTCCGGGAACAGAGAACATGGTGGCGGATTTCCTGAGCTGCACCAATGTCAACACAACGAATGGAAACTATCGCCACGGGTGTTCGATCATCTTTGCTGTCAATGGGGTCATCCTGCTATGGACCTGATGGTGTCTGCCTCGAATGCACAGGTTACTCATTTTGTCCCCAGGATAACTCATTCCGTGCCGGAAGGTGTCGATGCCCTGTCTCTAACATTCTTCAACTGGCGGCATGGCGCTTGAGCGGCCGTTGCTATAGGTTCAAGGTTTATGGGAAGGAGTTGTATCTACTCTGTTGAAGGCTAGGAAGCCTAACACCTCGGCTATATATTATCAAGTTTGGTCTGCCTTCCTTGTTTGATCTGCTCTCACATCTATACGCTGGGCATTGGAGCCAATGATTGTCCATTTTTTCAAAGCTGTCATTAAACTTCGTCCTCCAGTCCCGTCATTTCAAACCCCTTGTAACCTTTCTCTGGTTCTTCATGCCTTGACAGAGCCACCCTTTAAACCCATTCAGGAGGTTTCTCTATGGTTGCTGACCCTGAAGACTCTACTGCTGTTGGCTTAACCTCTGCCAAACGGAGTTCCGAGTTTCAAGCCTTTTCGGTGGAACCTCCCTACATTATATTTTTTCGGGATCACGTCGTCCTCCGTTCAGTTCCGGAATTCCTGCCTAAAGTTGTGTTGGCCTTTCACCATAATCAAGAGACTGTGTTACCTGTATTTTTTCCAGACCCTTCGACTCCTGAGGAATCCCGCTGGCATGCCTTGGACGTTGCTCATTGTTTACAACTTTACATTACCACTTCCTCACCTTGGAGAAGGTCTTCCAGACTTTTTTTTCTTCCTCTGGGAATCCACCGGGGCGAAGCTGCTTCCATCTCAACTCTATGCCGTTGGATTTTTGCTGCTATCTCCAGGTGTTACGTCTCCTGTAGTGTTCCAGTTCCTCCTGGGCTTAAGGCGCACTCCACTTGGGCAATCTTATCTTCATGGGCGGCTGAATCTGGTACTTCTTTGGCATCAGTTTGCAGAGTTGGGAACTGGTCATCCGGGTCTACCTTCCTCCGACATTATCGTCTGGATGTCCGTCGAGTAGAAGAGTCGTCTTTCGCCCTCTCTATTTTTCCCTCTGTCCCCTCTCATTAAAACCTTTTTGCAGTATTTTGGTGCCTATTTTGTGGGTTTTTTTGCAAGTTCTTTGGCCCTCCTCTGGGATATCTGCTTGGGTATGTCCCATACGTAACTGCTGCCATGGTTAACCAGGAAAATCGAAAATTGTTTTTCATACTTACCATAATTTTCTTTTCCTGATTATTATCCATGGCAGCAGTCAGTTTCCCTACATTTATTTGTTTTATTATGAGGAGCTTGGCACTTAGACTGGGGAGACAGGGGTGGGGGCTTTCTTGTAGTTTAGTTTTTTCTGTCCTGCCTACCTTGTGGGTGGAGCTAACCCATACGTAAATGCTGCCATGGATAATAACCAGGAAAAGAAAATTATGGTAAGTATGAAAAACTATTTTCAATCATATTCTGAGTAGGAAACTTTTGCAGGTGTAAATATATTGTCTTGTGTATGTACCGTTAAGATTGTTTTTGCATATACAACTATATATATATATGTTTCTTTTTAGCAATGGAAATATATTCTGTGTAATCTGACCTCAAATTGACAGAGCTGCAGGGGACCTGGATCCCCCTCTCTAGCAGCAGGGGATGTCTGCGCAGACTCCCCTGCTTCCGCCCGGCACGACCGCCGGGGCTTCTGTGAAGAAGCCGGGTACTTCCGCTTTCGTCACAGAAGTCCCGGCGAGCGTGCCGGGCGGCAGCAGGGGAGGTCTGCGCTCATCGTGCAGACTTCCTCTGCTGCCCCACTAGCCACCAGGGTAAATCGGGCAGCTGGGGGATGTCTGCACGATATGTGCAGATATCCTCCATGCTGCCCGACACGGCAGACTATTATGACGGACCAGCTGTCCGTCATAATAGACTGCCGTGTCGGGCAGCATGGAGGATGTCTGCAAGTATCGTGCAGACATCCCCCGGCTGCCCCCACTAGCCACCAGGGATCAAGGTAAGGGGAAGGGAGGGAGGGGGGACAGAGAGACAGGGGGAGGGAGGGAGGGGGACAGAGAGACAGGGGGGACAGAGAGACAGGGGGAGGGAGGGGGACAGAGAGACAGGGGGGACAGAGAGACAGGGGGCAGAGACAGAGTCAAGGGGAGGGAGGGGGTTAAGAGACAGAGACAAGGGGAGGGAAGGGGTTAAGAGACAGACAAGGGGAGGGAAGTGGTTAAGAGACAGAGACAAGGGGAGGGAAGGGGTTACGAGACAGACAAGGGGAGGGAAGGGGTTAAGAGACAGAGACAAGGGGAGTGAGGGGGTTAAGAGACAGGCAAGGGGAGGGGGGAGAGAGAGAAAAATGGGGGCAAGTGAAAGAGAAAGGCAGCATTGGCACATAAAAAGAAATAAAAACTAGAAATACATTTTTTGATATCATAATTTTTTATTAAAAAAGCAATTTACATGTGAATATATACAAGTTTAACTTTTTTCCTATAGGGTAGTCTTATATTCAGGCTTTTAGTTTTTTTCCTAAAGGAATATCCAAAGTTTGGGGGGTCGTCTTATAATCAGGGTCGTCTTATAATCGAGCAAATACGGTAATTTAATTTTCTTCAGGTGTAAGGGATTATCCAATACAATCGATCTGTATATATTTATGTACAGTATCTCACCACTTCATCGCGGCTGCATCAACGCAGCCGCTTCACCGCCGTCTTTTCACCACACAACATCTCGTTGCTGGGGATTTCATCGCGGGACATTTCATCTCTAAAGGTAAGTTTATTTTAGTATTTTGTCTATTTTAGTTTATTTTAGTAAGGGTGGTTAGAATTAGGGTTTAGGGGGTTAGAATTAGGGTTTAGGGGGTTAGAATTCGTTTTTAGGGTTCGGGGTTAATTTTAGTAATAGGGTTTAGGGGGTTAATTTTAGTATTAGGGTTCGGGGGTTAGTATTAGGGTTTAGGGGGTTAGTATTAGGGTTTGGGGGTTAGTATTAGGGTTTAGGGGGTTAGTATTAAGGTTTAGGGGGTTAATTTTAGTATTAGGGTTTAGGGGGTTAGTATTAGGGTTCGGGGGTTAGTATTAGGGTTTAGGGGGTTAGTATTAGGGGTCGGGGGTTAGTATTAGGGGTCAGGGTATAATTTTAGGGGTTTAGGGGTTCATTTTAGTATTGGGTTTTTGGGTTAATTTTAGTATTAGGGTTTGTGGGGGCACTTTGGGGGGGGAATCATTTATTAGGGGGGGTTATTTTCTTTTTACTTTTACATTTGTAAGTGTCAGCTCTTACATAGCTGCGTCTGCGATCAAACAACGTGTTATTCTTTATTGCTGACAGTTCAGTGTTCTAACTGCCGCGCTGAACTGTCAGCGATGAAGCCGCGGCGAAGAAGAGTCCTAAATCCTAGAGGAAGCTATGTTATATGTGCCTTTGTTGGAGCCCAAATACCTACACGTGTATTTATATGTTTTTGAATATATGTAATTTAATTTTTTTCAAGTGCAAGTGATTATCCAATATAACGATCTGTATATATTTATATATAGTATCTCACAAAAGTGAGTACACCCCTCACATTTTTGTAAATATTTTATTATATCTTTTCATGTGAAAAAACTGAACAAATGACACTCTGCTAAAATGTAAAGTAGTAAGTGTACAGCTTTTTTTCAGATCCTCAGAGAGTTCTTTGCCATGAGGTGCCATGTTGATCTTCCAGTGACCAGTATCAGAGGGTGTAAGAGCGATAACACCAAATTTAACACACCTGCTCCCCATTCACACCTGAGACCTTGTAACACTAACGAGTCACATGACCGGGGAGGGAAAATGGCTAATTGGCCCAATTTGGACTTTTCCACTTAGAGGTGTACTCACTTTTGTTGCCAACGGTTTCGATATTAATGGATGTGTGTTGAGTTATTTGGAGGGACAGCAAATTTACACTATTATACAGGCTGTACACTTACTACTTTATATTTCTTCAGTGTTGTCATATATATATTGAAAGAGACTAAATATACCTTATCTAAAGGGATTTTCCCTCTTTGTAAACATTTGTTTCCCAGCTGTTTTAATTCTTAACCGCTTAGTAACAAGACATTTTCACCTTGACTTTCCCTTGGTGACAATGGCTGTTTTGACATTTCTAGGGTGTTTGTGTTTAGCTGTAATTTTTTTCTTTCTCACATACAGTACCCACACAAGTTATATGTTGTTCTTATCGTCATAAGAAGGGCTTTCATTAGATACCATTATGTTCATCATATCTTATAATTTACTACAAAAAAAATCATAAAATATGATGAACAATTTTAAAAAACCCACTTTTTCTAACTTTGACCTAAAATATAATTTACACAAATAAAGTCATTAAAAAAGACCCCATCTAAATAGTTTCTAAATGTTCTCCCGAGTTCAAAAATATGCATGTTTCCATATTTTTCGGTATTTTTTTGCGAGTTATGGGGCAAAAACCAAAAATAATGTTTTTTGTTTTTTTCCTATATTGACCTTTTGACCCCAACCCGAACCCAAAATTTAACACTAAATTTAACCCCAACTTTAATTCTTATTATATCCCTTAATATTTGTTTTAACTTTAATTTAATTTTAACCCTATCCCTTATGCTAAAAAATATTTAATTTTAACCCTATAGGCTAATATAGCTATATAACCTGTTTTTAATTAATTAAATATGTATTTTAAATATTTTCCATTGCAATGCTACTTAACTACCACTAGGTCAGTCAAGTAGCATATTCAGAGCGACGGAAGTGAAGTTACTTTCACTTCCGAAGCTCAGACCGGCAGAGGGCATAGCCATATTGACGGAGCAGCATGCTCCGTGGGGCGATCGTGGGGGTCCCAAAATAGACATTTCGGTGCTGGCTATTGCCTCGATGTTGATCGTTGATCGCGAAAACCGCTTCATTGACTGCAGGACGTGCCAGGCACGTCCTTTGTCATTAAGAGAGTTTCTCCCAGGACGTGCCTGGCACGTCCTTTGTCGGCAAGGGGTTAATCAATTGCAGGCTGTTTAGGATGGGACTATGGGGCGTGACTATGCTTAATATTAATATAATATAATGTGAAGACTATGAAAGAAATCAGTGTTAATGTGCACACAGCACATTAGATTACGATTTGTGAAAACATTTGAATGGATGTATAAATAAATTATAAGCCTTCTCATATAGACATGTATGATAATTTAAGCAGTCACTGACATAGAATAAATAGAAATATATATTTTCATTTTAGCTATGCACTCAACATCAAGAACTATCAAACTTTTGGCACCATGGTTGCCAACGTCAGCCTTGTTACCAGGGACCCATATTTGTTCCACATACTGTAGAAAGAGCAAGTGCAGCCTGGTAGTATGTAGGATGAAAATACGCACAGACACAATCGAATTAATTAATCAGAGTGCAGATCTCATAGGACCTACCATGATTAATTAATTGGAGTGTCTGTGTGTCTGTGTGTCTGTGCGTATTTGCACCCTACATGCTGCCGGGCTGCACTTTGCATGCTCTTTCTGCAGCATGTGGAACAAATATGTGTCCCTGGAAACATGGCTGATGTGCTGCACTCTATCTGGCACATAACAATTCAATATACTGAGTGGGCTTTGTGTGAAAATCTACAGTCCAGTTGTTGGTGCTTGACAAAAAGTGATGGGATAAAGTATTTATCCATGAAGGGTACAGTGTAATAGTTTTGTATGTCCTGAAGATGTTGGGGAGGAAATGTTCAGAACTGAATGAATTACAATACAACCATCTTGACCTTGACTGACAACGTGTTCTTATACAGATGATTTGCCTGGCCCCTGCATTTTATTTACGCATCCATCTTTTATTATTTTTACATATGGTCTATCATGTTTTTGCTTTTTCAAGATAACTGTATACACTGTTTTATAGTATTCCAATGATTATACAACAAGGGATTAAAGGTTGGATGAATTGTATCTAGTGGAATAGAAAGGCTTTTCATGTAAGGGGGGTTTTGTAGGTTAGATATAAAGGCCAATTGCAGTTCTAAAAGTGGTCCAGTCACCATGGAAACCAACAAACTGTTCCTGTTGATAAGATAACTTTTAGAACTTTGCCCCAGAAATTACCTTTATACATGGAGATAAGTATATTAATGTTATTAGTAAAGTCATGCAACTGTATGGTACTGCACCAGTTATTTCACTGAAACTGTTATTTAATTTCAACTTTAGCAGTTGGAATATAAATGTACCTTTTTGTAAAAAACAAATAAAGCAATTGATTTAGCAAGTATGGCTGCATACATTATTATCTATTGTATGTAGCACAGACAACACAGGCCTAAAAAGGTAAAAGCCATACAGGTTTTGACATACTGGTGACTATGAATAAATATATATTTTTTTAGACATATTTTACTTCTGCACCTATATGGTACTTTAATAAGGCACAGCAGATTTTAGGGGGTATTTGTTTATTATGCAAGCATTATTTCATTTACTTCAGGCAAGGCAGCTTTAGGACACTAGGCATAGTTTTTAACATATTTACAAAAACCAACAAGGTTAATAAAAAGTAACAAGCTATTTGATCATCCCCATCATTTTCCTTCAGGTCGGCTGTTTCTACTGATCTTCCCGATCTAAGTTCTCCGAACAAAAATAATCCTACAGCTACATGTTCTTCAGATCATAGCAAGAAGACAATGACTGCTTAAATTACTAGTAATAAAACAGTAGAATGAAAGAGAGGCCTTTTTTTAGAAATAGTGCAGAACTATATTCACAGGACAGGCTTTCGGTTTACCTGCCTACAAGTATCCAGCTAATCTAGGCCCTTAATAATATCATTGGCATCAACCAGTAAACTTTACATCATTTCATATTCCATCCCCCACATACGTCTTCTTCCTTCGCCAAATTGGGACACCGTTGGGGCGGAGCTTGGGAGGTCAAGTGTCACTCAAACTGAGACGTTACTATGCATGCTAACAATGCTGTGCATGCTCAGTGCACCTTATTCCGTGCCTGAGGCACTGGAGAATGAGATGGGAACTGCAGGATTACAGTCCTGAATCTTACTGAACCCTAACTTTGTTCTGAAAAGTCATATCCAGGACTGGGGACACAGCCTTTATTTCAATTACGGATGTGAGAGCTGTTTTTTTTATATACCCCCTAACCTCACAAGTGGTTGATTAATTAAACAATCAATTAATTACAGGTGTATCTGACTGCTTGTCACTTCTTCTGTGTTCCTGTAATTTGCTATTTATGAACCTGTTTGAATGACTTTTGTTCTAAGGGACCATATCACAATTGTATTCAGGGACACTTATGACGAATGCATACTCTCACCATGGATGTTCTTTTTATTAGTTTCCCTGAATTAAACATTGATGTGGGCACCTTATTTTAAACATACAAAAAGGGGCAAAATTGTGATTTCTTCATCACATCTTGTACAGTGCAGTATAAAAAAGATCTGTAAAAACTTCCCCAACTTTTTTTTTTTTACACGTACTCTGCTACAAAATTGTTAATGAGAAGTGAAGGAAGGTGGTACATAACATGCAGTGCACATCAGGAAGTCATTCATGCAAATAAATCAGTGATTTTTTTTAACATGACTTCATAAAACTTTCTGATTTTAAAATTCATCACATGAATAACATTTGCAGGAATGACTTCCTGACAGGTGCTAGATGTTATGTACCACCATTAGGGTTGCCACCTTTTCCTCAGTAAAATACCGGCCATAGGTGAGGGCGGAGCCTAAAAAGGGGTGGAGGGTAAAAAATGGGGAGAAAACAAAGAAAAAAACGCATGCACTCCTAGTAAATATGGTGAAAAATAGAAAAATGTATTACATATAACATACACGTAGACACTTAAGACAGAGAACCCCTGTGAGAGCGATCTGCCTGACACGTTTCGCGTGATAACACCCTTATTCATAGGGGAAACAAAATGGGGAAACAAAACAAAAAAAGGGTGAAAATAAATACGTTTCACTCTACGAGAAAGAGGTGTGTGCAGTAAACCCTATAGGGCTGGCCAAGACATTGCACTTCCTGGGTCAAGAATTGACACAAAGCCACACATGCACAGACATAATTACACACAGTCACATACAACCACGCACAGTCGTGCACACAAAAAAAACACCCCCATACACAAATGCACACAGACACACACATAATAGTATGTGAGGGAAATGCTTCTTAGTTATGATATAATATGTTATAGAAAAGCTGCATTTTATAGCAGTAAAGGAGGATCTGTCACTCTTTGGTCCCATTTTGTATGACACTTTCTTTCACCATTTATGTTTACTTTTGCCCACTCACCCTGAGCCATCAGGATTTTCTTTATTTTTCACCTACTATCCCATTTAATTTTGGCCCACCCTGTCTCTACTTACACAGCCCTCCCATCACCTATACCTTGCTGCCCTGTTACATAGACTCCTCTCCTACATAGTTCATCCAATGCTTCCCTATCATTGCCCTGCTTTAATCGGACCATACTGCACACAAAACAAATACCGGCTATTGCATTGCCGGTATTTAACTACAACTGGCATCGGCTCCTTAGAGCTGATTACCGGCTGGGCCAGGTGACAACCCTAACCACCATCCTTTACTATTCCTGTGTTGACAGCTGAGAATGCTGGGTCAGCAGATGCACTCCACTCCACTACAATACACGTACTGATAAATTGCAATAGGATCTACTCAATAAAGAGAGAATTACAGGGAATTGAGAAAGGAATTTCAGACTTAAGGCCAAAGTAGCCGAGTTGGATTTTTTTTTCCATTCAGCTGCATTGGAGATTTTTTTCCAACTGGGCTTCATTAGGCTACCATTTGAAATTTCCATCTCAATTCCCTACAATTCTCACTTTCTTCAGCAGACCGTTATATATTATTGTTTGCTTCTCAGCGATTATATTTGTTCTACAAAATTCTTAAACCATAATTCGATCATTGCTCTGTTTTTTGGTGCAAACTGTGGCTTTATTCAGGAGGTAATATTACTATTAATATGTGCAGCCACCGGTTGACATTGAAGTCCTGATGCTTTTCTCCCAGGGATACTGTTCTAGCATGTTAATTCTAGAATGATGGTAACGGTCATAATATGTATGATTCTATTTACTGGCCAAGTGCGAGAAAAACCTTTTCGAATATTGTGTATCCCTTTAAGTAAGATTTATATTGTAAAAAGAGTAGCGAGCATGTTGTATGTGAGCAGAAATTGAAGTTAAGTTTGTACAGCCAGAAATACTATTCCCACTTCAATTTATGTCTCCACAGTCACGCAATATATAGAAATTGGATTTAGAATTTCAAGGTTTCAATGGGAATTTTCTTCTCTTTTCCAACTAGTGCTATTTATCAATTTGATTGTTTGTTTTCATGTTCACAATGCGCCTACTCACTAACTTGAACTGACAAGTGAACTGCAAAAATCAGGCAACAATAGGTGCCCTAGGCAGATTTTGTTTTTCCAGTTCATTTGCCAGTTCTGCTTTAGTGAATAGCTTACTCTGTTTATTGTTAAAGTAAATTCAACAGGCACCAAAGCAGAGTTCTGTGATTGGCCAGTGTGCTAAACCGCTGCAATAGGCTAAATGATCACATTAACTAATAATGTAAAGCAACTGTCTGTATTGTTACAGGTAGTAGCATGCAGGGCCGGCCTTACATGCTCAGATGCCCTGTGCGGGTCATCACAGTGGCACTCCCTTCCTCTCTATCCTCATGTCTGTCTTTCTCCTCTCCCTCCACATGCCTGTCTCTTTCCTCTCACTCCATGTACGTCTCTCTCCATGTTTGTCTCTTTACTCTTCCGTGCCATGTTTGTCCCTCCCCAACCCCCCACCTCCATTTTATGTCTCTCTCCCTTCCCAAGTGTGTCCCTCCTCTCCCCACCCCCCATGTCTGTCTCTCACTCCCCATATCTGTTATCTCTCCTCCCCAAACCTATTGTTATCTCTCCCCTTGCCATATGTTTTCTCCCCTCATATCTGTTAACTCTCCTCCCCCTCATATTGATTTATCTTTCCAATTATATTGTCTACTTTTGGAGCTATTCTTATACCCAAATATATAATTTCTATATATACATAATATTATACTGTACTTTTATTTTTTGCTCTGTTTCTCTCATTACTTTTATAGGCATGTATTTAGATTTAGATTTAGTTATAGATATTAGCATAGTTTTCTACCTCCTCCATCAGGGCAGGTAATGATGTCAAAGGATCCCAGAGCATCAGCATAACATCATCTGAATACATGCAGATCTTGTGTTCCTCTCCCTCACATCTGTTCTCTCTCCCTCCTCCCCCTCTCTGTTCTCTCTCCCTCCTCCCCCTCTCTGTTCTCTCTCCCTCCTCCCCATTTCTGGTCTCTCTCCCATCTCTTCTAATAAAAATAAAATGTCTGTTGTCCCTAATATGAGGAAAAACTGGAGTGTACTTTTGATAGTACACGCCCGTTTATCCTCTGACCGACACCGTCCATGCTTCCATAGGAAGCAGGCAGCCCTCTGGTCGGCAACTGTCTCTCTCTGCTAGGTCAGAAAGAGACCCTCGTTTTTGCACGGGATCAGCAGGGGTTACCTTAACTAGGTCCCCCTGCTAATCCCATGCAAAAACGAGGGACTCTCTTTGTGCTAGCAGCGAGAGACCCTCGCTTTTGGCTGTCAGAGCAGGGCGAGGCCCCTGCTCTGATTGGCTGTGCGCATGCTGACAAACAACCAGGAACTGCTGTGTCTCCTGGATTCTGTCTCTGTGTGTATGTATATATATATATATATATATATATATATATATATTGAAATAAATGCAGTGTGCACCCATGCAACATATTATCTTAATACATTTTAGACATTTTTAAATAATTTTAGATATTTTAAAAGCACCTAGCTTATACAAAGAAATATTGGAGATTTAGTCTCATTATATGGCCATATTTTGCTTAGCCCACCACTACGCCAAAGTACTGCAAACTTGGTGAGTCATATCTCTAGCTACTTACTTGGAAAAAAATCTCTCTGACAATCTGTCTTGAACTAGAATGGGGTGCTGTCCAAACTATTGGTTTTGAATGTACATATGAAGCCTGACCAGCTTTTTGGGGTTGCACTCCACCCACTCACAGGTGCTCTGTGTATGGTGTCCAGTGAGATTTGTATAAATTCTAGTTCAAGACAGATTGTCAGAGAGATTTGTTTCCAAGTAAGTAGCTAGAGATAGGACTCACCAAGTTTGGAGTACTTTGGCGCAGTGGTGGGCTAAGTGAAATATGGCCATATATTGTGACTAAATCTCCAATATTTCTTTATATAAGCTAGGTGATAAAATATCTAAAATTATTTAAAAACGTCTAAAATGTATTAAGATAATATGTTGTATGGGTGCACACTGCATTTATTTCATTGTAAGTATTGTGGTCACTTCAGTGGTGCTCTATGCAACATATGCCGGTTCTGGGGTGCTGTCCAAACTATTGTTTTTGAATGTATATAAATAGAGTTGAGTGGACGCCTGGATGTTCGGGTTCGGCAGGTTCGGCCGAACTTCGAAAAAAATGTCCGGGTCCGTGCTCGAACTTAACCTTGAAATTGACCCCGAACCCCATTGAATTCAATGAGGACACAAACTTTTGTCCACTAAAATGCCTCTAAAAAAGTCCTGGAAAGGGCTAGAGGGCCCCAAAATGAAGTAAAATGTGGGTAAGAGTGTCCCCATTCATACGAACAGGTCAATTTACCCATTCATAAGAATAGGGACTCTTTTTGGGTTTATAGAAATCCAATAGCATTACATGTATTCCATAAACCGAAAGTCTATAAACCGAATGTCTTTCGGTTTATAGACTTTCGGTTTTTGGAATACATGTAATGCTATTGGCTTTCTATAAACCAAAATAGAGTCCCCATTCATAAGAAATTCTTATTAATGGGGACTCTATTTCAGTTTATAGAAAGCCCATAGCATTACATACAATGTAATCGCCGAACCCCAAACTCCAACCCGAACATACAGTGAAAATCCGTGTTCGCGTCCGGGGTCCAAAAACCGTAATGTTCGGTACGAACCTGAACAGTGCGGTTCGGGTTCGCTCAACACTATATATATATATATATATATATATATATATATATATATATAAATCCTACTGTACTTTGCATGCTATTTCTGCAACATGTGAAACTCATGTGTCTCTGGAAGCTTAGTCGACATAAATGGACTCCATTTTGTAAAATGCACTTAGTATTGCATCTTCCGAAAATGTGTCTCTTTCATTACAGAGGGGATGCATTGCATTTAATACCCTGTCATACTACTTTAAAAAGTTATAAAAGGGAATTAGACCATGAACAGTCCTGTGCAGAATCGTCTGTTTATCCTAAATGACATTCCTATGGTTTGAAATACTATTAATTAGTCACTATTACAAAACTTTTTTTTATAGCAATTAACTACCCATTAACTTTCACCTGGAATTACGGCTTATATTTTCCCAAAAGAACAAATAGATTAAAGAACCAATTAATTATCCTGCCAGCAACACTTTTGTTTCAAGTTTGCTATTGTTAGCAATAGATTAGTCTGATAGGTTGCTATTGCAAATCCTCCTTGGGGTATTAACTAAATGTTGCACGATAGCTATGCCTTTTGTTGTGTGTAATTATTTCTTTACCCATAGCTATAATGTAGTCTTTTTTACAAAATGCAGTGTACTGCAATAATCATTTAGGTATCACGGGGGCACAGCTGATATTGCACTATCCTTATTAGCTTATTTTTGGAAACTTAATCAGGGTTAATGTAAGGGCATCATGTCCAAGAGTATTAACAAGGTTACATAAAAGCCATTTCTTGGCTAGGAATCTCCGCCAGCTGATGTCAACAGAAAGAGAGTAGATTGTGTAATATATTGTAAAAACAGATCCTCGTTTAAAATATTACACCACTACGACTTTGAAAAAAAAAAAAGCATTTTAAAGTTAAATATTAAAAAAAAGATATGCCTTCATTTAATAATCTGTACTTTACATAAAATATCCTGTTTGAAGCTACCAATGATCATCCCACTGAGCTCTCCACATTTGGCTGGAGCCAAGGAGGAAAAAACAGCACCATATTAAAACACAGAAGCATCACAAACGATAACTGTACTGTCAATGATGAGGAATCAGCACAATCTGTGCGAAACGCGTCAAGCGGTAAGACTTCTTGTCCGTATGTCTACTCTTTGTGCCTTACACTTATACGTCTAAGGACCATTAATACATTTATACTTTTGGTAACTTTACTTCTGGACTATATCCACTATTTTTTCCTGGTGTAAGCTGGTGTCCTGCATACTAAAATCTCTCAACTAAACAGTTAAACATACATATATAGTATCAGAAGTAGGAGAAGTTAAGGAAATATATTTTCTGGCAAGAAAATAGTGGTGAATCAGGCAGTGTGATTGAGAGGGATGGTGGCTCAGTTTCACCCAGCCGGTATTTGTCCAGCAGGCTGGTAACAAAAAAAAAAAAATGGCTATAGGCCACTATTAAGTCTACGAAGACAATAACATCATTGGTAGCATTTTGAAGAAAAGGTAACAATCCTATTGCCTTCTGGTTGGTGCCACTCAACGAGCAGTGAATAATCTGCCAGTTTATGGCTTGTTGTTAATTAAAGGTATCAGGGGGAAAGGCAGTGGTCAGAAGCTAGTGTTTTTCTCATTTAAGTTAATAAAATACTTTTAAGTTACCATATTATCTTTACACTACTATATTATATTGGACTAGGAAAAAAATAATCTTCTGCCCAGTGACCTACCTGGAAGCCATTATGCAAACAGGAAAAACAATTCTGTTTCCCTGTTTCTAATCTGCTTCACTGTAAATAGCAGCTGTGGGATCAGTTTCGACTTTTTATTGTAAGAGCCCAACAGGATGTAGAATAAGCGAGTCAATCAAAACCCCTTCCTACGCTCCACGCTTATGTTTATTATCATTACCTACATGCTTTCAGCTTATACGTTCAATGGTGTAGGATTTATACATTCATTAGTGTCCTTTGTTATGGGATTCAAGCTATTATAATGTACTTGAAGATAAAACATTATAGAATAATGTTTATTAAAGGAGAGTACAAAACCGCCCCTCCTTATTCAAATTAATGAGGTGATAGGTGAAAATAGATCGAGGATAACATAAAATTACCCTGGCAGCAATGAAATGGGAATACCTGTACATTTCTGGATGTTAATTAAATATAGGGAGGCAAATTTCAAAGTTGTTTCTAATTGATTCTTTTAAAATTGAAAGTGGTTTAATTTTAAAGTTCTAAAGTGTAAAAATGAAAAAACAAAAAAAAAATTTGAGATTGAAAATTATTGGAAAATCATTAAATTCTCCTTTTTGTCAACTCCCTAATTTTATTGTTTTATTTAGATTTTTTTTCTTGATTTTTTTTCTTCCTTTGTCAGGATTAACTTAATCTATTGGGTTAGTGAAAAGCTTCCCGTATCTTTGGTGGGAACTTTAGAGAATGTTTAGATAATTTATTCTAAGTTTATTGGCCAGGTAAATATAATAGGAACAATAGGAGGACAACTATACAAGGAGAAAACAAATGGTGTAAACAGCCACTAGTTTGTGAAGTTAGGTTCCAAATGTGGGGACTCCACTCCCACACAATCTGTGACTGGACAAAATATTCAGGAATCAGGATAAATGGGTAGTCAGAAGAAATAGAACCGTTTATAAAAAATGAAGAAAATTCAACGCAGGCTGGATCCCAGTAAAATCAAAAATATGTTTTTATTTTTGCCCATAGCTCAGGACTGAAACTTCTTGGAGGCTATCCACAGTTAATAAAACTCAGGCACAATATCTAATGTGTTTGTCTCACAAACAAGACAAGTAAGCCATAACACCTGCAAAGGGTTTCTGAGCCTTTAACCCCTTAAATCGTGGACTTGCCGACAGCTGACGTGCCTGGCACGTCATGCACTAAATGGAGTAAAGAAAGCGACCAGCGGTCGCTTTCTTTACTCTAACGGTGTTGCTACAATGCCTCTAGGTAGAGGCATTGTGCAACACCCCCCAAATGTGCAGGGGCGCGCTACGATCACTCCACGGAGTGATCGTAGCAGCCATTTAAAAATGGCTGCGCCCGCTGCACACATGTGCTTAGAAAGCGAACGATCGTTCGCTTTCTAAGCATCTGCGGTGTTGTTAAAGTGCCTCGCCAGCGAGGCACTTAACAACACCTCCAGGCTGCCCAGAGCCGATGGTGGTCGCTCTCCTGAGCGACCCCATCGGCTCAGTAGAAGGGAACGCTGCCTGTACAGGCAGCGTTTCCCTTCTAATGGCAAGAGCATCGGAAGTGAAAGTATTTCACTTCCGATGCTCTAGGGGGAGCCAATGGATGCCGGCACAGCAGATCTATGTGATCTGTGTGCAGGCATGTATGGTAAGTGCTCTGATGAGCACTTACCATACTGTCAAAGGCAATATTACTAAATATTGCCTTTGACAAGTATTGATCTGCCTCCCTCACCTTACTAGTTATAGTAAGGGAGAGAGACAGATCAGATCAAGTAAAAATATAAAATAAAATAATAAAAAAAATATTTAATAAAATTTTAAACACCAAGGGCTTTTATAAAAGCCATTTAACCCCTTCCCTGCCATTGATCGCTGTGTACGCAGTGATCATACACAGCAGCACATTTTTTGCTGTCTGTGCATTTTTTAGGGGTTATTTTTTTTTACTGTAATTCATTACAGTATAAAAAAACCTCTTTTAAGAGAGATTAACCCCTTTCTTGCCGTAGATCACTGCCTAATCAGCGATCTGACGCAAATGCAGCAATCTTGCTGCAGAAGCATTTTTAATTTTTTTAAAACTTTTTTATTACACCCGTCACGTGTTAATTATACCCGCTAGGGGACTACGTTTAACGTAAAAAATTTTTTTTAGCTGTCTGAGCGCATGTATAGCGATCAGTAACAGCTGATAAGTGACAATGGCGGGTTGGCGTTTGCTCAGATGAGCATCACCATTCGTCTGGTTAGATCAATATGTGTAAATATTTGATCTGACCCGTGTAGATCTGCCTCCCTCTCACTTGAGTTTTAGTGAGGGAGGGAGACAGAGCTGTATAATGTAAGTTTTTAATTATAATATATTTAATAGAATTGAGACCCAAAGGCTTTTATAAAAGCCGTTTCCAGTATTTAACCCCTTCCCTGCAATTGATCGCTGTGTACGCAGTGATCTTACACAGCAGCACATTTTTTGCTGTCTGTGCATTTTTTTAGGGGTTATTTTATTTTACTTTGATTTATTACAGTATATCAAAGGCTCTTTTAAGAGCTATTAACCCCTTCCTTGCCGTATATCACTTCCTAAGCAGCACATATGGTCACTGCCTAAGCAGTGCATATGGTCACTGCCTAAGCAGCGCATATGGAGCAATCTAGTCGCCGAAGGATTTTTTTTGCTATCAGCATTTTTTTTGTCAGACTCACTAGGGGTTAATTATACCCACTAGGGGATTACGTGTATTCCTTTTGAAGCTGTCTGAACGCGTGTATAGCGATCAGTAACAGCCGATCAGTGGCAAAGGTGGTTTGGTGATTTCTCAGATGAGCATCACCATTCGTCTGGTCCGTAAATATTGTTCTGACCCATATGGATCTGCCTCCCTCTCCTCACTTGAGTTTTAGTGAGGGAAAGAGACAGATCTGTATAACATAATTTTTAAATTGTAATAAATTAAATAAAATGTTAATAAATTGTGAGTTCCAAGGGCTTTTATAAAAGCCATACCTTTTGTATAGTGTAGTGTATTAACCCCTTCCCTGCCACTGATCACTGCACAGCAGAACATTTTTTCTTGTCTGTGCATTTTTAGGGGTTAATTTTTTTGTACAGTACTACAAAGGCTCTTATAAGAGCTATTAACCCCTTCCTTGCTCTACATGTTCAAATTCCAAGTTTGAAAATCAAAAAGCGCACCTCTCAAATGTAGCCTTTCAACCCCTAACAAAGCTGACAAAGCTATGCATGGGTGGTATCCCTGTGCTCGGGAGATGTTGCTGAACATATATTGTGGTATTGTTTGTCAGTGACACATACCGAAATATGTGAATTTGTGTCTAAAGTGCAATGTATGTGGGAAAAAATACACAATAAAATGACTACCACAAACTTTGACAAAGGCTGGTGGTAGAATTGGTGCATGGAAAGTGTTAAAATAACACCATTTAAAATAGCCTAGGGTGTCTACTTTTACAAAATATATACTTTTTGGGGTAAAATACACTGTCCTACTTAAAAAAAAGTCCCAAATGAAAGATGGGCTCAGGCTGACTACACGTCAATATTCCAAGTTGAAAATGCGCACCTTCACAATGTGGCCCTTTAGCCCCCAAACAACCCAACAAACCTATGCATGGGTGGTATCCCTGTACTCAGGATATGTTGTTGAACACATATTGGGTTATTGTTTGGCAGTGACACATACCAAAATCTGTGAATTTATGTCTAAAATACAATATTTGTGAAAAAAAACCACACAAAAATTACTACCACAAACTTTGACAAAGGCTGGTGGTAGAATTAGTGCATGGAAAGTGTTAAAATACCACCATTTGAAATAGCGTAGGGTGTCTACTTTTAAAAAATATATGGGTTGATGGGGTAAAATACACTGGCTGGTTTCAAATATGTCCCAAATGGGACATGGGTGCAGGCGGTCTGCATGTCAAAATTTTAATTTGGAAAACAAAAAACTGCACCTACCAAATTTGGCCTTTTACCCCCCAAACAACCCAACAAAACTATGCATGGGTGGTATCCCTGTACTCAAGAGATGTTGCTGAACACTTATTGGGGTGTTATTTGGCAGTGACACATACCAAAATCTGTGAATTCATGTCTGAAGTACAAGGTTTGTGAAAAAAAACCACAAAAAAATTACTACCACAAAGTTTGACAAAGGCTGGTGGTAGAATTAGTGCATGGAAAGTGTAAAAATACCACCATTTGAGATAGCCTAAGGTGTCTTCTTTTAAAAAATATATGGGTTGATGGGGTAAAATACACTGGCTGGTTTCAAATATGTCCCAAATGGGACATGGGTGCAGGCGGTCTGCATGTCAAAATTTTAATTTGGAAAACAAAAAACTGCACCTACCAAATTTGGCCTTTTACCCCCCAAACAACCCAACAAACCTATGCATGGGTGGTATCCCTGTACTCAAGAGATGTTGCTGAACACTTATTAGGGTGTTATTTGGCAGTGACACATACCATAATCTGTGAATTCATGTCTGAAGTACAAGGTTTGTGAAAAAAACCCACAAAAAAATTACTACCACAAAGTTTGACAAAGGCTGGTGGTAGAATTAGTGCATGGAAAGTGTAAAAATACCACCATTTGAGATAGCCTAAGGTGTCTTCTTTTAAAAAATATATGGGTTGATGGGGTAAAATACACTAGCTGGCTTCAAATATGTCCCAAATGGGACATGGGTGCAGGCTGTCTGCATGTAAAAATTTCAAGTTGGAAAACAAAAAACTGCACCTCAAAAATTTGGCATTTTAGCCCCCAAACAACCCAACAAACCTATGCATGGGTGGTATCCCTGTACTCAGGAGAAATAGTAGAATCTATTTAGCATGTTTTTTCGTTCGCTATTGTCGATGAGGAGAAGTTGTTTCAAATAAAAACAAAGAAATTTGTGTATCTTTTTTTTTTTTACCATATTTTATTATTTTTTTTAATAATATGATAAGATATGATCAAAAAGATGGCATCCATAGAAAGCCCTTCTTGTCCCGATAAAAACAATATATAATATGTGTGGGTACAGCAAATGACAAAGAAGAAAATTACTGCTAAACACAAACAGCACAGAAATGTTAAAATAGGCATTGTCCAGAAAGGACAAAAATGTTTCAAAGGCTCTGTCCTTAAGGGGTTAAATGGTCTCTCAGTCTGGTTCAGTAGGAATCACAATCATGGGGAAGACTGCTGACCTGACAGTTGTGCAGAAAACCATCATTGAAACCTTCCAGAAGGAGGGAAATCCTCAAAAGAAGAAAGTTGGATGTTCCCAAAGTGCTGTATCTAAGCATTTTAATAGAAAGTTATGTGGAAGGGAAAAGTGTGGAAGAAAAAGATGCACAAGAAGCTGGGATGACCGAAGCCTGGAGAGGATTGTCAGCTAAAGGCCATTCAAATGTGTTGGGGACTTTCACAAGGAGTGGACTGAGGCTGGAGTCAGTGCATCAAGAGCCACCACACACAGACGGATCCTGGACATGGGCTTCAGATGTCATATTCCTCTTGTCAAGCCGCTCCTGAACAACAAACAACTTCAGAAGCGTCTTACCTGGGCTAAAGAAAAACAGACCTGGTGTGTTGCTCAGTGGTCCAAAGTCCTCTTTTCTGATGAGAGCAACTTTTGCATCTCATTTGGAAACCAAGGACCCAGAATCTAGAGGAATAATGGAGAGGCAGTGTGAAGTTTCCACAGTCTGTGTTGATTTGGGGAGCCATCTGCTGGTGTTGGTCCACTGTGCTTCATTAAGTCCAGGCTGTGCTTCATTTTACCAAGAGATTTTGGAGCACTTCATGCTTCCTTCCACAGACAAGCTTTATTGGGATGCTGACTTCATTTTCCAGCAGGACTTGGCACCTGCCTACACTGCCAAAAGCACCAAAGCCTGGTTCAATGACCGTGGGATTACTGTGCTTGATTGGCCAGCAAACTCGCCTGACTTGCACCCCATAGAGAATCTATGGGGCATGGCCAAGAGAAAGATGAGAGAAATGAGACTGAACAATGCAGAAGAGCTGAAGGCCGCTATTGAAGCATCCTGGTCTTCCATAACACCTCAGCAGTGCCACAGGCTGATAGCTTCCATGCCCGCCGCATTGATGCAATAATTGCTGCAAAAGGGGCCCAAACCAAGTACTAAGTCCATATGCATGCTTATACTTTTCAGAGGTCCGATATTGTTCTATGTACACTCCTTGTTTTATTGATTGCATGTAATATTTTAATTTACTGAGATTGTTGATTTGGGGTTTTCATGAGCTGTAAGCCATAATCATTGCACTTATGACAAATCCCAGCTTGAACTATCTTGCTTTGCATGTAATGCGTCTATCTCATATATTGGCTTCCCCTGTTACATTGCATTACTGAAATAAATGAACTTTTGCACGATATTCTAATTTTTCAAGTATCACCTGTAGTAAAGATCTCACTATGACACTAAAACCCCCAAAGCAAGTAAACAAAAAAGAAAGACAAGGATAAAAAGGAAACAAACAAGAAAAGAGGGCTTCTGCCTTGTTCTCTCTCAGAGGCTCTGGCTAAAATTGTCCCAGACGTTACGATGTCTATGAAGGATTCATCAGATGGTTTGGGGACAACTGAAATGTGGGTACCCAGTCATTTCGGAAGCACTTTGGATGGGCTGTAAGATGTAATTACAGCTGAGGTTAAAAATGGTTCTAAAGATATCAAGACCGAGATTGCTACCTTAACAAGTAATCTAAAAGGAAAAGAAAGTAGAAAGTTCAGAGATTCATCATCAGAACACGAATGAAAAGCTAATTGTATTGGACAAAAATAGATGATATGGAACTTAAGATCTTTGATTTTGAAGACCATTCCTGAAGGAACAATTCCAACATTAGAAACATTCCAAATGCTAACTCACAAGACAATCTTAGAGACTTTCTACATGACCTGGAAAAGATATTATCTAAACACACCAAAAAACATTGCAAACTTGGCCCTAAGAGATGTTTAAAAGAACTCATCTTAAAGGCAAACAGAAAGGCGTTGTAAAGGATACAAGTCTGCCATTTTTTTCTGGACCCCAGACGAAAGTCTGCAAAAAGGTAGTTTTTTCCCGCTAAATACTGCAAGAACAACAAAAACTGGAATAAATACCTCTCTATATGTAAAGAGTTGACTTCACTATACATGTTTATGTCCAGTTCTTTAAGCCCTTTTATGTTGAAATTAAGGAAGAAGCAAGGGCTAAATTGCTACTATACAAATAGTCCATACATGAAGGTATTAGAGATTAATAAATTGTTTAAATACTGCCTTGAAAATTGATATAATATTAAGATGAAAGCCTTTTAAATGGGAAAACAAAAAAATCTTTTTAAAATTCAATTTCAAAGAGCATTGTTTTAGTACAGTTAGAGTTGAAGAGTTAATGGTGTGCTTGAGTTTAGATGAATGGTGTAACATTTCCATGTAAGTATGCTTGAAACTCAAAGAGAAAGGTCTATAAATATATTTAAGATACTAAAAGTATTGACCATTTCATATAGTTCTATAAAACTCTCATTAGCTTGATGCCCTGCAATTTCCCTGCTGTTCCCACTTTCCAAACTCCATTAGCAGAGAGAGAGAAATAAAAATCAAATCAATGAATCACCAGGTTGCCGTGGAAACTTCAACGCAAACTGTTAAAAAAGAAGACCGACCATTTGCTGCTCAACAAATCTCTGCAATCTAATTTCCCGAAAACAATGCATTGCCTATGAGCGATGGGTCTTTATTGATGCCACACACTTTACGCATCACTTTCTTTCCTGCATTTGAAGATGAAGATGGTATTCTTTGAGATATTCAATAAATATACCGGGAAGCGTGTGCAATCTAATTCTAGCTTGAAAAGAATCCCAGGGCACTTTAACTTATGGTCCCGTATATATATGTGCTGCTATTAAACTGGGATGAACAGTAACGACATGATGATGACACTGGGGTTTCCATCTTTTCTGTAAATAAATATTGGCCATGCTATTGCCTCCATATCTTTAGCATTGGCCTCAGGCTGATTGTTTACTGTAAAATACCGTCTGACATAGAATCCCATTTAGGTATGTATATTTGTATAGGTCCATGACTTACATAAACTCAACTTACAGAGATCATATGTTTCCATGTCTCTCTTCAATGCCCGCTATAATGTTCCCATGCTAATAACTAATAATAGCAACTGGATATAAAAGCTTTCTTGACATTCGACTGTCAATGCGTGCAATAAAAAGTCGTATAAGTATCCATCCGTCAGGTGCAAGATTTAAAGTGATGTAATCCATATATAAAAATGGTAATGGTGATCATCAGAAGTCACTGTCAAAATTGGATGCACAACACTTAAACAACATGCCTCCAACATGGATGACATCTGTGAAGATGAGCTCTAAAGACACGATGAATGATTTAATAGCATCAAATAAAAGCTGTAATGGCTGCCAGCGTATATATATATATATATAGTAGGTACCAATTAGAGTGAATAGCACTTGGCACTGAGACCAATAGTCACAACTCTACTTCATATTATGTAAGATTAAACATCCTGTTCAAATGACCAGCACTTAGAGCTTGCAATTAAAGAGCTTGAAAAATATCTCAGGTTCATACTAGTGTTTTTCTTAAAAAGGAAACTGGTGCATTCAGCTCATATGGAATAC
Organism: Pelodytes ibericus; assembly: GCA_036172795.1. Lineage (NCBI taxonomy): Eukaryota > Metazoa > Chordata > Amphibia > Anura > Pelodytidae > Pelodytes > Pelodytes ibericus. The sequence goes on from CM069861.1 coordinate 190,439,224, forward strand.
AGATAAATTATGGGCTAAATAAACGGTGACTAATTAAAGCCCTCATCTAATCCCCCTGGGGGGTGTAAGTGTTTGGAGTCTGTATATCCACATTCGTATTTGAGTCATAATGAATGTCACATTCATTGGTGATTGAGTTTACATGCTCAAGCACTCTCCTGCGGAATTCACGTATGGTCTTGCACACAAATTGCATTGCACATTGGCAATAGACCAAATACTCAGCAAATGTGTTTTTGCATTTTAGAAATGTGTTGATGGTATAAACAACTCAAAAATGTTTATGATGGACCTATGTGTTTGCAGGCCTTGCAATCACTAAAGCAACCCTATATGAGTTTTAACCATGTCTGTTTAGGTTGAATGGAGTATAAACCAATGGACCAACATGTCCCGCAGGTTCTAACCAAGTCTGAAAGTTAGTGATACTGTATTCAAAATTGCCCCTTCCATCAATGGTTCAGCTAATAAAATTGGGCAGTGCCACCGTAATATAGCCTTGGCCAAATTCCAATGTGCCAATTGTCACTTACTGTTGCTCTGGACGTCCTCCATAGAGGACCAAATGCACAGCCAGGCAGACATCGCTTCCTTCAGAGCAAACAGGTAGCGGGCGTCACCACAATACAAGTTTAACAAAGTAATTATTGAAGCCCAAGACAAGGCTATTTGTAAACGTTGCTCCACCCTGCAAACTCGACCCAGGTATTGCACCTAAACACTACAGGCCTCAGCTTCACTAGCGTAATTATTGATTTTTGATTTCTGTTGCTGACCTTTTGCTTGTATCCTGACTTCTCTATTGTTTGCTGCCAGTCCTGACTCCGGCCTGTTCCAGACCATTCTATTTGCCTTGACCTTATTGTCTTGATTTCCCGGTGTGACCCAGTTTTGTTCTGACTATCCTGATTGCTGCCAGCCTCGATCCTTGCCTGCCTCCTGATTATCCAGTATTCTGTTTGTGTTGACCTCAGCCTGCTTTGACCTCCCTCCTGTATATTATCCTGTTTCAGTATCTCAGCATTACTATTGCCTGGTGTATTACAGTACAGACCTCCTCTCTTTTAGCATTTCAGTGTGTGGGGTTTTAAGTCCTTGGTGGCTAACCATCCGTGGCTCAACCAAAGGTGAATTATCATTAAGGTGAAACATCCTCACTATCTGACTTGTCTCTTTGAGAGTGTCTGTTCTCATATCTGCATTGTGGATCCTATCTTCCACATCAGAAAGATTACACCAATGTTCCATATGGGATTGAAGTCAGGTTTCATGATAGGCCTTTTTAAAGATGCTGGTATGTGTTTGAACAGTTCCATAGTAGAACAACTCTTCACTCTTTGTAAAAGAACATTAGAAGGTCCAGAAACAGCAGTTTTTTTTATGAATTACATTATTTATTTTAAGACCATTGCCATGATTCAGAAACTCCATAAATGCATGGAATAGTGTTATAGGATAGTCCATATCAGAAACATGTCATCTATAGCTGGATATATTGCATATAAAGGGAAGCATGCAATGATTTTCTCCCACCAAAAAAGGAACAGATTAGCATAACTCGTGGCGCAGAAGGTGCCCATAGATGTGCCTAGGGTTTGCTGATAGTAAGCACAAATCTGACTAAAATTAAATATTTTTTTCCTGGAATCTAGAGTGATGTAAGTTGATGCATCTGTCATTTGCTATGCTTAGATTGCATTAGAGATAATATTTTGCCCCAATAACATTATTATCTTGGACAGATGAGATCTAATACAAATTAAGCATTTTGTCTTCAGGGTGAATATATCTTACTACTATGCTGCAATGAATATCTTCCTAATTATTATTAATGATATTAAGATGTTAATCAGGAAGACTCACTTCCAGGATGTGAGTTAGGGTGTAGAGTGAGGCTTCAAACAGGGCTGCAGAAGTAAAGAATTATAGTGCTTGGAATTCGTCTGCAGAGAAAACATCTCTCTTCATTATCACACATACAGAGGATAAAACCTTTTAAACAAAGAACAAGAAAATATACATAACGAGCCTACTGTGTTGACACCTTACCGCTGCAACCCCTGAGGAAGCCGGGACTTGGAATACCCCGGCGAAATGCTTTGAGAGTGGGCGTATATTCATATTCACATTGGGTCTTATCACCCTTAACTTCTTTGTGGACTTTCTACTATAGATATAAACCAATTTCTAGTAAAAATATATTTTTCCGTGGAACTTCATTGGTCTTGAGGATCATTATTTTGGATGTTTGTGAGTGTGTGCTACCTAAATATCACTCAATATATTGTTATTTGAGTTTTAGTGCACTATATATTTTTCTTTCATTTATGTTCTCTGTGTGACATCCTGTGCCCTCGATTCTTTTAAAATGATCCTTTACATATAGCACATTGAGGAGTGCTAGGAGTGGCAGCGTTTGTCAAATCAGGGTATTTATTGTTACATTAATTGTTTGGTGATTATCTGTTCTGTATCTGTACTGTATTATTTTATTTCACATAACATAATAAAGCAGAACGTCTTGTTTGCAAGCTCTGAGTAAAGGGGAATAATGGAGAAATAAGGGGGAATTTTTACAGTACACGGAGGGTAAGTCAAACTGGAACTGGATATAGAAAGCTTCCCCCAGTGGGTTGAGCACCCCAGGTTTAAGTGGTCATAGCTGGAACCAACAATCCAGTACAAAATTTAGATGCAAAGGCGAAGTTGCGACAGTCCAAAAGGTTCAGGCTGGTAGCAATGGATCAAAGTTATTAAGCCGGTGTGTGACTGAAGCAAAACAATAGAAGTGACACCCGATCACGAACAGATAAAAACACAGGAAAAAGCTAACCTGAAGTATGGGTATTTATAGGCAATGGCTAAAAGAGAAGAAAAAGGATAAGACATGCTGCACCAAACAATGTCGTCACCGGATACCAGAAGTGCGTCACCTTAAATCGGATGTGCATACATGCAACACTTTGATGCCAAACACCGAACAGCAGGTGAAGTACTGCCAGGAATAACGAAGAAAAAAAATGATCTGATAGTTTGGGCATTCACAATTTGATGTAAAGAAGTCATTATTATGTATGTAAGTTCAACGTTTCTGGCTGAATTGCATTTATTCACATTGAAATGATTCAGCTCGACTGCATAATACAAAGGATCTTAGTCAACCTTCCTCGAGATTCAGTTGTGCATAATCATCTCAATGTTGATAATTCTGTTAGGATGAAATGCACAACATCTGTTTCTCCGTTGACACAGTGAATTGTCCACCTCACCCTACTAAATGTATGTGACACATGTTAGCAAACCATGAATGCCCCTAATAGTTAACATTCTTTCTGTATGTCAAACCTGATTAAAATCCAAAGGAAGTGGTGAATGAATAAAGAGTTTGTAAGCAGGTGCAGACATGGTATATTTGTAGCGAAATATGATAAACACAGTTACAGAAATGTACTGAGCTGCAAGTGGAATGTTAATACAACGAGAAATGCATTTTCTAGTTTTCTATGTTTTTACCAGTATATGTTTGAAAATCAATGGGACATGAATGTGAAAAAGCTTTTGTCTTGAGAAGACATTGGACGCTAGTACTTAAAAAGTATACTCGTTAAATGTCCAGTGGATAAATTAACATAGCTGAGGGCCAAAGTCTGGCTAGTTTCCATCCACTCCTGGCTCTATGCTAAAACAAAGAAAAAAGTCACTAAAAAACACTGGTATGTTTTTGACTGTATTGGAACCTTTTTTTTTTTTTTAAACATTCCATTTCAGGGCATGTAGCCTCTTTATAGTCAAATGACCTTGAATGTCTTTGGCCACCCATTTAATGTCCTGCTTAAGATTAGTCCATCCAGAAAATCCAAGTGGGAATTCTGCAGTTGGAAAGAATAGCAATTTTATGAATAGTCATAAATTATAACTTGAATTTGCAACTAAATGAAAAATGTTGCTAGAATGCCAATAGTAATAAGATGAGCAATGCTATTACATTAAATTGTTATCTTGACCATAAATAGTATATTATATTACTCTCTGTCTCTGTCTTTCATTCTGACTCACATCATTCATATACAATTGAAAAGTTAGAATTGATTTATGATGCTTTGCTATTTTGATTCTCATATATTAAACCGTTTAAATGGTAACTAGTACACATAGCACGCTATCTCATAATTTCATCACCATTTATATTTGTAATGTCACTTTGCATGCTTATGATACAGCTCTCGCCGTTCATGCATACTAAAATTAAACATGATATAAATGAAATAAAGCTAAAACATTTTTAAAATCGAGAACTGAGGAGGATAGACACTTAGTAGTGCAAAGTTTAGATGTAAAAACTATGGACCCTGCCTCCCTATTGATGGTGGGATTATGGTTACGAAGCCAAGGGAATCCCAGGAGCTAGTACAATAACAAATTGAAGACTTTCTTGATGTTTTTCTCTAATAGTAACCACTAGGGGAATAGTTTCATGTGTAATGGGTCCAGTCTTGTTTGGACTTCCATCAACTAGCTGAATTGGTATGAGTATTTTGAAAGGTAGGGATGGCTGTCACCTTGGCCAAGTGTATGTCCAGAAAACACCCTCTAGGTCTGTAGTCAGTCATGGCAGATAAGGAGATAGGACCTGTAGTCTACTGAAAAAAGAGAGTCACGAGTTGCTATATCCCTGGCTCTGATTATATGTTTGTATTCTGTGTGAGTTGAAAGCACGTGTCCTGTTGTATTACTACCATCTGGCCAAGATTGCTATTTACAACTGGATTGCTATTTACAACTGGCCACTCCCTGGAGTATCAACATCTCTGACATCGACTGGGCCCACTGTGTACACTGTGAAAAAGTCTTATCACGATAGAGATCAGGGGCAGAAATATACATAGAAACAAGGCACTGAATACAAAAAACATCAAAGGGTAAGGGTGAATTGCAAGTGAGGGTTTAAATAGCACCAGATTTGATGCAGTAGCTTCAATGGCAGGGTTATTGCTAGGTCTCCAAATGATCTGAGGCTAGAGCCCAGATGGGCTCTCACACACACCTCCTCTCTCACACACATACACTCTGTCTCTCTCTTTCTCTCACACACTCTCTCTCTCTTTCTCAAAACACTGTCTCTCTCTCACACACACTTTCTCTCTCTCACACATTGTCTCTCTCTCACACGCACCTTCTCTCTCGGTGGCAGGACCGCACGTAACTGTAATACTGTGTTACATTTCTCTACATACAGCTTGTACTATTACAAACAAAAATAAAAGAATTGCTGTAATAATATTGTAGATAATCTCAAAATAAAAAAAATGTATTTTGTGTTTAAGATCTGTAAAAAAAAAGTGTTGAATAATGTATTTATAATAACATATGCTTTTGTTAATCACTTTTTTTTAAGCTGCAAAACTCGGAGAATGATTTCTTCTTCATCTATTGCACTACTGTAATTATATGTTATTTCATTTTAATTGCTTGCTTTCTCAAATGTAGACGCAATGCCAAGGAAACAGTTCTTATATTATGAAAAACAGAACAGATGTGATTTTAAAATATGGGTACCACATTTCCTGATGGCTGTGCTGAAACAATTCAGGGAAAAATGTTTTTGCAGCCATTAATTTTCATTTTGTTAATACTAATTATACACTGCCCTAGAGCAGCTTGGGTCCACTCCTTTTTCATTTTCATGTTCTACCCAAAAGGTTTGGAAATTTAGCTTATGTTACGCAAGCTTCGCTATCAATTGACCTATAATTTAAAGTTATTAGAGTCAGATCCAATCTCAAACAGCAATATAATCCAATGAGAGGTATTCAATACAATGGAAATGTTGGACATTCCATCTCTCTGACTTTACTATGCATTGTACAGAGACAAACCTGGTGAGTTTCTCTTTCCATAAGAGTACAATGATCCATGTGTAATGCATAGTTAAATTGTGGAAGAATTTTCATTGATTTAACAATCTATTCTGCTTGGCCAACTCTGCTCTTCTAAAAGACAAAACTTGCCAGGCTTTGCCCTTTATAAAGCATAGTTTAGATTGTGAGATTAAATGCTGATTGTAATTTAGCTTGCCTTTTAGTTGTAGTATGTACTAGGATCAAATAACTCCACTGAAAAGCAAATACCCCCCAAAACACAGCAGCTACGTAAATTCTTAAAAGACAAAGATTGATTTAGTTACAATTATTGTAATAAATGGTGATTAAGTGTCGGACACAGTTAAGAGATTAAATAGTGTTTCCACTTACAGAACAGCTATTCACAAGTTTCTTTCTACAACTTTCATTAAGTAGCTGCTGCGGTTTTATAGTAGAAACAAAGAGAGACAGCACTATAGATTATTGGGTAAGCAAATCCTGGATGACGATGTCTTGTCAAGTACACCTAATATCATGTATGAAAAATAGCTTAACACTGTGTGTCTACATGTCACACAAATAAAATGTGCAATTGAGACAAGCTTGTTTTTTTTTTTAAATTGTTCATAAATAGTACACTGCTCGGTGTGCACAGACATGTTCTGATGCTTCTGGGGTGAAACGCCAGGAGCAAATAAGAAGGAAGATGACTGGGCACACACCCGTGTTCCACCTACTCAGTAGCCTCGCCTCTTGGTCCTCCCACAGCAACACACGAAGGCTTGAAAGATAAAGGCTGGGATGAGGTTGGCCGTTGTAAGTAGGAAATAAAAGTGAGACAGACTCTAGGAACTGCTGTGAATACTTGTTTTAATAGTATTGAAACGAAACAGCTATGTGCTGCAAACAGTGTGAGAATCACCCGGTGGGTCTGAAATAAATCCTGCGTTTCGCACCTGCTTACTGGCGCTTCGTCAAGGGCATACTAAAATGACCCTGCATATAAATATATATATATATAAACAAATGAGTAGGTAACATAGTGAATAGTATTTTAGGTTGAAAAAAAGACCCAAGTCCATCAAGTTGAACACATCTACCTGTGAGAAAGGAAGACAAAAATAAACAAGCTATTTTGAAAAGCTATTTTCAAAAGGAAATCAGATTTATCCTTGGCTTAATAATCTCTAAAATATTAATGTTTATTCTATTATTAATAGCCTTATTCTGCTTTTCTAAAAAGATATCTAGACCCTTATTGAATCCATGTATTGTACAATAGACTTAGCAGTAGTGCATAGTGCCAGCTGGCAGCTGCAAAGTGAAATAAGATATTTGCATATATTAAAAGGGTATTGACTCACGGGAGGAAGATATTATTCCGCCTCTTTGCAAGTCCTTGAATATGCAGTTAAATTATGGGCAACTTGTCTTAAAAAAACACATTATGGAACTAGGGAAAGTGCAGAGGAGGGCTACAAAACTAATAAGTTGATTGGAAAGTTTTAGTTATGATGAAAGGCTAGAATGGTTTGATTTATACACACTACAGAAACGGCGTCTTAGAGGGGATATGATAATGTTATATAAATATGTAGAGGTTCAATACAAAATGCTCTCTAAAGACCTGTTTATTAACAGAACAGTACAAAATAAAATAGGTCACCCGCTAAGACTTGGGGAAAGGAGATTTAGTCTTTGATAGCAGAAGGGATACTTTTCGGTAAAGACAATAAAGGTGGTGCTAGCAAAAATAATAAATGCCTTTAAATGGGGCCTGGATACTTTTTTAATGAGTCAGAACATAGAGGGCAATGAATGTTAGTAAAGGCACATCCTTTATATGGAAAGGTAAGAAACTTAGACTAACAACCTCCTTTTTATCCAGAAAACCTAAGAGGGGTGGTTTGAATTTCCCATTAATTAAACAATGTTACCAAGCCAATATGATTGGACATGTCTGTAAACTCCAAGAAGTTACTTTGAGAACTTAAACCATGGTACATTTTGGAATCTGATGCAGTAAGAAAAGCTTTATGTGATTTTATAAAGGATACATGAATTTTTTTAACCCAAAGATATTAGAAGGCGTTTGGTATTCAGAAAAATATTATTTTATCCTGTCACTTAATCACTTAGCACATAATATAAAAACACCTGCCTCTTGCAAAGTGGACTAAAAAAGAAATAATGTGCATTACTGAATTATTGGAGAGGAGAAACATACTTCCCTTTGCAGATTTAGTACAAAGATTGCAAATTCCAAACAAAGAAATATTTACTTGCTTATCAAGGACTTTCTGAACTCTTCCCGGCAAAATGATTACCAAGGTAAGTCTAAGCACCTTTCTCACATCTTTTGCTACAGGAAAATAAACACAATTATAATTAGAGCAAATTTAATATTTACTGAAAATAATACTCCGATAAAATCCATTCAATCTTGGGAAAAAGAACTAAGCATAACTATTATTGGTTAAATTCATTGAAACAAACGTATAAAACATTCATTGTTTGAATTAGGTGGAAATCTGAACAAGATGTACCCTGGTCTCTCACCAAATTGTTGGAGATGTGGAGCGCCAGTTGGCTCATTTGAGCTGGGCATATGAATTGTATAAATTAATAACCATGGTAGACCTTAATTGGGACTGTGCTGAGGCCATGCTGGATTCTAATTGGAACATGAAAGATAAAAACTCAAATTATCGCGCCCAGCTGTATGGTAGCATCCAAGATTCCAATTGCGTGACAGAGGCGCTCTAGGTTATCCTTTAACAAAAGTCAGCTCAAAAAGCATCTTCTGTACCAACTTAGAATGAAAAAAAATTAGCTGAATTAGCTCTCCCAAAATAAGAATAAACTGTATGAAGCCTCGATTCAGATCCTTGAGTGACTAATTCTCATTTTATATATGGGGTATCAGGAAAAAACTTTTACTTTTGAATAGCCTAGTCCCACTCTCCTGAGTTTCATATTTTCGTCTGTTATTTTTATGTGTGTTTCTTTCTAATGCACCAGCTCTTGTTTTTTATACATTCTTGAATAACGTTATACGCAAAGGGATGATAACAATGTCTGTTTAATTGTTTATTTGTTTTTTTCCTTTTCTGTGTTTTTTTTTTTTTTTAAACAATTTGTTAAATTGTCTTATCCAATAAAGAATTTAAAAAAGGGGACTGGGTACTTTTTAATGAGTCAGAACATAGAGGGCTATGCATGTTAGTCTAGGCCTTAATATTTATTTAGTGCCTGTTGATCCAAGGAGAAATCCAATGGCCATTTGGACTCAAGGAGGATTTTGAAAACAAAATTCAAAATTGTGAAATAAGCAGGGGTGGGGGGGGGGGGGGAGATGTTACCATCTCTTGGATCAACAGCAGTAAAAAAAGGATTAGGAAAATGATTGAACTTGATGGGCACAAGTCTTCTTAAACCTAAACTACTATATAACTATGTAATTTTGTAAGGTGTGCTTCAATTGTTTCTACGTGTCTTCTGTGTTTTGTCCAGAAAACAATCCATCCCAGTCTATGTGTGCAATAGATGCCCTAAGTCCATCGAAAGTGGCCCTTCTAAAATGAAGAGTTTTGGTGGCGTAGTATAGAATAGTATGCCGAAGTATAAACAATGATTTATACTTTACCCTCCTTCTTGCCTTTTAACTTTTTCTTCACTTGTAACTCCTTCATTTGCCCCTGCTCAGAACTTATCCTGCTTCTTTCAGAATAAATGTACTGCCTTTAAAAGCAAAAGAGTAGGCAAAGTGGATCTTATAATCAAATTCTATGTTCACTTTTCCCTGGTAAAATGATGACAAATCTACATGTTTTTGGCTGCCAGTGACAAGATGTGTCTCTTTTCTAACTTCATATGAATAGATTTTAATTTGTGCTATTTCCTTTTTCTTACCGTATTCAAGCTTAAATTAGGCTGTCTTTATCCCAGCTTTTCACAGCTAAAATTGCCATTATTACCTTTCCCTTAGTCATTCGCTGCAAGTGATGTCATCTGAAAGTTCCATGACAGATGTTAAAATAATAGAATAGACAGACCAAACGCAAACTACTGACACAAGCATCTGCAAGTATCTTTTTACATAGTATATACATTCCCCCAGTTATATAGGTCCTGAATACTTGAAAACAATCTCCTCTCAATCAGCCCTTACATAGCAGAACTATCCTGAATGTTTAATAAGTGCATATGAGGGAATACATCTCTCACAAGTAAGAAATAAATGCATATAAACAGAGGATAGATAGCACTCTCCATATTGGTCCAAGTGTCTCCTACAGTATGCATACAAATAACACTTGACTGGTACACAGTGCTAAACATGTATTAATATATACAAAATTAAAGTAATTTACCATCTTACCAACTGGAGAGAGGGTAATACATAGTGTATACATAAATGGCACAATATGATATTCAGATCCACATGGAAAATCTCATATTGTCTAACACATATCAACTCATTATAATCACATTGAACACATACAAGCACAGTTATATATTATACAGTACTAACCACATAATCTAACATACCCATATGTGTAACGGGGGCTGGGAGCCATTTGGCCGGCTTACAGACTGGTGTTTAATAGAGTCAGGGGCTTCTTTCCCTGGTCCCCCATGATTTTTTTTATGGGTCCCACTTAGACTATTTATTTATTTATTCATTCATGTATCTATTATTTATAGAAGATTATGGAGGTGGTAGATGTACCCTTTCAGGTGCTTTCAGTTTAAGCAGGTCTCATTTAAATGCACCATCACCTGTGTAGACAACATTCCTTGCACTAGGTGATGACTAAACCATCTCTGCAATCCCCTTTCATTCTAGTTTGTTAACTCTTAAAAATATTACTTAGCAAAGGGCTACAGTGGTCACTATTAAAGAGTACATAACGGTTAACGTCAACTTTTTTGAAAAAAATGGGTCTTAGTCTTAATGGTGGGATATAACTATGGATACAGACCACTGGGTATATACAGAAAGAAGAAATCAAGAGATTTAGAATGTGGTATGTATGGAAAAGGAAAGGAGAGATAACAAGGGGTGTTTTGAACCTCACAGACGGAGTGGCAGATACAGTACCCACAGCTTTCAATTCATATAACTGAACAAGTATTGAGAAACTGCAGCTTACCAGGAAAACCAAAAAAAGGACACACAAAAGATCACAGCACTTGCATACCACAACAAGACCACACCTTTGATAAAGCCTCTGGCCGAAACGCGTCAGGTGGCAGGTCTTCAAAAATACATGGTGCCCACTTGTGAACGTTCTGTATATAATTTTTATGTGTGCCATGCAATATTCTATGTGTGCAATTGTAATTATGTCTATGACAACTGTTTTTATACATGATTAAATTATATTATATTCTATAAACTGCCGTGATCTAGCATCTCCCTTTTAGCGCACATACTAGTAATACACCTTAATGGTGGGATATTCAATATAAATATTTAGATAAAAAAAGCTAATTTTGTCAGGACTTTATTGGAAGTTATTTTAATACCCCAGTTATTATTTTTCAAACAAGACAAAAGTTAAAGTCAAGTCCATTCCATATAAAATACATGTCATCTACAAAACGTCATAAACTTCCAGCTATTTGAAGAAAAAATACAAAATGTTTCCCAGTGAAACACAAAGAGGCACACATAACGGGGAGAGAAGCAGGATATATATTTAATTTAATACTTTCTATTATTATAGGAAATCCTATATATATTTTATCTGCCCGAATAAATATATTACCAGCAATGCCAAAGGCAGAATTGTGGAACCAGGGTAATGTTTTGCTAAATAACCAGACATCCATGTAAAACTGTATTAATAACCAAAGCATAAACATGTAGATGCCATGGTGTAAAATATGCAGACTCAGAAATGTGTGTTATACTTTAGGAGCACTAGATCATAGGGACTACGATGACCAATGATAAATCACTCAGAAAAATGCAAAATACATTTGTGGGGATCCATTTTGGCAAGCCTTCCACTGCCTATGCATGTGTTGGTTATCAATAAAGTTTTTGCATTGACATCAGCATCATGGCATTTATCAAAACATCGCCCTTCCCTCCACAATTGTATCTTCACGCAGGATACCCGCCACAAGACTTCTGTTTGCTGCTAATTCTAGAATCAAAGTCCATTTAGTGATACCCACTTCTGGAATGTGCTTTCATCCCCTATTGGTTACTTTGTATCTATTATCAGCATTGGTTTGGTTCACATACCACTAAAGTTTACATCAATGATTTGGAGTCTGGCATTACAATAAGAGACATTTTTACCTTTTCCCTAGCCCAGTATGTTTTAAAATGAAGATTCAGAGCAAAATAATATAAAATGTACCTGGAATACATTGCTGCATCTTAGAATTAAACATTGTATAGTTATTTTATATATTAAACATCTCTGAGGAAGTAGAGATTGTTCTATGAAACATATAAGATTTTGTGGAGTTCAGTACACAGGATCGACTCCTTTTACTTGGTTAAAAAGACTGCCTTGTGTCCAAAATGCATCTTTCAAATATTAATGCATATTAATGTGCTTTCAAAGTACTTTAAAATTCCGATTTTACATTTTGCATTGATTAAAATTGTAAATGTTTACAGCTTGATGAAATTGTGAAATTACAGCAGTTTGCAAGAAACCAGAACTGCCCATACTAGCTAAAAAGTAAGAATGAAGGTCATTTCCTCTTTTTTTTTTGCTGCAGGAACCAATGAGAATAATGCCATTCAAATTAATGGAATTTCCTGTCTCTATAGACAATGTGTTGCACTGTTAAGAGATCCTACAGGGTACAAGAGCAAATTTATCACAGCCCTCGCAATATATTCTTTTTCAGCAGCACAGGAAGTGACTAAATGAAACAAAACTTGATCTCCTCAGTGTCTATATTAAAAGATAATATGATTTATGCAGAATGCCTGCATCAAATCACACTGGAAAAAAAAAACCTGTGCACCATAACAAGCAGTAATCTTCAACTTGCACCTAAGAGCAATATTTATATCAGTTTACAGACTTTGCAATTTTGCACGTATTTATCTGTCGAGCAGCATACAGCATTGTGAAACCATTTTTGGAGCTCCTGGAATCTACTACTTTTTTCATGTGATCTATACTTAGCACCCTGTACTTTTGTGAGTTGGCCATTTATACGAATATACTATTTTTATCTGCTACCTCTGTTTTATATATTTTAATCTGCACCATTAAATATATTGATTTGCACTAAGAGTTGTGCCCTCTTTCTTTTGTCTATTTTATATATTACCAGCACTGTTGCTTTTCAGTTGCTGTCTGTACTTGTTAGTTTATGTTTGGGACAAACCACAGCAATAAATATAGCCTCTACCCAATTCGCATAGTAATTGAAAAGATAAAGAGAGGCTTCTATTAAAACAAACATAAAAAACAAATCTTACCAGAGTGTAACTTATAAGACGGCAACACGATGAAAGCAGTTACATTCAACAAAATAGGCATCAATGACAGTAGCCTTGTAGAGTTGTGTATTTTACATTTATCTAGTCATCTTTACATGCAGAGCCTATCATGAGCAAAAATAATGACAGAAACTGTGCCAACTCTTGTAGGTTTATAGGATTTCATTTCAGTTGGTGTTTGGAAACAGGACAATTAAAACAAATGGCTTGGTTAACGTATTTATTTTATTCAAAAAATCATTAAAAGTTACATTTAGTTTTTTGGTGTAATATTGTGTATTGCTCATGTATGTAACATCTAGGCAGATACTGTGCGAGTATGTATGTAATTAGCTTATTAATAAAAGGTGCGTTGCAGGGCAATTCACAGCAATTTCTAAATTATAATAACAACTATTTTAATCTTCATACTTTGTCAGGGGTTGATAGGTGTTTTATATTGCATAGTTGTTTCAGTGTTGTTCCTGAGTAGTTTTAAAACGATTTAATTTACAGATTTTTGATGTTTGTTTTTATTAAAACAAAAATGATTGTAATTCTAAAAAAAAAGTAGCAGAATTTATATTTAATGCAATCGGATCAAATTTAAATGTCCTATTTGGAAAATTGTGGTCGGAAAAGACAATTGGGCAACAGCACATAGCAAATCTCCACATCCATATTTAATGCATGCTCTACAGTGATATTATCTGCTTAATAGCACCAATATCTATATAAAGAGATGCTCTCCGCATCTTTTGCTGTCAGATTGTTTTCTTCCTTTGTAAGAGGACAGTTAGCCAAGTGTTGTATTTAATAGCACAGGCCTGACAACACAATGTCCAAAGAGACAGAGCACCCTCTTGTGATAATAAGAGAAACAGAGAGGCTGCTAACATACACTATATGGACAAAAGTTTTGGGACACCCCTTTGAATTATTGAATTCAGGTGTTTCCATCAGATTCATTGCCACAGGTGTATAACGTCAAGCACCTAGCCATGCAGTCTGCATTTACAAACATTTGTGAAAAAAAATTGGTTGTTCTGAGGAGCTCGGTGAATTCAAGCGTGGCACTGTGATAGGATGCTGCCACGTTTGCATTAAGTCAGTTTGTGAAATGTCATCCCTGCTAGATGTTCCACATTGAACTTTAAGTGGTGTTATTAGAAAGGGAAAGCCTTTAGGCACAACAGAAACTCAGCCACAAAGCAGAAGATCAAGTAAAGCGTGGTCATCGATTGCTGAGGCGCATTGGTATATAGAAGTCACCGGCTATAGTGTTCCAAACTTTCACTGGCATTAACCTCTTAGTGACATGAACTTTTGTATTTTCCTTTGTAACATGGGATGTTTTAACATTTCTGGGGTGTTTGTGTTTAACCGTAATTTTTCCACAAAAATTAGATATTTTTTTTATTGCCATATGGGCTTTCTTTAGATACCATTGTTTTCATCCTATCTTATAATTTACTACAAAAGAATCATCAAATATGATGAAAAAATCGAAACAAAAAAACTTTTTGTAACTTTGACCTGAAAAATATTTTACACAATTACAAATGGTAAAAAAGACCCCATCTAAATTTGTCCCGAGTTTAGAAATATGCATGTATCTTTTTTGTTGTTTTGTGAGTTATAGGACAATAACCAAAAGTAGTGTTTTTTTTTGTTTTCTAACCATTCTCTCCTACAGTGACCTTTTGATCACAATTCTAACCCTAACTTTAACTCTAACACTTATGCTAACCGTAACCCTAAAGCTAACCTTAATTTAACCCTTTAAGGACCAGGGATTTTCCAAGGCCAAGGACCAGAGCGTTTTTTAATTTTTAATATGTGGTTTTTGAAATAATTTTCCTCTCTCTCATTTAACGCACCCATACAAGTTATATGTTGTTTTTTAAAAGGACAGTTAGAGCTTTCTTTTGATACCCTAAACATAAAAATTAATTATATTTTAGTATTAAAAAAAGTTTTCCCCCATTATTTTCCCAATAATAAGATACACAACTAGTGCAACACTAACCCACTTATCCCCCCTAATTAACTAACTAATAAAAAATAAAAATATTGGTTCCCAAACCCCCCTAAACAAAAAAGACAGAAAAAAAAAACAACTAAATGAGGGCCATAAAGTGGAAGGAAACTGATCCCTGTCTATGTTCTTTATTTATTTTTATTTTTATTTACAGGTCACTCTCTGTGCTTCACTATAAGAACGTGAAGCACAAAGAGTGAATTAGAGGCAAAGTCAGTGTGTGAACACATTGACTTTGTATCTAATTTGCATGTTATCGCGGTGATCACTCAATCACCTCGATCACATGCCCGGAAATCCAACGATCGGGTCCAGGAGCTTTGCCTCGGGTGCGAGGCTTAGTCCTGGACCCGTTGCAGACTGGCTGGCGGTGCGCACGGAGTGAACCGCCGGTTAGACTGCATGACGAGTTAACTCGTCATAAGGTCACTAATGGTGCGGCTCTTATGACGAATTAACTCGTCATAAGGTCGCGAAGGGGTTAATTGTAGCCCTAACGCTCATGCTAACCCTAACCCGAAATGTAAGGCTAATTTAGCCTTTTTGCTAATGTTGCTGACTGCCTCTAGAGTCTAGCAACAGCATCAGAGCAACAGAAGTAACAATACATTACTTCCAATGCTCTTCCCACATGAGGGCTGCACCATATTGGAGGAGTAAGCCAAGGAGAAATCACGGGTGCCCTAATCACCACATTTTGGTGATGATTAAAGGGACACTCCCACCAAAAAATGAAAATGGTTTATTTTTTTTTATTTTGCATTGTTGATATATATTTTTTTGTTATGTTTATTTTATTAAATATTTTACTAAACAAGTGTGATTGGGTGCTGCCATTTTGTGAAATATAGTGTTTTTGGCTGCCACCCCCCAGTGACTTCTACTGCACTGGTATCTCACTTTTGGGGCTGGGGACACATAATGCAGTCTACAAGTCAGAATTCTGATCATAGACTTGTATTGGATGGGTGGTTAATGTAATTATTACATCACAAGGGGGGGGGGGGTTATGATCCTGTTTGATCAGGTCAGTCTCCTCTCTGTGTTGGAAGGCAGGTAAAAACATTGTACACAGCCACCTAGTCCTGCCCACTATAATACACAGGAACCAGTAAGAGAGCAGGGTGTATCTCATAACATTATCATGCATGCTCTGGCCATAGTTGAAAAGTGAGACTTGCTGGGGGATTTTGGAGAATGTTGCATCATGGATACAACACTCAAAATGTATGCTGGAGATAAACACCTAATTTTATTTTTACTTTTATATGCAATTAATTCAAACATATTTTTTTTTTTAAAACAATGGCATATGTCTTATTTATGTGTTTGTTTTAAATGCACAGGTATCTAGTTACATCTTATATAAGTTTTAGTTTCCCTTTAATAACTCAGCATTAAAACAGGATGGAATGAACCCAGTTTTGCAAAGGGGCTAAAATCAGTACAAAAACTGTGGGTTTCCATGTCCGAGCAGCTGCATGTAAGTCTCACATCACCAAGTACAATTCCAAGCATTGGATCAAATGGTGTAAAGCACGGAGTGATGAATCATGCTTCATTGTTTGGCAGTCTGAGTCGGGTCTAGGACACTTGTTCGCCGCATCTTCATCGCTGACAGTTCAGCGCGGCAGTTAGAACGCTGAACTGTCAGCAATGAAGTATAACGTGGCCGTTTCACCGCAGCTGCAGCTATGTAAGAGCTGACAGTTCAGCGCTGAACTGTCAGCTCTTACAAATCTAAAAGTAAAACGAAAATACCCCCCCCCTAATAAATGATTCCCAAACCCCAATAGTAACACTAAACCCCAATACTAACACTAAAATTAACCCCAATACTAAAATTAACCCCCTAAACCCTAATACTAACCCCCAACCCTTAATACAAAAATTAACACCCTAAACCCTAATACTAACCCTAATACTAACCCTAATATTTAACCCCCGACCCCTAATACTAAAATTAACCCTCTAAACCCTAATACTAACCCTAATACTAACCCTAATACTAACCCCCGACCCCTAATACTAAAATTAACCACTAAACACTAACCCTAATACTAACCCTAATACTAACCCCCGACCCCTAATACTAAAATTAACCCCTAACACTAAACACTAACACTAAACAGTAAACCCCAATACTAAAACTAAAATTAACCCCAATACTAAAATTAACCCCAATACTAAAATGAACCCCCTAAACCCTAATTCTAACCCCCTAAACCCTAATTGTAACCAAACTAAAATCAGTAAAATACTTACCTTTAGCGATGAAATGTCCCGCGATGAAATCTCCAGCGACGATCTGTTTTGTGCTGCAGAGTCGGCGGGGAAAGCGGCTGCGCGGAAGCTGCCGCTATGAAGAGTCCCATCCGCGTCTGAGTCTGGGTTTGTCAGAGGCCAGGAGAATGTTACCTGCCTGACTGCATTGTGCCAACTGTAAAGTTTGGAGGAGGAGGAACAATGGTATGGGCCTGAGCTCCAGTTTTCAGCTAGGCCCTTTAATTCCAGTGAATTGTCTTCAAATTCCATTTGAAGACATTTTGGACAATGCTCTGCTTTTAACTTTGTGGGAACAGTGCCCTTGTGCACAACCAATGTCTATAAAGACATGGCTGGATGAGTGGCTGAAAGAGCCCTGACCTCAACCACATTGAACACCTTTGGGATGAACTAGAATGGAGATTGCAAGCCAGACCTTCTCATCCAACATCAGTGCCTGACCTCACAAATGCTCTACTGGAGGAATGGGCACAAATTCCATTTCCGTTTCCACAGAAACACTCCAAAATCTTGTTGAAAGTCATCCAAGAAAAGTGGAAGCTGCACTACATATTAATGTCTATGTATTTAGACTGAAATGTCATAAACATCGCTGTTGGTGTAATGGTCAGGTGTCCCGATACTTGTTTCCATATAATGTTTCTGAGTGCTTTGCTTGTGGTTATTAACCCTTTGAGAGCTGCAGCATATTGCCCATCAATGTATTGTTATAGATTTATCGACAATTTAAGAGTTAAAGGGAATTCATCAGGCATAGTACACAGTAACAAGGCCATTAGTAATTTTGTTTTGAAGAAATGATCATAGCATAATTTTACATGTAAAGTAACAATACCCAAGGAAAATAAATCACTGCAACAATTTATCATGTGTTACTTTTCATTATTAATAACATGAATATTGTTTATTAAAATTAATTCTTCATGTTTTTGAATTGTGTCTGTTGTTGATGGAACTTATTACTGTCTTGTACATATTGTATATATTGTTGCTTGGTCATGTGCATATATTGGCATATAAACCTCCATACGCTATTAATATATCACTGGTGTGACTGTACAAATTATATATAGGATCCACATTTCACAACTACTTTACTCAATTGCCCAGGACCAATGCCAATAAAAGTAACGCATGGAGAAATCTATTTTGGAAATCGAAACTTTATTCTATACAGGAAATATAAACAAATGGAAAAACACAGGCCTAGAAAAACACAGTGCTGAGCAAAATGAAATAATAAATAAAAAATAAAAAAAATGAAGCATGCCACCTAAGGTACAGACAGGGATTTGTGTCTGTTCTTTTCTAACATTTCTAAAAATGCAAAGGTCAGATTTGCTACTTTACTGGAGAGACACAAAACCTTCAGAGACTCGACACAATAACAGAACACATTAGGTTTCTTATTCTTGATAAGATAGTCCAGTTGTCTGGGGCACCTCTTTAAACATCAGAGATCAATGTTTTAGCTAGATAACAGCACTCAAACATAGCAAAATCATTCATACTGCTATAATTCTTTTATTTAAATATTTTGATATTACTAACTCACTGACACATTCACAACAGCATTCACCCACAAAGGGTGATTAAAAAAAATCTATGCATTAATGACATACTATAGAAACATAACAATGTTTCAGCAGATAAGCACCATTCTCTCAAATACCCATGCATGCTAAAACACCTTCACTGGATTAACACCTCTCCCTTTCTATTTGAAGACTGTTCCATGCATAAATCATCTTCTCAGTAAAGTAATAAAAATGTAGCAAATACATTGTTTTCAGCTCTTTCTTACATGATCTTACATGCCTACTCACCTACATCTTCCTCAAAATGATAAATCTACTTAAAGAACTACTGTTAGCACAAATTTAAGTTATGTTTAACCCCTTTGTGACACATGGTGCTTGCATCCCAGACAACGCAAGCACCAAAACGATTTGTTCCTGGGCCAGGAGCACTATGGCAGTGACCCGATCAGGATCTTAATAGACCATGTGGGTCCCTGCCAAAAGATTGCGAGACCACCGGACATCACGTGTGAGGTCACGGAGGTGTGCTCGGGCCTAGAAGTTCAGGCACGGCGCGATTTAGTGATATGTAGCCGGTACTTGCTCTGAGCACTCACCGGCTACATTTCCACTGTCAGACTGAGGCCACTCAGAGTGTGACAGGTGGGATCCTGCTGCAAGTACCTGTAGCGGGATCTGAGCACAGCTCATTGCGGTGTGCTGCGATGAGCTGTTTAACGCTGGACGGACTATGCCATCCTAGCATCTTTTAGGCACTGAAATTCAGTATGGTATAGTACTCCCTAGGGTCGGGAAGGGGTTAACTGAAATAATGGTTTAATTGAAATAATGTATCAATCATAGGCATTTTAAACAGAACTGCGTTAATGAAAGAGTACAAATCAAGTGCCTTATTGAGCGCTATTTCTTTGCATATCATGATCAGAGGGTAAAAATGCTGTTTAGAATCTTGGGTTAGATGGGTCATATGAGGGATGATCTGACCTTTCTGACCTACAACGTCCTCCCCATTATAGTGCTGCCATTCAAAGGTTATGGATCTCTTAGAAAATGTCCTTGTTTCACATTAAAACATACATCAAATGAGTGGCAAAATTAATAAGAAATACAGTCAAGATATTTTGACAAGGTTAGAACTAATCTCTTTTAAGTTAAACAATAATTGTGCCGTTAAAGCTTTGCTTTCATCATATAATCCTCCATTTGCTGAAATTAAAGTCTTGCAGATCACCCCATGCTTCCTGAAGCACCACCAATAAGTTGGATTGGCTTGATGAGCACTTCTTATACACCATACGGTTAAGCTGCTCCCACAACAGCTCAATAAAGTTGAGATCCGGTGAAGATCTGAATAATCCCTGCCAGGAATTAAATCTGCAACTCTGAGGATTGAACAGAGGCTCCAAAGGTAGCAGGAAAAAATGTTCGGGAAGAGTGTAACGGGGGGATTTCGAGATTTCGAGATAATGGTACTCTATTTTGAAAACTATAACACCGGCCAAGGTCCCACCAACTTGGACCAAATGGAATTTAGAATTGAATTTGGTAAGGGACACCGACGTATGGATGCAAACTAAGAAATCTACTCATTGTCTCAACCTGCAAGAGTTGCAGTTTAAGCTGAATTTTAGGTGATACTTAGTCCCTCTATCAATAAAAAAAAAATGGGATGCTCTGGCTGACTCCAAATGTTGGAGATGCCAGAGATCTGAAGGCAGTTATACCCATTTTTGGTGTGATTGTACAGACATTAAACAAACCTAGGAAAAACTATTTCTGGTCTTATACGACATACTTCAGTGCTCTATACCAATGAGCGCGGAAAGATCTCTCCTACACGGGGACTTAGACAGCATACAGGGAGGGAGCAAAAACCTGCTATCCAGTTATTTTTAGCAATGAAGTTATGCATTGCTCGAAACTGGAAACAGCCAGGACCTACTGGGTCAGGAACCTAATGAAATAGATAAAGAAACTATCAATAAAGAAATTGAGTAACTACTAGAAAATATAGCAACTTTAGCTGGATAGGTTTCCCCCAAGAAGGTTGGGGATAGGGAACAATGAGGGGCTGATTGAGCACTCACCAGATGCACCAATGGGAAAGGGAAGCTCATTTAAAGATTTATGGCATATGTAAGGCAGTCGGCAGCAGTCTACGTGTTTGACGTTATTTGTTGTATAAAGGCTGGTGGGGCCACACATCGCTAAGTAGTACGAGTGGTTTTATGAACTGTATGGCCCACAGCTTATTATGTAGTATGTGTTATGCATCTTAGATTTTGTACCATTTAATATTTAATAAAGCCTTGAAAAATAAAAAAAGATAAAAGGATTGAACAGATTTTACAGATGATGCATAAACCCACTAAGCTATCTCTGTGATCCATTATGCTTAAAAAACAGTTAAAATTAAAATTTTCAACACCCAATATCTGTAGTTTCTGAAATCTTAGCTAAATAAAATACCATACATTTTAATACTTTATGATCCACAGCAGTGTAATGTTGCTATGTATGGCTTATTGGTTTGCTATTTTAGCTATTGCCTTGTTTGTTTTTTCTTTTGATTGCCTGTATATCTTGTTATTGTGGATACAGATTTGTATCGGATTGATTGTGTTCACCGCATCCAGAAAGAGGAATGGATATATATATATGGATATATATATGTAACCAAAGCCCGGTAGCCCCTCTGCCTGTTGTAGAAAATGACCTCCTTAGCCCCCGATTAAAGCTCAGCATCCACCCAGCAAGTCTTCCCTGGGTCCTTGCTCTTTGTACCCAAAAAGCAGACAGGACCACTAGAAGTTAGGTATAGCAAGGTTGAACAACCTTTATTTGTGAAAACAGCACAGACTTATATACAGACAAATATGACATCAGCTGGGGGAAGGCACAGGGAGCTAATTATAATATGGTAAGCCTCAAACAATAGAAGACCTTATTTAAACAGGGAATTAAACACAGCATAACTTATCCATCAAATAAGCATGCCTTCTTTAGCTCCAGACATGGAGGCTATAAGGGACATTAGATGGCTCACAGGACAGTAAACACTTATTGATTAGATAAGTACACATTTCAATACTAACATATAATCACATTTCTTAACCTGGGGGGAAACACAGTGAATGGGACAAAGGTTTGAATCCAAGGGTACACATCTTGGCTGACATCCTGAGTGCCTGTGTTTGAAGAGGCCAGGAAAATTTTTGGCTGCCAGGGTCCTCCAAGAACCCCCATCACAGTGGATCTCCAAATCCATTTTGTGACTATATATATATATATATATATATATATATATATATATATATATATATATAAATATATATATATATATACTATTTCAATTGATTAACTTGGGTCATTAAGAGAAAGCACAGGACAACCACAACCTAAAAGAAATGTGGTATATAAGTATAGCGATCACTCAAAAATAGTGCTTTCATGAAACATTCCATTATTTTTTCACACAAAAAAAACCATTGGACGCTTGAAGGTAGAAAATCTTCGCTAAAAGTTGGCTGAATGGTCCGGGAACAAGGTTCCTTAAAAATAATAATATAATTTTGAATGGTTTATTAATTGAGACATATGTAGAGTATTGCAACATTTTCTGGCTAGCTAAATAAAAGTAGACCACATAAATAGTCCTTATTCTATTTGGAAAATGTAGGATGCAGAGTGGAGAATTTCAACTATTTTTTATCGGTGAGCTACTTCTATTTGTCTTAGAGATGTCTGGATCCATTGCAGTGGGACGCCTTTTCTTAGTTACTATAAACCTATCAAATGTATAGCAATAAATCTAAAACTGTGTCACAAACAGAAGTAAGATATAAATAAAACTGTCACTGGAAACTTGATATGAAGAGTATTTTACTGTATAAGATATTCCTTGTAGAGTAATGATTCTTCATTGATAATGACAAAAACACAAAAATGTAAAGCAAGAGAAGGTGTGTTTAAAGTGCTAGCGAATTACACTTACATGTGGATGTGACTGATACCATTATGGGGAAAAAAATGTAATAAAATAAATTCCTTAAATTATGTAATTTGTAATTTAATTACAGGTTGCTGTAAGCTTTTCTACAGACACTATTGTTTTTTTTTGGCTTTGTTTTTTAAATAAAATATCCCCCATTATAAAGTATCAGGAAGAAAAAAATAGACACAAGTGGTGTTTTATATATTTAGTTAATGGAAATTGTGCCTCTCTTACATATCTCAATACTTCACAGTGCGGAAAAGAACCTCTGCCACACAGAGTAATCGTGAACCCAGGACTTGCAGAGTCAGCACAGTCTCCAGATATATTTCAGGAGACTGCTTTATACATAGGCACACACATTGAGGCAATATCTACGTGGGCACCTGTATGTTTTTAGTTTTTTTCTGCATTTAGATACCATTTTATATTTTATATCTTAAAACTATCTGCATTAAAACATTACTTCCCCATTAAACATAGTCAATATTTTTTTTTAAATGTGTTACAATTGAATGCTACTTCCGTAACCTGTCAATTTTTTATTTTATTTTTTTATTGTTTTTTACCTTTCAATAATTTTCTTTATTTTCACATATAAATGTAACATTGCACACACATACATTATACAGTTACAAAGTGCATATAGTAATATAGTGTCATAATTGATTTGTGGTTTTTAGATTTTTTACATTGATTGGTAAAACATTTCCTAGGTGATCTTTATATATCTTTTAAATTTGATGTATAGGTTTCATTTGATTATCATTAGGTTATGTTCAACTATTCAACTTAGTGTTTGGTCTAAAAAATCGATATATAGATTTTATGTGGTAGTGTCAAATTACTAGGTGATAACCAAGGTTTGGTTAGTGTGTCACTGCCAGGGGAGTCAATGTTTCTATTACATTCATACTGTCTCTAATACAAACGTCATCCAATACTCATTCTTCCTAATGGGTGGGTCCTGGGCGGAGGGTGTCCAGGGGAGGAGGAGGTCCGACCTAATTTTTCTTTTAGGTAAGGGGTAGAAAAGGTCAGTGGCCCTCATGTGCTGATGTTTACTGGGATCATTGTCTATTTTTTTGTAGTTTATAGTCCAAATTTGTCCATGGTGACCACATTTTTGGATGTAGATTTTGTTGACCGGAGTGAATATAATATCCTAATTCCATAGATTTTTTATATTCTATTTGGGCTGTTATGACTGACCAGTTTGGTGTTATAGGATTTTTCCAATTTCTGGCCAGACTTATCTGAATTGCCATCAAGATATGTATTATGAGTTTTTTTTTTTTTAGCTAAGTCATAATCATCCAGTTCTAACTTAAACAAAAAAATTACTGGGGAAATTTCACTACTCTGGGGGAACAACTGGCCCAATATTATTCTAAGTTTGGTCTTCAAGATCTGCAGCTCATCTCATTCCCACCATATGTGGCACATGGTGCCAGGCCGTTTTGAACATCGCCAACAGAGGTTCGAATTTGCAGGAGCTCTTCTATGTAGCCAAACTGGCACCTTGTTCCACCAATACATGATCTTAAAGTTGGTCTTGACCAAGAAAACACAATGTACAGTTCCTTGGACTATTCTAAACCCTTAGTTCCAATCTACCACTGGAATTGATGTCTTAATATCCTCTTCCGATTTTGTTAATGACAATGGTTTACCACTGTCTTCTAGTTGTTTAAATAATCTATTTAACTTTGTAATTTGTTTAGTTTTAGATAGATTTGATACAAATTCAACTACGTAATGGTCTGGGAACAACATTCTTTTTGTTGATAGAAAGTGTTTAATTCTTAAGAAATGGTATAAATACGTTATAGGGAGATCAAATGTTGTTGAAGGGAGGTGAAAGAGGATGTTTCCCATTTATCATATAAGTCTTCTAGCATCATGATACCCCTATGTGTCCATCCCGATATGCTAATGTTGGAGATTTCAGACAAAATTACCTCGAAGGGAGCATTTGGGTATAGGCAGTTTTAAGTTTCAGCTTTTTTCTTTAGTTTTTGTATCGTAAAAAACAATCTTGGTTTATTAGATTTTTTGTTTTACATTTTTATTTTAAATTTCTCTCTTCTGTGCCAAAGAACACATAGAGGCTGTAGCGGAAATAGATCGATTTTCTCTAATTTATACATATTGAGGTTTAATGTCCTGGGAGTAGCCCACTCCATTAAGTGAGAAATCATGCAGGCCTCATGAGGCAGTGAAGTGTTGGGAAATGCCACACCCGGATTTCCAATACCCTGCATCATCACTAAGCATGGGGAGAGTGAACAGCATTTACTCATTTTGCCCATGGCCCCCCGTGAAGCAGACGCTGCTCTGCTTCACAGGGTGGGGGCGGAGCTTCACCTCACACCTGGTGAGATCCAGCAGTGCTGCTGAGCAGATGGATGGTGAGGGGAGATGTTCTGATCCCCCCATCCAGTGCCTCTACTGGCAAACTTTTTTTTTTTTCATGGCTGGCGGGTCGGGTGCCCCCCTGAGGTGTTGCGCCCTGTGCGCTCGCTCAGTTTGCACATCCCTAAGGCTTACCCTGACCAAGAGATCAATTGATCAACAATACAACTGTATTTATTGGCATATAGAAGTGGTTCTAATCACCTACTAGGTCATAAATCCCTACTGTATTATCTGATTTCTTGAAATATTCATGTTCAATATATGGACATGAGATGATTCTTTAAATGAAAGAATGCAGAACACCCTTGGGTTACATTTTGGCATTATTTATTTGAAATAGATACATGGTCTTTTGCTTGAAAATATAATATATTTTGGAATTATGCTGGCTGGAAACTGATATTAGGAGTAGATGATGATGATAATTATTATTAGATGTTAACAATTATATATTTTTTAACTATCCTGAAGCAGACTCTCATTATCCAGTGATAGTGTCCATTATTAGTGTACAAAGAACATATAAAGTGACAGTAATATTATGCAAAAAAACGTGCAGCAAAACACTAGTGCAGTTCCCCCAGGAGGGCACAAAATACAATAATAAAAATAGAAAATGTATTGAGTGAAAGCGTCACTTACTATATATATAGTATTTTTTAATTGCCATTTACAAGTTGTTATATGTAGTTTTTGCTGCCCTGCGCTCCACTGTTTTAAACTGCTGCAGAAAGAAAGGAGGACTCTCTTTTTGTTACGGTGGTTAGTAAGGACGCTTTCCCGTCGCTATAAACAATCACCAGGGGAACACAGTACAAGGTGGACCCTTTATAACCTGCACCTCTCCGGATGGAACGTCACTGTTTTTGAAGAAGCCCGATAGGGCGAAATGCGTCAACTGTCTGTAACGTCCATCTGAGAAACTCCTGTGAACGCGGAAGTATTTTTCTACTCACCGACCCCGCCTCCATCACTGCCAGCTGACGGAAAGTGCACTCCGTCGGATCTAAAGTGTTTGCCGAAATCGGAGGATCGGTGAAGTGTTCATTGTTTTTAAATTGATGTCTGTCTACTGTTAACGTCAAGCCCATCTCTTGTCTTTGAGGCAAATAAATTACATCATAAATACATAAAGTGTATTTCTCGGAGAACAAAAGGAAGAGCTGGTTCTATTGAGAAGTCACATCTAAAGAGTGATAGGACTTTTAGTCCACAAAGCGCCATATACTCCGAGCCAGTACATAAGGCTCTGCACTTCGTGAGTGATTTTCTTTTGGGGGAATTATACCCAAATTTGCACAGTATAATACCACACATTGTATATATGTGTTTTTTTCTTTCCATATTATTTGTGAAAGAAGAGAACCACGAGATCCATTCCACTTGGAAATCAATTGCCTTCTATTTATTTCTTTGATAAGTATTGTTTAATATTTTTTATCTAGAATTTATCCACTTAACATTTTTTCTGCGCAACACTTTTCTATTTTTATTCCATTATTAGTGTACATAGCCAGTTCTATTATTGATTGCAATGAATAAATGTTATGTACGATGAGAGACAAACACACTCTCCTCTTGTCCCGAAAAGTCTTCTACATTATTATACATGTTGAAAGTATAATCATCATTTAGGATAGTGTGCTTTTTGCGAAGAAAAAACCTTGTTTAACCCCTGCTTCCTTGAAGGAAGGAATATTCTTCATGGTTATAATTCTGTTGAGTTATTTTTTTTTTTTAAAGACTCTTAAAAGTAAACTGTATTTTTTGCTCCATAAGACGCACTTTTTTCCTCCTCAAACATGAGGGAAATTGTCTGTGCGTCTTATGGAGCGAATGTATTACATTTTCAGTACTTTACCTCCTTGTTGCTGTATCTCCGGTTGTTTTCTCCGTGCAGTCTAACCTCCTGCACGGAGGAAGGAAACGCTGGTCGTTTTTTTTTTTTACTTTATTGAAGCTATGCGACTTCAATAAAGTAAAAAAACAAGGCAACAAGGAGGTAAGTACTGGGGAATGAGGGGAGGAGTGGAGCAAAATCCTGGCATATTGAGGGGCAAAATCCTGGCATATTAAATGGCTAAATCCTGGCATATTAAATGGCAAAATCCTGGCATATTGAGGGGCAAAATCCTGGCATATTGAGGGGCAAAACATGGCATTTTGAGTGACATAACATGGCATATTAAATGGCTAAATTCTGGCATATTGTCAGGCATGGTATATTAAATGGCTAACTCCTGGCATACTGAGTGACAAAACATGGCATATTAAATGGCTAAATCCTGGACTATTAAATGGCTAAATCCTGGCATATCAAGGGGCAAAATATGGGGTATTAAATGTTTTTTTTTTATATACAAATGGTGTGCTTAGATATGTACGTGCTAATATGCAAACATTAAAGTATTTCATTTTTTATTCACTTGAGGACGACAGAACAAAAGCACCAGCCGACAAAAGATGGAAGAAAAAGATAAGCATCCAATTGCCCTAAACATGTTTGTTTGTTCTGTCCATCTTTACATTTGTACTGCGTTGACTTTGACTTTTCTCCTTCGTGGATTACTTTAAAAGTTTGCTACTTTTGAATTTTAGACGACTGGATCCTTTTTTTTTACTTCCATGTGACGTCGGCTGGCATTTTTGTTTTGTCATATTTGATTTATTATGGACTGATGTCATAAACATCCTGTGTCAACTCCACAGATGCATTTAAAACAAATTGTTCTCCTAATTTAGGCCTTTGCTTGCAATTTTGCTAAAACAATGTTTAGGTGATACTGTCCCTTTTAAACAATTCAGCACCCAGTGACATTGGAAGAGGATCAGTTTATGTATGTGGGGAATTTGAGTTGGACTTTCTTTTGTGTTTTCTCACTTGATGAAGAACCTAAAACTTCCTAAAAGTCTCCCAGCTGTAAACTATTTTTTGAACTATTATTTTTTTTTGTGTGTGTTGAGAAGTCACAAAAGTGATGGCAGCAGCTTACGGCATTTGTTACATGCACAGGTAGATCTTAATCATAATTTATTAGACTATTCACAGCAGAGTGGAATAAAAATATAAAACAAGTTAAAAAAAAAGGTATCCTGAGAACAGGCAGAACTGCAGGAAAACATGCTAACTTGTGTTTCGAGGGGCAACAATTTAAAATATTGCAAGTGTAGACATTTTAAATAGAAATGCTTTAATGAAAGAATACAAATAAAGTACCATACTGTGCTCTCTTTGCTCTATTTGGTGCTATAAGAACACGGACATGTTTTTCGGAATTTTGGGTCATATCTTTCTTCATCCAACTGAAGATAGAACTGCCTCAGCAGTGATATCCGGCTGTATTCCTTTAGGCACAATGAACAAGGCCCTTTACTTTCAGGCAATTTAACTTCTATTTAATATTTAAAACCAAACTGATATATAGAGAAATGTTAAATTACTTAACGAGCCTATCAGAAAGGTAGAATTTGGTTTCCCCTTACTCAGCAAAACATATATACTGTACTACAGGAAATTCAATGCATTATTATTAGCATCGAAGAGTGATCATCCCATGTTTCTTATACAATGATGTATCTTGGCTGAAGGTTGGCTCATAATCCGACTGCTGGACCAGTGTGTCCCTGATATCATTACAAACACCTAGGAATCCTTCTGCTTGTTCTGCTACATCCTCCCTTGGGGTCGAAATCATTGCGATGAGTCTATAATGAAGTTATATTTTAGCGTTGAGGTTTATTATAAGTGCACACAGCGGACATAAAGGATATTGTGTTGTTAATATCAGCAGTCCACAATTTCAACCTTGGATGTCTTGGTCCTTGGAAACCTTTATTTCTCACCCAAAGTGATGTTCATTTAAAAAATAGAATTCTCCTTTATTACTACTATCATGGCGGGAAGAGAGGTGAGGAACAGATCAGCTATTGATCACATTGTGATGTATTTTTAGTGTTGCCTAATAGAGGTTCTGGGAACTAAACTCCAAATTTCTTACATAACCTAACGTACAAAGGTGAACGTTTAAAATGATCTAAAGTTTCCATTAAGAATTCTACAGGGTTATCTCAAGTTTCAATAGAATATCTTTAGGGAGGGATTTTGTCTATAAGGGAATACATTTCCTCCAAATTGCCCTAGACTCTATACATCCACTTTATGGATGGATATATATATATATATATATATATATATATATATATAATATATATATTTATATATAATATATATATATATTCCTGGTGCTGGACAACTACATCGATGTCATAGGTTATAGGGAAAACATTTTTGGAAGAAGTATTTTTTCAAACTTATTTTATATTTATTATTACATCAAATCATGCCTTGTTTGTGGATGAAATTTACATTTTGGCATGTCCCAGTGCTTTTTCTTAAAAAAATAAAAAAATAAATGAAATAGATAATAAATAAGTGAATGTTTTTAAATGGTATCATATTTTCAGTAGGAAGTGAAGTTGTAATGATTTTAATGGTATGCAAGTGGTTATCCTTCATTCCCCATTTGAAATAATTATTTATTGATCTTGTTTAACCCATAAGCACTGCTCAGGAGGTTTGTTTTCCCCTGGCCTATAAATAGTTTATTATGGGATGATTTAAATGCTTTAGATAGTTTGTGTGGTTTTCTCGTTATATTTTTCAGTGTGTATTTCCTTTTATAAACCAGGTAGTAACATAGAGATATAGATTAGTTTAGTGACAGTTTAGACTTATCTTGATTTATTCGACAATAGAGCAAAACACTGTTAGAGGGATAATTACTGGATCAGTCTGTAATGATTGCACCTATCTTATTACATACCCTTTTAGGTGGCTAGCTTGAAGGATAGACTTAATATTTCTGGAACACAGCTGAGGTCAGGTCATTGAGCAGGTCTGACTTGGTAAGCAATGTAAAGAAATTAGTATAGGTGAATTATAATTGTTACTGTTAATGTTTTTGTCTTTATGACCTCGTACTTTGGGTTGGGGGATATGCCTTCCATTAACAAGAAGTGATCTTCACAAATCAGGCATTAATAACTGAGCTGGAAAAAATATTCTACTGTCCTGACTTTCCAGCTCAGTTATTAATGCCTGATTTGTGAAGATCACTTCTTGTTAATGGATGGCATGTCCTCCAACCCAAAGTACGAGGGCATAAGGACAAAGACATTAACAGTAACGATTATAATTCACCTATACTCATTTCTTTACATTTCTTACCAAGTCAGACCTGCTCAATGACCTGACCTCAGCTGATTTCCATTAATATTACATCTCTTGTCAGTTCATCACAGCTCATATTTTAGTTAACAGACCCATATCGACAGGGCCGCCATCAAAAATTGTGGGGCCTTTTACTGAACAAATGACCTTGGCCCTCACGTTCGCCACTCCATTTCTCCTGCACTTATTTTGTTATTGCTCCTACATCCCTTGCCATAGCACCACCTTACACACCCAGGACATGCCCCAACACTCATATTGCATTTCCAGGACATGCCTCAACAGCCACAATGCAGACCCAGGACATGCCCCATCACACATAATAAACACTTAGGAATTGCCCCAGCACCCACATTGCACACCCAGCACATGTCTCAGCACCCACATTAGAACCACATTAGAAACCCAGGACTTACCCCAGCACCCACATTACAGACTAAGATCTTACCCCAGCACATCAGGACATACTCCAGAGCCCACATTGCACACCCAGGACTTTCCCCAGCACCCCAGGACAAGTCAGAGCATCCGCATTGCACACTATGGGCATGTCCCAGCCAGTGCTGTATTTACCAAGAGGCATCCTAGGCGGATGCCTAGGGCGGCAAATTTTGGGGGGCGGCAGCGCCCCCCAGCACTGAAAACAATTTTTAAAAAAAAAAAAACCCCGGCCCTTTAAAAAAAAAAAAAGACCGCGCTTGCAGGCCGAGACGGAGGTGAGAGGGGATCGGAAGATCCCCCCCTCACCATCGCTCTGCCTGCCAGGCTGCACGGGGAGCCGAACAGGCAGCACAGAGAAACCTCCGTGCTGCCTGTTCGGCTCCCCGTGCAGTGTGACACGGAAGTGCCGAAGTCACGTGACGGGCGCGCTGACGTCATATGCGCGCCGGGTCATGTGACCTGTCGGCACAATCGCCTGGGAGCCGGACAGGCAACATGGAGAAGACCATGCTGCCTGCCACTAGCCACTAGGCAAAGGTAAGTGCTGGGGAAATGGGGGGATTTGGGCACATTAGCTGGGGCTTAATAAATGGCAAATAACACTGGCATAAATTGGCTGGGCACATTAAATGGCAAATAACAATGGCATATAATTGGAAAATTTGCTGGGGCACATTAAATGGCAATTAACACTGGCATATAATTGGGCAAATTGGCTGGGCATAATAAATGGTAAATAACACTGGCATATAATTGGGCAAATTGGCTGGGCATGTTAAATGGCAAATAACAATGGCATATAATTGGGGAAATTGGCTGGGCATATTAAATGGCAAATAACACTGGCATATAATTGGGCAAATTGGCTGGGCATATTAAATGGCAAATAACACTGGCATAAATTGGGCAAATTGGCTGGCATATTAAATGGCAAATAACAATGGCATAAATTGGGCAAATTGGCTGGGGCACATTAAATGGCAAATAACAATGGCATAAATTGGGCAAATTGGCTGGGGCATATTAATGGCAAATAATATTGTCAATGTGTATTTAATGGGGTTATGGGGCATGTCCTTGGTGTGCAATGTGGGTTATGGGTCATGTCGTGGGTGTGCATCGTGGTTAGGGGGGGTGCCCAAAATTTGTCTGCCTAGGGCAGCACAAAACCAAGATACACCACTGGTCCCAGCACCCAAATTACATACCCAGGAAATGCCACATCACCCACATTGCACTCCCAGGACTTACACATGCACACACAGAAATGACCACAGTCAGCACCCAGAGCTTTTCTCCAGCTTCCTGGTATCTAGTGGTAGGCAGCTGGAATTCTGTGCACTGCCCAGGTGCACTTCCATCCTAATATGCTGCCTCTTGCACTGCCCACATGGTCTAAAGGCTGAGTGCCATCAGGTTATGTGAACCGCGACGATCTGATCTCAGTACACTCATGAGGAGTGCAAGAGGCAGCAGGTGCCTGTGTGCCAAGTGTCTGTCTGCAAGGCATCACACGCCATTAGTTTTTGATGCAACCACCAATTGTTAACCCAATGACTGGTTATAGCAGCATTCTGTGATTATTACTGGACTCAGTGGAGGGTTATGTATGAAGTTCCTCGCACTGTAAAGTGTCGGGAATTGGGAACAAAAGGAACAATCGCTGTTTGTAAAGGAGAAGTGCAGACATAGTTCTATTATCAAACTTTAATAATATACACAGAATGCACTAGTGTTTGAAGTAGTTCCATATATGAATTTGAGCTCTATGGGCTCCGAATAATCAGAATATCTGTCTGCTTCGTTATAGCTGTGATCTGGCAAAGTGTCTGATTTCTTGCAATTCTGATACAGGAGAAGCACGTTCGCTATTGATGGCAACAAGAAGTAGATTAAAAGCAGGTTGTACCTCTCTCAAACACACACACACCAAACAGTGCAGGTGGAGCCCATCTCAGATGAATACATACTTTGCAGTGGATAAAAGCAACTATTTAATGTATTTCTGCAGAGAAAATCCTTTCATCTGCAGGTAACAATAGCACATCATAGGTTGCCCTGTCAAGAACCGAGCAACTTTTCCATCTTCCACAGGAGAAGCCGAAATGATAAAGTAGTGGTCAATTGTATTGGAGACAGATGAAGAGCCATTAAGGATATTATGGAATATTGAACACTAGCTGCATGCTCTTTATAAGTGTAATCCTTCTGTATAAACAGATGAGTGCTCAGGTAGTCTTGGGGCCTGCATAAAGTTAGGGTCCGGAAGTAGGAATTTAGATAACATAATGTAAGTTAATACAAAATATATATTTTTTTCAATTCCTGAACAAGGACATAATTCCCAATTTGCTTTTCCTAGAGGATCAACAACTTACCATTTCCTTTGTATTAATAAAACAAAAAATACATTGGACAGTTTATTATCCTTTGGACTTTTTCTGGAGTGTACTGCTATTATCAAATACATAAATATTGTGTATTATTAAGTGTATATCCTATTAAGCACTTTCAAAAGAAAAGCTAAATTAGTGACATTAAGTGGCAAGAAATTTGGGTGCCATTGCTTAGAGTGTTCTAAGAGCACACAAGGAAGATGGCAGCCTAGTATAAGTGAAGGATATCCAGCAATCTATGGGTATAGTGCTTTCTAACACTAGATGTTCTGGCTTACACCCTCTTTCTTAGAAATGAATGCATCCACAGTGAAGCTCTTTAACAGCTTTATGTTCAAATGTTTTGCTGCCATAAAGAAAGCTGTAATATCACTACACAGTAATTTTGCGAGGTACTAAAATAAGTTCTGTGCTGCTAGACTATAAACACATATTTTATTATTATTCAAGTATAAGGCTATCCTAGATATAAGATAGAGAACCGGGGACTAACAAAAGTATTTAGAATATCGGGCTGACTAGATGGAGTGAATGGTTCTCATGTGCTGACACATTCTATGTTTCTATACCTACAAGCAGTTATAGTATAGAGTCCCAAGAACTCTTGTTCATATTCTCTTATCTGTATGACCTCCAAGAAAGTCATTACGGTGATGGTAAAACCGCATCAGATGGTCAGATCATCATGGATCATCAGTTATTCAGAAATGTTCATTTCCAAAAGGACCTAACAAAAAGTTATGTAATCTTTCTCTCTGGCTAAGTATATAGTTTAAAGTATGTACAAATGTTGTACTTTTTATATATATGTGCGTTTTGATGGTATATTTTCCGTTTTATTTGCCATAACACATATCTTGTATCTATATTATGAGTGATCTCCACTGATGTGCATTTGGAGAACATGGTTTACTTGGCACAGACATTTACAAATAGGAAAGAGAGGAAGATAGGAAAATCAGGAACACATAGGGGTCTATTGACTAAAAGGTGAGCTGCAGATGAGTTGAGGTGAGATGAGGTGATGAACATTTTATCTCACTATTTTAACTATACATTGTACAGGTACAAACTTGGTAAGTTTATTCCGCTTAGCAAACTCACCAGGATTACCCCTGCACAATGTATTGTTAAAACAGTTAAATGTTAAATTCATCTCATCTCAATTCACCTCATCTCACCTCAACTCACTTTTTAGTGAATAGACCCTTATGCGAGAGTACAGCCGTAAGTGTGGATTGTCAGGCATGAAAATCGCTTATTTTGTATCCATTCAATGTAGTTATTTAGTACCAGCCACTAATTAATCGTATTAAGGAATAAGGCATGAACGAGAGCAGGCTTCTACATTTATCATGGTGGACATTTTATGGGATTTATGGTGGACAATTTAAAGACATTCTATGGAACCTTCACAGACCTTCCCACAGATCCAGGTGTACTTGTATGGCCTATCCTTAGGCAGCAACATGATGTACAATGCTTAAACACCATTTTTAATAAAACATCAATAAGGTAAGATACAGAAAATGGTAATGTGGTTGTGTGTCTTCCTGGACAGAGTTACATGGTATTTCAGTGCTCTGTTAAGGTTACATTCTCCCATGAGTATCCCTTTCCTACATATTTTATTATGCGTGATCTGATAATATAGGCTCCCTTTAGTTTTTTTTTTCTAAATTCCCATTATAAGCACTGTGGTGGAATCCCTTTTATAGGCATCACATTAAATTACCTATATTTTTCTAAATATAGTTGGAATTAGAGAAGTGGGGCATAAGATATCCCATTAACTATACTAGGCACCACTTTTGTAGCCAGTATGTGCTAAAGATGTTTGAGAACTATTATCTACAGTTGCTGTGGTGGGTAAGAGAGAGAACTTTAGGAGAACACATATCTGGACTTACCTACAGGTCGAGTATTTTTGATAATTGATCATTTTCACATATAAGATATATTAGAGCCTCTCAGCTCTCGTGAAATAGAAGTAGAATCAGTGCAGACACTGTATAGAGCAAATAAATCACTGTGATTGTAGTGTAGCTGTGATGTGAGGCATCGTCGGGAACATGCCGTTGGTGTGTCAGGCCTGCGCACGTGCCATTGTATTACCCTTTGTGGGTGTGGGGGAATCTGAGAATGCATGGAAAGGCTATATCACAGCTTACGGGAGCTGGACTCAGAATCAACTGTTGGGCACTTGCATTCTGACAGGTGTGTGTCCAATTTGCAATTTGAGGCAAAATCCCCCAAAAAGTTTGGATAATGGACAATTATCCAAATGTTAAAAAATCTATTTTTTTAATGGATAACGGATGCCTGGATAAGGGATACATAACCTGTATTACATAATATATATTGTAGCATATATTTCAATGGTTATTCTTAAACTGTGTACAATGTCCAAGAGAAAACTAGTCTGCAAAGCACCCAGGTTCTGTTCAATTGAGGAAAGTGCAGTCACTGGCTACTTTGCACTCTTACAAGCTACTGTATCAGTATGCCCATGTCTGCTTAGCTACCAACAACCCAGGACCAGATTTCCTGAATGCGGTGGGGGTGGAGTCAAAAAGGGCCATGTGATGTTGTGTGACGTCGAGTTGCCGTTACATCATCCTGCAAAATGTAGTTCCAGACTATCCAGTGGCACTTATTTCCTAAGCTTGTCTCATAAACATACAATGGTCTGCTCCACAAAGAGAGAATTACAGGGAATTGAGATGGGAATTTAAAAGCTTTAGGCCAACGTAGTCAAGTTGGAAAAATTCTCCAATGTAGCTGAATGGGAGAATGATTCCAACTCAGCTACTTTGGGCTTAGATTTGAAATCCCTTTATTCTATATTGAGTAGAACCTATATTAGGGGTGTCCAAGTTTTTTCTGTGGTGGGCCACTACACCAAAAATGTATGTGAGCACGGACCGCATTCATTTTTTAATCAGAGAAAATGATGTATATATTTATAAACTGTGTATATAACTGTGTATATATTTATATATACACACACCCACACGCACACACAATATATATATATATATATATATATATATATATATATATATATATAAACAGTAATGTCCAGCATGTGAATGTATCACAGACTACACAGCAATAAAACTCACAGTAAAAATACACATACATAGACAAACATACAAAAATATGTAAGTCACACTTACACACAGTCACACTGACACACACACACATACATACAGTCACACTTGCACACACACACTTGCATACACATGTTACCCTCTTCCACACTTACACACACTTACATACAGATCCACACTTACACACACTTACATACAGATCCACACTTAGATACAGTCCCACTTGCACACACATGGTACTTGCCCTTTTTTAATGGGTTGAGATCTTCAGACCCCTCCTCTGCTTTTCACTGCATGCTGTACAAGCTGCTGGCCTGCTTCTCCCCTCCCGCT
This sequence comes from Pelodytes ibericus, assembly GCA_036172795.1. Lineage (NCBI taxonomy): Eukaryota > Metazoa > Chordata > Amphibia > Anura > Pelodytidae > Pelodytes > Pelodytes ibericus. Next base: position 190,476,340 of record CM069861.1, read on the forward strand.
GACCCTTGCACTGACCTCACTCGCAAGGTAGAGGATGGGTTGTGCACACAGGACTGAGGAGCCATGTGCAGGGAACTTTTTTCCCTGATGCTCCTTCCCGTGCGGCCAGCAGTTGGAGGTGTGGCTACCGCTGCTGAGCTCATGCGGGGCGCATTTGGCCCGTGGGCCGCACGTTAGACGCCACTGCCCTATATGGTTTAAGCATAATATAGGTACAGACCTAAATTTGACAGAACAGATCCAAAGAAAAGGACTTTCCTGGCAAATCTGGGACTGTTGGATACTATATATCTGTCAAAGGGAGTTTTATCATAATAATTTCCCCTTTTTTGTCCTCCACAGCTGATGCTCTGTAAATAAATTACAATAGTGATAATATTAGCAGCCCCGATGGTACAATGTTTACTGAACCTATTCCCATTTCATGGTTTATTCCGCCATGTCCATTGTGTTTAAACACACAGGATTGTGTCTCTACCCTGTGCATCTCTGTGTAATGACTTGTCAATCTGTAATGACTTGCATCTACAGGTTCAACAGGGAGCAATTATGTTTCTTTTTTACATCTGTATCAGGCTTCAGCCATAGAATTTGAACAATGCCTCTAATTGCCTCTTCCTATGAATGCACAGGCTCAATCGTATAGTGAATGATCCAATAATGAATCTGTAATTCTCATTAAACAATCTACAATCTTGCTTTTGAAACACAATATAAAAAGTCAAAGTAAATACACTTTTAAGGCACATTGGACATCATCGTATATATAAATAGAATGGTGAATAAATGTCAAATAATATATTTTGTAACCAAACAATAAGAAGTTAGTACATTGTTCTAAGATCTCTAGCTCACATGTATGCTTTAATATGGCGTGCATGTTGTATGACTCGAACTGTATTATTTATGCACAGAAGAAAGAACTATTCTATTAGTATAGTTTGTTTTGTATTCAATACATTATAATGCCATATAAAGACCATTTTCAAATTAATTCCCCCCTTGTGAAAGAAAGAGCTAGCAACACCTAAAATACTTACAGGAAACTGGACACATACATACACAAACAATAACAGAGCAGTCCTTGTAGAAGGAACTAAAAAAACACAATAAGAAATGCTAATAACTTTTTGGAATGTAGCCCCTGGTGGTCCAGTGTATAATTGCAAGCAAAAAAAGGTGATAGTTTAACAGTGCAATCCTAATGGCAACTTTATATTTCCCTCCTTCTTTCCTTTGTCAGCACAGGCTTGAACAATGTTTTTTTATTGTATTTATAATGCACACAAAATAGATATTATTTGTGCATAAATAAATATTAACCTATACTGGGTGCAGTATAGCACACACAACAGTGCGCATTGCAATCCCTGTTTAATTAGAACTGGGATAATGCTCGGTTTAGTCATTTTAATTGATCTACCTCAAGCGTGTTATTGCCTCATTAATAAAACTGTTTAAAAAAAAAAAATAACCAAAATATATGAATTAATATATTTTGCAAAAACATGTTTGGGAATATAATATATCCTGATTATTAGAAGAAATAACCACTTATATGAATAGCAATCAATATCGTATTAATACATTTAAGAAAATACCAAAGTGGATTTGAGGAATATAACTTTAAGCCAATATGACGCTTTAACAATTCCCCCCACTGTCTATTACTCAGAGAATTGTCCTTTTCCTTCTTTTGTTATAAAAAATAACCACTTAATGTCTCCTTTAGTTTGTGTGCTGACCAAATGATAGAAATGAGAACAGGGGACATTTTGGGCTAGAACTGATATCATAATGCTTAACAGCACACAGATGTTTAAGATTTAGAACACATCGTAACCCCTTCAAGACAATCGGCATACCTGTACAGGCTCCCAATACAATGCATTGGTGACAATGCCCGTACATGAAAGCACAGCTTTAACACCGTGGCCTGTTTGTGTTTTGCTGTAATTTTCCTCTCTCTCTGTTTTAATGTATCCGCACATGTTATATATTGTTTTTTAAGCATAAGAAATGCCATGTTGGAAAGATGTTGCTGCCGAGTCTGTGATTTTGGTGTTGCTAGATGCCTCTACTCCGAGGCATTACAGCAACACAGGGTGAGCGGAGGAAGCGATCGATGAATGGTTCTTATGCTCATTTAGACACATGAGGATCGTGTTTTTATTCCTGGGATCGGTGGCATTCCTGGAAGCCTCACAAGTGATTTCCCAGTTTATCCCACTAATGCAAAAGAAATAGCGGACGCAAGATACTAAAAGTTCTTCCACCCAGCCAAATATTTATGTTTTTCCTAGCCATGCGTACTATATGAAGATGACCTTGAGAGATCATAGGACATTCCGATGTCAGTGAATACTTTGCTATCAACCTCTGGTTCTCCTAGATGTCCCGTCTACACAAGTTGTTGCATAAGATAACTTTATGAACAGCATGCCTGTTGTTTTTCCAGTTTCACATGGTAACTATATATTAAAATCTTCTAGAAGGCTGCGTGTCTGCAGAAATATGTAGCATCATAATACAAATTACTTTTTAACAGCAGTAAAAAAAAAAATTATAATCCAATGTTCTCCCAAATCCACTGGAACCAACTCACCATAGTTTTTTCGAGGCAATCAAAACAGGGCATCATCAGGTCTAGGTTTTTTTTTTTTGGATTCCTGAAGAAAGGGACGCTAGATTCATTATGATATACTTGGAGCCTACTTTGAAGCTGTCAATCTTGTATACACAACTCTATTTGGTACTAGATGTATTGGATAATATATCCTATGTATTATATTGGCAGGTTTTAAAATTGATGAGTCCTTGTGTTTGACTTGGTTCATTATTTTAACTTGTTCCTGGCTATGCTTGTCTATCTCATCCCTTTTCATATGATTTCTGCAGGCAATCTTACCTCAGCTACTCCACTGGGCTTACCTTTTGCTGCCAGCTCAAACTTGGACTATGGTGACCCTTTTAGCATCTTCTGGTGTTTCCATTCTTTATCTTGGAATCATAGTATTCTCTGGTGGCCACAAAGTCTCTGGGGATTCTCCTGCACTGGATCCAGTTCTCCTTTTATCCTCAACATTGACAAAAACAAGATTTAATATCTGCCCGGCCAAAATGTAGTCATGTCAGTGCGAAAAGTTGCATATTGCCTTGGAAATTGTTCAAAAACGGAGTTCTCTTCGCTTGGGAGAACACATACAGATCGCAGACTGTGTGCATGTCAGATCAGCTGACATTAAATGAGAGTGAGTCGTATGTTTCCTACTGTTTACTACAATCATAATAATAAACAATACTATAAAAAAAAACTATAAAAAAAAAGAAAAATAAAAAAATTATAATAAACAATAAACTACATGGAATTCTACACAATATTTTTTAAATACATGTAGTATTTAGCATTATATATGCTCCTTTAGATACCCAGCCTTATATGTTATGTATGCATTTAGCACATGGTTCATTTAATAGCAGGAGAAATATATTTGCATGTGTTTGCATTCGGACTACAAAACTGAAAGGCAAAACTCTCCAGAGAATGTATGCAGTACAGGAATTTACTTTATCTTCAAGGCCAGAAGCTGGCGTTTCTACAGAACAGCAGTACATGGGGGGAAAAAGGGTGATGTGTAAAACTGCTTCAGGCAGAAATGGGGGCAAATAGTGGTGTTATTAATGCATGTGCCAATGTATAACGCTAACTTCTGTCAAAAGAGGTGACTTTGCGCAAAGTATGGGGTGATGGTAGACAAAGCAACTCTGAGGTCATGTCCAATGTCCATTCTGTTCCTGTATTTCAGCTTCAACTGGACCAGAGCTGAGAAGCCAATCTCACAAAGATAGGTACATTAAACACTCATGGACGTGTATCTGCTGCATCAAGGCCCAAACTTTACTTGACGCATCGCAGGAGAATTTTTAAATTGTATGCCCAAAATACACAGTGAAACCTCGGCTGTTTCCTAATCCTAGAGGGGTTTCTGGAAGAGATATCAGTGGCACTATCGGAACAATGCCATCCGTTCTTTGGCAGGCATTTTCAGCTTCAGATGGCGAATGTAGCATGAGTTGCCACATCACGTTTCCTTCTTTTAATCAAAAATTAGACTTTTTGACGAAGTCAAAGCACACATCCACGACCCACTTCACACCAGCTCGTGACCTACTTTTGGATCGGCACCCACCAGTTGATAAACACTGCTCTAGAACCAGCGCATTCCATGTATAAGAAAAAAAATAAGGTACTATAAAGCACCTTTAAAGTGGTGGAGAATCGCAATTTGATTTTGACATTTATACACCCACACACAAAAGTGTTGGGATGTTAAAAGTGCCTTTTTGTTACATTTCTGACATGTTTTTGTGTGGGTTTTTTTTTTTATACATAACCTCCAAAGTGTTACTTTCTTTTCTGAAATTAACACATTGTGGGTTATTTAAAATGGGTCAATTTTGTGGTAACCCATGGGATGTTCCTGACGATTAATGCATTATTAGAACGTTGTCACAAACACTATACTACAGATAAAAAAAAATATTTAAAAAAAAATGCTTCATCTTTACAATATATTTGGAAAAATGTACATTTTTATTACAACTGACCTTTAAATGTGATTCAGAGGAAGTATTATTTATTGAACATAAAGTGTGATATTAATATATTAACTATGCTAATTTATTAATTTACTTTTCACTTCTGCATTCTGCATTCAGTAATTAACACCATTTTTAGTTACAAGAATATTACTAATACTTGGAAAGGATCCACTGTCTAATTAAACATCACTATTATAAAACCATGTTTTGCTTCTACTATTACCTCAGATTTTGTTTATAATAATAATAATAATGTGCTTAACCTCTTAGTGACCAGACTGTTTTGAAATTGTTAAACCCTTCATGACTTGTTTGCAAGAACACTAGTCTGTGTCTAAAAGTCACTTTGTGTGACTACATTTTTGTGTGACTACATTTGTTCTTTATGGGGTCTCTAATATATAAATAATATAAGTAGGAGCTGTCTCCCGAGTCACTGTTGGCATTAAATAAAAGGAAGTGTATTTATTATTTACAAGTTATTTGTCTTCGTATTAGAGACCTCATAAAGAACAAAAACATTCTGCAATACGGTTGACATATTGTAAAAGAAGTACTTGGCAAAAATCTGAAATGTTTTTTTTTAAATATTCTATAAAGAAACAAAATGGAGGGGAACAAGGAATGCTAAACAGCTGATTTATAGGGGCCCTTAAAAAACAAGATTTTATTGTTTGCTTGATTTTGTCAAAAAGTTATTATTATTTTTACACTGACAGAACTGTCATTGTACTACCTTGATTACATAGAAACATAGAAACATAGAATGTGTCGGCAGATAAGAACCATTCGGTCCATCTAGTCTGCCCAATTTTTTTTTTTAAGTACTTTTATTAGTCCCCCGTTCCCGGTCTTATAGATAGGATAGCCTTGTGTCTATCCCACGCATGCTTAAAATCCTTGACTGTGTTTACCTCTACCACTTCTGCTGGCAGGCTATTCCATACATCCACTATCCTCTCAGTAAAGTAATACTTCCTGATATTATTTTAAAATCGTTGCCCCTCTAATTTAAGACTATGTCCTCTAGTTGTGGTAGTTTTTCTTCTAATTGTAAAACTTGTTTTGATGGCTAAGTGAAAAATGTGTCTTAAAATGGTGTTCTGTGTTTGTTACTTTTTACCAAAACATGTCAAATTGAAACTCGCTTGTGCTAAACTCAAATCTTTGAGAACTTGAAACGTACCACAATGATAAGCTTTCTTTTATTAAAATGTAGTCACACAATAAACATTATGAAGGTAATTTATGAAAAGTAAACAAAAGATTCTGGAAGGTAAAATTAAGAAGGTGTTTCTTACCTAGAAAAGCAATTGTCCCTATTTTATACCTCTTGACACTGTCATGCGCAGCTATTTTGTGCTTCCGTCATAATGGATTTGGTGCAGATTATCAGCGGCTTTTAAAGGCACTTTTTAAACCCTTATTTTGTATTTATTGGGTATGCTAGCACTCCAACAGTGAAAAACTTTTGATGGGAATTAGCATTATAGCTCAGTGCACACAATGTTAGCTCCAGTATTTGCCTCTATTTCCATATATACTACTGTTATACATAACCCCAATGTATCATGGAGCAATGGGTAAAGTATAATCAGAAAAACACAGTTTCAACTCCCTCAGCTTCAATGAAGCAACGTGTTCGCAAGGAGAAGAAAAAATATTTATGCTTTCTTGTTTTACATGTCTGATTAATTATAGTTCTTTAACCAAAAATAATGTAGCTGGGGATTAATTAGTTTCTCAAACAATCTTGAAATTAAAATCAGAAAGGCACCAGAAGCAATGTATCAAATTAGTAAAAAGACACAAGTCTGCTAGGATAATTGCAAAACAACATTAGGTCTTTTTTAGACAAGAATTATCAATCCACATTATAAAATAACACATTATAAAATAACACATTATAAAATAACAATTCTCTTCTGGAAGTATTTTTCTACTAGATGTTTCACCTATTTTACAACAGTTGTTTCCATTAATATTTCATTATTTAGAATCGCAATTAGACAAAAAGTATAAAAAAAAATAAAAAAAAAGCAATACTATTACGTACATTGGAATATATATCCTACATTGCTTTACTGAAGTGTTGTAGTCCTTGCACAGTGCAATAGCATTGTATATACGCATCTTATGCTGGGACAGATCTGAACTGAGCTGGATAGGACCCCCCAAAAAAGGACTGTCTCGAAAAACCCAGAACTGTTGGCAACTACGGCTCTGTACTAAAAGCTGTATAAACTGCTGACACAGTATCAATAAATGTCAATGTTACATAATAACTACAAAATATTTTGTGCCTTAATTTCATCAAAATACTGAAACCCACCCACTTCATCAACATAGTTTCATGAGGTAGGCACCCAAAATAGTTCTATTTAAACAATTGAATTACCGGTAAAAGTTCTGCACCCTTCTTCTTGAAGATGCTAATTTAGGCTGTATTTCCAGCAAAGGTCTGTAAAAATCCAGTGTTTTTTTCCAACCTACTAGAGCCAACATACCGCCGTTTTATTACATTACTCCACTAAATGCTTTAGAATAATTCCCTATATTTGTTTGCAAGGTCATGCTTGAGTGCAATTCAAATACAGCAGATTTGTTTTGCCCTGGCTGCTTTCAGGGTCGGCATAGCTTATTCGTACTGTCTATGGAAAGATATCATTTAAAGAAAGCATGTTTGGTTTGGCCACAAAAACATTTTTCTTTCAGAGCCTCTGATGTTTCCATTTCACTTTCTACTTTTTCTAAAGGTAGCAGGCAACAGTCTAATGTAACAAATAAAAGCCTTGTGTCCTTTTTTTAACAAATCATAGTACCAAAACAGATTTATCCTATAAGTGGCCATGACAACCAGGGCAGAGAGCTCAAAGTTTGTTTTTAAAATCAGCCAGACAAAAATTGCAATTGTCATTTTATGACATGAATGCAAGTTGTGGATCTGTATCGCACACTTTTCATTGTTGAGTGTTAAAAACTATAACGCAGTATACATTTCCAGTATTAGACATGAACATAATTAAATATTAAAATGTTAAGTCCATCTTTTTCTGTATTATTGTATTAAACCATACAGCTAAATATTACGGAAACCCAGGGGATTTTCTCAAGTTAACAAATAATTTTTCTGAGAAAACAAGTTGTTATCTCAAGAAAACAAGTCAGAAAAAAAATAAGTTACTGACTGGAACTCAGACACAAGCAGCAAGAAATAGTGACTGGTAAGTAGTTTGTCATCTTGCATTCTGTTCTAGAGATCAAAGTTGCTTGTCAAGCAAAGTTTTAATAGGGACTAAAAATCATTGGTGTTTATTGTCTGACAATCAAATGGCACTTCACAGGAAATTGCTTACAACTTACTTACAGTCTGAGGTCTCAGTACTAAAATTGTCTACTGCCTAATAACCAGTTTCAGAGAGACAGGTAGGTAATTGCTTTCTGCCCAATATTTGTATATTGTCATATTTAGCATGTTCATTCTGCTTGACTATATTCACATATACACATCGTTGAACACACATGATCTTTGTGAAACAGCCAAATCTTGCACCAACTTTTCTTCTCCTAGAATTCTCTATAGTATATATACTCTGCATTGTATCTTAGAATGATTTGTCGAGTAGCTATTTTTGGGTGTAAAGGTAATTAAAGGAGTTTGGTAGATCTTGTCTATTGTAAACAACAAAATGTCTATATGCAACAACAGGAAGAGAAACAACTTTGTGTACGAATACATTGTTCTAAGGTAGATGCCAGTAAGTCAGGGGGAAAAGCTTTTTCAGGCAATTTATCTATATAAATTGTGAATCCCAAATAACTTTATGACAATTCAACAGTAAATTTCGTCATTCTGCTGGGCTATTTGCTGTTCTAGTCAGGAGATGAAATGAAAGGTAATCAGTGTCCGAATTTGTCATGTCTTGACCTTGATCCTGTCTTGGGGTAAATCACTTGCACAAGGAATGTGTCTAACTTATAAGTTGTATTAGAATTTGTACATACGAGTAGACAACAAGAGGTGACAACAGGGTAGAACACTCGAGGATGGGCTTATGCCTTCCAAATCAACTTCTCTCTATAGGGGGTCATGTACTAAACAAGTGCAGTGGGGAAAAAAGTAGGTAAAACAAGAGTAAGGAACAATTTGCAACTATTTGTAACATTTTGCGCTTGTTTTCCCTTATTTGCGCCTCTACCATTTATTTTTATTTAGCGCGCATTTTTCACAACAAATTGTGATTATATTTGCATGTGCTAAAGAGTTTTTTTCTGCTCTGTTCAACCCCATTTCCCTGGTTCCTGTAAGTTTTATTCTGTTTGTGTGGCTCTTTCCTCATTAGCCTCTAGTGGGCGCTATTCTAGTGTTTCTAATTTCTCCTCCTGTTGTGTCAGCTGCCTCGTTAACCTGAGCCCAGCACTATTTAAACCTGTAGCTAATTGCACAAGATGCCTTTACATTGCTCTGGTTACAGCCTGTGTGGTGCCACTGTGTCTTTCTTGCTATTCCTGATCTCTGTTCCTGATCCTTGTTGCTGAGTTTTGCCTGTCCTCGAGCTAGCCTGTTTGGCGCCTGTCCTGACCCATTTTCTTGCCTTTGACTCTGCCCAGCCCCGAACCTTTGCCTGCCTGACTACTCTCTTGTCTGATCCCTGTGTACCTTCGCCTTTGGTTTTTCGCTTCCTGAGTTACAGTCTACCAGTTGTATTTGGGTTACGCTTCGGTGTTATTGTAAATGACAGAGTGCAAAAGACCTGGGGGAATAATACCTGTGTCTCTGACCCATTTTTATCCCCAGTGCCCACCCTGCATTGCGGTTAGACATGCCCTGCTCAGAGAGCTGCCAGTCCAGTCTCAGCGTCCTCTCCTGTCTTCAGCATCCTGTCCTGTCCTCAGCATCCCGCCCTTTCCCTTAGCTGCCTGTCCTTTCCTCAGCTGCCCTTCCTGTCCTCAGCTGCCTGTCCTTTCCTCAGCTGCCCTTCCTGTCCTCAGCTGCCTGTCTTTTCCTCAGCTGCCCTTCCTGTCCTCAGCTGCCTGTCCTTTCCTCAGCTGCCCTTCCTGTCCTCAGCTGCCCTTCCTGTCCTCAGCTGCCTGTCCTTTCCTCAGCTGCCCTTCCTGTCCTCAGCTGCCTGTCCTTTCCTCAGCTCTCTGTCTTGTCCTCAGCTGCCTGTCCTTTCCTCAGCTGCCTGTCCTTTCCTCAGCTGCCAGTCATGTCTGAGGTTCTATCCTGTCCACAGTATGCATTTACTGACACTCGGCTACAGAGAACTAGTAACCTTAGTGACCCCGACTGGTTTACCGTCTGGAAGTACTGCTTTATAGACTTATAGTATAGTGAAATATGTAATGATATACCGTATTTGCTCGATTATAAGATGAGGTCTTTTTCAGAAATGTTTTTCAGAAAATTGCCCCTCGTCTTCTTATAATCTGACCTCAAATTGAGGTCAGATTATAAGACATGGATCCAGGTCCCCAGCAGAGCTGCAGGGGACCTGGATCACCCTCTCTAGCAGCAGGGGATGTCTGCCAATGAGCGCAGACTCCCCTGCTTCCGCCCGGCACGACCACTGGGGCTTCTATGAAGAAGCCGGGAACTTCCGCTTTCATCACAGAAGTCCCGGCGAGCGTGCCGGGCGGCAGCAGGGGAGTCTGCGCTCGTCGCGCAGACATCCTCTGCTGCCCCACTAGGCACCAGGGAGAATCGGGAAGCTGGGGGATGTCTGCACAATACGTGCAGACATCCTCCATGCTGCCCGACACCTCCGTCTATTATGACGGACCAGCTGTCTGTCGTAATAGACGGAGGTGTCGGGCAGCATGGAGGATGTCTGCACGTATCGTGCAGACATCCCCCGGCTGCCCCCACTAGCCACCAGGGATCTATTTACATGTTATGGGGAGGGAGGGGGCAGGGAGACAGGGGGAGAGAGGGGGCACAGAGACAGGGGGAGGGATGGGGGGCAGAGAGATGGGGGGCAGAACAACAAGAGGAGAGAGGGGGGAAGAGACAGAGCAACAAGGGGAGGGGGAAGAGACAGAGCAACAAGGGGGGGAGAGACAGAGGGAGGGGGGGACAGAGCAACAAGGGGAGGGGGCAGAGAGAAACAAGGGGGGGGGCAGAGAGAAACAAGGGGGGGAGTCAAAGGGAGGGGGAGAGAGACAAAGCTGGGGGCAAAGGAAAGAGAGAGGCAGCATTGGCACATAAAAAGGAAATAAAAACAAAAAATGCATTTTTTGATATAATTTTTTTATTAAAAAAGCTATTTACATGTGAATATATACAAATGTAACTTTTTTCCTATATGGTAGTCTTATATTCAGGCTTTTAGTTTTTTTCCTAAAGGAATATCCAAAGTTTGGGGGGTCGTCTTATAATCAGGGTCGTCTTATAATCGAGCAAATACAGTAATTATCAATTAAAATGTTGTGTTGAGCATGTGTTCCAACAGGTTTAAATGGTCAATTTTAATTTAGTACAACATTTTAACAAATGCGGTAAACAGAGAAAGACAATTATGAAGTAGTAAAAATGTGTTAAATTGCTTTATCATGTAATAGTTTCCCAGAAAAACACCTAGCATTACCGGTATTTAAAAAGGGGGGGGGGGGGGAATGATATCTCTTCTTGTTATGACAGATAACTAAGCAGGTTTCTAGAACTTTGATAAATTCATAGCAGTTTACACACAACATGAGTAGGACATTGTTATACTAGAAATAATTGTTTCATTTATTAATATGGTGCATAATACTTTGTCAGCTTCAAGCAAAAGAAATCTATTTCCATAGTTTTCTTACATGGACCTACAAGCCAACCTTCTCAGGAAGAGAAGGAACTTTGAGTACGGACATATGGTTCTAAGGTTGGGGTATTTATTTATGATGGGATTCCTGTAAGTCAGGAGGAAAGGGTAAGTTAAGCAATTGTGTGAATCCCAAATCCCTTTGTGACAGTTCAATACTACAGAAGTAATTCTACTGGACTATTTGCTGTACTAGGAGATGAAATTAAAGGTATACAGTTGCTGAAGTCATTGTGTCTTGACTTGATCCTTTCTTGTGTTAGATCACTTGAGCAAGAAATGTGTCTACTTTGAATTTTGTATTACATTTCTATATAGAACACTAACATTGACATTAACATTTATTTATATGTCGCCAACAATTTACGTAGCGCTAGGTACAGAGCATAGAAGGCAACTACATACTAAGTTAGACAAGCAAACTTACAATCTAGAGGGAATGGGGTACTCGAAACACATAAGGGATTGGAGAGGTCAGAGGGAAAAAAGTTATAGTAACAGTGGTGTGGATGGGAGGCACCAGGTGGGATAGGCCAAAGATGAACTGTGTGTGTCCCAGCTAGGTGAGATTAGCTAGAGGTAAAGTGACCGGTATTCTAGTGGGTTGGGTAGTAAGCTTCTTTAAAGAAATGCGTTTTGAGGGGCTTTTTAAAGTTTGAAAAGGAGGGAGAGAGCTGGATGCTCTGCGGAAGGGAGAATTCTTGGAGAAAAGACGCTAGTAAGAAGTGGTGATGCGGTTATAGAAGCAGGTAATAAGAGGTTGCTATTCTTTAAGAAATGATGGTAGGCTTGGTCCTACCTGCTCAACCTCCCTTTATGTCTATACCTGCTAAAAACCTGGAGTTATTAGCATTTTAATATTCTTAATCATCACCATTTAACAGTTTTATTAGATTCCACCTTAACTACACCCTATGTTTGTACTGACAGATCCCCAGTAGACAACTGTACACCAGTCTGGAGAAAAAAATCCTGCTCTGTCAAGGTTCCATTTTGATGTATGAGCATTTAAACATGTCACTGGACAAAGTTTGATTTTTTGCTTTTTTTACTCCAAGGCTCTCACTAAACAAGGTATTTAAAATGTAATACATGCACACATGTTAAGAGTTGTTGTATTTTTATATCCATTAAAAAGGTATGTCCTTTTTAGGTCAGAGGGGTCTTTTAATAATATAAGGGTGACTGATATTAAACATTATAACAAAAACAGTTAACTATCCATCTGTGTAAATATACAGTTACTTAAGTACAACTATCTATCCCCAGTCTTGTTAACTTTGTGCCACTTCCTGTGGAATCCTCTAAATAGCAGTAAGTCACAAATTAAATGGTAGCATTGAACATGTTGTGTTGGTATCTACAAGTAAGAAACAGAGCAGTCTATGTAGTTGTCAGAGAGCTGTGTAAATCAGGCAGAGTTACTGCATTACTTTTTCAAACTGGGATAATTCAGTTGTTGTGCAATGAAGTAAGCAGCACATTTCTTTTGTATTTTATGTTTTGTAAATCTTTTCTTATCACTCACCTCTTAATGCAACATTTCTAGGATTTTATTATGATGAAGATACTAGACATGTGCAAAAAGAAAATTTTCGTTTCGTTTTTGTTCATTCGGACGAAAATTATATTTATTTAGTCTAAAACGAATTTCGTTCATTACTACATTAGTTTCGGACGAAATTCTTCATTATTTTCGTTTCGTTACATTCGTTTGTACGAATCAATTGACCTAATAGTATTCCATAAACCGAAAGTCTATAAACCGAACATTCGGTTTATAGACTTTCGTGATTAAAAATGCATGTAATAGTACTATTGGCTTTCTTTAAACAGAAACAGAGAGAACGTTCGGTTTATAGAATAGCAATAGGATTACATGTATTCCATAAGCCGAAAGTCTATAAACCGAACGACCTTCGGTTTATAGATTTTCGGCTTATAGAATACGTGTAATACTATTGGCTTTCTATAAACCGAACGAGAGCCCCATTCATAAGAAATTCTTATGAATGGGGACTCCATTCATAAGAATTTCTTATGAATGGGGCTCTCGTTCGGTTTATAGAAAGGCAATAGTATTACACGTATTCTATAAGCCGAAAGTCGATAAACCGAAGGTCGTTCGGTTTATAGACTTTCGGTTCATAGAATACATGTAATTCTATGTATTCTATAAGCCGAAAGTCTATAAACCGAACGACCTTCGGTTTATAGACTTTCGGCTTATAGAATACATAGAATTACATGTATTCTATAAACCGAAAGTCTATAAACCGAACGACCTTCGGTTTATAGATTTACGGCTTATAGAATACATGTAATACTATTGGCTTTCTATAAACCGAACTAGAGTCCCCATTCATAAGAAATTCTTATGAATGGGGACTCTAGTTCGGTTTATAGAAAACCAATAGTATTACATGCATTCCATAAACTGAAAGTCGTTCATTATGTCGGTTTATGGAATGTATATGTAATGCTATTGGTATTCTATAAACCGACTCTATTTCGGTTTATAGAATGCCAAAAGCACGAATGGACGAATGATTTTCGTTTATTAACCATTCTTTCATTCGTCTTTCGTTAGTTTAGCATTTTCGTTATTAGTTTTTCGGACGAATGGACGAAAATGCTATTTTCGGACGAAAATGCATTAGTCCGAAAACGAGTGCACATGTGTAGAAGATACCCTATCTAATTCCAACCACTCACAAAATTGTGAAAAGGACAATATTAGGCATCAAGTGAAGGAATTTTAAATAGAAAAACCCAATACAGTGTTTCTGAATAGGTTTCTATTATGAAAAGAATGCATTTCACTTTTCAGTCAGCTCAGATGGTGAACAATGTATCTGGTTTCTTTAAGTAAGGGAAGTTTTGTGCAGGTTGGCATAGAATTTGAAACATGTTTTTTATATGCGTTTAGCATATTTTGTTTTGTTTAGCAGCTAAAAGAAAACAACTGGTCCTATTTAAAGGAAATCTGTAAAAAAAACGTAACTAGTGTTTACTTGAAAGATTGCATCAAGTGTAGATACTTTGCATAGAAATTGCTTGAAAAGAGTATACATAATGTACTTTATTGAGCTCTCTTTGCTCTGTTTAGATCTAACAGGGGGCAGACATGTTGTCTAGAAACTTGGGTCAGATCGGTCAGATCTTGCTTCATGTGCACCAAGTGAATGAAGAACTGCCTTAAGATTCTAAACAACATGTCCTCTCCATATCAGACCTATACAGAGCAAAGAGGGCTCAATAAGGTTTATTATTTTTATTCTTTCATTAAAACTTGGTGGAATCTTTCAATTAAACAGTACTGTTTTTTCTACAGTTGTCATTTAACCCCTTAGTGACAAGACCTTTTGACCTTGACTTTCCCTTAGTGACAAGAGCTGTTTTTACATGTCTGGGGTGTTTGTGTTTAGCTGTTATTTTCTTCTTTCTCACATACTGTACCCACACAAATTATATGTTGTTTTTATCGTCATAAGAAGGGATTTCATTACATACCATTATCTTCATCATATCTTATAATTTACTACAAAAAATCACGAAAATGATGAAATTTTTATTTCGAAATTTGACCTAAAAAAATCATTTACACAAGTCCAATCATTAAAAAAGACCCCATCTTAATAGTTTCTAAATGTTTTTCTGCAGATTTTTGCAAGTTATAGGGCAAAAACCAAAAATAGTGTTTTTTGTTTTTTCCTACATTGAATTTTTTACCCCAACCCGGACCCTAAATGTAACCATAAATGTAACCCCAACTCTAACCTTTATGCTAACCCTTAACATATTTTAATTTAATTGTAACCCTATCCCTTATGCTAACCCTAATTTAATTGTAGCTCTAACAACTATTCTAACCCTAACCCTAGATTTGAGCTAATTAAGCCTTTTTTTTCATTGCAATGTTCAGAGCGTTGGAAGTTAATTTTTTTTCACTTCCGAAGCTTTAACCACAAGAGGGCACAGCCATATTGCAGGAGCATGCTGCTCCTGCAATATGGTGCCCACAATAGATCTGTGGAGCGATTGTGAGTGCCCCAGAGCCGGAATTTTGGTGCTGTCTATTACCGCGACATCATCAGATCACGTTCCACCACAGGATGTGTCAGGCACGTCCATTGTCAGCAACGGAGTTGCCTGAAACGTCCTTTGTCGCGAAGGGGTTAAATGTGTATTTTATGACATTCATTTTTTTATGGGACCTGACACGTTATTCTTACATAATGAATTCTTACAACAACTTTTTTATTTGAGCAAGGTGTACCCTCCAAACATTGGTTTGTTTTATAATGTTGAATATATATATATTGTTGTTGACACATAATTAAGAACAAAGAAAGCACGCTCTCCACAAAGGAGAGAATCCAGGCTCACTTCCGATGGCAAAGTAAGTGTATAGTAGATTTAATGGAGGTATAAAGTGCACATAAACATAGGGATATAGCAAACACTTTACATGTTTCCCGTCCAGCGATGATTAATCATAAGTCACTTATGGTGTCACCGGACGCGAAACGCGTAAGCTGTATACCTCCATTAAATCTACTTTATACACTGGATTCAAGCGTGCCAGTATACTTCTACTTTTTCGTCATTGAAAATGCAGCTTGGTAGGCTGATTTTCTCCTGAACACCAGGAATCGTTGAGTAATACTATACACTTACTTTGTACACTGGATTCAAGAGTGCCGGTATACTTCTTCTTGACACATAATGAGCCTTAAATATCATCCATCTCTATATTTCTTCCCTTACTTACAATACTTTATGCAGTCACCCAATGAACCTATAATATGAGATGGGCTGTGATCACATTACTGGATGCAGGTATAATGCCTGGGGAGGACTGACACTCATTATAAGCAAATGCTTCACAATGACAAAAGGCAGTATAGTTGTTTTACAGAAGTCCCATCTGTAGCAGATGGCAATAAGCCTGGACATGCATATTTTAACTAGAGAATTGTAAATTACTGTGCTAGATGCCCCTCTCATTGTTCCTGCCTACCTTACCAGCTATTACCTTTGACTTAACAGACTACTCTGACTTGAAATTTGTTTAATGCTTTTAATGTTCAATAATTTAAAAAAAAGTGTGTATTAAACTTTGTACATCTGTTTATGTTTAATTTACTACTGATTCTTGAACTTATCTGTCCAGCATTTTAAGTGTTTGAAAAATGGAACAAAGAATGACAAATGTGCATACATATTATGCACAGGAACCTATACAGAGCCAGCATCTGAAATTTTTACACCAGGTAATAAAGAGCCTGCTCCATAGCACAGATTGATTACGAATTGTATTTCGATAGTTTGGGCTGTTCAGAAACCAAAACATACAAGGTCTTCGGATCAAGACAATTTTGACTTGAAAAGCATAGGTTTCTGGCTCCCCAATATACGATGATCACCCCCACCCCCCCCCCACCCCCCCACCCCCAAATACAATTCAGATTCGGTGATGATTGCTGCTTTTTGGCCATTTGGTTCCCATCCAGTAAAACAATCATGGGGGCCAGGGCATGTCGCCTTGCCACCCTATTAACAATTAGTGTAGCTCCCTTACAATAATCACGTGAAATGTATTTTATTTTTGGTGAATTGTTATAATAGCATGCACTTTCTCCTGCTATGACATCACCTTCCAGCTGAAAAAGTACTTCATTTGCATATCAAGCCAATGCTTGGTGTCATAAGCAGGAGAAACCACAAACATGTTTAAAACATGTTTTTCTCTTATGTCATGCCTTTGCTTGCAATTTTAATAACATAATGTCACCATATGAGCAATATTTAGAGAGTCTTTTTAAGTGATTGCTCTTTTAACACAGGGCAGCAGGTAAACGTTATGTGTCCCTCAAAAAAAATGGCAGATCATACAGCTGTATGTTTGGATGCAGATAGTAGGTGGAGTTAAGGTAGGATCTGTACAGTGGAACTTTTTTATTTTTTTGGTATTGACATTTAACACTAAACCTGCCTGAAGGTGAACCTGTCACGTGTGACAGTTTCACATTCCGATGATATATCTGTCCTTTTCCAACCTTGGAGACGAAATCCATAAGAATGATAAACAGATGTGTCTGTAGTGTTCCAAATATTTTTTGATGTGCTCAATAAGCGATAAGAATGATACATACAGGTGTGTATTTAGTGATTTTTTTTTTCAAGCAGTATAGCAACTCTGCAAATTTGGTGACATTACAGAGTATATAAAGCACTATCAGTAATGTACACATCATATTTGTGATCAGATATAAAGGGTACTGTATAATGTTATTGGAATTTTACGACCTCATCTTATGTGTAATCAACATTCAGTGGATAAATCTATGCTTCTTAATGGGTTTTATATGTTCAAGGTCAGCTTTCCACATGCTCTTTTCACTAAATAAATATGGTATTATAGCACCTCCTTCAGTCACAGGGTTATTTAGCAAGATAGAAAAAAACAATAGTATGGCTGTTTGTTAAATAGGTGTATTATGTGGCTAATCCCTAGAACCACTAGAAGTCTGAACTTTCATTCATTAAAAGGACTCTGTCACCCAAACATTGCTTCTACTGTGAAAAGATTAAAAAATAATTTAAAAAAATTTAACTCTGCACTGTGTTAGAAGAATTGCAAACTTGTTGGTAAAGTTAAAAAAAAATCACCCTGTGGCAAGATATGGCAAGTACATATTTCCTGTTGAAAGCAGTTCAGTGCACTAAGCTTTTCACAGGCTCAAATAATCTACATGTGTAAATTGAGGCCTACAAAACAGACTGAATGTGCTTTAAAAACAGAAAGCTGCGTGAGGTCAAGGACTTTGCTAAGTTGGTCTTTAGAGCTCTGTTGGTTAGGGTGAATGACCTATTCCTTAGAAACCATGTAGGGATTCCAGACATTCAGCCTTTAATGGCTTCAGAAATGGATTCGGCTTCACAGAGATCACTGTTTCAGTGGATTCTATGGACCAGACCCTGTGCAATATCCAATTTGAAATAGTGGATGCAGTGGGTCCCCACCTGTTGATGCTCTATGAAGCAGAAAGAGAAGGCCGTTATCATAATCCCTCAGCGTCAGCTTTGATGACTTCTAAGTTGGCGTTACTAAAAGCCTACAGAAGAAATCACACAAATTCCCTAATCTGGAGGACTCTCATCTCTTTGGCACATCCTTTTTTCAAGAGGTTAAGGGTCAGTACAAAATGAGGAGATAATTTTCAGCGCTGAAGAAGAGCTTTCCTACAAGGCCTCAGGAACGTATCTCCCAGCAATACCAGCTTTGTAGCGAGCCTGGAAGTACAAGCCCTCAGGTGGAGGCTGATGAGCTCATGCCAAAGGTTGCTCCATTGGGAAGAAAGACCCAACCACACAAATAAGGACACAACATTGGGGGAGGTTTGCATAAGACATCCCTGAGGAAGGGAACAAGTTAGCAAATTGTATTTATCACCAACACTTGTCTCTGCTGAAAGTCCAACTGAAAATGTATTTGTTTCAGCTGATAGAAAGTAATTTTGGCCAGAGGTATGTGGATCTGTTTGCCTCTCAGCAGTAGTGTATCTTCCACAAGGCAAACAAGGCACTCGCCTAGGGCGGCACTTTGCCAGAGGGAAGTACTTTGCCAGATTGTGTTAAACCACACTTCTGGTGCTTGAAAAATTGTCGCTCCCTCCCCCACCGTTCAGCAAGCTTTAGCTCCTTTCAGTTAATCGGGATGATGGAGGCATGTAATGGGGGCGATGGGGCATGTCGGTCGTGTGCAACGTGGGAGGGGGGTGCCCACATTTTGTCTGCCTAGGGTAGCACAAAACCAAGATGCACCACTACCTGTCAGACCTCTGCCCAGATTTGTTTCATGGACATGGATAAAAGGGGCTTGGAGGATGGGTGCAACGTCGTTTCAGGGGATGGATGTACCCGCCCCATATGTCTTTCTTCCTTTATATATTCTGATGAGGGTTTTGAGAACATCCACCAAGAAAGAGGCACAATTTAGTTACATGATTAGCTGGTAGTTTAGGTTGAAAATGACTTGTGTCCATCAAGTAGTCCTGGCACCGCACCAGCTACTAATACTATTAATGGGCTGGGAGATTTCCAGACTGCTCCCAGTGCCCCGAAAATGAATGGGTCAGGGACTTCCCCAGGGTCCCTGGTCTTTAATAAATACAGTGATTGGCTGTTTTTAAATATCCAGACAATATCAGGACAAGATTCGTTTCTGCCACAAGTGATAACATAAACAGGACACATTTTTTAAAACAAATCTTCAAATTTAGACATTTGCTTGCAGTTCTGCTAATGTAATGTATAGATCATTTGTTATTCTGTACATTAACTGTTTAGGTGATAGAATCCCTTTAGCCATTATTTTTTTATCCAAATGATTACATTTAGGTAGCGAAGATTTACATGGAAAAGTATTGCCTAATTTTTTTTTTTTTTAACTGCTTCCAAAAAGTCTTAATGATTGACAAAGCAGTGAGAGGGGCATTTCTTTCTTAGTGATGTCACTGAATTTATTTTAAATCTAATGTTGCAGAAGCGTTATAATGACTTAAAACATAAAAATAAGTGTGTGTCACATATACCAAACAAATATACAATATTTAGCATTTTAGGTAGGTAAGATTACCCTTTTAATAAGAGAGGCAAAATACATTAGATAAAAAAAAACATTGCACACAAGGTGGTGTTGTTTTAGTAAATAGACTACATATATCACACTCCCACAACTCTAAGCACACCATCCCTGAATACCAAGGAGAACGATATTTTGAGATTGAACACTGAGCACTATAGTTGCATACCAACTGCTTTGAGCAGTAGAGGGGATCCTGCTTCCCTCCAGCTGATGATGAACTACATCTCCCATAATGCTCTTTCAGCTAAGAGGCTGGCAGAGGAGTATGGGAAATGTAGTCCAGCAACATCAGGAGGGTCACAGATACCCTACCCCTGGCTTAGCGATAGAAAGTGCAAAGTTTAATTACAGTGTATCTGTCATGTAAAACTGGCAAAATCTCACCTTAAAGTGGATTATAGATATCTATATATTTGTGCTAGCAAAATTGCTAGTGACTTTCTTTTTAGCAGGGCATAATATATTTTAGATATGGTGTATATGTTTATTGTTAACTATAATATATGTCTGTGTCTCTTTACAAGTATAAATGTGTTTCCCTCTATATACTCTCCACAACTTCATGCATAAATACATTATATGAATATTACACAGCGCTCAACATAAATTAAAAATACATAAATGTAAATAAATTACCACCACCTTAAAGGTAAGGTATAAAAGTTGAATGTAAATATAAAACCAAAATATTTTTGGACAAAATATGTACACAAAACCAAGGGCGTTGCTAGGTCTCCAAAAGACCCGGCACTGGAGCCCGTTATAGATTTAATAGAAGTGGAGTAAATAAGCTCACATTCCTAGGCAGCAAACAGACTGATATAATTGACACCAATGAACAATAGGTATATATGGGTATATATCAGGGCTCAACAAATCCGGAGCACCAGGAAATTATACCTGGCGCCTGGTTATTGTATGACTGACTGCATGTGTGTGTGACTGATTGTGTGTTTATGTGACTGACTGTGTGTATGTCTGCCTGTGATCGACTGTATGTGTCTGTGACTGACTGTATGTGTTTGTCTGTCTGTTACTGACTATATGTGTGTGTGTGTGTCTGTCTGTCTGTGACTGACTGTGTGACGGACTGTATGTCTGCCTGTGACCGACTGTATGCGTGTGACTGTGTGTGTGTGTGTTTGTCTGTGACTGACTCCACAGCAATAAAACTCACAGTAATGTGCAAATGTGTGAGTATAACACAGACTCCACAGCAATAAAACTCACAGTTATGTGCAGTGTGTGAGTGTATTACAGTCTCAACAGCAATAAAACTCACAGTAATGTGCAGTGTGTGAGTATATCACACACTCATGCTGCACATTACTGTACCACAGCACACAAAAACACTCATTACTCAAAGTTACACTTATACACATAAATACACAGCCACAAATACACACACATACACATGCAGCCACACATACACATACACCCTTACACACAATCCCACTTAAACACACCAACTTATCACACACACACTTATATGTGAGCAAATTCCCATGATTTCAAAATAACTGAGCATTCAACATTTTGTGTACATTGCATACACCATTTACCAGAGTTTGAGAAAAAAAAGTAGACCAACAGTCTCATAATATGCCATAATATAGGGGATATCACACACACCCCACACAGACACCCACCCTTACACCCCTCACATAGATACCCTTACATAGACAACACTCACACACTGTCTTACACACACACACATCCAGACAACCTTACACACAGACACTCTTATACACACAGATATTCTGCCACGCAGACACGTGTGTAAACCTGCAACTCTCACACGCACATAGGGTTGCCACCTTTTCTTCAGAAAAATACCGGCCTTGGTACTGTCTCCATAGACTTAACATTGGCCTGAAGCCAATATTTTACCAGCCTGCAGGTAAAATACTGGCCAGATGGCAACCCTACACGCACATGATTTTTTTTTTTTTTTAATAAAAAGGGGTAAAAAACCTGAGGAGAATAGGCTGAGGTATGAAGGTATGCTCCTTCTACCCTGGGGAGAATAGGCTGAGGTATGAAGGTATGCTCCTTCTACCCTGGGGAGAATAGGCTGAGGTATGAAGGTATGCTCCTTCTACCCTGGGGAGAATAGGCTGTGGTATGAAGGTATGCTCCTTCTACTCTGGGGAGAATAGGCTGAGGTATGAAGGTATGCTCCTTCTACCCTGGGGAGAATAGGCTGAGGTATGAAGGTATGCTCCTTCTACCATGGGGAGAATAGGCTGAGGTATGAAGGTATGCTCCTTCTACCCTGGGGAGAATAGGCTGAGATATGAAGGTATGCTCCTTCTACCCTGGGAAGAATAGGCTGAGGTATGAAGGTATGCTCCTTCTACCAACCCCATAAAAGAGAGAGGTGCAGGGAATTGAGATGGAAATTTAACTGAATGGGAGAATTTTTCCAACTCTGCTACTTTAGCCTTAATTTGGAAATTCCCATCTCACTTCCTTGCAATTCTCTATTTCATGAGTAAATCCCATTATATAATGAGCAGCACATTCATTCATAATGTATGGGTTTAATAATATAACCAGGTACATGGGATGTTTAATGCCATGTGTATGGACTTTCATTGCCATGAATATAAAGACTATATATAAAGATGAATCACTATTATTCATATTGAATGTGATAATCAAGTGTGAAAATAAAAATAATATGAGTTGATAGCATTGTTTCACATTTGATTATCACATTCAATATGAATAATAGTAATTAATCACATTTTCTCCTAGTAATCTCACTGGGATTCACACTCTGCCACTCACACTTTCACTCTCACACACTTACACTTCGCCACTCACATATACTCATAACTCTGCTGCTCATGCTTACACTCACTCCCACACACACACACTCATAACTCTGCTGCTCACACTTATACTTTCACACACTCTGCCACTCACACACACATACACGCACACTCATAACTCTGCCACTTACGCTTACACTCACTCACACACTCTTCCAAACACTCACACTCTGCCACTCACACACACACCACTTACATTCTGCCACTCACACACATAACTCTGCCACTCACGCTTACACTCACTCACAGATACTTACTCTCTTCCAAACACTCACACCCACTTACACTCTGCCACTCACACCCACTTACACTCTGCCACTCACATATATACATAGGGTTGCCACCTGGCCGGTATTTTACCAGCAGGCCGGAAACAAAATTGGCATCAGGCCAATGTTAAGTCATTGGTGGCAACCCTATATATACACATGCACACACATAACTCTGCCACACACACACACCTACTCTCTTCCAAACATTCACACTCTGCCACTCACATCCACTTACATACATACACATGCACACTCATAAATCTGCCATTCACACCCACTTACATTCATACACATGCACACTCATAACTCTGCCACTCACACTCTGCCACTTAAACACACTTGCAGTCTGCCACTCACATACATACGCAGACTCATAGCTCTGCCACTCACACCCACTTACACTCTGCCACTAACACACACTTGCAGTCTGCCACTTACATACATACACATGCAGACTCATAACTCTGCCACTCTCACTTTCACTCTGCCAGACTCACATTCAAAGCTTGAGGGGGCGGAGTTGAGTGTGAGGGGCGGAGCTAAGAGTGAGGGGCGGATTCTGGTGCTGTCCAGACTGCAGCATGCAGGGGGCGGATCAAGTGCAAGGGGGGCGGGGTCAGAGTCTCTATCCGGGGCTATGGAGGGGAGATCCGGGGCTTCAGCCCCAGTAGCCCCTCCCTAGCGACGCCACTGCACAAAACACACAGATGATCCCAGTAGATATGTTTCTGGTTATTAATATTTAAGTATCTAATCTTATTGAGAGTGGGGCTGAAAGAACTGAAAAAAATGTCTATAGAGACAGCGCTTATGAGACCAGTGTACAAATATTTAAACGTTTAATAGAAAGGTCTTCTCCACTTTAAAAATATATATATTACACAAAGAAAAAATATACATCCATGGGACAGACAGAAATGTACAAACAAGCTGCGTATTATTTAGAAGGTATAAATAATATACCCTCTAATAAAAAAAACAAAGGTCTAAACAGCCAAAACAAAACTGCTTAAAAAATGCTGACAAATGATCACCTAAAGCATTCACACCTCCTTATATAAGTTTGACCTGGCCAGGTACTAAGGTGCAATCATGGGCAGAAATACACAAACAAAAGTAGACGCCACATGGGAGACTTTTTCTTTCTTCCTCAGCTGATTGACTTCCGAATCTGCCAAATGTCCCTTTTTTGTATTAAAGGGTATATTATTTAAATATACCTTTATCTCTCACATTAAGAGTGAGTGGGACAACTGATAATTTTATGTACTGTGTTTTTTAGATAAATTACGCCACTTGTTTGTACATCTCTGTCTGTCCCATGTATGGATATTTTTTCTTTGTGTAATATAAAGTGGAGAATACCTTTTTATTAAACATTTATATATTTGTCTATTGGTATCATGATTTTTATTGAGTAAGCGCTGTCTAATCTCCCCAAAACTTACTTGTATAGATATGTATGTATTATTTTAAACGTTGCATTATCTTTCTGAACATGGCCCCCAGGGCATACTAGAAAGCCCCCCCTCCCACCCCCAAGGCATAAGTTATGGAGCACTATGCCAAGTATAGTGATCAAAAAGCAATTGACTGGCCCATTTTGCAATTTCATAAACCCACTGGTTATTGTCAGACACATACACATGAATAGACAGACCCTGGCTGACAAACAGACAGACATACAGGCAGGACAGATGAACAGATCAGCCATAACCTTATGATCACTGACAGGTGGGAAGCCGCCAGAGGCATTGAAATATTTTGGGCAATATTCTGCTGGGAAACCTTGGGTTGTCAGGACCCAAGGTTTCCCAGCAGAATATTGGCCCAAATATTTCACAGCCTCTGGCGGCTTCATGTGGATGTTACTTTGACATGTACCACCTACCTACGCATTGTTGCAGACCATGTGCACCCTTTCATGGAAAAGGTATTCCCTGATGGCATTGGCCTCTTTCAGCAGGATAATGCCACAAAGCAAAAATGGTTCAGGAATGGTTTGAGGAACTCAACAACGAGTTCAAGGTGTTGACTTGGCCTCCAAATTCCCCAGATCTCACTACAAACGAGCATCTGTGGGATGTGTTGAACAAACAAATCCGATCCATGGAGGCCCCACCTAGCAACTTACAGGACTTAAAGGATCTACTGCTAACACCTTTTTTGCCACTACATACTACAGCACACCTACAGCACACCATCAGAGGTGTCCACAGTGGAGTCCATGCATTGAATGGTCAAACCTGTTTTGGTGTCAAAAGTAGATTTACACAATATTATGCAGGTGGTCATAATGTTAACGCTGATCGGTGTACATTGACAAATAAAGAGATTGACGAACTGATAGAAAGAGAGAAAATGCTACACACTAGGTCCAGCTGTTTCTTTACTACAACTACCATAATTCCCTGCCATTCTAGAAAGATGAGGTTTGTAGTTCTGCAGTTGACGCATAGGCCACCAAGGCTTTTAGAAGTGAATAGTGGTGCAGCCTCAGCCCATTGAGCTAGGGTTGAGGGCAGATGGGTGCAAATGCAAAATTTTCAGCACATAAGATTCTACTTGCATGCTAATCTGATATTGGGCAGACTAATGCATGCACATACTGAAGTATTCAGGCGCCAGGAAGAAGCATTGCCCTTCAGGTAACTATATCTCGTAATCTACAAATTTGATGGTCATTTCACTAGGATATACCTACCTGAATGTGAACATGGCATCCAAAATGTTATGGATGACCAATTAACTTTAAAATAACTTTGTATTTATATCCATGCTAACATTTTGGCTAGCACAATACGCAGAATAAAAGTCATTGTTTTTGAAGTTCTATCCTGTCATTGTCACATGAAAGGCACACAGGGACGTTCTATGTGGTCCTAACACACATGACCGAAACAACAATAAAAATGGCATAGAATGTTCTTGGAACAGCAGCTCATTGAGGACCTCCATGATTTTCTAGGCTCTGGGTCTTTTGCAGGGGTCTTTAGCAGGTTCCCCGCTATCAGATGAGGCCACTTTGAGTGACCTCAATTCACCTGCAACTAACCATTTAGTGAATAGCCCCTTATGTGGGTCTATCGCTGATGATATTAAGTGAACTGATGAAGTGACACCAAGAATAATGAGCGGGGCATGTAATAAAAAAAACGCAAATATATTTTATGTGCAAAACAATTTTTTTGCTTTGCTCCTATGTAAAATGTACTAAACATTTAACACTCAAATAGTACAAATTGCAAATAAAAACAGGCAATTCTGCGAATATTTTTACTACTTCTTTTGATAGCACTTGCTAAAAGCTGATGTAATTTTCACACACAAATAAGAATTATTTTTCACAAAATATTCTCAAAACTCTTTAGAGTGCGAAAATATAATCACAATTTATTAGCGCAACTGGAAAAATTCACGCTAAATAAAAATAAACGGAAGAGGCGCAGATAAGGGAAAACAAGCGCAAAATATTACAAATAGTCGCAAATTGCTCCTTACTTATGTTTTACCTATTTTTTTCTCCATTGCACTTGTTTAGTACATGACCCCCTAAGTTGTTTTCCCGTCCCACCCCGGGCCAACAGATATCAAACCTCCCCTACTGCTACTGCTACATTTTAACCAGCAACTTGTTAAATTTCATCCACATATAATGTAACCATAATTCTCCATGGTTGTTTGCTTCCCTTTAACTATCTTACTTATATATATATATATTATTTTTAATTTATAAAAAAAAAACTTAAAAAGACAAAGCAGACAAACTAAAAGAGTATAGTCCATAAATCAACACCATAAATATTGGTGAAACAATACCGCTGTGTCAATTCTACATAACCAGATTGCCTGGCACTTCATACAATACAGTATATAGAATATCATACACATTTACATTTATGGGGCGACATATGGACCTTCCAGAGGAAAGATAATTAAGTCATGTTGTTCACCTTCTGTTTAAAGAAATGCATCTTCCAAATATTACTGCATATTAATGTGCTCTTAAAGTACATTAAAATGCATGTTTTACATTGGCATTGCTTAAACTTTAAAAGACTTAAACATTTACAGCTGGATGAAATTGTAAAATTACAGCAGAAACCAGGACTGCCCACACTAGCTGAGTAAAAGCCAATTTCCCTTTATTTTAATTTTTTTGCTGCAAGAACCAGTAAAAATAATGCCATTCAAATGAATAGAATTTCCTGGAAAAAAAATCCTGTACACTATACAAGCAGTAATCTTCAACTTGCACCAAAGTGAGTTTGGGGACTAGAATGTCCCTTTAATAGCTCAACACCAGGACCCCTATTCTGATGCCATCCAACCCTCCCATATTATAAGAAATGTACCACTCATATTATGGACTTGAAAGAAACCCTTTCCCATCGAGCACTGCTGTTACTTAGCACATGGCTGGGATCTTGTGGCTCAATGTCAAAAAGTCTAATTCTAAGTGGAGAAGAGCATTGAGTGGGGAGGGAAGATTAACTCTCTTTTTCTGACATGTATCCTTTTTGTATTTACATTCATTCCTTCACATACTTTAAAGGTGAGCTCTTGTACCTTATAATTACACCCATTTATCTCCCTCTCACGTCTCTTACATAATAAATTGAATACTTTATCAACAGAAGATTTAAAATCTAAATCACACTGAACAGGTGTAAATAAACTGTGTTTTAGATTGCATAAATCCATGAGAGTGTTACTTATCAAATGCTACAAAGCATGTAAGGAAAGGTATAAAAAGGTAATTACACAAAAACTCTTAAAGGGACTGTCACCTATACATTGTTTGTACTGTGAATGCAGAGAATAACATATGATCATGGTGTTAGCGGAATTGAATGGAAATGCCTACATTAGGGAAAAATGTGATTTAAATGTGTCTGTGATATCTCATGGTTATGGCATCAAAGAGACTTGACAGACACTTTAAAAAATGATTTTAGGCATTTGCTTGGAATTCTGCAGATTAAACAATGTTCAGGTGACCAAGTCCCTTTAAACAGGGATTTATCCCCAATTTTTAATAAGCCAGAATGCCACTTTTTAAAAAACGTATGTAATTTTTACATTGCTGCCTTACTAGGGTTGCACTATGTAGACAATACACGTGACCAGATATGTAAAACCTATGTGGCCAGTAAAAAATGGACGACCCTATGCTTTACAGTATATATAATTCATTTATGTCCAGAGGGAAATCAATTAACAGTTCAAATTATCTTCTATGAAATCATCTCCTTGTTTTACAGGTTCACCCTGGTTACACATTTTTATTCTGCAAAGGGGAACTCTTGGTGTACAACTGGTCAAAAAAACCTGCTGATGTGTGTTTCTGTACAGCATGGTGTACAATATACACTATACAGATAAAAGTATTGGTTCGCCTGACCATTACGCCAACAGGGACTTTTATGATATCACATTCTAAATACATAGACATAAACATGTGGTTGGTCCCTCTTTACAGATACATCAGCTTCCAGTCTTCTCTGAAGGTTTTCCACCAGATTTTGGTGTATTTGCCACATTCACAATATCCAATTCATCCTGAAAGGTGTTTGCTGAGGATGAGGTCAGGGCTGTCTGAGGGCCCAGTTCGTCCACACCAAACTCTTCCAACCATGT
Organism: Pelodytes ibericus; assembly: GCA_036172795.1. Taxonomy (NCBI): domain Eukaryota; kingdom Metazoa; phylum Chordata; class Amphibia; order Anura; family Pelodytidae; genus Pelodytes; species Pelodytes ibericus. Next base: position 190,505,150 of record CM069861.1, read on the forward strand.
CTATATGGACCTTGCTTTGTTCACTTCCGTTCTCCAAGAAAGTTGGCCAAATGGATTGGTATGCTGAAGCATTAAGATTTCTCTTTACTGGAAGTAAGAGGTCTAGCCCAACCCCTTAAAAAAAAGCCCAATACAATTATCCTTCTCCGACAAACTTTACAGTTGGCACAATGCAGTCAGGCAGGTAATGTTCTTCTGGCATCTGCCAAACCCCAGACTCGGCCATCAGACTGCCAAACAGTGAAAACTCCACAGAACATGTTTCCACTGTTCCAGAATCCAGTGGTGGTGTGTTTTACACCACTTGATCCGACAGTGTACTGTCCCCCCAGCTTTGGAATCGGCAGAGCATTGGTGACTTTTGTGCACTTTGCGCCTCAGCACTCTGTGACCCCGCTCTGTGACTTTACGTGGTCTTCCACTTTTTGGCGAGTTGCTGCTGTTCCTAAATGTTTCCAGTTTCTAATAATATCACTTTCAGCTGAGGGGATCACGTGAAGCTACAAATCTGATTTTGTGCAAGCAAAGTGAAAGTTGTGGGGTTCTGTAAGCGCATGCAGTAGATAATACAATTTTACTTTTAATTAAAGATAATTAAGACATTTTATTATAAATGAAACTGTTAAACAACAATGGTTATAAATAAAAATAATCATGAATCTTTTTTAATTCCTAGGTGCAAAAACACTAGGAACCACCAGACTTCTGTTTATGACATCACCTTTGCCCTGATATGCAAATTACACCTTGCCCGTGAAAATAGCTAATTTACATGTCACAGCCATAGATGATGCCATAAAAGGAGACAGCACATTTAAAACACACTGTTCTGAAATAACGTAATGTGTAGATCGTGTTTTATTCTATAATGTTTAGGTGAATAGTCCTCATTAACGACTTTTGATAATGGTAAAGGGTAGTCTGCTATAATACCAAATAATTGCTGATTATTTATATCCAAGGCTGCTTTAAGGTATTGGTGGGCCCTCTCTCATTTAGCCTCTCTAATCAACGGCATATAAAAATGAAATACTGACTGAAGAAACACAACATTTTACCCCACTTTATGTTCCCTTTTTAGCCCATTTACCATAAACTGAACCCTGGGCAGTTGCCTTCTTCATCTTACCTATTAACGAGCCAGTGGTGAGACAAAGGGTTGTTAGCGTAGAAAGATTTGTACCCCTCACCTTAAGCCCGTTACCTGTTCTCCCGAGCTTTAATGTCTATTTATTTATCCAATTGTCGGAGGGAACTTTGTGAGCCTCTTTGGTGGTGGGTCATGGGCACATGCCTACCTTGGCCATTGGATAAGGACGCTGTGTGTATATTACAAAGGTAAAGGGATCAAAAGAAGAAACATGAGCCTGGACACCATAGCAATCAAATGCCTGCATGCTACATCTGCAAATCACATATTACCTTTGAGTCTTAATCAAAACAAATGCGTCCATTTATTATAGAATAAACTTCTCACACCTTGTATTTCACTAAAAAAAAAACTATTTAAGAAGGGGTCTTGAACAAAGCCTGACATACAAATGCTATCCCAAATCAGCTTGTTTTGATGAAACAAAGTGAGTGATTCACGTTTTGGGCAGAATACAGACAGGTAAATAGAGACCGCTTCCTTATTAACACTAGAATCTGTGAATTCATGGCTGAAGGACAATGTATGTAGAAACAAAACTCCAAACATTTACTACCACAAACTTTGACAAAGGCTGGTGGTAAAATTAGTACATATACAGTATTAAAATACCACCATTTGAAATGCCTTAGGATGTCTATTTTCCAAAAATATATAGTTTGATGCATTGGGTGGCTTCAAAAATGTTCCAAGTGGAACATGGGCACAGGCTGACTACATGTCAAAATTCCAAGTTGGAAATGCGCACATCTCAAACATTGCCTTTTGGGTCGAATACAGATAGCTTCCTTAGGGGTTTTTGCCTTCTTTTGGATCAAAATCAGATATGATGGGTAGAAGGGTTGAACTTGATGGACTTTAGTCTTTTTTCAATCTAAATTACTATGTTTCTATGTAACAGACTTTTTATGGAGGTGATTATGACTAATTCCTTAATAAATGTGCCATTTGTTTAAATACATAACCAGCCATGTTATATCCAGCTTGCTTATGCAGGGGATCATACTAATGATGGGTGTTATTGAGACGTACTAAAATATACGGTCTTTATGTAAAGAAATAAGAGCCTGTTTTGGTTATGATCACTTATTGTAATGCTTACTTCATGGTTTGACTAAACCAATAAATAATCAATAAGATACTGTGGCCCTACATGGTAGCATTGAAACAGACATTATAACAAGAAACTATTAAAAGAGACACCAACACCATTATAAACATTTCAACATTTGCTATCCGTTTGAAGCAGTAAACATTGATAGGTCTTGTAGTAGGGCACTGTAACTAGGGGCCTCTATAAACTGTTTATTGGCTGATGAAGTGCCTAAGAGTGTATAGTACCAACTAACCACCAATGCTTTGTAAATCACTCATCATTTCAAAAGGTTATGGTCTTATCATACATCACTGTACAAAACAGACCACTAGAGGTTTAATCTTATTACTAGAAACTGAATAATTATTTACTTGTTGTTGGGGGTGATAAGGAATCATCACAGATGGAAAAAATGACCTATTGTTTTAAAGATTTTACTGAAAAAAGGAAGATTACTTCTCACTATGTAATCCTGAAACGTTCCATTGCTGGATACAGAGTATCAATTAACTACTCAAGGGTCAGGTCCCACAGTAACACATTGATAAGTTAACAGGTTTCCTTATGATCACATAAAACTTACCTATGCTGCAGTTATATGTGACAGTTCAGTGATGCAGTGAGATAGGAGCAGTTCCAGCAGTTAAAGTACACACTAGATTATGGAAATTAACCCTTCCCGTCCCATGTTGATCATAGTATTTTAATGGGACAGACATCCTCCTTTTTTTTATTTGTTTATACTTTTTATTACTAATTTTCAAAACAAATGTTAATTAGTAATGATATAAAATGACAGGACAAAGACATGGACAATATAAATCTGTATGGTAATCTACGCTATGTAAAAACACCAAGATAACAAAGTGTTCTGCTGGGGTCTATTTAACAATTACAATAGGGCACTTCTCATCACTTATTCTTGAGGTGGTTTTCCTATTACTTAAAAATTAGCAAGTACAGCCATGGTGATGAAAAAGAAAAGACAAGTCCAAAAAAAAAAGTAAAAAAAAAAAAAGGATAAACAAGTTCCCAGGACTGTAAACAATCCATCAAGGATACTTGTATTATTGTTATATATACAATACATCGAAAAGATTTATATTACTGTAGATGTGGGGTGGGAATATAGGAATATATTCTCTTTTACAATTTTGTATTTAATTTAAGTTTCCAAGTGCACTAAATATCTGTAGTAATTGGACTGTAAATAGTTAGATCATATAGAAATAAAAAGAAAGAGGTGGGGGAAAAAAAAGAAATGAAAAAGATAACCTACAATCAAATTTCTAATGCTCTAGTTCTTCAAATGTTACCATATGGTTAGTGCATCTCAGCAACCTTTTTTAGCTAGGGTTTTCATCCATGCTGACAGATTATATGCTGTTTGTAAGTCTCTGTATCATTATAAAACATAATTTGGTTTTTGAGGAGTGTTTGTACATTGCAAAACAATTCTAAGAAAGGAAATTGTGGAAATATACTAAAACAAATTGTGATTACGAATCATTTTGTATAACAAATTTTTGGAGAAGGGATACTCAGCCTTTATATGTATATATATTTAGTATAGAAAATATTATAGTATATATTTAAACATATGTCTTATATTTCTTTATATTTACTACCCTTTCCCTCACAGGTTATTCCAGGAATACAAAAAGTGTTATGTAAATTCAATGTCTGCTTTTCTTCTAAAAGAGGTTTAAAATGACTTCCTTCCTAAAGTGTAATTTTTATCTTATCATAAATCCCAACATGCAACTATTGACAATTACTAGTTTTTTTCATGAGTTTTGTACCTACTTTCCACTTATGCCACAAATACATTTCTACAAAGATGGCATTTTACTAAAAAAAAATAAAGAACTGAAAGGTGTGCGCCAATAACTAATAAAATGCATGATAACAAAAGTTATGGGGCAAGTCATGAGTGTAAATCTGGGTGCTGGGGCAAGTTATGTGTGTATATATATATATATATATATATATATATATATATATATATATATATATAATTAGCATTTTACACTTGCCCCCCCCCCCTACTTTTGTCTGCCCCCCCCCCCCCCCCAAATATGATTGCTGGAGATGCCACTGTATGCATTAAAAGCTGATTGCCATGATATATAAAGTTTATGTATAAAATATATATATAGATAGAAGACTAGACACCACTCACTGATATAAATAATCAGTGCTTGATATTTTTTTAATCAGTGATATATATCAGTGAGAGGCATCTGGTCTTCTATCTATATATTTTTGTCCAAATCGCCCAGCCAGGTGGACATTTGGGTAAATGGGTAAAGGTTTTTATACTTTATTGATATAGTGTGCCTTAAAGGGGAGCCTATAATAATGTTTGTTTTAAAGTAGAGTCAGACAGGTCTACTAAAAAAAAAAATGAGAATAGCTCAACAGGTTTGAATATTCCCCAATGAAAGTAATGGGAGGTGACATGATTAAAACTATTTTTGCGTAGGGAAAAGTAGGGAACATAATAGCAGATGGAAGGACTGGTCCCTTATCATGGAGAGTGAGGATTTTTTGGCATTTTTCACTAAATAAAATGGCATGGATGGCTGGTGGGTGGGGGAGGTTGGAGTGGGGTGTGAGAGAGGGAGAGAAATTGCCTATTTATGTATTTATTTTTGGTGGGGGGGATTTAGTAGGGTTCATTATGGGGGAAAACATAAGGATTTGTGTGGATATGATGTACAAAAATTGAAATGATGGAAAGGGTAATAAGTAAGATTTTAGACTTTGTTTATATTGTTGTATATGTGACATATGTTTTTCTAACTATAAGGAATTGTTTTATCTTTCATTTTGTAATCATGAATACTAAAAGCCAACAAAGAAATAATAATTTTTTTTTAAAGATGTAAGGATCGATGTAAGGATCCATTTCAAATATACTTGTAGACCTTTTAGAAAGGTCTAATACTGTGTAATTACAAAATGAGAATTTATCAGTCATTGTAAAGACTTATGGGATTGAATATTACAGTTATAAAGTAATAATGTTTATGTTGCTATAATCTATATTAGCTATAAAGGAAAACTGAGCTTGGTCATATATATAAAAAGACCACGGGTTAAGCTCAAAGAGGACAACCAATATTTTGAGAAAAATAGCAAATGTATAAGATAAATATTATTAAAATTACCAGGGGTTATTAGCTTTTGGTTTGCCGTATTATATTTTTTTGTGATAATTCTTGTGATTTATCTGCATGTTGTCTTTCGAGTACTGGCATACTCACGGCTATATGCCCAAGGTTACCCGTTTGCTAGCTAATCACTATTTATTACTATTTTGTTCTCGAGCTCTTTATAAACCTCCTGCCTGATTTTTAGTAGTGGGCAGCCACTGAATTAATAAAGGATACACTGTTTGAGAAGCAAATTGCAGATAAGGTTCCACGCAGTATTTATATTAAATTAAGCAGTAATGCAGTAGTAATATTATGGTGCATTTTTGCACCACTAACTGACTTGTGACCTGTGCTTATCAATTCCCTTTCTCTTCTCTTCAAATCTCTTATATCTTGGCAGTTAAACCCCTTATAATTTAACAGAGCTGTTCGCTTTTGATCAGTTTTAAACTACATATATAACTTTTCCAGCAAAAAATATTTAAATGGACACTACCACTCACATTAGATGTAACTAGATTACGTGTGCATTTAAAACAAACACATATATAAGACATATATAAGACATTTGCCATTGTTTTTTTTCTATTTTGAATTTATTGCATATAAAAGTAAAAATAAAATTAGGTGTCTGTCTCCAGTATCCATTTTGAGAATTTGACCCATGATGCAACATTCTCCAAAATCTTCCATGCAGTCTCTCTTTATAACTGTGGGGTAGAGCCTGCATGATGATGTCATGGGATACACCCCTGCTCTAATTCTGGCTCCTGTGTGAGGAGCCAGAATCTCTCTCTCCAGATTCTCTCTCAGGAGATTGACCTAATCAAACAGGATCATAACTCCGCCCCCTTGTGATGTAATAGTTACATTAACCTCCCATTCAATGCAAGTCTTTGGTCATAATTCAGACTTATAGACTTTATTCTGCGTCCCCAGCCCCAAAGTGAGATACTAGTGCTGTAAACGTACTGTTAGGTGGCACCCAAAAACAGGGCCACCATGAGGAAAGGGGGATACACCTGTCCCAGGCCCACTCGAGACCCGATCGTTTAAAAAAAAATCTGTAAAAGAAAAGAAAAATTGTGGGAAAATGGGGCAGCTGCCCAGGGCCCATTGATACCTGGGGGCCCAAAGTAGCTGCCCCTTGGGCACCCACTGCCACATGGAGACATAATTGGGCAGCAGCCAGCAGGCCACATCCAGCGGATGCATTACCCAGCTTTAAGTCACGAAAAGTCATTTCTGGCGGGGCTATTAATGAGGAAATTATCAGTGGGCGATTTATGAGGACAATATCAGTGGGCTATTAATGAGGACAATATCAGTGGGCTATTAATGAGGAAATTATGAGTGGCATATTAATGAGGAAATTATGAGTGGCATTTTAATGAGGAAATTATCAGTGGCTATTAATTAGGTCATTATCAGTGGGCTATTAATGAGCAAATTATCAGTGGCATATTAATGAGGAAATAATCATCAGTGACGTATTAATGAGCAAATTATCAGTGGCATATTAATGAGGAGGAAATTATCAGTGGCATATTAATGAGGAGGAAATTATCAGTGGCATATTAATGAGGTGGAAATTATCAGTGGCATATTAATAAGTAAATTATCAGTGGCATATTAATGAGGAGGAAATTATCAGTGGCATATTAATAAGTAAATTATCAGTGGCATATTAATGAGGTGGAAATTATCAGTGGCATATTAATGAGGAGGAAATTATCAGTGGCATATTAATGAGGAGGAAATTATCAGTGGCTATTAATAAGTAAATTATCAGTGGCATATTAATGAGGAGGAAATTATCAGTGGCTATTAATAAGTAAATTATCAGTGGCATATTAATGAGGAGGAAATTATCAGTGGCTATTAATAAGTAAATTATCAGTGGCATATTAATAAGTAAATTATCAGTGGCATATTAATGAGGAGGAAATTATCAGTGGCATATTAATAAGTAAATTATCAGTGGCTATTAATAAGTAAATTATCAGTGGCATATTAATGAGGTGGAAATTATCAGTGGCATATTAATGAGGAGGAAATTATCAGTGGCATATTAATAAGTAAATTATCAGTGGCATATTAATGAGGTGGAAATTATCAGTGGCATATTAATGAGGAGGAAATTATCAGTGGCATATTAATGAGGAGGAAATTATCAGTGGCATATTAATGAGGTGGAAATTATCAGTGGCATATTAATAAGTAAATTATCAGTGGCATATTAATGAGGAGGAAATTATCAGTGGCATATTAATAAGTAAATTATCAGTGGCATATTAATGAGGTGGAAATTATCAGTGGCATATTAATGAGGAGGAAATTATCAGTGGCATATTAATGAGGAGGAAATTATCAGTGGCATATTAATGAGGAGGAAATTATCAGTGGCATATTAATAAGTAAATTATCAGTGGCATATTAATGAGGAGGAAATTATCAGTGGCTATTAATAAGTAAATTATCAGTGGCATATTAATGAGGAGGAAATTATCAGTGGCTATTAATAAGTAAATTATCAGTGGCATATTAATGAGGAGGAAATTATCAGTGGCTATTAATAAGGAAATTATCAGTGTCATATTAATGAGGAGGAAATTATCAGTGGCATATTAATAAGTAAATTATCAGTGGCATATTAATGAGGAGGAAATTATCAGTGGCATATTAATAAGTAAATTATCAGTGGCATATTAATAAGTAAATTATCAGTGGCATATTAATGAGGAGGAAATTATCAGTGGCTATTAATAAGTAAATTATCAGTGGCATATTAATGAGGAGGAAATTATCAGTGGCTATTAATAAGTAAATTATCAGTGGCATATTAATGAGGAGGAAATTATCAGTGGCTATTAATAAGTAAATTATCAGTGGCATATTAATAAGTAAATTATCAGTGGCATATTAATGAGGAGGAAATTATCAGTGGCATATTAATAAGTAAATTATCAGTGGCTATTAATAAGTAAATTATCAGTGGCATATTAATGAGGTGGAAATTATCAGTGGCATATTAATGAGGAGGAAATTATCAGTGGCATATTAATGAGGAGGAAATTATCAGTGGCATAATAATTAGCAAATTATCAGTGGCTATTAATGGATAAACTATCCAGGTGGGAACGGAGGGGGGGTTCCCAGCATTTTTTCCAGTAGGGGTCCCTGAAATTTCTGATGATGGCCCTGCCCACAAACACTTTATTTTAAAAAATGGAGACACCCAGTCACACTTATAATTTAACAGAGCTGTTCGCTTTTGATCAGTTTTAAACTACATATATAACTTTTCCAGCAAAAAATATTTAAATGGACACTACCACTCACATTAGATGTAACTAGATTACGTGTGCATTTAAAACAAACACATATATAAGACATATATAAGACATTTGCCATTGTTTTTTTTCTATTTTGAATTTATTGCATATAAAAGTAAAAATAAAATTAGGTGTCTGTCTCCAGTATCCATTTTGAGAATTTGACCCATGATGCAACATTCTCCAAAATCTTCCATGCAGTCTCTCTTTATAACTGTGGGGTAGAGCCTGCATGATGATGTCATGGGATACACCCCTGCTCTAATTCTGGCTCCTGTGTGAGGAGCCAGAATCTCTCTCTCCAGATTCTCTCTCAGGAGATTGACCTAATCAAACAGGATCATAACTCCGCCCCCTTGTGATGTAATAGTTACATTAACCTCCCATTCAATGCAAGTCTTTGGTCATAATTCAGACTTATAGACTTTATTCTGCGTCCCCAGCCCCAAAGTGAGATACTAGTGCTGTAAACGTACTGTTAGGTGGCACCCAAAAACAGGGCCACCATGAGGAAAGGGGGATACACCTGTCCCAGGCCCACTCGAGACCCGATCGTTTAAAAAAAAATCTGTAAAAGAAAAGAAAAATTGTGGGAAAATGGGGCAGCTGCCCAGGGCCCATTGATACCTGGGGGCCCAAAGTAGCTGCCCCTTGGGCACCCACTGCCACATGGAGACATAATTGGGCAGCAGCCAGCAGGCCACATCCAGCGGATGCATTACCCAGCTTTAAGTCACGAAAAGTCATTTCTGGCGGGGCTATTAATGAGGAAATTATCAGTGGGCGATTTATGAGGACAATATCAGTGGGCTATTAATGAGGACAATATCAGTGGGCTATTAATGAGGAAATTATGAGTGGCATATTAATGAGGAAATTATGAGTGGCATTTTAATGAGGAAATTATCAGTGGCTATTAATTAGGTCATTATCAGTGGGCTATTAATGAGCAAATTATCAGTGGCATATTAATGAGGAAATAATCATCAGTGACGTATTAATGAGCAAATTATCAGTGGCATATTAATGAGGAGGAAATTATCAGTGGCATATTAATAAGTAAATTATCAGTGGCTATTAATAAGTAAATTATCAGTGGCATATTAATGAGGAGGAAATTATCAGTGGCATATTAATGAGGAGGAAATTATCAGTGGCATATTAATGAGGTGGAAATTATCAGTGGCATATTAATAAGTAAATTATCAGTGGCATATTAATGAGGAGGAAATTATCAGTGGCATATTAATAAGTAAATTATCAGTGGCATATTAATGAGGTGGAAATTATCAGTGGCATATTAATGAGGAGGAAATTATCAGTGGCATATTAATAAGTAAATTATCAGTGGCATATTAATGAGGAGGAAATTATCAGTGGCTATTAATAAGTAAATTATCAGTGGCATATTAATGAGGAGGAAATTATCAGTGGCTATTAATAAGGAAATTATCAGTGGCATATTAATGAGGAGGAAATTATCAGTGGCATATTAATAAGTAAATTATCAGTGGCATATTAATGAGGAGGAAATTATCAGTGGCATATTAATAAGTAAATTATCAGTGGCATATTAATAAGTAAATTATCAGTGGCATATTAATGAGGAGGAAATTATCAGTGGCTATTAATAAGTAAATTATCAGTGGCATATTAATGAGGAGGAAATTATCAGTGGCTATTAATAAGTAAATTATCAGTGGCATATTAATAAGTAAATTATCAGTGGCATATTAATGAGGAGGAAATTATCAGTGGCATATTAATAAGTAAATTATCAGTGGCTATTAATAAGTAAATTATCAGTGGCATATCAATGAGGTGGAAATTATCAGTGGCATATTAATGAGGAGGAAATTATCAGTGGCATATTAATAAGTAAATTATCAGTGGCATATTAATGAGGTGGAAATTATCAGTGGCATATTAATGAGGAGGAAATTATCAGTGGCATATTAATGAGGAGGAAATTATCAGTGGCATATTAATGAGGTGGAAATTATCAGTGGCATATTAATAAGTAAATTATCAGTGGCATATTAATGAGGAGGAAATTATCAGTGGCATATTAATAAGTAAATTATCAGTGGCATATTAATGAGGTGGAAATTATCAGTGGCATATTAATGAGGAGGAAATTATCAGTGGCATATTAATGAGGAGGAAATTATCAGTGGCATATTAATGAGGAGGAAATTATCAGTGGCATATTAATAAGTAAATTATCAGTGGCATATTAATGAGGAGGAAATTATCAGTGGCTATTAATAAGTAAATTATCAGTGGCATATTAATGAGGAGGATATTATCAGAGCTATTAATAAGTAAATTATCAGTGGCATATTAATGAGGAGGAAATTATCAGTGGCTATTAATAAGGAAATTATCAGTGTCATATTAATGAGGAGGAAATTATCAGTGGCATATTAATAAGTAAATTATCAGTGGCATATTAATGAGGAGGAAATTATCAGTGGCATATTAATAAGTAAATTATCAGTGGCATATTAATAAGTAAATTATCAGTGGCATATTAATGAGGAGGAAATTATCAGTGGCTATTAATAAGTAAATTATCAGTGGCATATTAATGAGGAGGAAATTATCAGTGGCTATTAATAAGTAAATTATCAGTGGCATATTAATAAGTAAATTATCAGTGGCATATTAATGAGGAGGAAATTATCAGTGGCATATTAATAAGTAAATTATCAGTGGCTATTAATAAGTAAATTATCAGTGGCATATTAATGAGGTGGAAATTATCAGTGGCATATTAATGAGGAGGAAATTATCAGTGGCATATTAATGAGGAGGAAATTATCAGTGGCATATTAATGAGGAGGAAATTATCAGTGGCATAATAATTAGCAAATTATCAGTGGCTATTAATGGATAAACTATCCAGGTGGGAAGGGAGGGGGGGTTCCCAGCATTTTTTCCAGTAGGGGTCCCTGAAATTTCTGATGATGGCCCTGCCCACAAACACTTTATTTTAAAAAATGGAGACACCCAGTCACACTTGTCTAATAAAACATTTAATAAAATAAACTCACATAACAAAAACAAAAGACATATCTGAAATCAACAATGCAAAATAATTAAAAAAAAACCCTTTCATTTCTAGTGGGAGTGTCCCTTTAATGAGGCATAGCCTTTTTCCTATGTTACCAATAGCGATGAGTACTGCTCAATTATATATCAACCATAACCATCTTTACCCCTCTTACTATGGAATTCTAGTAAGGTGAAGTTTTAAGAATATTTCTCTAATATTGGACATTTGCCATTTTTTTCCTCAAAATTCTGATTACAGTTTATACTAATAAGAAAAGAAAATAGGTCTCCAACTCTCGTCACTGGGATCTATCTCAAATATGCTGAAACTTTAATACATTACCTATATACATGTGGACTGTTTAGAACAGTGTTCTGTTATGACATCATTTTAAACTGAGACTCATCACTCTGAGGATTTATGAGATTATATGTCACAGATGTCAAGTGATAGTTTGTAGCAACATAACCCCTATGGCTGTCACCCTCCCTCTACAAAGTAGTCTTATAGACAATTAGTTACTATGTTAATAAGTTTCAGAAAATTACTAATGTTCGCTACTCAAGACGGTGTTCTATTTTTAATACATTTTCAAAGTGTACAAAATAAATCGTGGCATTTTCTTGTTTTCGTTACTGCAGACTTAGTACTTTTATATATATCCAGAGAGAGATTTAGTGAGAAAAGAGCTTATGCTCTATGTACCATTTCTGTCTGTGAGATTAATCAATTTAGTTAGGAAGCTGTAGTCATTAACATTCTGTATGTAAATATGACAAGAATTCATGTAAGAATTTCCACTATGCAGGATTGAAGCACAGAGTGTGTATAAAGCCTGTCAACATAAAATCATCAAAACCGATCCCATCCTGGGATACAACAGGCACATGGTGGTAGTGGATGTTGCAATTGGAGCATAATACTACACCTTGTGCTGTGCAAATCAAATGATGGTATAAAACAAAAGTAGCAAGGTATCTCATCCACATGATCAGGGCCGCTATCAGAAATGTTGTGGCATCTTACTTAACAAATGGTCTGGGCACTTCCTATATTTATATCCCTCACTCCTGATTATTACCCCCTGGTGAGGTAGGGTACTGTTAATTTGTAGGAGGATTATATGAAGATTTCTCTTCCGGTTGGTGCAGTGTGCGGAAGGATATTGGCACATCTGCTCGACCTTTCTTTCTTGTCACAGCATACTGGATGTGCCCCCAGCAGAAAAGTGGCCTTAAGTGCTGCAGATGCCCCTCACTCCACTGACAAGGAGACATTGCTGAGCCTTTACAAAGAGCCGAGTTTTGCCCCGATATGCATAGGCGTTTGGTCCACCAGGTGAGTGACAGCACTTTTGCTGTTGTGGCTGTGTGAAATGGACTAAACCATCTCTATTTCTTATATTGCTGTGCCAAGACCCAGATACAGCAAGGTGCCTGACAGTAATGACTTTAACCTCCTGATAGAAGCCCTGTATATGGTTTTCAAAATTAATCCCTAACTTTCCTTTTAAAAACAACCTATAACTTGCATAGGTAAAAGGAACACCACATTTAAACAACCACATAATCAAAAAATCTCTCTAGTTTTTAATTTACAAAAATCCCCGATTCTTAAGTAGATTTATTGTTTGTACTGTGAATTTTACAAAAATGTTATTGTAACATAGTAACATAATAATTTAGGTTGAAAAAAGACTTAAGTCTATCAAGTTCACCTTCTACTTATCATTCCTGATTTTGATCCAAAAGAAGGATAAAATGTAAGCTATTTCAAAGTTTGCCACTTAGGGTGGAAAATTCCTTTTAGACTCCTGAAGGCAATCAGATTTCTCCTTGGATTAAGAAGCTCTATTATTAATGCTTATTCTATTATTATTACCCATGTAAGTCCTGGTTTAAAAAAAACAAACACTAAAACAGACCCTTTTTAATTGCTCTATTGTATTTGATAGCACCATCTCTCTTGGCAGTGAGTTCCATATTTCCTTATTGTAAAGAATCCCTTCCTTTGCTCTTTGCTCTTCCAGTCTCAGGGGGTGACCTCTTGTTCTTTATACATTTCTGTAAATAAACAGGTCACTGGAGAGCTCTTTATATTGGCCCTGATTATATTTATATAATGTTATTATATGCCCTCTGAGACATCTTTTTTCTAGCATATATAAATGTAAACTTTTTAGTCTCTCTTCATAACTAAGATCCTCCAATCCCCTTATTAATTGTGTAGCCCTCCTTTGTACTTTTTCTAGTTCCATAATATCTTTTTTTTAAGGACTGGTGCCCAGAATTTTCCTGCATTCTCAAGGTGAGGTCTTCCCATTGACTTGTAAAGAGGTATGATGATATCTTCCTCCTGAGAATCAATACCTCATTTTAAACATGCCAATATCTCATTGGCCTTTGCAGCTGCTGACTGGCATTGTGCACTGCTGCTAAGTGTGTTACCTAAATCCTTTTCTTAGTAGATTTTCATTGTTATTGTTATTATTTTTCCCATAACGCATAATTTCACATTTGTCTATAATGAACCTCATTTGCCACTTGCTTGCCCAGTCCCCCACTCTGTCCAAATCTTCCTGCAAAGAATAAACATCACGGTTAGTCTGTATCACCTCACCAAATTTTGTGTCAACAGCAAGCATTGGGACATGGCTCTCAAAAAACCTTGGGAGATCATTAATAAACAAATTAAAATACTCAGTTTCATACCCTGGCCCAGTTTGAGGATTTTCCATTTACAACAACTCTCTGCATTCTATCTTTCAGCCAATTTTCAATCCATTCAATACATTTGCCCCCAAGCATATTTCTCTCAATTTGTAGAGTAACATTTTTGTGTGGAATTGTATCAATTGTAGTGTTGAGCGAACCCGAACTGCACTGTCGCGTTTTGAAAGGCTGCAGGGCAGCCAATCAGAAAGCCCATAGCATTACATACATATACATTGTATGTAATGCTATGGGATTTCTATAGACCGAAAGTCTATAAACCGAATTTCTTTCGGTTTATAGACTTTCGTTTTATAGAATGCATGTAATGCTATGGGCTTTCTATAAACCGAAAGTCTATAAACCGGATCTCTTTCGGTTTATAGACTTTCTGTTTATGGAATACATGTAATGCTATTGATATTCTATAAACCGAAAGTCTATAAACCGAAAGAGATTCGGTTTATAGAAAGCCAATAGCATTACATGTATTCCATAAACCGAAAGTCTATAAACCAAATGTCTTTCGGTTTATAGACTTTCGGTTTATGGAATACATGTAATGCCATTGGCTTTCTATAAACCGAAATAGAGTCCCCATTCATACGAATAGGTCACTTGAGTGGAATGGACGAATGGACAAATGATTTTCGTTTATTAACTATTCGTTCATTCGGCTTTCATTAGTTTAGCATTTTTGTTATTCGTTTTTCGGACGAATGGACGAAAATGCTATTTTCGGACAAAAAACGCATTCGTCCGAAAACGAATGCACATGTCTACTATATATAAGCTGGAGTCACATCACATGAGCTATTCTTAGTGTAGGGAGAGGATGCGGCAGCTGTGAGGGACAGATTAAAAAAAATTCTGGTGTTGAATCTGCAAACTACAGCGATTATTCAAACTACAGTGATTATTCAAATTACAGTGATTATTTTAGTGGGTGCTATACTAAATATTTGTACCCTACCCTGAGCCCAGTGCCACAGAGAGTGCAGTGCACTTGCAACTGCATGTGTGCCAGGCACATGACTTTAATCCTGTTCTGTTAGCTCAGTGGGCAACATCCAGGCATTTTTAAATACTGCAATTTGTGGTGAGTCAAATAGAACCGTCAAATACTGTGCTTACAGTGCACTTTGAAAAATTCTAATAGTTTTGGGTGGTAAATAGTACATTTGCGTCTTGCGGTGCACTTCATATCTGAGAGTCAAATAGAACAGTCCAATACTGTGCTTACAGCGCACTTTAAAAAATTCGAATTGTTTTGGGTGCTAAATAGTACATTTGCGTCTTGCGGTGCACTTCATATCTGAGAGTCAAATAGAACAGTCTAATACTGTGCTTACAGCGCATTTTGAAAAATTCTGGCTACCTCCTCCTCCTCCTCCTCCTCCAGCGCCGCTTCCACCTACCGCCACGGTCACCGCCTCCTCAACCTATGGGTCACTTAGTATAAACTGAAAGAGAATATCCTGCACTCCAACCCTCTCTCAAATGGATAATTCTGTTGATCCTCCTGGCAGCCATGCTTTAGATTTATGTTTAGTTTTGAGCGAACACGAACCGCACTGTTCGGGTTCGTACCGAACATTACGGTTTTTGGACCCCGGACCCAAACACGGACATTCCACTGTATATTCGTGTTGGAGTTCGGGGTTCAGCGATTACATTGTATGTAATGCTATTGGCTTTCTATAAACCGAAATAGAGTCCCCATTCATAAGAATTTCTTATGAATGGGGACTCTATTTCGGTTTATAGAAAGCCAATAGCATTACATGTATTCCATAAATCGAAAGTCTATAAACCGAATGTCTTTCGGTTTATAGACTTTCGGTTTATGGAATACATGTAATGCTATTGGCTTCAGTGGTGTATCTTGATTTTGTGCTGCCCTAGGCAGACAAAATCCGGGCACCCCCCTACCCAAGCTGAACTCCCATCACACTCAGTCACACACTCCTACTCCCATCACACTCAGTCACACACACTGTCTCCCATCACACACACTCTGACTCCCATCACACTCAGTCACACACAGACTCCCATCACACTGTCACACACTGACTCCCATCACACTCAGTCACACACAGCCTCACATCACACACAGACTCCCATCACACTCAGTCACACACAGCCTCACATCACACACTGACTCCCATCACACACACTCTGACTCCCATCACACTCAGTCACACACACTGTCTCCCATCACACTCACACACAGCCTCACATCACACACTGACTCCTATCACACTCAGTCACACACACTGTCTCCCATCACACACACTCTGACTCCCATCACACTCAGTCACACACAGACTCCCATCACACTGTCACACACTGACTCCCATCACACTCAGTCACACACAGCCTCACATCACACACAGACTCCCATCACACTCAGTCACACACAGCCTCACATCACACACAGACTCCCATCACACTCAGTCACACACAGCCTCACATCACACACAGACTCCCATCACACTCAGTCACACACAGCCTCACATCCCACACAGACTCCCATCACACTCAGTCACACACACTGACTCTCATCACACACACTCTGACTCCCATCACACTCAGGGAAAAGAGAGGCAGGGGAGGGAACAACTTTTTACACAACGGAGAAGAAATTTAAAATCTTCGCCGCACCAGAAGGGTTTAAAGCACCAGTGTGCTTTAACAACCTCTGAGAAAGTGCCGCCCTAAACAAGGCGCCGCACTAGGCGAGCGCCTTGTTTGCCTCGCGGTAGATACACTACTGATTGGCTTTCTATAAACCGAAATAGAGTCCCCATTCATAAGAATAGGTCAATTGACCTATTCTTTTTGCTCTTTTTGCAATGTACTAAACATTTAACCCTCAAATAGTAAATATAAGCAAATTCTAAATATAAACGGGCATACTTGTGAAAAATGTTCTGCCTTTTTTATTAGCACTTGCCAAAAGCTGGTGTCATTTTCAAACGCAGAAAAAGAGTTAACTTCCTCAAAACATTAGCAAAAGTCTATTAGCTTGCCCAAAAACAATTACAACATAGTGGCACAACTGGACAAATCCAGACTACATAAAAATGCAAGAAAGAGACACAAACAGGAAGGGAAAAAAAGCAAAACATTACAAATATTTGCTAATTGCTCCATACTCATGTTTTAAATATTATTATTATGTTTTGCCACTACGCTGGTTTGATACATGACCCCCTATTTTCAAAATGAGTCCTTTACCTTTTTAGGAGATGCATTAAACAACCCTTAGATTACTCCTTGGAGAGGTCACAGTATTTTCTGTGGGCTTGCAACTGAATTCATTTCTCTAGGCACATATAATAACGTATAAAATATTTCTAAAGGAGGGATCTTGCTTAATGCTTCAAAACCACCATATCTCTAAATTGGTTCTGATTTCCCATGTAATTATAACCCTTTGAGGAAAATGTGCTGGCCTGATACAAACCTTTGACTTTAGATTTTCCAGAAATATCCTCAAAGTGCAAATTGCATATTTATCCTTTCAGCAAACCATTAAACAAATTACATATCAAGCAGGAAAGAAAAATATGTTTACCAGACTAGAAATAAGAACATATTGATAGTATGGAAATTATTTTACAAGCTTCTGTCATTTAAAAGCTTTGGACCACCATTGGAGGTTAGTTGTCCACTACATCACTGAGGTTTATTCACTTAACCCCTTTATGACGCTTGGTGATTGAGTCCCAGACGACGCAAGCACCAAAACGTCACGATTTGTTCCTGCCCACTGATCACAAGGTGATCGGTAGCCTGGAACACTATGGTAGAGACCCGATCAGGGTCTTAATAGAGCCTGTGGGTCCCTGCCAATAGATCGCAAGACCTGACCAGGATAGCGAGACCTGACACCTGGTGCCCGGACCCAGAAATTCAGGCATGGCGCCATTTAGTGAAATGTAGCTGGTGATCGCTTTGATCACCGGCTACATTTCCCCTGTCACACTGAGGCCACTCAAAGTGGTCTCATCTGACAGGTGGGATCCCGCTGCAGGATCCAAGCACAGCTCATCATGGGGAGTCATGATGAGCTGTAAAACGCTGGACGTACTATGCCGTCCTAGCGTCTTTTAGGCACTGAAAATAAGGAAGGCATAGTATGTCCTAGCATCGGGAAGGGGTAAAAAGTGAATAAGTGACAAGTGATGAAATGTAACAAGTGTAACAAACTTACCTGCTCGTCCCCGCGATGCTCCTCACTTTCTTCCACCGCCGCATACTCACCCGGCTACTCGCAGCTCCAGTCGAGTTCCTGCGATGCCATCTTTCGAAGATGTCCGTGCGGCACCCTATGAGCATGCACAAGCAGAAAAAATGACAGAACTTATAGAAGCTCTGCTCCTTGATTAGTTACACCCCCCTGGCTGGCGATTGGGACAAGATTTGTTTTTAAACCCCTCAGTTACTCCTTACCTTTGCTTGTGATAGGTTCTACGGTGCCTGTTGTTAGCTACCTTTCGTTTTCTGATATTCCTGTATCCAGTGTTCCTGACCTAGCTTGTTTGACCATTCCTATTTTCCATACACAGTCTACCATATCCTTGGCTTGTTCTTGACTATTATAAATTCTGTTATCCTGACTTCGGCTTCCAATCCTGTATCCTGTATCTCGATCCCAGTGGCTGTGTGCCCAGTATCCAATATCTCAGTACCAGTGGCTGTGTGTCCAGTATCCAGTATATCAGTAGCAGTGGCTGTGTGTCCAGTATCCAGTATCTCAGTACCAGTGGCTGTGTGTTCAGTATCCAGTATCTCAGTACCAGAGTCTGTGTGTCCAGTATCCAGTCCCTCAGTACCAGTGGTTGTGTGTCCAGTATCCAGCATCTCAGTACCAGTGGCTGTGTGTCCAGTATCCAGTCTCTCAGTACCAGTGGCTGTGTGTCCAGTATCCAGTATCTCAGTACCAGTGGCTGTGTGTCTAGTATCCAGTCTCTCAGCACAATTGGCTGAGTGTCTGGTATCCAGTCTCTCAGTACCAGTGGCTGTGTGTCCAGTATCAAGTGTCTCAGTACCAGTGCCTGTGTGTCCTGTATCCAGTCTCTCAGTACCCGTAGCTGTGTGTCCAGTATCCAGTATCTCATTACCCGTGGCTGTGTGTCACGTATCCAGTATCTCAGTACCAGTGGCTGTGTGTCCAGTATCCAGTCTCTCACTATCATTGGCTGTGTGTCCAGTATCCAGTCTCTCAGTATCATTGGCTGTGTGTCCAGTATCCAGTCTCGCAGTACCAGTGGCTGTGTGTCCAGTATCCAATATCTCAGTACCAGTGCCTGTGTGTCCAGTATCCAGTATATCAGTACCAGTTCCTGTGTGTCCAGTATCCAGTCTCTCAGTATCATTGGCTGTGTGTCCAGTATCCAGTCTCTCAGTATCATTGGCTGTGTGTCCAGTATCCAGTCTCTCAGTACCAGTGGCTGTGTGTCCAGTATCCAGTATCTCAGTACCAGTGCCTGTGTGTCCAGTATCGAGTATATCAGTACTAGTTTCTGTGTTTCCAGTATCTCCTTATCAGTGGCTGTGTGTCCAGTATCCAGTCTCTCAGTACCAGAGTCTGTGTGTCCAGTATCCAGTCCCTCAGTACCAGTGGTTGTGTGTCCAGTATCCAGCATCTCAGTACCAGTGGCTGTGTGTCCAGTATCCAGTCTCTCAGTACCAGTGGCTGTGTGTCCAGTATCCAGTATCTCAGTACCAGTGGCTGTGTGTCTAGTATCCAGTCTCTCAGCACAATTGGCTGAGTGTCTGGTATCCAGTCTCTCAGTACCAGTGGCTGTGTGTCCAGTATCAAGTGTCTCAGTACCAGTGCCTGTGTGTCCTGTATCCAGTCTCTCAGTACCCGTAGCTGTGTGTCCAGTATCCAGTATCTCATTACCCGTGGCTGTGTGTCACGTATCCAGTATCTCAGTACCAGTGGCTGTGTGTCCAGTATCCAGTCTCTCACTATCATTGGCTGTGTGTCCAGTATCCAGTCTCTCAGTATCATTGGCGGTGTGTCCAGTATCCAGTCTCGCAGTACCAGTGGCTGTGTCCAGTATCCAATATCTCAGTACCAGTGCCTGTGTGTCCAGTATCCAGTATATCAGTACCAGTTCCTGTGTGTCCAGTATCCAGTATCTCAGTACCAGTGACTGTGTGTCCAGTATCCAGTATATCAGTACCAGTTCCTGTGTGTCCAGTATCTCAGTACCAGTGGCTGTTTTTCCAATATCCACTATCTCAGTACCAGTGACTGTGTGTCCAGTATCCAGTATATCAGTACCAGTTCCTGTGTGTCCAGTATCCAGTATCTCAGTACCAGTGGCTGTGTTTCCAATATCTACTATCTCAGTACCAGTGGCTGTGTGTCCAGTATCCAGTATATCAGTACCAGTTCCTGTGTGTCCAGTATCCAGTATCTCAGTACCAGTGGCTGTGTTTCCAATATCTACTATCTCAGTACCAGTGGCTGTGTGTCCAGTATCCAGTATATCAGTACCAGAGTCTGTGTGTCCAGTATCCAGTATCTCTGTACCAGTGGCTGTGTGTCTAGTATTCAGTGTCCAGTATCCTGTGTGTCCAGTATCCAAAGTTCATTCATTCGTGAACCTAGTGTCACGTACTCGTGCTTCCCTAGCCAGTGTCCAAAGAGAGGTAGAGGTGCAGCCATTTACCTGTTCAGCAGTGCCGCGGCTCAACCAAAGGTATCTCTGATTTGGAACAAAGACCTGGTGACCTGTTGTACAAGAATATTTAAAGATCCTGTTACTGGTTCATGATGTGTATTGAAACGTCGATTATACTTGGATGATACCTGCGTTCATGGAATATATTAAAATGGACTAACCCTATACATTCAGACCCGTGAGTGCATCATCATTTTTGGATTACTATTTGTGGAGCAACACAGCACCCGGACACTCACAATCGTATTACTTTTTTCGGCTGAGTGCAATTCCAATGGATATATATATATATATTTATTTGGTTTTATAGATGTACTTATAAACATATCGTCCGTACTTAATAATACAATTATGTTTTTAAGCAATCCCTACAAACTATTATAAGCATTTTTCCATTAGTCATACAGAGTTAAATATTTTTTAGGGAAGCATGGGTCTTAGGTTTAATCTTTGATCTAAAAACATCACAAGACTAAACTAAGTGGCACACTCAAGGAAAATAAAACATATACATGTATTTAATCCATTCAAATTAATAAATACATATTTATAATAACAAACATATAGTAATGCAGCTCCCAATCAGTATATAAATTCTAGCCATACAATTATGATAATAACAAATATGTTGACCACGTATTTAAAACATTTTACACTTACTAAGCAAAAAGACAAAAGGTACAAAGAACAAAACGAGACCTCAAAGTTTCAGCATATGAGCCTGCTTCTGGAAGTGTATCCTCTGTAATTAATTTATTAATGTCAGCTATTCCAACAACCATACTTCCACTCATAGCTATGTTAATTGGTGTTATACAGGAGTTCATTATGCTAGACAAAGGGCATGGTGCAGGCTAACCACACTCCCATAAGACTTGAGGACCCTAGTTGATGTGGCCACATTTCAGTGCCCTGTGGTAGCAGCTGCTGTATCCAGTGTAGCCAAGACCGAAGCTGAAGATACCCTGCAGACATCCTTGAGCAGACATGGGACACAACCTTGATAGGATAGCCGGATGTCTGCAGGCTGGAAACAGATCATAAACAAATACAGACAGAGCAGTACAGGGAAACCAGACAGACTAAGGAGAAAAGTCAGAACTGAAACATACATGGGCAGGGTAAAGGCAAAAGAAAATACTGCAAAACTAAAAAGGCATACAAAGGCACAAAAAAACATAGTGCACACAAAAAAACAGGCCAAAGGAGCACAGGAGATGGAGTGAGGAGATGAGATCCTCAGACACTTCCAAAGTGATTGCAAGCTGAGACATGGGGATAGGAGAGAGGAGCTCAGATCCTCATGTGCTTCACGGAAAGGGTAAGGAGGTATAAACATACAGATAAAAGTACAGGATCTAGCCTAGACCTCTCAGATGGTATTTGGTGAGGGTTTAGTTACCCCTGATGGCCATAAGATGATACACTTGCCAACTAGTGTCAAGGTACCTCGCATAGGCAAGTCTCTAACACTAAGACTAATAACTTAATCTACTAACTGAAACGATAAACTAAAACTAAAGACTGAACAGACAAACAGCATAAACCTGAGACCTGAGTGGAGCACCATTTAAATAGAGGAACAGAGAAACAAAATAAAAGGAGACAAAGAAAAAAACCAGAATGGAGCAGAACAAAATGGCAAGCAGCAGGGAAAACATAAATGAATCAGAGTAAGAGAATAAATGAACAAGAAGCACAGAACAAGGAAAGCCTTTCACAGGGTTCAGGAGAGGGGTACCCTCTACCAGGGATCAGGTGAGGCTCCTAACAGGGCTCCGGATAGCTCCCTAACAGGGCACAGCACAGGGCTCAGGATAGCCCCCTAACAGGGCTCCAGAAATCAGAGCAGCCCTATTGCAGGGCTTTAGGACAGTAGAGCCCCTAACAGGGCTATAGGACAGGGAGGTCCTGAAAAATGCTCTAGGATAGGACAGCCCCTAACAGGCTCTATGACAGGACACAAAAAAGGTCACAGGGATACAAGGAACAAGGCAGAAAGTGGTCTGAGGCTGAACTGGGCAGGTTCCGCACTGTGGATGGACTAAGACTGCCACTCTGTGTCTGGACTGAAAAGAAATAGAGGAATACAGACAAAAGACAGGAGCGAGTATAAAACATAAACAAGTCAGCAAAGCAAACTAAATGACATTGCACACAGGTTGAAGCCTGACACAATTGATGCTATCCCACCCATGGGTTTTACCCACTTCCTTTCCAATAAAGTTGAAAAGAAAAGGAATAAAAAGGTTGGGCAGTACACCTGTGCCCTCCAGGCGTGTAATAGGTTCTGTCATCTGGAGTGCATCGCCATTCACTTGGAGGGGTCAACAAACAGAGAGTGAAAAACAGAAGAGATGATGATGAGCTTTTAGGGACATACACAAGCTGCTATCTGTCTGACAGTTACCCCACAGTTGGTGAATGAATTTAAAAAGAAAGAAAAGTTTTTTTGTGCTCTATGTGTTTAAAAAAGTTCATATAAAACCAAAAATAATACAATGATCTGATATATATATCAGAGGATGTTCTTGACATGTATGGGTAGCTTGAATTCAATATAGCATATGTGAATAAAATACAAATACATACAAATCCAATATAGTAGTGTGTTATTACTTAAGCAATTGAGCCAAGGAAATGTTGTGAATTTTGCACTTACACATTAACAGGTATATTCAGGTATATGTTGAAGTGTCTTGTCTCCAGAAAGAAATGTTAGTACTTTGTAAAGGTACTTGTAATAGTTTGCTCCACTTCAACATATGCACCTCTAAATAAACGGAACACAATAGATGTAAGTGGTTAACACTTCAATACATTGATTAAAATGATAAAATATACCTTTACATTTCAGTATCTTCCAATCGAACAGTCAGCAGAGCGTCTGATAAAGTTCCTCAGAAAGTGGAAGTGCTAGCAGGCTAGAGGTCACAAATACACTTCACAATATAATTCATAATGGCAAAGTTCATACATGTCCATTATTGCATCTGGAGTGAAGTCCATCTTTCATTGTCACTATTTCAACACTGACAGGTGGCAAGTCGGAGGAGCCAGAGTGATGCTTTGGGCAATGTTCTGCTAGGAAACCTTGGGTCCTGCCATTCATGTGGCTGTTACTTTCACTTGTACCACCTACCTAAGCATTGTTGCAGACTATGTGCTCGCGCCCTTTCATGAAAATAGTTCTCCCTGATGGCACGGGCCTCTTTAAACAGGATAATTTGACAAGTTCAAGGTGCTGACTTGGCCTCCAAATTCCCCAGGTCTCAATCGAATCGAGAATCTGTGGGATGTGGTGGACAAACAAGTGCCATCCATGGAGGACCCACCTCACAACTTACAGGACTTAAAGGATCTGATACTAATCTCTCACAAATACCACAGCACACCTTCAGAGGTCTAGTTACATCTATGCCCTGACTGGTCATGGCTGTTTTGGCCTTAAAAGGGGACCTACACAATATTAGGCAGGTGGTCATAATGTTATGTCTGATTGATGTATATCAGATCATTGTATTACCGTACTTTTGGTTTTATATGCACATTTTTAAACATATAGTAAACATCTGTATTCCATGAAAACTGAAGGGACATCTTCTAGTTGCACGCAAAATTAGTATCAACATTTTTCAAATATATTTTTAAACAGAATAATATCCACACTGATGAATGCAGTTGGAGTAGCGCAGGATCATATGTGGGGAAAAATAACACATCATAGTGCAATGTATCTGTGAAAACAATGATGACTATATATGTGTATTGTATGCACTGACAGATTTACAAATAATATTCTGCCTTAAAATAAGACAATGGATCTCCAGATTTTTCTTCCAGTATATCTTTACTCTTTATAAAGAGAAATTAAGTGGCATATAGTAGTACAGTACTTCAAACATAGGTGACAAGTGGCAAAGCAACACAAAAAGTGATGGCTCGCTAGGGAGCTAAAGCAGCAAACAAATACAAACACTCTGAAGGTGGAAGTCCCAGTAGTGCTAAGTAATGGCCTCTCAACGCGTTTTGCTGGGTTGCAGTCCCTGTTTCATCAGGAGACTGCAATAGAAAGGGTAATGTGTAACTTGTACAGGTGCTTTGAAAAGCAATCAGGCATAACATAGCACATGCCTCGCTCACTGTTAAAGTACATTTTGTCTCATACCATGTATGTTTAAACATTCTTTATTTTACCCATGTCCTACCTGAAAAAAACACTACATTTTAATGTTACTTTTATTACCCTTGCTATTTCTAATAATATTTTTTTAATCTACTTCCCTAGCATTGTGGTTACCTATATATGGACGTAGTTATTTAATATATTAGTTGGGACACATTTATTTTTTCCCACCAGACAAGTGTAAGGGGCAAAATCACAAGTTGAGCCCTTGAGCTATGTAGATGGAAGTGCAGAGGAAAATCAATGGGGTGTCAGAAAAGAGGAGATCATGTCACAAGTATGGTTTCCATCTTGGCCATTTTTACCGTCCACACAGAACTTTTATATGCTACCCTACTAGTGTGTAGAAATTACATGTGACCAGATGGAAATCAATTAACTAATTAATTTGGTTCTGTGAGATCCTATGCTTGATTAGTGAATTGATTTCCTTCTGGTCACAGATGATGTCTACACACTGCAAGGCAGCCTGAAAAATTTATATGTGGCCGGTAAAGAATGGCCAAGGTGTCACTTCTAGTCATATGTGTACATATTATGGCCTAAGCAAAACATAACTTCCAACTGTCCCAAGTTCCAGGGAACAGCTTATTAGTAGAAGGAGACAAGAGAGATTCTGTCTGGCAGGAAGGAGTAGCTCCAATTTGATTCCTGTTGTGCGAGGAGGTGGAATAGAGCAGCAAGGTGGGCTATACACAAGGCTTCCTATGCTAGGCAATCTTACCTGACACAAATTCTACAGGATAGGGCATTGTGCTGCAATAACCTGACTCAGGCATTCAGACAGGTCCTCCTCCCCCACACCTAGTTTATGTTATTGTTGTCAGTGGTGTATCTTGGTTTTGTGCTGCCCTAGCAGACAAAATTTTGGTACCCCCCCTACCCACGCTGCACACGCACAACATGCCCCATAACCTACATCACCCCATTACATGACCCCATCACATACCTCCCTCACCCCAATTACATGCCTCCATCACTCCATTACATGCCCCATAACACCCACTGCATGCCTCCATAACCCCCACTGCATGCCTCCATCACCCCCATTACATGGCCCCATCACCTCCATTGCATGGCCCCATCACCCCCATTACATGCCCCCATCACCCCAATTGCATGCCCCATCACCCCAGTTACATGACTCCATCACCCCCATTGCATGTCCCCATCACACCCATTGCATGCCTCCATCACCCCAATTACATGCCCCATAACACCCACTGCATGCCTTCATCACCCCCAATGCATGCCCCCATCACCCCCATTGCATGGCCCCATCACCCCCATTACATACCCCCATCACCCCCATTACATGCCCCCATCACCCCAATTACATGACTCCATCACCCCTATTGCATGCCTCCATCACCCCCATTGCATGCCTCCATCACCCCAATTACATGCCCCATCACCCCCATTACATACTTCCATCTCCCCTATTATGTGCTTCCATCACCCCATTGCATGCCCCCATCACCTCCATTACATGCCCCCATCACCTCCATTACATGCCCCATCATCCCCTTTATATGCCACCATCACCCCATTACATGCCCCCATCACCTCCATTACATGCCCCATCATCCCCATTATATGCCACCATCACCCCATTACATGCCCCCATCACCTCCATTACATGCCCCATCATCCCCATGATATGCCACCATCACCCCATTACATGCCCCATCACCCCATTATATGCCCCATCACCCCCATTATATGCCTCCATCACCCCCATTACAAGCCCCCTCACCCCAGGACTTACCCTGATCCCTGGTGGCTAGTGGCAGGCAGCATGGTGTAGATAGGTAATGTGACCCGGCATTTTTTTAAAGATAAAAACGCACAGGCAGCCCGATCGTGTCGATCAGGTTGCCCGTTTTTTTTTTTCTTAGGGTTTTTTTCACTGCTGGTCAGTGTCGGGGGGCGCAGCCGCCCCTAGATATTTGCCGCCCTAGGCATCCGCCTAGGATGCCTCACAGTAAATAACAAAGTAAGTATATAATATACTGGTATATTACTTTTAGATTTGGTAATAAATAAATTATGAAGTGACATTGTTGCAGCCAGGGAATATTTGAATAAACATCCGAATACAATTTGATGAGCTCCTGCTTGCTTTGGATGAGCTGTACAGAGTCCTGGGACTCTAAAGATTATTTATTGTTTCATGATTAATGACTATATTGATACTTTGTTAAAACGGATGTCTGAAAATAAAAACAGCTGAGGCCTTTTACCACTGTACTATGTCTGTATATTGATGACTTCCTAATCAGGGGTATTATTCAATCCCATGCTTAACAGAGACTCTGTCGCCTAAACATTGTTCGTACTGTATTATTCAGGAATGCCTATGATAAATGTATACTCCAGGTCTGTAATCAGAAAAATATAGACATATATGCTGTCTTTGTTCTGCCTAATGCAGCCTGTAGTATGTATATTTCATAGGAGTCCCTGAATATGCAAATTAACTACAGCAATGGGAAATGTGTCATTTGCATATTGAGCCATAGGCTGATGTCATAAATTGGATGACTACACATACATATTTAAAACCAATTTTAATCTATTCATTTGTTTGCAATTTTGCAAACAGAATGTAAACTTTTTTTATTCTGTATGTTGACTGTCACAGCATAAAAAATGTTTAAGTGAATGAATCCCTCTACGCAGTGGTGTGTTTAGATTGTGTGTGCTGCCATAGACCTGACTAAACTTATGCACTATTAACCCTCAATGGTCGCACCCTGGAGGTCTAGTGGGGGCAGACTGGACATCTGTGCAGGCAGTGAGGGGGAGGAGAGGAGACCAAGAGAGTTTTCGTAATTGTTGCTATTATTAGAAGGATGAAATTTCAATTGTTGAGAAACCAAACAGAGTAAGTCATCCACCCTCCATCCTCCAATTTGTTTATTATGTTTGTTCACGGTAAAATTGTAGAGAGGCTTATGCCTCATAAACCAAGAACTGTTACATTGATTTACGCTGTGATTTGTTATGTCTGTTTATAGTCCTGCTTCATGATTTGTTTTGTAAAAAAGTGATAACAAATATTTTTAAAAAAGCAGTGAGGGATAATGTACCACCCACAATAGTAGCGATGTCACCGGTTTCTGGTGAGTGTCATCTGGGTGCTGTGGTAAGTACTGCATGCCATCTGGGTGCTGGGGCAAGTTCTGGTGCCATGGGCATGATGGGGTGGGTCATGGGTGCTGGGGTAAATCCAGGGTGACATCTGCTGGGGTCAGTCTTGAGTGCCATCTGCATGCTAGAGCAAAATCCTGGGTGCTAAGGCAAATTCTGAGTGCCATCTGGGTGCTGGAGCAAGTGTTGTGAGTGACATCTGGGAGCTGGGGTAAGTTCTGGGGCAAATCCTTGTCTGCAATCTATATTCTACAGAATACAGCCCGTGAGTGTGCATTTTTCAAATGTGTTCCCATTTAAAGCAATGGTGAAAAACATCCTGTTAGCTATAGACCATGTTTTAATTATTTTGATTTATAAAAATAAAAGTACATATATGTATGAAAAATTAAATATATGTGGTTGTCAGTTGGGCTGCACCTTGTTGTCAGATGGGCCGCGTTTGGTGGTATGCAAACATATTGTAAATATAAGTGATTTCCCATGAAATCCCATTGTTTATTTTAATAGTGCTTAAAAAAAAAATGCCAGGTGACAGGTGAGCTTTGGCAGGGCAGCTGCTACTTGAAGGTGTGTCCCTTTAAGCATGATATCACTGCATGATAACACTATGGTAATACACATATACAGGTTAAAAGCTTCACTATCCCTGAGGCTGGTTTCTTTCCAACTGTCCCTTCTACTTCCCTGCAAATAACTGATTTAGACAAATTAGTTTTCTGTTCCACAAAATCCACTCCCA
Source organism: Pelodytes ibericus (assembly GCA_036172795.1). Classification (NCBI taxonomy): domain Eukaryota; kingdom Metazoa; phylum Chordata; class Amphibia; order Anura; family Pelodytidae; genus Pelodytes; species Pelodytes ibericus. The sequence continues at coordinate 190,534,446 of CM069861.1, forward strand.
ACCCCCTCCTAAACAATGGGTAATGGGCCTGCCACACAACTCAATTCCAAAGGCCAGTGACAAAGGCCATATATATTGTCCCATCTTCATTCACTGTGACACAGCAAATCATTTCTCCATTAATGTAATGTATGCAAAAATAAACGTGCTGCTACTAAGCACATACAAAATGACACATATAATAAACATAATCCAATGTTTAATGAATCAAATAAATGTTTTACACACAAAAAAAGAAACATTTCCCTTTTACAGGGCCTCTGTGAACTAAACATTATTTTTAGTGTAAATTTAGAACTTAAAATAATTGTATAGTGTGTCAACAGAATTAAAGGTTCTGCAGGTGTTTAAAGCCTGACGTCACTACAGCGCCATACCAGAAATGTATCACACAGGACTGGAGAAGTGCTCATTTGCATACGTTCCACAAGATGACGTAATAAAGAAGTGACACCCCAGGCACATTAGAAACTGAAAACACATTTCTCTCTTCTTCAATACTGCTGAGACATTGTGGATAAAACAGTTTTTACAAGCTCTATTCTCACTTCATATGCTGTTTAGTTGACATGGTCCCTTTTCCGACTTCCTTAACGCAGTTTAAAAAAAATAAAGAAGAAGAAACTGAACAACTAACAACTGCTAGCAGCAGAATGGCTCAGATTAATGGGGTTGTCACTAATCCCTATGTGTGCTACCCATGACAAACTATGGATCAAAGAGAGGTGGGGAGAGTGTTACTTGCCCAAAAGCCTGCCTCCCTCACTCCGTGATCAACACATTAGAATAAGCATTATTGTAAGTTACAGATCTGCCCCTTTGTAGGGAACAGCCAGTCAGATCTCACCAGGGCGTAGACTGAGAACTCCTAGCTCATTGTAGTTAGACTCACAAGGGCTGGAAGCCCAGTAGCTGCTTGTGGTTGCAGGTGAAGCTCTGTTGTGGGAGCACTTAAGTTAGGGTGGCAACTGACATAGCCAGTGGCCAGGGAACTACCCTACACCCTGTGCTGCTGCAGTGGCCCCCATGGCGAGGAGAAGGAATATTTAAGAGTTTTCTTCTACCCCTGCAGGGATAATCCACCCAGGTAGGGTTATTTCTTCTGCTTCTCTAATCAGATGTGTGTGAACAAGTTTCAATGTTTAGGGGGGGGGCAAAGAAGATATATTATTTGAGGGTCTAGTTTGTATTGGGGTAATTGGATTGGCATCTGCACGAACTAAAGCATGCATTTAAAATGATCCAACGCAATCCATACACTACTTTGCATTTTGAATCCAGTGCTTTGTACCTTTTAGATGTATTGCACAAGGCATCTGATCTGCTTTCTAAACATGCACTGGTGTTCCTGCTGGAAGGCAGAGGGCATGATACAACATGCGAGGAGTCTACCTAGAAGCTCATAGAAATAGCAACTGAGTTGGCTTGGAATGATATATAAGAGTCTGCAAATATACCTATCAATTCAGTCTTGTATATAAAACATATACAGCTTGTCTGTGTATTTTGTATATATATATATATATATCCCTGACTTTGTGTGATTTGCATTATGTATGAGCAGATCTATTACAAATCACAACATATGTATGCAGGTACCGATATACAGCACACTATTCCATGTGCATGGACAACATGCTATATCATGTATGGACACAAGAATATTGCTTGTGTCTGTGTGGACGGATACACATGATACAATGATCACATTTATGTGCAGCATATTAAATCATATGTCTGCACTCATACAGTACTTGGCATATTACATCAGGAGTATGAATAGACACAACTACAGCATACTATATAGCATATGTATGCCTGGACACATGTGTCCATGCGAATGCATAAATAGAGCATATTAGACTATGCAAATGCATGGAATTTAAAGCAGCATATTATCCCAGAAGAATGCTTGGAAATCTGTACAGTGTATTGTACCAATGAATGAGAATACATAGAGTAAGTCTATGGAAATATTTGCGGGATGTTATCCTATGGAAATAAGTGACATGTATAGGATACGTCACTATACACTATATATCCCTATGTATTCGCAAGCATGTATTATCTTGTGTCTATGTATTGTGTGACCCTGTGTAGTGTATGTCAGCAACCTGGCATAACAAAGCGGATAACAGCCTGATGTGCAGTGCATTGTTTGAGTCTATAGGGGAGAGAGAAAGTTGTAATAAAATGGATGGAGCCCAAAGTGACAGGCAGATTGTGTGTGAGTGTCAGTGACCCCCCAGCCAGTATAACTTCTGTATCACCCATGCACAGGGCAAATGTTGGGATAAAGAGGTCACCTAGGCAGCTCTGGGACTGCTACTACATCAGGAATGAGCCACATTCCCTGCTTGGTAAAGATAGATATGTATGAGACTGATGGAGCAAAAACACGTTAACCCTTATGTTAATCATAGGGGCTCTTTTGACAGCGAATGAACTGAGATAACAAGCATTTTATTTGCATAGCTCTATTAGGAATCTTGATGACAGGGAAACGCATTCAAAGTAGTTAATTAACTTATCGTAGCTCCTTGTGTGTCGGTCCTCTGGCAGTAAATGGGTTAAATTATTATTATTATTTTTTTTTTTTTAAGAATTGCATCCTGTAGGTCAAGCAGCTGTTTCTTCTAATTCCCTTTCGATATTATAACCCTGCTCTGACTGGCATCCCCCTGGCAGTGAGTGGGTTAACGCAGCGAGCTGCCTGTCCTGTTTACTCTCACAGCCTTTTCTAAGCTGACAGACAGCTGGAAGTGACATGGGTAACGGTGGTAGCAAGCCATTTGTTACACCACTGGCAGCGAATTGGGTTAAAGGGACCAGCTGTTAGCGATGTTTGAATGTATGGGATTGTCCTTGTTATGGCTCAATCCAACGAGTTCTCTCTCTTCCTCCTGGCAATGAATGGGTTGAATTGGCAAGTTGATGATCTTGGGCATGATCACACTCATATTCCAGGCTCTGGCTGGCAGTGAATGAGTTAAGCAGCATGTAATAGTTATTGTGTGTGTTCTAAATGATTGTCACAGTCCTCTATCTCTCATATCTCTCTATCTATCTACCTCTGTCTCTGGGAGATCGGCCACCAGCCCTGCCGGGCTATGTGCAGGATTTATTGATCAGGTTCTCCTTGTGTCTCTGCAGATCTGGCGTCCCCACTGACCTCGCCTTGTCCTGTCATTGATGGGAAATCAACTGGATCGCATCACCCACCTGAATTACAGCGAGCTACCGACAGGGGACCCCTCCGGGATAGAGAAGGACGAGCTGAGGGTCGGGGTGGCTTACTTCTTCTCAGATGAGGATGAGGACATGGACGATAGAGGGCAGTCAGAGCGCTACACAGTGAGGGACACGAGCCCCAGCGAAGGGGAAGGACATCTTCTACTGAACGAGATTGAGTTCTCTGCCTACAGCTGCCAGGAATGTATCTTCTCCAAGCTCAGGGGAAGCCAGGACCTCAGTGTCTACCCCATGCAGGGCTTGCTGGCATTCTGCAAACCAGGAGACCTTCTGGAACTGCTCTTCCTGTGCCCCTCAGCAGAACACCCTCCTCCACCTTCTCCTCACTGGGCAGTTTATGTGGGCCAGGGACAGATCGTCCATTTACATCGAGGGGAAATCCGCAAGGACAACGTGTTCGAAGTTGGAGGAGGGTGCATGGGCAGGGTGGTCAGCACATGGTACCGCTACAGGCCACTCAACGCTGAACTTGTCCTTCAGAATGCCTTTGGACACCTGGGCTTGAGGAGTGATGAGATCTGCTGGACTAACTCCGAGAGCTTCGCAGCCTGGTGCAGATTTGGCAACAGGGAATTCAAAGCCGGTGGAGAGGTCCACTCTGGTAACCTCCAATACTTCCTAAAGCTTCATCTGGAAGAGAACAACATCCACACGTTGAGGTTTCACAGCTTGGAGGACCTAATACGAGAGAAGCGAAGGGTGGACTCTAGTGGCAAACTCAGAATCCTCAAGGAGCTCTCCATGGTAGAGGAGAAAGAATAAGGACTTAGGTTTGAGACGCCTCTCTCAATTGCTCTCTCTCTCTCTCTTACAGAATTTGCCAAATTCAGAGTTCACCTTTTAGACTCATTTATAAGGATCATGTCAACATTCCTGAAACCAGCATTACTTATATCATAGCCATTCTTTTGATTTGGCTTTTTTAACATCCAAAAAAAAAAAAAAAACTCCCACAACAACAAAAAAGAAAATCTAAACAAAAAAGCAACAACAATTTTTTTTGAGTATGTTGGCTGTAGTGTTGATGTCTATATTGAGCATTTAGCAACATGCTAAATAAAAAATTTCAAATTGAAATTTATATTTTCATGGCTTTACTCCATGATCGTTTAACCACAGAGGCCAATAAATTGGATTTTGTCTATTTGCTTAACTTAGTGTTGCTCTCTGCTGTCTTACTTGCCTTGTTAAAAACAAACAAACAGAAAAAAAAAAAATCTTTTTATTAAATCACCATTGCCTTTACTGCTTTTCTATGACACAATCTATTTGCTATTTTTAGCTTGGTTGTTACTTATTCTTACAATTTTTTTTGTTTCCCTCTGCAGTTCCTTTTCAACCTCTGTGTATTTATGCTCCCTTCCACAGCACAAATTAAAAGGTTACACATTAGTTTTAATATTGCACAATGGAACTGGGTATATATACAAAAATGAATAAATCTTCTTTTTTTAAATGTTTCCTTAACCTATTGCAAATGGTACTTTTCCTTTTTTTTTTTTTTAAGACTACAGATCATTGTTTAGTTGTGATTTCAAAGCTTAAATTACAGGTTTTACCAGTATGCAGTGCTCTCTACCTAGTGAGTCACAAGTAGCATTGAAAGAATGAGCAACTGAACAAAAGAGAATGATTATTCTATTGGTAACACACAGCTGATATTGATGTTGGATAGGCATACAGTGTCCCTGCTGCTTCAGTTAGTTACTAGACCATAAGAAGTAAATATCAAAGAGGTTTGCTATTTCTTTAAGGTTATTCCAGCAGTTTGTTTTGCTCTACTCTTTGTCTCTCTCTCACATTCTTTATACTGTGAATGCAGATAATACAAAAAAATCAAAACATAATCTATTGTGTTCACAGAAATAAAAGAGAAATGTGTTATATGTCTGTGCTGTGTTTAAAACATCATCTAGTGGCTTGATATGCAAATAAACTACTTTAAAAATAAAAGTGCACTTCAACCAATAGGTGATGTCTTAAGTAGGTGACCCCACAGACCCATTTAAAACACATTTTCTCTTAATTTACATATTTCTTTTGGTGAGGAGACAAAAGTCTGGTGGCTTTTTTGGTGTTATTAATTTAGGCCATTATAGCACATTATCTTGCCATTTTATTTCAAATTTGTTTGATTATTGTTTGTTTATGTTGGGATTGAAATGCATGAAAACATTTATTTATTTAAATATTGTATTAGCAGAATTCTGGGACCTCCCTGTGCCATTGAAAACATGTTTTTTTTTTTTTTTTTTTGTTCTATCAGTCACCTATACAAGTATAAATTACTGCTGACAGGACCAAACAAATGCACATATTACTTAAAAGGACCAGCTTGCTTTGTCTTTAAAGCTAAATAAAAATTAATTGTAGATTGACTCGCATGCTATGGCTTTGTATGTGCTGCAATCAGGGTGTAAACCTTGTATGGGTAACACAGTCCCTTTTATATTTACAAGGTCCAATTTCACTGCAAGTGATTGTGCTGAGTGTAGACATCATATTTGCAGTAATATTGCTGCTGCCCATAAAGCATATTATCATGTTTAAAGGAGAAAAACAGTTGTCTTATCTTCTAGCACTTTTAGTATAGATTTTTTATTTTTTTTTGCTTTGCCAAGAATGCCCCCAACTACTAAAAATGATTACTACCTTTTGAAACTCTTACTTGCAGCAAGTTAACTTTTTTTTTTTTATTCTGAATTGCTGGTAACAGGAATATGCAAACCTGTAAAATATTTGTCTTGTAACTACTAGAGATTCCTAGTGTTTTCCTGGTGCAGTTCAATCGCTTTCTTTCATTAATCCGTTTAGCCCTGTTGTATTCATGCCATCTTCACAATATGCCCCTTCAAGAGCCTAAGCCAGCTGGAGATGCCATGTTTTAGTTGGCATTACTAAATGAGGCGTCCTGTGGTTCCTTAATTAAGACATTTCATGTTGGAATAGGATCTTTAAAGGTACAGTCAAGGCATAAACATATTTGGCTACAATTATAAATATCAGATTTTTATCCATGCGTTCATTCAAACAGGATACAATGTGACAAACATTCCATGGCTCCTCCTTATTTATGACATAGACTTCATAGCTTGTTTTAACATGGACCTTTTAGCATGGATGTGTGCTAACATGAGTTCAGTACTGAAATTTGGAATGCCTGGGTGGTGGTGTGGTCATTGATGCAGGCTCCAGCTGTACTCTATATGTCCCACACACCCTACATCCCTCTCTAATGTCTTCATTAGTCCTGAGTAGTGTTGAGCGAACACGAACCTCACTGTTCAGGTTCGTACCGAACATTACGGTTTTTGGCCCCCGGACCCGAACACAGACATTCCACTGGATGTTCGTGTCGGAGTTCGGGGTTCGGCGATTACATTGTATGTAGTGCTATTGGCTTTCTATAAACCGAAATAGAGTCCCCATTCATACGAATAAGTCAATTGACCTATTCGTATGAATGGAGACACTCACCCAAGTTTTCTTTCATTTTGCAGCCCTTTCCTGGAGTTTTTTAGAGGCATTTTAGTGGCCAAAAGTTTGTGTCCCCATTGACTTCAGTGGGGTTCGGGGTCAAGTTCGACCGAACCCGAACATCCAGGTGTCCGCTCAACTCTAGTCCTGAGCTCACTGATGCAGGAACAAATCTGGGAAACGGTAGCAAGGAATTTATTTGTATTTGTTCTTAAAGGGACCATGTTTACACTGAATAAAAAAGCAGACTTGCAGGCCCAGACATAAGTTAAGAGACAAATATGTTTTAAATGTATCTGTGGGGTCTCCTGTATATGACAGCACCAGTGACATATGAACTGCTTTCAATGGAAAATGCGTTATTTGCATATCAAACCGTAAGGCGATGTCATAAACAGGAGACAAAACAGACACACTGTGTCTATACTTAATGTATAGAACACCCCCCCCCCCTTACAATACATTTCATAATGTTAAGTTTAGAATTGAAGGATGATAGAACGCAATTGTTCAGGATTAATTCTCTCTGCACATAACCTTTTGTATATTTTAAATGTTACAAAAAGATTAGTTCTTTTAACCTTGCTGTTAGCCATGAACAATTGATACACTGGGTGGTGAAATAAGTGTCAATATTTTCTGTTTCTTACAATACCTCTTGCTGTTCCAACATTAAATAGTTCATGGCATAACAGGACCTACTTAATTACAATCCTAGATCATGTTACATCCAGAACAGCTTTTTACAAGCCGAAATTTGCAACAAAAAAAATTATTTCCAATACTGTATTGTTTTTGGTTTAGTAGTTAAGGTTGGATAGTTTCTAAATCTGCTTTGATGGGATAAATAAATACATTCCTTTTTAGTGTTTTTCTACTTCTCAGCTAGAGTGGATATGCTGGTGTTGAATACATATTAGTCCAAAAGTGTTGCCTGCTTTAATTCCCCAATCTCCAAAAGTATCCATAACTTACTTTGTTTCCAGCCATGAAGGAATAAATTGGTTTGGATGCTGTGTTTTAGTCAGTCTAGGCCAGTGATGGCTAACATAGATGATTGGGAAATATATATATATTGTATGTAGTGTATGTGTGTGTGTGTGTGTGTGTGTATATATGTATATTCCCTGATGCTCAGTTAGATCTGAGGCAGAGTCTGCATCATGGCATATGTAATTCCCAAACATCTGCAGTGCCACATTAAGCTATACTCGCTCTAGGCAGCTGTAATTAATCTGCATTGTATGCAGTATGGTGTAATTAGCTGACATGAAATAAATGCTACTAACAGTAACTTAACTTAAATCTCAGTTATCATCATTCCAAGCCAATAAATGGAGGCTTACAATTACAGTTCCTTAAAGTAAAAAAAAAAAAAATGGAAACAAAACTGACCATTAGGGAACATTAGAAACTGAGTTGGCAAATTGGAGAATGATTGGCTTTTTGCAGTTCACTTGTCGGTTTTAGAGAATAACCCCCAGTTAGCAAGTTCATATTTTCATTTCAAAATAGTTCACATAAGCAGGCTTCCCGATTCCATATTAAGTGTTCCACATACTTAAATTGCAATGTTTTTTGGTTACCTTTCAACGCAGCCTATTCAAGAAGCCATAAACCATGAATTGATTACCAAATGGCAAAAAATCAGACCAAACTAGCGGAGCTGGTAAAATTCTTCAGATTTTCCAATTCAGCTTTTCTGTCTCATTTTTGCTACTGATTGGTGAATTCTATACAGTGCACAGTCTAATAAAAAGATAACCATAAAGGGTGATTGGCATCAACAATATGAGGAATCAGGAAGCATTGCTTGGCTGCCCTTCTTGGAGTTTTGTCCTAGAAAATGGTTGAGGCCTGTAATGCTGACAATCACTTCTCCTATAGTAGATCCATTTTTGGCTTGTCTAGGCATTTGATGTTATGTGGGTTGCATGGTATTTGTGCTTAAGGGCATCCAGGATGTAAATACAGTCTGTGGCTTTGTCTTTGCCGCTAGCAAGGACAATTTCTTTCGTATGGCCTATGTATAGGGTAGTTGGCATCTGCACTTATTTATCTAATTCCTTAGTATTATGAAGAATATCAATGACTGCGTTCAATATTCTTTTGGTTGAACCAAGGGTAAAGATTCATCTATCTGCATTGCCTAAAAATGTATACATTCAAAGATAAAAGTGATGCTGTCTACCTAAACCTTGCTCATACTGTGAATGCAAGAACTTACATAAAAGAACAGCAGGGGCCATGTATAAACACGGCACTAATGGCATGTGGGCCTATGGTTATAACATCACCTGTGGCTTAATAAGCAAATTAACTACTTTTCAGTGGCAAATATGTAATTTGCATATCGAGCCACAAGGTGATGTCATAAGCGGGAGACTCCACAAACAAATTTAAAACTGATTTTTCTCTAAATGGATGCCTTTGTTTACAATGCATAACGCAGTGCATACATCATTTGTCATCATTTTTTTTTTTTATTCTCCACTTTTTTCAGTATAAACAATGTTTAGATTGATGGTCTCCTTCATTTTTATGCAGCCCTCAAATGGGTATCAGAGTCAGTGTTATTTCATAGGCCTGTACAAGTACTAGTACAGGCTGAATATCCCTAATCCAGAAATCCGTTGTCCGAAATGATCCATTATTAGAGTTGAGCGGACACCTGGATGTTCGGGTTCGGCGGGTTCGGCCGAGCTTCGGAAAAAAGTCCAGGTTCGGGCCCCGAACTCCATTGAAGTCAATGGGGACACAAACTTTTGGCCACTAAAATGCCTCTAAAAAAGTTCTGGAAAGGGCTAGAGGGCTGCAAAATGAAGTAAAATGTGGGTAAGAGTGTCCCCATTCATACGAATAGGTCAATTGACCTATTCGGATGAATGGGAACTCTATTTCGGTTTATAGAAAGCCAATACCCATGTAATGCTATTGGCTTTCTATAAACCGAAATAGAGTCCCCATTCATAACAATTTCTTATGAATGGGGACTCTATTTCGGTTTATTGAAAGCCCATAGCATTACATACAATGTAATCGCCGAACCCCGAACTCCAACATGAACATAGAGTGGAATGTCCATGTTCGGGTCCGGGGTCCAAAAACCACAATGTTCGGTACGAACCCGAACAGTGTGGTTCGGGTTCGCTCAACACTATCCATTATCCAAACATTTTTTTAAATTTTGCCACAAGTTGCAAGTTCCACAGTTCTGACACACCTGTCAGAATGCAAGCACACAGCAGCTTATTCAGAGTCCAGCCCCCTACTCTGTGATATAGCCTTTCCATGCATGCTCAGATTCCCCCACTCCCACAAAGGGTAATATAAGAGCACGTATGTAGACCTGACATGCCAACGGCAGGTTCCCAACGATGCCTCACAGTGATTTATTTGCTCTATATAGCATTTGCATTGATATTACTGTATTTCATGAGAGCTGAGAGGCTTTAATATATCTTATTGGTGAAAATGATCCATTATCCAAAATGATCCGTTATCCAAAGTACTTCTGGTCCCAAGTATTTTGGATACGGCATAATTAAACTGTATTTATATATAGATTTGTACCAAGCGCTATTATGGGAAACTAATGTTTACAGACAGAGTAGTATTTACCTGAAAAGTTTTCTATTGCAAGCAGTAAAGTCAAACTATGTAAGGAAATGTAAGAAAAACTGGGATTTACATAAACCTATACTGGACACCAAACATGTAAAGTAAGTGACATTTTGTTGTGGACTGACTAGATGAATCAACAATATGTGTTTTTATTTGTGTTTGATGTCCAGGCCTGTAGTATCGACAGATTAGGGAAGACAGCACAACGTCATGCAGAGAACACAATGGGGCTTATTTATAAAACTAATTTCAGGTGCAAGTACTTCTGTTGGGTTCCACATTTACAACTTTGTCCCAGTATTGATAAATAACCCCCAATTTGGGATCTATAGTTAATGCTTGCAAACGTGCAGTTTAACATACCATTTTTTTTGTTTGTTCTTCTCGTTATGACTGGTTAATAACCAAGCATAATATTCTAACCCCCACAGAAAGGGTTTGCACTCAGAGATACATAAAGATGCAAACAGTTTAGATAAGTGTTGTTTTATCTGTAATGTCCCTAGGACAAAGTCCACATCAATATTTCAGTTCTTATATTATCATATTTTAGCACAGTGTGCATTATTGTAAATAAAAAAAAAAAATGAGATATTGGAAACCTGGCTTTCATCCTGCAGAGGTTTTAAAACAGAATTAACTCAATAAAACCATGTAACGTTCTCCCTTGGTCTTACTTTGAAAATAATTTGAGAGCGGACCCTCTAAATTCAGTTTTATTGCAATCACATATTCGCAGGTTTGATTTTCATCAGGTCTAATGAGACAAGTATCAAGCACACCTGGCTTCTCGGTCTTGAATTTTGTCCCAGCAAATGTTCACTCACAGTCATTGCTCCTTTAGTATAACCATTGATGGCTTGGCTGGGCATTTGGTGCTGTGTGGGCTGCATGGTATTTGTGTTAGCCCATGTGAAGGGTACTTAAGATAGCAATTATTTGTCTAATTAACTAGTATTAAGAAGACTGATATATGTGTTGTATATAGTTATGTTCATCAACCACGAAGAAGGCTGGTGCCTAAGCATGACTGTAGGTGAAACGGTGACTTTAAAGGGACACTATGGTGTATTATCTTATTTTTATATTTTAGCACAATGTACATTATTGTAATATATATATATATATATATATAATTATATATTGTAAACATTATTCACTGATGGATCTCTATCTATTCCATTTTGTCTTCTATTCTTCAGAGATTTAAACAGATGTGGGGTTGACAACCAAATTCACTCAGTGAATTGTAATAGAAGAGTTGCCAGTACAAGTAAAATATATGTTTACCACATAAGTTACATTTATGAAATGGGATTTCCCTATTCCTGAAAACACTTTCACAATAAGTAAGACTATGCTAAAATGTAATAATTCAATGCTTAGTATAAGTGCAATCCACAGGATTGGTCCCATATAGTCACCTATTTTAATCCACCAAATAAAACTAGCCATGATTTGTATCATTATATTTTATACAAGGTTCCATTTATTATTATTACCTAATCTCACAGGACTTGGAATATATGATCTATCAGGCATAAACATGACACTTTATAATTCACTTTTCCCACGAGGATATTCATCTCAGGCAAATTCTCTAAAAGAAAAGCGGTGGAATGTGCAGAAGAAAAACTAATTATTTAAAATGGCAGCACCCAGTGCAAAGTCTAGTTAAGAAAGGTAGGTATATTTTAAGTGCAGATCTGCTAGCAATTAATAATGATTCTATATACATTGTTTGCATTTACAGGGATCAAGATACTACTCAAAACAGAATTGTGTGTGACATGACAGTGTGATATTCTTCAAATTAAGCATAAGTGTCTCTTGTATAATCCATAAAGAAGAGGCCTTGTCACTGACTAAAACATTAAAGGTTTTATATTCCATGTTATGTATTGTTGTACTATGTGTACAGCGTATTTTCTGTGGACCAGAAAGCATATCCAAACTTACCAGCAATACTCTGACCATTAAATGTAAATGGGCACACAAATATTTGCTACATGGAAAATAAAAAGGCATTTTTTTTGATTGAAGCCAAATAGCACAAATACAACAAAAAATACCTTTCAGACACTTTCATGTGTTGGACCTTTAATAAAGAATGTTGATTGACCTGTGCCCTAAAAAGTAGCCTCTGTAGTCACAAACTAAGCCACAGTAAGCAAAAGCAAGCTGCTGCTATAAGTGCTGGTAAGATTTTGTTCTGCTTTTGTTCATACTTGACTCTGAATTCTCGGCCTCTCCTTTCCTTGGGATACCCTTCTTATACTCTGAGAAACATCATCGACTGTGAAATTGTTCCTGGTGATCCACATTTGGCGATTACACCCTGAGCTTGGTCACTATGGGCTCACAAGATTGTGCGTCTATTTCTTTGTGAGGGAAATATCCACATAAATTGTACAAAACATACTATACTATATTGTCCTATTTGTGCTTGTATGTATATCTGGTTACAAGTCTGATACACCTACAGACAAAGCTAAGTTCATTTTTATTCATTTATTTCTTTTCAATCTATTGCCATATATAATTTTTGCACCCTCTTATAAGCTTAAATAGGTTCCCGGGTTTTGGAGGACATCCACTAGTTAAAACATCAGATGCATGAAAAGCCCAACAAACAAACAAAAACAAAACAGGTTCATATAAAACAAATTAATTTAAAAGCACTTCAGTAAAAATGAGAGAGTCGCTTCAATATACACCGAACTGACCCGGAATTCATTTCGGCCGGCATTTTACCTGAATTTGACAAATTTCCGAAATGCAGCTACTACTGGACTGTTAGGAAACTGAGGAATCAGTGGCATTCAGATCCAGACATTTTCGCCACGAAAACCATATATTTTTGGCTACTCAATGTGCGATCACCACCGACCATTCTCTGATTTCTGTTAACAAAGGTGGAATTCTCCTATTTCAGTTCTCCTTATTTTAGACTGAGAATTCATCTTTACAGCCCTTCAACTACACTACAAACAAATGTTTTTTTTTTATTTCACATGGACATGCATAGCCATATGCCTTAATATCATTTCTGATACAAATATCCATCTTTACAATATTTGATCAAAAGATGATATTTCAACTTATATGGAACTATGGCTATGTTAAAACATAGACCAAACAGTGTCATGCAGCAAAATACATATCCAGACAAAAACACTAGTGGGTTACCACAATGAAAATGAAGGAGTACCCACGTAAAATGATTCAACACTGTGGAAATTAGAGTGTAAAAAGGACTGTGTAAGTGTGTGAGGTGTGGATTTACCTGAATAACAACATAGACACAAACTGATTTAAATAATAAATATATTGATTTTCTAATTATCTTCATTAGAACATTTTTCTTTTTTTCATGATTGGTATGTGTTTAATAATTAATAATTTCAGGGCAGAGAGGGTTTGTCAGCGGAGAATTAAAACCGGTAAGTAACTAAGTGTTCCATGCATACCAGAAAGATACTACAGTATGCTTTACTCATCAGTATCAGATGGGGAGGAGGATGATATACTGGGAAACTATCCAGTCATGTCTGTATCATTTTCCTCCTCACAAGGAAGCTTCAACCACCTGTGCCAATGGAGGGATGTTCGGTGGGAGAATTGCAGCAGGAGAAGTAAACATGCTGTATTTCCAATTTAGCGTACTTGTATCGCAAAAGTCGACTGTGGTGTTCAGCTCTAGTCTCACGGTCCTGTTGGTACATTATTCTCACCTGCTCCTGCTCCGAACTACCACCTCACCTAAGTGACTCGCCATCTCTTCCTGCCTCTCCATCATCTGGGCATGGAACCAGTCTTAGTTGCTCACCACCATGGTCCATGTGTGCCACATTATGCTGGATACAAGCAATCAGACCATTACTGCATTAATGCAGTCACTGGATGTGCTCAGATGATCACGGCCTCTGAGATCAACCACCCATTGAGGGGTGCCTGTTTCCCCCCAAAGATGCAGTTGCAGGAAAAGGAGAAGATGTGTAGGACATTGCAATACAGAATATAGGCATCAAATTCTCTTAAATTTCATATGCATGGTCATGTGAACCCTATGGTACATTGGCCTTCATAATATAAGTCTAGATGACATGTTGATTTTGATGCAATAATATTGTGATATTTAAACGCACAACATTGTAACTAACTTAACCGTGTCTACAGGTAAATGGATACACAGACAGACACACAGCCAGCCAGAAAAATAGATAAGGATATTAAATCTAGATATAAATATAGGTAAGTAGGTAGACAGTTCTCCCTGTGTTCCAGTTTGTTTCTATTCGAGTCAGGATGATCAGCATTGATGAGAACTCGTTTGTGCCGTCGTTTACTCTGCAGCCGCTATTATAGGGAGTTTGTTTCTGTACTAAGTTGAGCTGTTGATGTCCCAGCAGCATTATTTATTTTTTTTCATCGAAAAATTGACAATTCCTATTTTATTATTCCCTGAAACAGCAACATAGTGAGATATATGGAAAAAAAATAAAACAAGTTAAAAAAGCTATAGTACATCATGCTAAATAATTACAATTCACAGCATGTTGAATTATGCACAAATATATTTTTCATGGTTTTGCCAAATCTTATTAATAAAAAAAATGTTTAAAAAAAAAATCCTGTTAACTCTTCTCTGCTGCGCTTTTTAATTTGGTCTGCCTTGGTTTGCATGCTGCATATGTTAACGTGAGAAATAGTACAGTGATTTGAATGAGACATTTAAATCCCATTTTAAGTTATGCTGCCTCCTCTGTACTAAGCAAATAACAATATAAATCTGAATCTTAAAAGTTCAAAGCACATTTGGAGCCAAACTTATATTGCAGGGTATGTTTGTTCTTTAAATAAGGGAATTGCTTTTAATTAAAAAATTTTTTAGGCCTGTCTTTTCTTCTAATGCTTCAAATCTATCCTTGTGTGTTTGCAAAAGCTCTACTTCTTAATCTCCACCTATATTGAAAAGCCTTTCTTTCTAGATGTGGTCATATTTAAATTGCCTTCCACTTTAGGGTGGACCCGACATGTCTCTCTAACTAGTCCTTGTTGTGAGAAATATGCTGGTCAAGGGCTATATATATATTTTTTTTAAATAAATGTTTTACCAGGAATAATAAATTGATATTTCTCTTGCTTTAGGGGTATGTAAAGATTGTTCTAGAGCAGTGTTTCCCAACCCAGTCCTCAAGGCACACCTACCAGTCGAGGATTTAGGGATTACCAGGGTGTGTCTAAGGTGTTTTTACAAAGAAGAAAAAAAAACACCTTAGACACAACTGGGTAATCTCTAAATCCTGGACTGGTAGGTGTGCCTTGAGGACTGGGTTGGGAAACACTGTTCTAGAGCATGCAGTGGTGCATCATGTGATCAATTTCAAGTTTTATCTTGGAAGGGGGTGCCATTTTAGGCACTAAAACACCAATGACAATTGCACTGCAAAGTGAACTGGCATTAATAGCTCAAACTTGCCTATTTTTCCAACTTGACTGTTTAACCCCTTAGTGACTCTGCTGCATTTGATGTACCTTGAAGACCAGAATTCCATTATTTTTGTCATATATTTACTGAACTGTGAATTTCTTTCTTTGTGTTCAGTCCACCCACACAAATTATATATCATTATTTAAAGGACGGATAGGGCTTTCATTTGATACTATTATTTTCATCATATGATATAATTTACTATTAAAAAAATATATAAAATATGATGAAAATATGCCATAAAAAACACTTTTTCTCACTTTGACCTGATTTTTGTTTTTAAACAATTACAAATGGTAAAAAAAAGACCGTCATCTATATATTTCTCATATTTGTCCTGAGTTTAGAAATACTAATGTTTCCATATTTGTCTAGGTTTTATTTAAAGTAATAGGGAAATAAACAATATTAGTGGGGGGGTTTTGTTGGCGACTACTTCATTTTCTTCTACAGTGACCTTTTAACCCCAACCCTAAATTTACCCCAACCCTAAGTTTAACCCAACCCTAAATCTACCCCCACCCCGTAATCTAACCCTTGTATTCACCCGAACCCTCCTGTTACCCTAATTAGAACCCTAATTATGACCCTAACCCTAGATCTAGGTTTAGTAGATAAAGGGTTAGCTTTTTCCATTTATTTATTTTTTCCCTCTCTAACTGTAATATTGCTGACTGCCTCTAGGGACAGTCAAGCAATGGTTTCAGAGCGACGGAAGAACGGAAGAGATTTTTTTTTTTCTCTCTTCACTCTCAGCTCCTCCAATACAGCACCCATGCTTTTCAGGACCTATAAATATATGTCTATATGCATTAAGGGTTAAAGGACAAGTGTAGCAAAAAATTAAGCTCTGTTTAATTGAAAGATGGTATGAAGAGTAGGCATTTTATATAGAAATGCTTTAATGAAAGAATACAAATAAAGTACATTATAAAGTATCTTTACTCCATATAGCTCTACCAGGAGGCAGACATTTTGTTTAGAATCTATGGTCAGATGGGTCAGATCTTTATTCAGCTGAACCAAGGTGAGTGAAGATCTCATCCAAGATTCCAAACAACATGTCTGTCCCCTGAGCAAACTGTATGGAGTAAAGAAGGCTCAATAAGGCACTTTCTTTCATTAAATAATTTCTTTATAAATCATTTACATTTCATACAATCTTTCAATTAAACATAAGTTAATTTTTTTTGCTACAGTTTTCATTTGATGCCTGATTTTTGCAGTCCATGTGTCAGTTCCATTTTCGACAATACCCCCTTCCTGTAAGGGTTAATTATTGTTGAGTGCTACTCTTACCTTTCTTCCCAACATACCTCCTTACTGGAGATGCATGACAACAGGAGTGCATGTGCTGTACCCTTTCTCTGTTACACCAGACACAGACACTGAAGGGTAAGGTCCGCATTGTGGAACAGTGGTCCAAAACCGAGACTGCTCCGCCTAAAGCAGGATGGTTGGAGTATATGCTGCACACATTTAAAATATTTTTAAATAAGTAATCAAGTGTCAGCTCCTGAATCAAATGAATGACTTTGTTTCTTATTTGTTGAATGACGAAATAGGTGACAACTGCTGAAAAGAGGAAAAAAGGAGCAACTGAAGAAATTGGAATTTTCAAAGTTTTTATAATACAGGTTCCAGTGAACACTTAAACAAGGTATACAGATTGCAAAGTTCTTATTGAGTAGGACTGATGTTTGTAGGAGCAAGTCAATTATTACTGCAGGTTACAGGTTTCAACTGGTAGATGCACAGGAACAATGTGAGTCCTTCCATGCAGGATTCAAGATATTCAGTATCCAAGATATTGGGCACTTATTATGCAGGACTGAATGAAAGATACTTTCATACTGTGAGCAAACGAAAATACACTGGCAGAAGGGCAAAATTAGAATATAAAGCCAATGAATAAAACACATTTGTTAGCCGAAACACCCATATTAACTACTTAAATATGTAAAATTATAACAGTTAATCGCATTAGCAGCTCAATTTTGTTTAATAAAATGGTTACTAAATAATACTGCTAGAGACATATTGGGCGAATTGTCCTATTTTTGGATGATTTCTATAATTAATCTTGATGCTAATTTGATGTAACAAAGATTAGCTTCTTGCCTAAAGTGAAACTTTATAAGGGGAGCAACAGGATGTACATGGGCGTGATTTATTATTAAGAAAATGTTTTATTATTATGAAAAATGATCTATACATTGTGTTAGAATGGTATGCAAATGCATACAATAAGAGACACATGTTTTAAATGTTGGTGATGTTTCCTGTTTATGACATCACCTTGTACCCCCATTCTCTTTTAGAGAGGGTTTTTTTGTCGAAGATGATGATGCCGGACTCTGCAGCTGGTGATGGCATATTCCTGAGTCCCAAGCCCCGATCATGGGATGGTAAGATTGATCTTTGCTAAATTCCTCACAACTTCATAGAACATTTGTATGAATACAGTTCATAGCCTCAGTGATTTCCCCTCACATTTTAATTATGCCTCATTGCCAGGTCTACATCATTGCTCTGGGCATCTGATCAGCTGATTCCACCAAACATTGGTTCATTTTTCTGTGTGCAAAGAGGCAGGTCCCAGGGGAAGTCATGCATATGTCTGCATTATTAGACAATCACATTGCTTTTTTTTTCTTCAAGAGGAAATGTGTATTTTCTTATAAAGGTATAGGCAATGTCATAAAGAAGTACATTAAAACACCTTTTTCTTTGAATTTATGATAATTGTTCATGTTTTTTCTCTCCTCTCCATTCACAGTATCAACAAAATTGAGGTGACAGAGTCCCTTTAATAAGATTAAATGTTGTCATTTGTGGTATCCAAAGGTCTCTACATTCAGAGCGGCAAATGAGAAAAATAAATAACATAAACATGGTGGAAATGAAAATAAATGTATGAAAGAAGCTAATGGAAAACAAATGAATTATGATTTTAGATTTACAGCTTGACATCTAGTTTGTAGCTATTGGAATACAGTATATTCAGCAGTCGTGCTTTGGATCCCAAGCCCGAGATTGATTTTACTGCATGACTAACCAGATGTATAATTCAGGTCCTATACCCACTATTGTGGAGATTCAGAGCTGACTCGGAATGGAGGTTTTTTTTTAGATTGCTGTGTCCATATATATGATTTACACATGATGTTTGCATAGTTCGGTTGTTCCATTCATCCAGTTCAACAGAACGTAAGTTGGCAAGCCTAGATTGGGTTGAGCAAATCAAATATATTGTTCCTCAACGTTCCGGTTCTTAGACATACTCCTCGTGCACGGATGTGTGGGCCTGAATTAGGATGTCCTTAGAAGAACAGTGGTATAACAATAAGTGTAACTAGTGGCAAAACACAACATTTTGGAGCATCCTGCAATCCAAAATTGACCTCCAGATGTCATACGAATAAGGTCATTATTCCCTATCCTGTTATTGGTGTCATAATTATTTAGTGAGAGCAGGACCCTAGAAACCTAAAATGAAGGGTCATATTTATCAAGGCAAAACAGGTGCTATTTTTTTATTTTTTTTTTAAAGTGCTACATTTGGAGCAAACTGCCATAACTTTCCACTGGTCTCCATGGTTACCACAACTAAATTAGTACTTTTTCCTGAAAAACTACCTATTTTGTCTTGATAAATACGGCCCTAAATATCCATGCTGTCATAAGCTAATTAAGGATCAGATCAGTATGACATCATAGACCGTCCCTGATTATTAAGTGTTAAAGATGCATTTGCAGAGTCATAGACAACATAGCACTCAGAGATTACAGGCAATGACGCAGGCAGATTTAAAGGTACAAAAGATCTACACCCAACATACACCCAGAAACATACAGGAGTTTTAGTAAATAGCCCTGTATCTTCCACAGATAAAGCAAACAGAGGCATCAACACACAAGCACATAATGACACTCATTGGCACAGAGAGACAAACAGGAAAAAGAAAGACAGTTGATACGCAAAGTTTGTAACAGGCTCAAATACTATCCACATATAATATGACACTTATTAGACAGGTGTGAGCATGCGGCCAGTACAGTCTAACTGGCCGTGTCATATATATACAATTTCTGATATATATATAAACATGGAGGTTTGTTTATAAAAGTCAATCCTAGGGCAACGTTTTAAAAGTGGAGCAGTCACCATGGATACTGATGAAACATCTCTGCTTTTTAGACTACGTTCACAACTATTTTATAAATTATCTCATTTCCCCAACTTTAGTCAGAAGTCTTTTTTTTTTGTGTTATGCAGAACGGCACGCAGATATAGAGGCAAAGAGATATATGTTTCTCCTTATGTATAGACAAACATACATGGACATGAAGATATGTGCAGACATCCATAGGATACCTTTTAAATGAAACCAAAGCATGAGCTTAATTCCCAAAACACAAATGGAAGCCTATGTGACAAGAAGTCTGACTGAAATTCATATATTAAAAATTTGCTACATTTCCTTGTTTCGTAAGATGAAGTAACAATTATGCATTCATGGTATGACCGCAATTCATTAATAATGGACGCACTGAATGCATTGTTACTCAAGGGAGACATTACACCAGTGACTAGAGAGATGCCTAGCAGGCAAATTGTTTCTGTTGGTTAATACCTGTCCAAAACCTTACTCTCATTAATCATGAACAGCTCTGCCTTAGGTAGACAGACATAAAGTCATTAGAAAATGTGAAGTATGGAAGGTATTATCACTCAGCAAGTAACACCTGTCTAAACCTTTGTTATTAATATATAATATTTATATCGCTCACAATTTGAAATCGGCTGTAAAGAGATCACTTATTAAAGAGACAGTAATGATAAGACTTGAGCTCATCTTATATAAAAGTACACATTTATTTATGATAAAGATTTATCTGAAAAAGGTTGGAGAACGTGCCTACTTTTACATGTTGTTAAGGTAATATTCGTTCCTCATGGTTAAACCAGACTCAGCTTTTTTTTAAATCTTGGGCCAGATCTTCCTTCATTTTGAGCCAGATCTAATCCATCTGACCCAAGATTCTAAACATGTCTGCCCCCTGTTAGAGCTATATGAAGCAAGGAGGGCTCCCTAAGGTTATTTTTGTTTGTTTCTTTATTAACTAAGTTAAATTTAAAATGCTTACATTTGATGCAGTATTTAAATTAAGCATAATGCTATTTAAGTTGTATGAAAAAAAAAACTTTTAATCCAAATAAGTAGTCAAAAAGAGTATGCTGCCACACAGAAAAGTTAACGTGTTTTGCTTTAAAAAGGCTTATTCATAAAAAAAAAAAAACCTGTGAATAAGCATTTTTTAATGTGAAACCCGTTACGTTTTCTGTGTGGCAGCATGATTTTTTTTGACTACTTATTTGGATTTAAGATTTATTGATGGAAAAACATATCGGAGTGCTGCATCTACGTTTCTTTTTCATATGTCTATGTGTTTGCGGTATCAAGCTGCAGAGGTTCAGAGACCCTGAAGCTCTTCCATTGAGATCCCGGAGTTCAAGTCTTGGAGGGACAGGGAACTGAAGCCCGGTCACTTCTTTTATATATTAGCACAATGGATGTCTTCATATGTACTTTCTTATCAAAATTACAATTAATAAACAAGATTGTACTTTTTTTTCTTCTACTGAATGCATGAAACTTGTGTGATCCTCATATTTATATGATTGCAATATTAGAGTTCTTTATCATGCTTTCTTGTTTTCTTCTCTCTCACCTAACTTAATGTATGCCTCTTGTCTGGGCAAACTTAATCTACTTTAATATGCTACTTTTTCAAACCAATGTATGCAGCTCTTAATATAATGCATAGGGCAATGGTGAAACAGATGAAACTCAGGGTACAGGTGATGAAGTAGAGATATATAATAATCATGTATTAGTTTCCTAAAAGAAAATTAAACTTTTGTTTAAGCCTTGAGAAGACAAGAGGGAAGCATGGGTTAAAAATGTGAGTTCCTCTTCTCCCGAATAAACCCAACGTGCATCTTTACTGATACACACGGGTTTACGTTCAGCCCAGACTCAGAGCTGAGGCAGAGCCAGTTAGGAGTGACAGAGCACGCTCAGCCAATCACAGCAGGAGCTTGAGGTCTTTCAGGTCCAGTGTGCTCTCTAGCTAGTGCCTAGATAGAAGCAGGGGCATTATCAAAGACACTTCTACACATACCAAACACGCCAGAAGGCCTGCTTTCCCCACAGAATGAAACAGTGCAGAGAGAGACTCCAGCTTTCACATGTGATCTACAAAGGGGGTCTAGAGGGTTCCCTCTCTGCACTAGCAGAAAGAGACAGTCACCAACCAAACCGGGCTTCCTGCTTCTCTGGACAGCTTGGCATCTGCCGGTCAGATGATACGTTTTTGTCCCTTTAAACGAATAGCTTTTACAGGTAAATGTTCATGACAGTTCAATAATTGTATCTGCTATTATACACAACCTTATTCATTTTTTTTTCCACTCTTTTTTATTATTTGTTTAATTAATGCAACAATAATCCAAAATAAAATCGTACATTCAAATTTAGAATAAACAACCTTGGATTCAATGTACTTTAAATGTAATTTATTGTCAATTACTAACTTTGATACATATAACTAGTGATGATTTTTATTGGAATAATGTCTTGAATATGGACGACTTCACCATTCTTGTAAGATAGTAGTTAGCATATCAGTATAGCACTTGCTTGCTCTGGGTTTATTGGTGATGGGGGTCAGTTCATGGTGAAGTTGTAAGCTTACAGAATAGTTATGTCCTGGGGTTATTAACTAAACAGTAAACTGTGGAAATTGTAAAAATAAGGCACTTAAGGGGCAGGCCTACCTAGCTTATTTTCTGCTGTGCATGAGTCTAATATGTGTGACATGCACTTTATTTTATGTTAAAATAATTTACAGTACCCCT
This sequence comes from Pelodytes ibericus, assembly GCA_036172795.1. Classification (NCBI taxonomy): domain Eukaryota; kingdom Metazoa; phylum Chordata; class Amphibia; order Anura; family Pelodytidae; genus Pelodytes; species Pelodytes ibericus. The sequence continues at coordinate 190,557,218 of CM069861.1, forward strand.
GTAGTTTACATTGAAAATAATATTACCGTGCCCTCTACAATCAGTGACATTGGAAAAATAGGCAGGACTGTTGCGTAGAAAGAGCAATACATCTCCTGAACTTCAGTTGCAGTCTGTAAGAGATGGGAAGGGGGGGAGTGATGATAAAACAGATGCTGCTTTTTTTTTGTTTACTTTACATTATAGAGTGATTATCTAAAACAAAATAAAAAATCTGGCACTAGATAAGTAGCTGCCCATTTAACATGCAAATTAGATATTTACAACTCAGTTATTAATGTTTGCATTGCCTTTCACAGTTCGCACAATTTCACTTAACATATATATTACCTGTAAAACACCTGCTGAGAAAGGCTGGATCCAGCTAATTGTTTTTATTAATCCATTTGAATAATTTTGTACCACTCCCATTTAATTGAGTACTTCATGTTTTAACACGTATGTCTGTCTAACACATTTTATTGTCCTGCTAAGAACTCAGGATACTTTGAGGCAGACTTTGAAAAATGACAAATAAATCCATGGGATCTGAAGGGAGTTGCAGGGTAAACAAAAAAGAAGCATTTCGTCCCACCTTTTAATGGACATACTTCAAAGGTGCTTATCTAATGTGTGGCTAATACGATCCCTTGTCACGCCAAGACTCATATTCATCACCGCACAACGAGAAATTTGATAGAACTTTTGATGAATTAGACTCACAGAACAACATAAAGCGTGTGATATTTTCTCACATGGCTTAAAAGAGACACTTTGATGGATAGACCCCATACTATTTACAGAAAGACAAGTAGGGCAATGGAATTACCTGAGATATAAAAGTGACACAGAAAGTCTAACGGAAAATAAAGAGAGGAAGTGCTAATACACACAAAACAAAACTGTGTTCAGATTTACACTCAATTGAACAACATTGACTTGTTTGGAACACAAAAAATACCATGTAATATACAACTGTATAGATAAAACTATACAGAGTGGTGTATGTTGGTTTTGTGCTGCCCTATCACCCCATTACATGCCTCCATCACCCCCATTAAATGCCCCACCACCATTACATGCCTCCATCACTCCCATTATATGCTTCCATCACACCATTACATATCTCCATCACCCCCATTGCATGCCTCCATCACCCCATTACATACCTCCATCACACGCATTGCATGCCTCCATCACCCCCATTACATGGCCCATCACCTCCATTACATGCCCTATCACCTCCATTACATGCCCCATCACCTCATTACATGCCCCATCACCCCCATTACATGCCACCATTACCCCCATTACATGCCCCCTCACCCCAGGACTTACCCTGATCCCTGGTGGCTAGTGGAAGGCAGCATGGTGTGGCTCCCCGAGGTGAGTGTAGATAGGTTATGTGACCCGGCGCGTGTCTGATATCAGAGTGCCGGGTCACGTGACCTGTCATCACTCCGCCCCCTAAGAAAAAATGCATGGGCACCCCGATCGTCATGATCAGGCTGCCAGTGCATTTTTTTCTTGGGGATTTTTTCACTGTTGGGGGTGCTGCCACCCCCTGAAATTTGCTGCCCTAGGCATCTGCCTAGGATGCTTCGTGGTAAATACCACACTGACTATACACCCGTATAGATTATTTGTTCATCTCACATTCGTCCGTGTTTTTTTTTCAGGCATCCACAATGTCCTCAATGACAGATCACTGTCCTATTTTGATCGCTCTTTACTTCCCCTCACTGTGTCCTACGTTCTATATTCAATAAACTCCTGACCCAGAAGGAAGAAGTGATTCTGGAACTAGACAGAGCTCATTGGTCCATAAGGCTGAGACCCAGAGGTGACGTACGCCCATGAGGTGTTATCTGTAGGGTACATCAATACAGGATAAAAGAGTCCGCAATGTATAGTACATGTCCGGAACACAAATGAAGCTAAAAGAAACTGCAATGAGCACGCTAAAGTTTACTAGAATACAGAAGCCAGCTAGACACTGGCACTGATGTCCCAACTGTCCCGCCAAGCTCCACCTCTTTTCTGCTTTTTGGGACAGAGGTAGAGTTTGGCGTGACAGCATCCTGCAGAGTATGTGTACTGCGCATGTGCAGCATTGTGATCATGCCCAGTAGCGTTGTCAGATTGAGTGACTGTGCCTAAAAAAGTTGCATATTTTGCTGGTAGAATCATAAAAAGGCATAGATTTAGACACAAGTATATGTAAACTATCTGTGCTTTCTCCTTGATTATAACACCACCATGTAGTGTGATAAGAGAGATCTGTCTATATTGGCATGCCCTTAAAGGCACTCTGTCACCCAAATATTCACAGCTTATGGCTGTGAGTATAGAAAATGAAAAAATACAAAAACTGATCTATACATCATGTTAGCAGAATTGCAAGAAATACATTAAGAGACATGTATGTTTTAAATGTGTCTGTGATGTCTCATCTTTATGACATCACCGTGCGGCTTGATTTGAAAATTACACATTCGCCATTGAAAATAGCTCATTTGCACATTATGTTCACATTCATAAACAAGGTTTAGGTGACTGAGTCCATTTATTTTATGTGACGATAGAGAAGAAAGACACACTACACTGTTACTATGTTACTGTTTTTTTTTCTTTCTTTTTTTTTTAGGGAAGGATAAGGAAAAGATGACCCAAACTCATTAACCCCAGTCTTAAGTTATCCTTCTGTTAAAATGATTTGTGTTTTACACATTTCCTTGTTGAAGGTCCATACAGTCACATGTATATGTACATTTCTACAGTTGTGTGATCTGGTGAAACATCTCTCTCACGCAGACTGCCATAAAAAAAAAAACATAGGATGCATTCTCACAGACATAAATAACTAGTTGAGACTGTCTGCAGGCGAAACTGTACAATTGTGTAGAGAGGTGGAGTGTATGAGACAAGTTTGAACAGGGGAGTGGGTGTAGACATACAACAAAACCTTAAAGACTTGACGCAGGGAGGGGTGACGTTATATAGTGTCAATAGCAAGCTACGCGGTTTTTCATGACTCATTTTTTTTGGGGGTGGGGGAGAGCGGTTGTCAGAGAGGAAGCTCTTGATGTGGTCCAAATCTAGTAGAACCTTGAGACCAGTTTAATGCAAACTTTGAAAGAACAATAATAATAGTTATGTTACATGAGAAAAATATTTTAGTTTGTGATGTCAAAACAGTATAGAAGACTAAGTACATTTTTAGTGACCAAGAGCTAGAAAAAAAAATTACTTGGCAGGACACATTACTACATTACTAGCAAAGCAGCTGAAGTAGTGTTTAAGCTCCATCAACTACCTGTGTCTCAAATTCCTAATTCCCCAACAAATATTAGTCATTTCAGCTTCTGGACCCATCCAGTTTCGACTAAAGATCACCCACTGTTGTGCAGCAAGGCACCGTTTCACCATCGGTGGAGTGTGCCATTAATTCCAAGTCTTTATCCAGCACGGTGCAAAAGTTTTAGGCAGGTATGAAAAAAAAATGCTGTAAAAGTAAAAAATGTTTTCAATAATAGTCATGCTAAAAGTTTATTTTAATCAAATAACTAAAGACACGAACAGAAGATGGATCTACATCAAATCACTATTTGATGTGACAACCCTTTGCCTTTTAAAAGAGCATCAATTATTCTGGGTTCACTTACACACAGATTTTTACGAAATTCGCCAGGTGGGTTGTTCCAAACGAACATGAGGAAATACACCGGCACTCTTGAATCCAATGTAAGAAATAGATTTAATGGAGGTACAAATTGCACACAGACATAGGGATACAGTAAACACATTACGCGTTTCGCAGTCATAAGTCAGACTTATGATTAAGCATCGCTACACACGAAACACGTAAAGTGTTTGCTGTATCCCTATGTCCGTGTGCTCTTTATACCTCCATTAAATCTATTTCTTACATGGGATTCAAGAGTGCCGGTGCAATGCAATGCAATGCAGGTGTAAAATTTCTTGAGTCCCTAGCTGGAGCTGGGGATTCTATGAATGAAATAAAGAATAATGGACACCATGGCAATGTTAGGCCTTTTATTGTATTGGTATATTTATTTGGCACATCAGTAAATATGGAAGGCAACTGCTGTTGCGGGGGATCTTGGTTCCCTCACATATCAGAATGGTTGCTTCAGGGCACTAAATCTAACAAAGCGGGGGAAACAGTTGCTTTCTTAAGTCTTACATTTCTGCAGATGGATCTCCTAATCTTCTAATTACTTAAAATGTCTAATGCCCCACCCTTTAGCCACTCCCAATAATCAAAAGTGTCCCTATTTTGCTATCTGAGATGCTGGGAAGCATGTAATTGCGTGTTACTTCCTAAGGTATCTCACACTAATCACGAAAAAACTACTAAAGCCATGCCCAGTACACCAGAGCTAGGCTATTTATGGGCAGGCTCTAACTGGTCGGTGGTCCTGCTGGCTTAAACCAACCAGTCTAGATGGAGAAGGAAGCCTATGATTAAGTGCCTTAGTTCATAAACCGCATAAGGCTGTCCACTGGCTTGAGGTTTGCCTGTCTGCCTGTTAATTTATGACATCACTTCTACAATAAAGCACTGTTTACTCACCCTGGATCAGCACTCCGCATCCTCCTTTTTTCTATTTTTTTGGAGAAGAAAGGTGGCCAAAAACTAACCTGACTGTCATGGACTTACATGAAGTGGTTACTTTGTTACAAGGAAAAAAACATGTTTATATGATATGTTAAAGGTATGTTAATAAAAGCTATTACTTTTATCCGATCATAGTCTCTGACCACTAGTGTAACCAGTGTATTCAAAGGTGATGCTCGGACTGTGAAATAAGACATACCACATACTTAAATAGACACAGGCATCTGGTTATTTGTGTCTTCTGTCCTTAAAACCATTACAGTTATTAAAAGGTGACAATTGCAATTACGGCTACACTTTATCTGTGAAGCTGACTGTTGTTAATCTTCACCATAAAATAATTATTGCACTTCTAATAAAGGAAATGCACAAATGTGATTCTAAAATAAGCATAATTAACTTCAGTTTTTAAAAAATAAAATATTTGTTTGCTGTATTCAATAGCCCTATAAAGTATATAGAGGCATAAGAAAAAGTGTCATGAAAAAAATATATTTGTGCTTCGGAGTCTGAGTGTCAAAAAGAAAAAGAAAAAAGAAAAGTATATTCTATATTTATACATTTATAATATTGATGTTTTCTCTGCTTTATACAGATACCATTGGTTTCTTTGTGTCACATAGTCGTAGTTTGTGTCATAGAGTGGTCACATCACTTTGCACTATAGGTTAAGAGTAGCGACAACCATGAGCACTGGGTGGGTCCATGTGAGGACAATTCTTCAGGTAACACAGTGGTATATAAGCATTTATGTTGGCATTTCTAAGTAAGATGAGTCACCCTTGAGAAAGGCATAAGCCGAAATTTTGGGGCATGTCTGCCGTTTGTCTGCTCTTTTGCCACTGCTGCTAAGTATACTTTTTATTATACATTGTATGTTTTTGCATGTTTTGTACATTTGTTTATACCACATTGTGCTATATCTACTATATTTCACTTCTGTGAGAATAAATCACAGTAAAATATATCTATTTTTATCAGTGTGCACATCCAACTATTGATCTGAATTTCTTACCTACAACATATAGTGGGAAAAAAATATATGGTAATGGATAATTAAAGGTTCACATTGTTGAAACTGAGGCACTGAGTGAGATAAACAATGCTAAAAAAAATAATTAGCCTACAATGCTGATTATGCCAAATCGCGACTGCAAGGTAGGCCCCATCCACAGCCTGGAGTAACAGGCCAATCCCTCCTGGTAAACTGTAAGGTCTATATGCCTATCTTCACTCTGGAGCATGCTGCATGATTGGTGGATAGCCAAGGGGCTAGTAGGGAGGGTTGACACTCCCCCTCTCTATGCTCAAAGAAGAAAGATGGCAGATACCAGGTGTTAAGGGAGACTCTCGTAAATTCCCTGCACACTCTCCAGGTAATGCTTACAAGTTAAGTTGTTTTACTTTTTGCAATTCCATTCCCTAGTGTGTGTAATTGTTTTTTCTACTTGGATTTACTGGCTTTTGGCCCTTGGCTTTCCCTTACTGGATTATATTACTTGCTGTATCCCTTAACCTTGCCTGGTATTATCACTTGTGAACCTATGCTGCCTGCATTGACCCATGGACTGCTATTTGACTACTCATTTGACTGTTCCCTTTGTTTTTAACATTTCCTGCAAATTCATCCTATTCTGATGCCCTCCTCCCTGCGCCGTGCTCCCTACTCGAGCCTGGCAACTAAGCAGAAGGATTGTTTGATGGACAAGAGATTTTATCATCTCCTGAGGTAATACAATAGAACAGATGGTAATTTCAGCTTCACAGGAACCTGGTCTCCAGGCCACCAGTTAGACAGCAGTGGTGTAAAGCATGATGGGGCTTTGCAGAATTATTTACAGGATATATTCATGCCAGTGAGTTTCCTGGTGGAAAAACTTTTCCTTATTGTAAACATGTATTTCATTGATTCTGTTCTAAATGTGCTGGTGTTTTGAAGATTTATCATTACAGGCTGCATTCCTACATTCTTGCTCAGATGATGATTTTGTCATGGTGTTACAATGTTATGCTGAGATGTATTTTATTCACACATACCTAACAGTCTAACTAGATGCTGATTAGGTCTAGGTGCAGTGATTGTCCCCTATACTTGTAAGGTGAACTCGGAGACAGTTTTCTGGTTTACTGACTCCTCACTATGCTCATCCTGGTAACATTTAACCACTGAAAAAAAAACAAATTGTGATTAGCAAAAAGTCAGCACTATGGTCCCACTCCTAGGGTTGCCTGCTTTCCAAAAAACATATTGACCATGCTATTGCCTCCATAGATTTAACATTGGCCTTAAGGCTTTTTTTTTACTGACTGGGTGGCAACCCTACCCACTCCTGAACATGTAGGAGGCAATCAAACTCTCTCCTGGTTAAATCTTTTTTATATGCTCATTTAATAGTTGGCGCTTCTGCTGTGAGTGATAAACTGAAAGAAGAGAGGTCATGATAGAGCAAGGGTGTTAGACTGCAGCAGTTAATAGCCAACATCTTCCAGAATACTTTGTCAGCTAAGATTCCGGGAGGAGAGAATAGGAAGTGTAGTTCTCCGACAGCTGGAGGGCCACAGTTTCACAACCCTGTAATAGAGGATCCACCAGGAGTAACCACCAACATGTGATGATGACAGTTTAATAATGTTCTATGGACCTTCACAGACCTTCCCATGTACTTTGCTGTCCTTGTATTATGAACTTCAACACACCGTTATGGACGCAATCTAAGCAGATATTTATAATATATGAATTAAATAAGTCCATGTTTTGCTAAATTCTGATTCCTATCCTTTGTTGTTATGCTCTAGATTTGGAGACTTACCTCTTTAAACACATATGGAATATCCTTTCTTGGGATATTCATCCAAACTTCATGCTTTTGTTGCACACGGGGTCCGGGTGGCATGTGACCCTGAGCGCCCGAGTTGAGGAACTACTGTGCAGGGGTGGAGACACAGAGCCTGGTGCTGGGCAACTGCATCCCGTGGTAGCTTGAGGCTCCAGGTTATTCCATCACATACTGATGTCCTGTGTAAGCAGCTGTTGTATCCAGCATACCATGCCTAGGACTGGAGAAACCCTGCAAACATCCTGGAGCAGGCATGGCACATACCTTCAACAGGAAAGGAGGATGTTGCAGGCTAGGACAGGAAGTTAGATCAAGCAGAGTGGCAGCAGAAAGGAACTAAGGCAGAACAGAACTGAATACAGAGCGCAGGGCTAAGGCCAGACTAGAGCAGGAGAGAGGATTAACCAAACTAAAGATAAACAATGGCCATAAGATTAAGATGCTTGCCAACCACGCCAAGATACCCCACAATGTGGCAAGTCCCTAACACTATGAACTAATATTAGCAAATCAATGACAGAAGTTAGATTTACATTGCACAGAGATACAACTGAGAAACAAGGCAAGAGGAGAGAGAAAGGAAACCCTGAAGGAATCGACAAGAAAACCAGAACTGGAATAAACAAAAAAGCAAAGCAAAGAGGATACCAAAATGACTATATACAGACTGGATGAGCCTGCACATGGGTGAATAGTTACAACTTTATACCTAAGAGCCTGGAAAATATGATCTTAAAATAATGTGCCTTTGTAGTGGGAGCTGGACATACCAACTATATGGTGTTTTTAGACATACTACACTATATCTTATTTTATGTTCTGTTCTTCTCCTTAGTGTTATTAAGGAATGATTAGCTGTTTTGTATGGTTGATGTGTGCTTTATATATTTCCATTGTAAATTCTTACCATAATTCTGAGTGGTTGCAGCAAAGTAATACATTAGTGATGCAATATGTACATATTTGTTTATGAGCACCAGTTTCACATTTTACGTATAATATCTGAGGTATCTCTTTGTGCCAACCATTTTGTTTCTAGCACTGACTACATAACCTAAATTAAGCATAAAAGCGTGTATCTAAAATTGTTTCCAAACACACGCTATAGATCGATAAGGGTGGATCTCAAAACTCTGTGCAGTTGACTCTTGATCAATAGGTAAACACATGCGGTGTTTGGCAGACGATATAGTGGGAACCAGTTATACTATAATTATGGAACAAACAATATAGTGCAGTGCATTTAAAGGTCCTGCTGAGGGTATCGAGGGATGATGTGGATGCAGGATTCAGAGTCAAAGTGGAAAAGTTTGTCAATTGTCTGTTTTTGTTCGTCATGGCTATTACCTATGTACTAATTTAGGAGAATTCATTGTTATTTTTTCTTCTTTATATAATAAAAGTAAAAAAAAAAAATGAATCCAACTTTCTCTCACTAGATACATTAAGCTATGCAAATATTGGCAATGAAAAAAACAAACAAAAAAATTACGTCAACAGAGCGATGGTTGTTTATCTTTGCCTTAACTGTACTAGATCTGTAATATAAAGGTTTTAGTGTTTATTCTATACTCATGGGCAAACTTTAAAGTCTTGACAGAATTTCATTCTGGAGATTCCACACCTGTATTTGAGTTAAAACGCGCATGGGGGAGAAAGTATGTGGGATAAAAGCAATATGTCAGTTTATATGGATTATTGGTAAATAGCAGTAGAACACAGCCACAATAAGGGCTCTATTATGCTAAACTTTATAAAGTGCCAATGGTGTTATATATAAATATCATAAAAGTGTCAGGAAATTTAAAAAAACTGGGCAGTCGCCAGTATCTTATGTATAAAGGCGATTGTCCCTTTTTTATACATCCCAATACTTTTATGTTTGGGGTACACATATGCAATATTTGGGACGTTTTTCTCTTTAATTCTAGATTTGTGAGCACTTATCTCCCTGTGAGAGTCAAAGAATTATACAAATACAAATGTGGACAATTCATACTCAAATGCCTGAATGGTGAGGCAGGTTTGAGTCTGCGGTCTGATTGAGAATGCCATGGATCAATACCCGAGAACCTGGTTTTGTGTTTACTCTGACTGACATGAGACTCTTTAAGGTAGTTTGTAAATGCTGTATCCCATCTATGTTTCTTGAATGAAAGTAGGCAGATTTTCTACTGCACAAACTGTATGTTTAAGTGACAGTCCAGAATCAGCACCCAGAGATTTCATGACATCGTAGGCCACATCACCTGAAGATGTTCCCCCAGTGCTAGCAATTGCATGGCAAATCACATAGGAAACAAGACACTGTTGTTAATTCTATCGACACCATTGACCGTATTCCTGATGATATTCTCTTGAGTTAATTAGCAATGTTTCTACATTGAGATTAAATAATTACTAGGTCCTTAAATGAGATTACACGTAAGAATAATTAGTGTGTGTAATTTACACACATGCTTGCAAGAGGTAAAATGTGGGTCAACACATTTTACATTTTCCCATTGCGTATTGAACACCAACGCCTTAATTTATCCCCCTGACACACAAATGGAGTTACATTTTATTTCAGTATGCGCTTTTCAAATTGTTGGCTTGCATAGAGACGCTGCCTATTTGTAATATGCTATGAGTTTTTCTGAAGTGGCCATCTACAGCTGATCACACAGCACATGGCGTTATCTGAATAGGATATCACTTCTGTTATCCTTCATTTATATGATCAATAAAACCTGTACATTCCTATACCTGTACATTCAGAAAGCTATTGCTTATTTTGGGGCACGACAACAACAACAACATTCTAAAACCAACTCGCAGCTATATGTGATTTCAGTTTCCTCAAATATTTGGATTCTCTTCACCTTAAGCTGTGCGATCATGATATATCTCTTTTCATTACACCCTTAAAATATGACTAGGGATCGACCGATATTGATTTTTTGGAGCCGATACCGATACCGATAACCTGTGAACTTTCAGGCCGATAGCCGATAACTTATACCGATATTTCGTGCATTTTAATTTTTTGGGAAAAAAAACAATTTCTACACAAATCTGCTGTTAAATGAACATGTTTATTGTTAACGTTTAGCTTTTTTTTGTAAATCTTTTTCATTGCTAAATAAAAATAAATAATGCAGCAAAACAATGGTGATATGGTCAAATACAACAAATTGGACCACTTTTTTTTTTTTTTTAAATAAATATCAGTCAAAAGGTAACAAGAACAACAATGTTCAATTGCACATAGTCCATACTTAGATTAAATCTTAGTAAAATGAGCAGCAATGACATAGGCAATTATATCAAAGGGACACTACAGTAAATATAAGCAAGGCATCAAAACAGCTTAATTAACCCCTTAGTGACAAGACATTTTCACCTTGACTTTCCCTTGGTGACAATGGCTGTTTTGACATTTCTAGGGTGTTTGTGTTTAGCTGTAATGTTTTGCTTTCTCACATACAGGACCCACACAAATTATATGTTGTTTTTATCGTCATAAGAAGGGCTTTCATTAGATACCATTATGTTCATCATATCTTATAATTTACTACAAAAAAAATCATAAAATATGATGAAAAATTAAAAAAAAACCACTTTTTCTAACTTTGACCTAAAATATAATTTACACAAATAAAATCATTAAAAAAGACCCCGGCTAAATAGTTTCTAAATGTTGTCCCGAGTTCAAAAATATGCATGTTTCCATATTTTTCGGTATTTTTTTGCGAGTTATGGGGCAAAAACCAAAAATAGTGTTTTTTGGTTTTTTCCTATATTGATCTTTTGACCCCAACCCGAACCCAAAATTTAACCCTAACACTAAATTTAACCCCAACTCTAATCCTTATTATATCCCTTAATATTTTTTAACTTTAATTTAATTTTAACCCTATCCCTTATGCTAAAAAATATTTAATTTTAACCCTATAGGCTAATATAGCTAAATAACCTATTTTTATTTAATTAAATATGTATTTTAATTATTTTCCATTGCAATGCTACTAAACCACCACTAGGGGTAGTCAAGTAGCATATTCAGAGCGACGGAAGTGAAGTTACTTTCACTTCCGAAGCTCAGACCGGCAGAGGACTTAGCCATATTGACGGAGCAGCATGCTCCGTCAATATGGCTCCCCACGATCGCTCCGTGGGGCGATCGTGGGGGTCCCAAAATAGAAATATCAGTGCTGGCTATTGCCTCGATGTCGAGGCAATAGACCAGCACTGTTAAAGCGGTTTTCGCGATCGTTGATCGCGAAAACTGCTTCATTCAAATATCGGCATTATCGGTAAAGTTAGATGCCGATACCGATAATTTAGGAAACTGTGAATATCGGCCGATAATATCGGTTAATCCGATAATCGGTCGATCCCTAAATATGACATCATGTATTTCCAAAAACAAAACACTGTGTGCAAAAATATTTAACCAGAACAAGAAGTAGGACCCCTAGGTGGTACCATAGTTCTGTTTAGTATTGTTTCTCTAGGGTGGTTTGTAGGCACCCACCCCCCACTGCTCTATTTGGGGCAGCTTATACTTGGGAGGTGTTTTGTACCCAGGTTATATTGTTGTATTATATGTTATACTCTTAGGTTGGAGCAGGGTGGCTAAATAGTTTTTATATTAAAAAAAAGCAGAATGGCGCAGGATGGTGGTGAAGACTTCTCCTGAGGAAGCCGCGACTGGAGGTCCGGCGAAACGCGTTGAGACAGAAACCCCGGTAGCTGCAGCTCTTCAACCCTGATCCTGCTTTCTGCTTCTGCCTCATCCAGGTTACGATTTTATTCAAGTCCTGGACTTTTTGCCTATGTCCTATTTTATCTTGTGAGTTTGTTTATAGCAGGGGCCATCATTGTTCTTATCATCTACCAGGTCCTACCAGAGTAGGCAGAAAGAGGCAAAGCAAGCAATAAGAGCTTCCAAAGCACACACAGAAGAGACTATAGCCCAGTCAGTGAAAAAGGGGGATAAAACATTTTTTAGATACATAAATGAGAAAAGGAAAGTAAAACAAGGATTGTTAGATTAAAAACAAAAGAAGGATGCTATGTAGAAGAGGATAAAGGCTTAGCAGACTGCCTTAATGAATATTTTTGTTCAGTTTTTACAAATGAAAATGAGGGTAAGGGACCTCATTTAGGGAAAAAGACTAGAGAGTCTTTTGATGCATGTAAGTTTACAGAGGAAGAGGTTTTACTTCAGCTGTCTAAAGTAAAGACAGATAAGTCAATGGGACCTGATGGGATACATCCAAAGTTATTAAAAGAACTTAGTGGTGTACTAGCAAAACCATTAACAGATTTATTTAACCAATCATTGTTAACGGGAGTAGTTCCAGAAGATTGGAAATTAGCTAATGTTGTGCCCATTCACAAGAAAGGTAGTAGGGAGGAGGCAGGCAACTATAGACCAGTAAGTCTTACTTCAGTAGTGGGGAAAATAATGGAAACCTTGTTAAAGAATAGGATTGTTGAACATCTAAAGTCGCTTGGATTTCAAGATCAGAGACAGCATGGGTTTACTTCAGGGAGATCATGCCAAACTTATTGATTTTTTTTGATTGGGTGACTAAAATAATAGATCAGGGTGGTGCAGTAGACATTGCTTACCTAGATTTCAGTAAGGCTTTTGACACTGTCACACATAGAAGGCTTATCAATAAACTGCAATCTTTAAGTTTGGATTTCAATATTGTTGAATGGATTAGACAATGGCTGAGTGACAGGAAACAGAGGGTTGTAGTCAATGGGGTATATTCGATGCAAGGTCTTGTTACTAGTGGGGTACCTCAGGGATCTGTACTTGGACCCATTCTCTTTAATATTTTTATTAGCGATATTGCAGAAGGTCTTTTTGGCAAAGTATGTCTTTTTGCTGATGATACAAAGATTTGCAGCAGGGTTGATATTCATGGAGGGATAAGCCAAATGGCAAATGATTTAGCTAAACTAGAAAAATGGTCAGAGCAGTGGCAACTGACATTTAATGTTGACAAGTGCAAGATTACGCACCTTGGGTGTAAAAACCCAAAATCAGAATATAGACTATTTGGTACAGTCCTAACCTCAACATCTGAGGAAAGGGATTTAGGAGTAATAATTTCAGAGGACTTGAAGGTAGGTAGGCAATGCAATAGAGCAGCAGGAAATGCTAGCAGAATGCTTGGTTGCATAGGGAGAGGTATTAGCAGTAGGAAGAGGGAAGTGCTCATGCCATTGTACAGAGCACTGGTGAGACCTCACTTGGAGTATTGTACGCAGTACTGGAGACCGTATCTCCAGAAGGATATTGATACTTTGGAGAGAGTTCAGAGAAGGGCTACTAAACTGGCTCATGGGTTGAAGGATAAAACTTACCAGGAAAGGTTAAAGCATCTTAACATGTATAGCTTGGAGAAAAGACGTAACAGGGGGGATATGATAGAAACATTTAAATACATAAAGTGAATCAACACAGTAAAGGAAGAGAGTATATTTAAAAGAAGAAAAACTACCACAACTAGAGGACATAGTCTTAAATTAGAGGGGCAACGATTTAAAAGTAATATCAGGAAGTATTACTTTACTGAGAGGGTAGTGGATGTATGGAATAGCCTTCCAGCAGAAGTGGTAGAGGTAAACACAGTCAAGGAATTTAAGCATGCGTGGGATAGACACAAGGCTATCCTAGCTATAAGACCGGGAACGGGGGACTAATAAAGGTACTAAAAAAAAAAAAAAAAATTGGCCAGACTAGATGGGCCGAATGGTTCTTATCTGCCGACACATTCTATGTTTCTATATTTCTATGTCCTGCACATGTTTGTTGCTGTTTTTTATCTTCCAGAATCTATTAGCCCCTTGCCGACAAAGGACGTGCCAGGCACGTCCTGGGAGAATCTCCCTTAATGACAAAGGACGTGCCTGGCACGTCCTGCAGTGAATGAAGCGGTTTTCGCGATCAACGATCGCGAAAACCGCTTTAACAGTGCTGGTCTATTGCCTCGACATCGAGGCAATAGCCAGCACCGATATTTCTATTTTGGGACCCCCACGATCGCCCCACGGAGCCATCGTGGGGAGCCATATTGACGGAGCATGCTGCTCCGTCAATATGGCTAAGTCCTCTGCCGGTCTGAGCTTCGGAAGTGAAAGTAACTTCACTTCCGTCGCTCTGAATATGCTACTTGACTACCCCTAGTGGTAGTTTAGTAGCATTGCAATGGAAAATAATTAAAATACATATTTAATTAAATAAAAACAGGTTATTTAGCTATATTAGCCTATAGGGTTAAAATTAAATATTTTTTAGCATAAGGGATAGGGTTAAAATTAAATTAAAGTAAAAAAATATTAAGGGATATAATAAGGATTAGAGTTGGGGTTAAATTTAGTGTTAGGGTTAAATTTTGGGTTTGGGTTGGGGTCAAAAGATCAATATAGGAAAAAACCAAAAAACACTATTTTTGGTTTTTGCCCCATAACTCGCAAAAAAATACCGAAAAATATGGAAACATGCATATTTTTGAACTCGGGACAACATTTAGAAACTATTTAGACAGGGTCTTTTTTAATGATTTTATTTGTGTAAATTATATTTTAGGTCAAAGTTAGAAAAAGTGGGTTTTTTTTAATTTTTCATCATATTTTATGATTTTTTTTGTAGTAAATTATAAGATATGATGAACATAATGGTATCTAATGAAAGCCCTTCTTATGACGATAAAAACAACATATAATTTGTGTGGGTACTGTATGTGTGAAAGAAAAAAATTACAGCTAAACACAAACACCCTAGAAATGTCAAAACAGCCATTGTCACCAAGGGAAAGTCAAGGTGAAAATGTCTTGTCACTAAGGGGTTAAATATTTATGAAGAAATCATGCTATTTTCCATGACTATCCAACACGTTGGTTTGTGAGTGTATTCATCACCACTTATGTTTTTATGATTGTGGTGCTCCACAGTATTGCACTATTATTATTTGTTCTTAATCTAAGGTACCACCATCCTGCGCCATTCTGCTATTGTTTATATACATTGTCTGTGAGCATTCTTGAGAGTGCTTCAGAGGGCTGCGTTTGTGTGCAGTATCGCAAGTATCACTGTTACACCAATTTTAGCACTTTGTTTATTTTGCACCAATCACTTTGTTTTGGCTAAATAGTTTTGCAAGAAATAGGATACAGTCATACAAGAAAGACATGCTTGTTACAAAAAGCTTTCATTATTAAAAAGTGTTTTTACACTGAAATAATGCATGCAATTCAGTGAAAATGTATTTTTTTTTATGTGAAATCAGTTTTAAAAATGAATACAATTTTCACAAAAAGTATGACTACTAAACAGCCTTTAAAGTAAGATGTGACAAAAGTTTACATAATTACAAACCTTTGTACAATTTATGTGCAGTAATATGATCTGGATAGTTTTATTTTATTTTTTAATGTTGATGGTTTTTAATGGTTATAAGCACTTCTCAATGAAGTGTTCACTGCAGTTAATGCTCTGGACAATTGGTAATTATAACCTAATTATTGGACATCAGATTTTGTGAAGTCATCTCACCGTGTAGATATTTATCCAATATATTTTTCTCATAAAAAATTTAAAGGAACAAAGAAAGTGTACATTTAGCAAATGTGTGTCCAATGGTATAAACAACCAAAAAAAGTGTTTAAATACTTTACATAGAAACTGGACGATTCTATTTCATATGCAATTACTTTATAGGGTTGAGATGGGAATTTCAAACTTTAGGTCAAAGTAGCTAAAATTCTCACATTCAGCTGGATTGGAGAATTTCCTGTAATTCTCTCTTTATTTAGTAGACACTTATATGTAATAATTAAAGGGAAAGGGAAAAACAGGGAGCCAAGTTTGTCACAGGATGATAGAATTTTATTAACCCCTTAACGACAGGTGACGTGCCAGGCACGTCACGGCAAATCGAGGACTTGCCGACAGGTGACGTGCCTGGCACGTCATGCACTAAATGGAGTAAAGAAAGCGACCAGCCTAGGTAGAGGCATTGTGCAACACCCCCCAAATGTGCAGGGGCGCGCTACGATCACTCCACGGAGTGATCGTAGCAGCCATTTAAAAATGGCTGCGCCCGCTGCACACATGTGCTTAGAAAGCGAAGGCACTTAACAACACCGTTCTGCTCCCCAGAGCCGATGGTGGTCGCTCTCCTGAGCGACCCAATCGGCTCAGTAGAAGGGAACGCTGCCTAATGGCAAGAGCATCGGAAGTGAAAGTATTTCACTTCCGATGCTCTAGGGGGAGCCAATCGATGCCGGCACAGCAGATCTATGTGATCTGTGTGCAGGCATGTATGGTAAGTGCTCTGATGAGCACTTACCATACTGTCAAAGGCAATATTACTAAATATTGCCTTTGACAAGTATTGATCTGCCTCCCTCACCTTACTACTTTTAGTAAGGGAGAGAGACAGATCAGATCAAGTAAAAAAAATAAAATAAAATAATAAAAAAAATATTTAATAAAATTTTAAACACCAAGGGCTTTTATAAAAGCCATTTAACCCCTTCCCTGCCATTGATCGCTGTGTACGCAGTGATCATACACAGCAGCACATTTTTTGCTGTCTGTGCATTTTTTAGAGGTTATTTTTTTTTACTGTAATTCATTACAGGATAAAAAAACCTCTTTTAAGAGAGATTAACCCCTTTCTTGCCGTAGATCACTGCCTAATCAGCGATCTGACGCAAATGCAGCAATCTTGCTGCAGAAGCATTTTTAATTTTTTTTAAACTTTTTTTATTACACCCGTCACGTGTTAATTATACCCGCTAGGGGACTACGTTTAACGTAAAAAAATTTTTTTAGCTGTCTGAGCGCATGTATAGCGATCAGTAACAGCTGATAAGTGACAATGGCGGGTTGGCGTTTGCTCAGATGAGCATCACCATTCGTCTGGTTAGATCAATATGTGTAAATATTTGATCTGACCCGTGTAGATCTGCCTCCCTCTCACTTGAGTTTTAGTGAGGGAGGGAGACAGAGCTGTATAATGTAAGTTTTTAATTATAATATATTTAATAGAATTGAGACCCAAAGGCTTTTATAAAAGCCGTTTCCAGTATTTAACCCCTTCCCTGCAATTGATTGCTGTGTACGCAGTGATCTTACACAGCAGCACATTTTTTGCTGTCTGTGCATTTTTTTAGGGGTTATTTTTTTTACTTTGATTTATTACAGTATATCAAAGGCTCTTTTAAGAGCTATTAACCCCTTCCTTGCCGAATATCACTTCCTAAGCATCACATATGGTCACTGCCTAAGCAGTGCATATGGTCACTGCCTAAGCAGCGCATATGGAGCAATCTAGTCGCCGAAGGATTTTTTTTTGCTATCAGCATTTTTTTTGTCAGACTCACTAGGGGTTAATTATACCCACTAGGGGATTACGTGTATTCCTTTTGAAGCTGTCTGAACGCGTGTATAGCGATCAGTAACAGCCGATCAGTGGCAAAGGTGGTTTGGTGATTTCTCAGATGAGCATCACCATTCGTCTGGTTCGTAAATATTGTTCTGACCCATATGGATCTGCCTCCCTCTCCTCACTTGAGTTTTAATGAGGGAAAGAGACAGATCTGTATAACATAATTTTTAAATTGTAATAAATTAAATAAAATGTTAATAAATTGTGAGTCCCAAGGGCTTTTATAAAAGCCATTTCTTTTGTATAGTGTAGTGTATTAACCCCTTCCCTGCCACTGATCACTGCACAGCAGAACATTTTTTCTTGTCTGTGCATTTGTAGGGGTTAATTTTTTTGTACAGTACTACAAAGGCTCTTATAAGAGCTATTAACCCCTTCCTTGCTCTACATGTTCAAATTCCAAGTTTGAAAATCAAAAAGCGCACCTCTCAAATGTAGCCTTTCAACCCCTAACAAAGCTGACAAAGCTATGCATGGGTGGTATCCCTGTGCTCGGGAGATGTTGCTGAACATATATTGTGGTATTGTTTGTCAGTGAAACATACCGAAATATGTGAATTTGTGTCTAAAGTGCAATGTATGTGGGAAAAAATACACAATAAAATGACTACCACAAACTTTGACAAAGGCTGGTGGTAGAATTGGTGCATGGAAAGTGTTAAAATAACACCAATTAAAATAGCCTAGGGTGTCTACTTTTACAAAATATATACTTTTTGGGGTAAAATACACTGTCCTACTTAAAAAAAAGTCCCAAATGAAAGATGGGCTCAGGCTGACTACACGTCAATATTCCAAGTTGAAAATGCGCACCTTCACAATGTGGCCCTTTAGCCCCCAAACAACCCAACAAACCTATACATGGGTGGTATCCCTGTACTCAGGATATGTTGTTGAACACATATTGGGTTATTGTTTGGCAGTGACACATACCAAAATCTGTGAATTTATGTCTAAAATACAATATTTGTGAAAAAAAACCACACAAAAATTACTACCACAAACTTTGACAAAGGCTGGTGGTAGAATTAGTGCATGGAAAGTGTTAAAATACCACCATTTGAAATAGCGTAGGGTGTCTACTTTTAAAAAATATATGGGTTGATGGGGTAAAATACACTGGCTGGTTTCAAATATGTCCCAAATGGGACATGGGTGCAGGCGGTCTGCATGTCAAAATTTTAATTTGGAAAACCAAAAACTGCACCTACCAAATTTGGCCTTTTACTCCCCAAACAACCCAACAAACCTATGCATGGGTGGTATCCCTGTACTCAAGAGATGTTGCTGAACACTTATTGGGGTGTTATTTGGCAGTGACACATACCAAAATCTGTGAATTCATGTCTGAAGTACAAGGTTTGTGAAAAAAAAACACAAAAAAATTACTACCACAAAGTTTGACAAAGGCTGGTGGTAGAATTAGTGCATGGAAAGTGTAAAAATACCACCATTTGAGATAGCCTAAGGTGTCTTCTTTTAAAAAATATATGGGTTGATGGGGTAAAATACACTAGCTGGCTTCAAATATGTCCCAAATGGGACATGGGTGCAGGCTGTCTGCATGTAAAAATTTCAAGTTGGAAAACAAAAAACTGCACCTCACAAATTTGGCATTTTAGCCCCCAAACAACCCAACAAACCTATGCATGGGTGGTATCCCTGTACTCAGGAGAAATAGTAGAATCTATTTAGCATGTTTTTTCGTGCGCTATTGTCGATGGGGAGAAGTTGTTTCAAATAAAAACAAAGAAATTTGTGTATTTTTTTTTTTTTTACCATATTTTATTATTTTTTTTAATAATATGATAAGATATGATCAAAAAGATGGCATCCATAGAAAGCCCTTCTTGTCCCGATAAAAACAATATATAATATGTGTGGGTACAGCAAATGACAAAGAAGAAAATTACTGCTAAACACAAACAGCACAGAAATGTTAAAATAGGCATTGTCCAGAAAGGACAAAAATGTTTCAAAGGCTCTGTCCTTAAGGGGTTAATGAAGCTATCTCCTGACAGCTCACCCTCAAGCAGTAAGTGCTCTTGACTCCCGAGTTCTACAGCCACATATTTAGCTAAAGTCTTATGCTCTCTTATGTCATAGAAACATAGAAACATAGAATGTGTCGGCAGATAAGAACCATTCGGTCCATCTAGTCTGCCCAATTTTTTTGAATACTTTTATAAGTCCCAAGTTCCCGGTCTTATATCTTGGACAGCATTGTTCCTATCCCACGCATGCTTAAAATCCTTTACTGTGTTTACCTCTACCACATCCGCTGGAAGGCTATTCCATACATCCACTACCCTCTCAGTAAAGTAATACTTTCTGATATTACTTTTAAATCGTTGCCCCTCTAATTTATGACTATGTCCTCTAGTTGTGGTAGTTTTTCTTCTTTAAGTCATTTAGACAGGATAGCTCCTGATCCTGGGGAGACTGTAGAGACTGCATTTTAACATGCAAGTAAGACTCAAGGTGGTTGGGTAGACAACCCAGGAAAGTATGAAGCAGAACACTCTGTGGTGCATGTAATAATGCCGTGGACCTACAAAGCTTAAAAAAGCTTTATTATACTTCAAGTCCTGGTGAAGTGGGTTCCTGACATAATAATTAGCTATATAACGTATACAAGTGTACTCGTTATAAAGTTTTAAAAGGAGAGCTCCAATAGAACCACCTTCTCGCGTTTGTGATAGGATAAGTACCTAGTGGACACATAAAGTATATTATATATAGAAACATAGAATGTGTCATCAGATAAGAACCATTCAGTCCATCTAGTCTGCCCAACTTTCTAAATACTTTCATTAGTCCCCAGTTCCCTATCTTATCCCACGCATGATTAAAATCCTTGATTGTTTTTACCCCTACCACTTTTGCTGGAAGGCTATTCCATACATCAACTACCATTTCAGTAAAGTAATACTTCCTGATATTACTTTTAAATCGTTGCCCCTCTAATTTTAGACTATGTCCTCTAGTTGTGGTAGTTTTTTTCTTCTTTTAAGTATACTCTAATCCACTGTGTTGTGCACTGTATTGCACTGTATTTGAGCCTGCAACACGCTTATTGCACCAATATGTTTTTTTCACTCCTGATTGCACATAGTTGAAGGTGTTGGAATTTATTTGGTTGCATCTAGCTGTTGAGGTACAGATTTGTTAGAAGGTTATTTAACATCTTTAACCCCTTAAGGACAGATGACGTGCCAGGCACGTCACGGCAAATCGAGGACTTGCCGACAGGTGACGTGCCTGGCACGTCATGCACTTAACAGAGGTAGAGGCATTGTACAACACCCCCAAAAAGTGCAGGGGCGCGCTACGATCACTCCCCGGAGTGATCGTAGCAGCCATTTAAAAATACACCTCCGGTGTTGCTAAAGGGCCTCGCTAGCGAAGCACTTAGCAGCACCATTGGCTGCCCCAGAACCGATGGTGGTCGCTCTCCTGAGCGACCCCATCAGCTCAGTAGAAGGGAACTCTGCCTGTAATGGCAAGAGCATCTGAAGAGAAAGTATTTCACTTCCGATGCTCTAGGGGGAGCCAATCAATGCCGGCACAACAGATCTGTGTGATCTGTGTGCAGGCATGTATGATAAGTGCTCTGATGAGCACTTATCATGCAGTCAAAGCCAATATTAGTAAATATTGCCTTTGACAAGTATTGATCTGCCTCCCTCACCTTACTAGTTTTAGTAAGGGAGAGAGACAGATCAGATAAAGTAAAAAATAAATTAAAATAATAAAATAAAAATATTTAATAAAATTTTAGTAACCAAGGGCTTTTATAAAAGCCATTTCATGTGTTTAACCCCTTCCCTGCCATTGATCGCTGTGTACGCAGTGATCTTACACAGCAGCACATTTTTTGCTGTCTGTGCATTTTTTTAGGGGTTAATTTTTTTTACTGTGATTTATTACAGTACAGGGAGTGCAGAATTATTAGGCAAGTTGTATTTTTGAGGATTAATTTTATTATTGAACAACAACCATGTTCTCAATGAACCCCAAAAAAATCATTAATATCAAAGCTGAATATTTTTGGAAGTAGTTTTTAGTTTGTTTTTAGTTTTAGCTATTTTAGGGGGATATCTGTGTGTGCAGGTGACTATTACTGTGCATAATTATTAGGCAACTTAACAAAAAACAAATATATACCCATTTCAATTATTTATTTTTATCAGTGAAACCAATATAACATCTCAACATTCACAAATATACATTTCTGACATTCAAAAACAAAACAAAAACAAATCAGTGACCAATATAGCCACCTTTCTTTGCAAGGACACTCAAAAGCCTGCCATCCATGGATTCTGTCAGTGTTTTGATCTGTTCACCATCAACATTGCGTGCAGCAGCAACCACAGCCTCCCAGACACTGTTCAGAGAGGTGTACTGTTTTCCCTCCTTGTAAATCTCACATTTGATGATGGACCACAGGTTCTCAATGGGGTTCAGATCAGGTGAACAAGGAGGCCATGTCATTAGATTTTCTTCTTTTATACCCTTTCTTGCCAGCCACGCTGTGGAGTACTTGGACGCGTGTGATGGAGCATTGTCCTGCATGAAAATCATGTTTTTCTTGAAGGATGCAGACTTCTTCCTGTACCACTGCTTGAAGAAGGTGTCTTCCAGGAACTGGCAGTAGGACTGGGAGTTGAGCTTGACTCCATCCTCAACCCGAAAAGGCCCCACAAGCTCATCTTTGATGATACCAGCCCAAACCAGTACTCCACCTCCACCTTGCTGGCGTCTGAGTCGGACTGGAGCTCTCTGCCCTTTACCAATCCAGCCACGGGCCCATCCATCTGGCCCATCAAGACTCACTCTCATTTCATCAGTCCATAAAACCTTAGAAAAATCAGTCTTGAGATATTTCTTGGCCCAGTCTTGACGTTTCAGCTTGTGTGTCTTCTTCAGTGGTGGTCGTCTTTCAGCCTTTCTTACCTTGGCCATGTCTCTGAGTATTGCACACCTTGTGCTTTTGGGCACTCCAGTGATGTTGCAAGGAAAGGAAGTTGCCTAATAATTATGCACACCTGATATAGGGTGATGATGTCATTAGACCACACCCCTTCTCATTACAGAGATGCACATCACCTAATATGCTTAATTGGTAGTAGGCTTTCGAGCCTATACAGCTTGGAGTAAGACAACATGCATAAAGAGGATGATGTGGTCAAAATACTCATTTGCCTAATAATTCTGCACTCCCTGTATATCAAAGGCTCTTTTAAGAGCTATTAACCCCTTCCTTGCCGTATATCACTTTCTAAGCAGCACATATGGTCACTGCCTAAGCAGTGCATATGGTCACTGCCTAAGCAGCGCATATGGAGCAATCTGGTCGCAGAAGGATTTTTTTTTTTGTTACACTCGCTAGGGGTTAATTATACCCACTAGGGGATTACGTGTATTCCTTTTGAAGCTGTCTGAACGCGTGTATAGCGATCAGTAACAGCCGATCAGTGGCAAAGGTGGTTTTGTGATTTCTCAGATGAGCATCACCATTCGTCTGGTTAGATCAATATTGGTAAATATTGTTTTGACCCATATGGATCATTTTTTTGTACAGTACTACAAAGGCTCTTATAAGAGCTATTAACCCCTTCCTTGCTCTACATGTCAAAATTCCAAGTTGGAAAATCAAAAAGCGCACCTCTCAAATGTAGCCTTTCAACCCCCAATAAAGCTGACAAAGCTATACATGGGTGGTATCCATGTGCTCGGGAGATGTTGCTGAACATATATTGTGGTATTGTTTGTCAGTGACACATACCGAAATATGTGAATTTGTGTCTAAAGTACAATGTATGTGGGAAAAAATACACAATAAAATGACTACCACCAACTTTGAGAAAGGCTGGTGGTAGAATTGGTGCATGGAAAGTGTTAAAATACCACCATTTAAAATAGCCTAGGGTGTCTACTTTTACAAAATACATACTTTTTTGGGTAAAATACACTGTCCTACTTTAAAAAAAAGTCCCAAATGAAAGATGGGCTCAGGCTGACTACACGTCAAAATTCCAAGTTGAAAATGCGCACCTTCAAAATGTGGCCCTTTAGCCCCCAAACAACCCAACAAACCTATGCATGGGTGGTAACCCTGTACTCAGGATATGTTGTCGAACACATATTGGGTTATTGTTTGGCAGTGACACATTCCAAAATCTGTGAATTTGTGTCTAAAGTACAATGTATGTGGGAAAAAACACACAAAAATTACTACCACAAACTTTGACAAAGGCTGGTGGTAGAATTAGTGCATGGAAAGTGTTAAAATACCACCATTTGAGATAGCCTAGGGTGTCTACTTTTAAAAATATATATGGATTGATGGGGTAAAATACACTAGCTGGCTTCAAATATGTCCCAAATGGGACATGGGTGCAGGCTGTCTGCATGTAAAAATTTCAAGTTGGAAAACCAAAAACTGCACCTCCCAAATTTGGCCTTTTACTCCCCAAACAACCCAACAAACCTATTCATGCGTGGTATCCCTGTACTCAAGAGATGTTGCTGAACACTTATTGGGGTGTTATTTGGCAGTGACACATACCAAAATCTGTGAATTCATGTCTGAAGTACAAGGTTTGTGAAAAAAAAACACAAAAAAATTACTATCACAAACTTTGACAAAGGCTGGTGGTAGAATTAGTGCATGGAAAGTGTTAAAATACCACCAATTTGAGATAGCCTAGGGTGTCTACTTTTAAAAAAAAGAATAAATTGCACCTCACAAATTTGGCATTTTAGCCCCCAAAACACCCCAACAAACCTATGCATGGGTGGTATCCCTGTACTCATGAGAAATAGTAAAATCTATTTAGCAGGTTTTTTCGTTTACTTTTGTCGATGAGGAGAAGATGTTTCAAATAAAAGTCAGGAAATTTGTGTATTTATTTTTTTTACCATATTTTTTTTTTTTTTTTATAATATTCTAAGATATGATCAAAAAGATGGCATCCAAAGAAAGCCCTTCTTGTCCTGATAAAAACAATATATAATATGTGTGGGTACAGCAAATGACAAAGAAAAAAATTACAGCTAAACACAAACAGCACAGAAATGTTAAAATAGCCATTGTCCAGAAAGGACAAAAATGTTTCAAAGGCTCTGTCCTTAAGGGGTTAACAGGTTTAAGCAGCTTTATGTGGTCATTAGGTAAGAATAGATACCTATCCTATTGAGATTAAGTAGGTAAGTAGTCAAGTCTTATAACCAAAATATTCCAGTTCCTATTGTATTTATAGTACCACCATTATGCAGATGAGAAGCACAGTTTTTGTACACAATGTATTCCTTAGTCAACATGTAGGGTCTGATCAATGTGGTGCTCACACTGGATACTCTAAGCTGCAAAGCTAGAAAATAAAAACCATGAGGGGCTAGGGGAGGCATAAACAACATTTAATAGCCTTTAAAAATATTTAATAGCCCTATAAACAACATAAAGACATATTGATTTAATTTCAAATATTCATTCTTTAGACGTAGCCCTTCTTATTGATAATTAAATCTGTCAGTGTTTACACCACATGATTTAAAGTCACCTTATCGTTTTTCATGTCTGTAGTCATAATAAATATAATGACAGAGATGGAAATTTCCCATAAGACAATAAAGAGCAGGCACTGTGTATTTCTAGCAGGCTGGCAAATTATATTTTGCTAAATATTGATAATCTGATTATTTCTATCTCTTTATATACTGGTAAATACGCTCATTGCCAATATAGCGGTATATATGCTACATTACTTAGTCTAGCAAGCTGCGTAGCAGATACAATTATTCCCATTGTTGCAATGTGCATATTGCATGGAAAGTTTTTTTGATATAATGTAAGCGTTCAATAACAATCCTTCCAGAACAGCATGCACTTTATAATTAAAAAGCCTTTTGTGTATTGAAATTCTTTATATGTTTTTAAAATATAAACCACTATCTTGAGCTGATGTAAAAGTTCAAGCATTACCGTAAAGTTTAGAAAGCCTGATGACTACTGCAGAAATTAATAATTATACAATGAAGCCCTATACAAATTGAAACCACACAGAAATCCACTAGCATTTATGGCTGTGGTTCCCAAACCAGTCCTCACACCCCCTCCCCCCTAACAGTCCATGGTTTAGGGATTACCCGGTTGTGTTTAAAAAACCAAAAACAAAACTTCAAGTTTAAAATCTAAATTTGGAATCACATAGAATCTAAACATTAGGCTTTTTTGAAACACAAGTGGGTAATCCCTACATCTTGGACTGTTAGGGGAAGGTGTGAGGATAGTTTGGGAATCACTGATTTATGGTAACCAAGTAGCTGAAGACACATTTCAACTGGTAGAATCCGGCGTTCAAGTAATTATCCCCTTTACGACAGTTGCGGGACAATGGACATGCCTGACATGTCCTGTGGTGAAAAGAGCATTTTTTGCGATCAATGTTCGCAAAAAAATTACTCTGACAGTGCTGCTGTATTGCCTCGATGTCGAGGCAATAGCCAGCATCAAAATTCCGGCTCTGGGGCTCTGTGGAGCGATCGTGGGTGCTGCTCCTGCAATATAGCTGTACCCTCTTGTGGTCAGAGCTTTGGAAGAAAAAAATTCACTTCTGACTCTCTGAATATGTTGCTTGACTGCCCCTAGAGGCAGTCAGCAACATTGCAATGAAAAAAAAAAAGACTCATTAAGCTTAAATCTAAGGTTAGGGTTAGAATAGCAGCTAGGGTTACTATTAAATTAAGGTTAGCATAAGGGATAGGGTTACAATTAAATTAAAATATATTAAGGGTTAGCATAAGGGTTAGAGTTGGGGTTAAATTTAGGGTTAGGATTAAATTTACGGTTCGGGTTGGGGTCAAAAGGTCAATATAGAAAAAAAACAAAAAAGACTATTTTTGTTTTTTGCCCCATAACTCACAAAAAACTGCAGAAAACATGGAAACAAACATATTTCTGAACATGGGACAACATTTAGAAACTATTTAGATGGGGTCTTTTTTAATGATTGTATTTGTGTAAATGATGTTTTAGGTCAAAGTTAGAAAAGGTGTTTTTTCATCATATTTTATGATTTTTTTTGTAGTAAGTTATAAGATATGATGATATAATGGTATCTAGTGAAAGCCCTTCTTATGACGATAAAAACAACACATAATTTGTGTGGGTGCAGTATGTGAGAAAGAAGAAAATTACAGATAAACACAAACACCCCAGAAATGTAAAAACAGCCCTTGTCAGCAAGGGAAAGTCGTGGTCAAAATGTCTTGTCATTAAGGGGTTAAAGGGACTGGATCACCTAAACATTGTTTTTACTTTAAATGTAGAGAATAAAAAATAATTGAAAATGATCTGTACATTGTGTTAGCAAAATTACAAGCAACTGCCTAAATTATGAGAAAATGTGACTCCAGTTTATGACATCACATGTGTCTCAATGTGCAAATTACACACTTCCCATTGAAAACCAGTTCATTTGGATATCAAGCCACTGCTGATGTGCTAAGCAGGAGACTCCCCAGGCACATTTAAAAACACATTTTTATCATAATTTAGTTATTTGCTTTCATTTTTGCAAACACAATGCATAGATCATTTTCAATCATTTATTATGAGTTCCACCTACCGGCAGAGCTAAATTAGCCTTGCATAATTCATTGTTAAAGCTCTGCAGTTTTAGCAATACATTATACTATGCCAAATGTGTTCTTCTTGCAGAGGAAGCACACCAAGTTTACCACTGCACAATTCATGGTTTAATTGATGAGATGAAATGTTCAACTCACCTGTAACTCCCTTTTAGTGAATAACTCAGAAGGGTGGTTATTACAGCGCACAAAGAAAAAAACGAGAGGAGCGCAAGGAAATTTGTATATACGGGATTGTGCGTTATAGATAATAAAAATGTGAAAAAAAACAGTGGAAAGTGTATATTGTGATAAAGAATAAATGTTAAATACAAATTGAATAAATAAAAGAGATACAAAAGACTGTATAGTATTTATTGTGATAAAGTAATAACTCAAAAATACTATTATTTTACAAATTATAATATAATTATAAATACAATTAGCTACTCTTTTACACATTTGACTTTGTTTGAGAAAGTTTATTCAGGATGATTTCTATCAAATGCTCTGTCTCTTTAAAGTACAGCCTATATCTGGATTGTGACTGTTTCTGCAAAAAGGCCAATTATAGTCCAAAAAAATGTATTTCAATAAATTACTTTCTTGTAATCTTATGTGTATCATGAGGCTAAAATGTAAGCAATATACCTCATTTATTGAAAGCTTTCTTTGCTCTCACCCTAAGAGATATTTCATACTGATCAGCGATTATCTGCCCAAACAGGAAAGGAGAACATACTTCGATTTGCCTCCAAGATGGCGGTTGCAAATGATCACGGTTGCGTATCCAGTCTTGGGACTATTGGAGAAACCAACAGTGGATTTTGAAAGATGGTACATGTGCATGGTGCTGGGAGGTTGGGAATACACATTTTCGGTCAGATCAAAACGATTCCACTAGCACGAGGGTGGGGTGTATAAATCATGAGAACTAGTTCACTAAGGTTTATTTACATAAGAAAGCATTACTTCTCAGGCAACGACAACAATACAATTTTAACACACAGCCTAAACCTACAGAGGAACAGTCCCTCTACCCTATGCCCATTTTCACACTTTTGATATCATCCAACCAGGATAGCTGTGTGTAGGCCACTACACCTGCCAATGGGTCCTCATCACATCAATGACACATTCTCAACACATCAGCTAATGAAAAAGAAAGATTCCCGCCTGGCATCGCCTTTTACTTTATGATGCATTTTACATCACATCCTGAATAGAAGCCATCACAGAGTATTCTATCATTCAGATAGGTAAGCGAAGACAGCATTCTCAATGAAAATAAGTAAGCCCCTACTATACATTATATTTAATGGATAAAATAATGTGATTTATTGACAAATATCTTTTGACTACAGTGAAGTGAAGAAAGTTTTGGAGGGAAATTGCAATAGCATGCCTCTAAAAAAAAAAGAAGCCCATTAGAGAAATAGGAAATAAAAAACTGGTTTATTGTAGTAAACGACTTCATCAAAGAGGTAACCTGAACTCAGGATATGGAAAAAACAGCCCTCCCTTCATCACACTTACAAAAACATGTTTGATGATAACGAGACATAAAACTAGTTTATCTGCTTCTTACAAAGAAACTTCAAAAAGATACATTTCCATCTATGATATCACACTTTAAAAGAACACTTTTTTTCTCAAATATTTTTGGACCTTAAAGGCCATTAATTTTTTATGAACACTATCTTTTTACTGCTGTTGGGAAAAAAGAATATCAAATGATTTTTGCACAGTCTGCAGCAAAATGCTTCACTTAAAAAAACAAAAAAAAAACAAAACCCTAAATGCATTCCTCTGGAAGATTACTACCGACATCTTAAATGTGTCCCTTGAAATTCCCTTTGTCGGGCTGCAAGGAAGAAAATATGGTAGCTTAATTGAGAAATGTTGGGATCAGCAACTTGTCTCCTATTTGCAAAACATTTCAATCAGACGGAGCCTTTGTTAACAACCCTGGAGCGTATGGCTATAATACTATTATATGCAGCTGAAATGTCTTCG
Source organism: Pelodytes ibericus (assembly GCA_036172795.1). Classification (NCBI taxonomy): domain Eukaryota; kingdom Metazoa; phylum Chordata; class Amphibia; order Anura; family Pelodytidae; genus Pelodytes; species Pelodytes ibericus. The sequence goes on from CM069861.1 coordinate 190,586,788, forward strand.
CTAGGAATTATTGCAAAGTGTAGCGGCACTTTAACTGATGAGACCTTTGGGCTCACTGCTTGCTCAATGACTTACAGATCATATTCACTCTGTTTATTAGTTAATCTTTTTTTAGTGCACTGCCAAAATTGAATTTTAAGCTGAGGCAATGTTCCTCTTACATATTAACTCATCAGAAAAACAAGTGGAGCATGAGGGTGAGAACAGAGTTGAGGACCGGTAGTCTATGTTTCCTGTGCACTGACACAGAATAGAATTCATTATAACCGATGATGACCTGTAAATACATAAAGAAGGAAATAATGTCTATAAACAGTGGCCTAAACACCTCATTTATAAACACTGTTACCTGTCTTGCAACAGGGTTAACATTCTGAACCAGAACAAGGATGTGACAACTGAGTGCAGTGGTGTATCTTGATTTTGTGCTGCCCTAGGCAGACAAAATCCGGGCACCCCCCTACCCAAGCTGCACACCCATGTTACACACCTAAGACATGCCCCATCATTCAGACTCACATCAAGCTCACACTCCCATCACACACACACTCCCATCACACTCAGTCACACACTCCTACTCCCATCACACACACTCTGACTCCCATCACACTCAGTCACACACACTGTCTCCCATCACACACACTCCGACTCCCATCCATCTCAGTCACACACACTGTCTCCCATCACACACACTCTGACTCCCATCACACTCAGTCACACACTCTGACTCCCATCACACTCAGTCACACACACTGTCTCCCATCACACACACTCTGACTCCCATCACACTCAGTCACACACACTGTCTCCCATCACACACACTCTGACTCCCATCACACTCAGTCACACACACTGTCTCCCATCACACACACTCTGACTCCCATCACACTCAGTCACACACACTGTCTCCCATCACACACACTCTGACTCCCATCACACTCAGTCACACACACTGTCTCCCATCACACACACTCTGACTCCCATCACACTCAGTCACACACACTGTCTCCCATCACACACACTCCAACTCCCATCACACTCAGTCACACACACTGTCTCCCATCACACACACTCTGACTCCCATCACACTCAGTCACACACTCTGACTCCCATCACACTCAGTCACACACACTGTCTCCCATCACACACACTCTGACTCCCATCACACTCAGTCACACACACTGTCTCCCATCACACACACTCTGACTCCCATCACACTCAGTCACACACACTGTCTCCCATCACACACACTCTGACTCCCATCACACTCAGTCACACACACTGTCTCCCATCACACACACTCTGACTCCCATCACACTCAGTCACACACACTGTCTCCCATCACACAAACTCTGACTCCCATCACACTCAGTCACACACACTGTCTCCCACCACACACACTCTGACTCCCATCACACTCAGTCACACACACTGTCTCCCATCACACACACTCTGACTCCCATCACACTCAGTCACACACACACACAGTCTCCCATCAGCACTTACCTTTCCCTGGCAGGCAGGCTCACCGTGCAGCCTGGCAGGCAGAGCGATGATCTTCTGATCCCCTCTCACCTCCGTCTCTGCCTGCAAGCGGGGTCTTTTTTTTTTTAAAGGGCCGCGTTTTTTTTTTTCAGTGCTGGGGGGCGCTGTCGCCTAGGATGCCTCGCGGCAAATACAGCACTGACTGAGTGGGCTAATGCAAACTCTTTAGAATGTGTTGATTGCAGGTTTAATTCCTCGCAGGGTCAATTTTATCCCTCCGAGGGAGACAAAATGAGACCTGTTAAACAGTTGTATTTAGAAAGCAGAGAATATATGTACATTGTCTTCCTAGTTAAACACATGGAGATGGTACCTGTTTGTGCCTATGTGCCTATACCTGTTTGTGCCTATGTATAAAGCAAAATATAAAAACCTCAGAATTAGGGAAACTTTCCAGTCTTGACAGAAAAGGCAAAACCATTTGGATAATAGCATAGAGGAGAAAACCACAGGATGAAAACTTTTATTGGACTGGCCCCTTATTTAAGCAGCTTGCTTTAGAACAGTCGATATGTGCACATTAAATATGAATATAACCAAGTCAGACACCTTTATAGGAAAAGTCTCAGATCACCCTCTTGGTGTAGATGTTAAAAGAAAGCTGTACTACTTTAACAACGGGATCCTCCGAGTACCTTCTCAGAGTACTGGTGTGGGAGTGCCTTTGAAGAAGCCTGCTTTTGTGAAAATGTGTTGGGCAGAAGTCGTGGTGGGGGTGGTCTAAACTCTGTCATGCTGGAAGTCGGAGGGCCCCATTGTGGAAGTCATACAGCATCTTTTTTATATATAGACCAGCAGGGACCCAGTTGAATTCATATTTAGTTTGCACATATCAACTGTTTTAAAGTAAGCGGCTTGAATAAGTAGCAAGTGCAATAAATGGTGTTTTACTGTTACACTTTTGTGGCTTTCTCCTCTATGCTTTTACCATGTTGGCCAGTGGCTTTGCTTACTCTACTGTGTTACACTATTGTGGTTTTCTCCTCTATGCTGTTATCATGTTGGCCAGTGGCTTTGCTTACTTTACTGTGTTACACTTTTGTGGTTTTCTCCTCTATGCTTTTATTATGTTGGCCAGTGGTTTTGCTTACTTTACTGTGTTACACTATTGTGGTTTTCTCCTCTATGCTTTTATTATGTTGGCCAGTGGTTTTGCTTACTTTACTGTGTTACACTAGTGTGATTTTCTCCTCTATGCTTTTATCATGTTGGCCAGTGGCTTTGCTTACTTTACTGTATTACACTATTGTGTTTTTCTCCTCTATGCTTTTATCATGTTGGCCAGTGGCTTTGCTTACTTTATTGTGTTACACTATTGTGGTTTTCTCCTCTATTCTTTTATCATGTTGGCCAGTGATTTTACCTTTTCTGACAAGACTGGGAAGTTTCCCTGATTCTGAGGTCATGAACCTAAGATTTCCACACAGGAAATTCAAACCAAAGCCAGACAATATAGGCTCTCTTATTTGTGAGTTTTTGTTATCTGGCGTGGCCATATCATTTTTATAATTAATAAAGTCACACATGCTTTTCTCTTTCCGATTACTTTGCATATTGAGACAACTTTTCTGCATTCCATTTTGTTTCTCACCGGAGAAAAGTAATTATATAATATTCTATGTGTAACACTATTTTTATATGAATTTTTTTTTATCAGGGAAAAGTACACAAGTTGTTTTCTGTACTTTTTTTTTATATTTTCCAGCACCTAGTTAACTTTTCCTTTTCCATTTCATTATGTCTAAAGCAGACTCCATGTGTGCTTTTTCTGGGTTGCTGTGTGCCAGTGCAATCCATATATATAGAAAAAACAGGTTTTTCCAGTGCCTGATTAGTGTCAGAGAACCTCCACCAAACACTTGGTGTTGTTCTATTCCCACACTCCAAAGTGTCGGGATGTATTAATCCACCTTTATACAAATCAAACAACGATTGTGCCTTTTCTGAACTTCCCAACACTTCAGTCATATAAATATGATGCATAACTCACAGTATCAAAGGCACTGTATCACCTAAACATTGTTTTTACAGTGACTGTAGAGAATAAAACATGACTGAAAATGATATATACAATGTGTTAGCAAAACTGCAAGCAAATGCCTAAAATAGTGGAACATGTGTTTTAATTGTATCTATGGGGTCTATACTTTAAGATGCCACCCGTGGCTTAAGATGCAAAATCCCACTGAAAATCAGTTTGTTTGCATATCAAACCACAAGTGATGTCATTAGCAGGAGACTCAACAAACATATTTAAACACATTTTTCTAATTTTTTGCTCACAGTTTTGTTAACACAATAAGAATAAAGACTGCAGTAATAATCATATAATATCATTAATTTCCACAGAACAATGCAGGCACTGCTAGAAATGTTATTAGCACTTACATTACTATTCCTACTATTACTATAGTATTGTATTTTGGCATGGTAACTTTCCTGGAACACAGAACACATCTGTTAGAGCATAAGGGCTATATAATTATGTTACAGAAATGGCATTGTTTTATAATGTGGTTTACAAACAATATGTATTTTTTCTTATTTTTTTTTTTACAATTATTTTCTACTGGCTATTATTTCTTATTGCTTTTTATCTGTATAATAAATTATAGGAAATAAAGAAAGAAATCCTATAACAAACACATTGTCTGAAAACATTAAATACTGTACAGTAAATATTTATGAAATATTCATTAGTCTATAAAACAGTCTATAAAATGGCAATAGACTGTTGGCAAATGGCAATGGAAGATTATTTCACTTTAGAGGTAGATATTACATTATATTCCAGTTCATACAACAGGATGGAAAGATTGTTACTTAAATTCTGCTTTCAATGGGGAAAATCAGATTTCTCCTTAGATCAAAAAGCACTAGTTAAACATTAATTCCTATGTTAACATATTTAGCTCTCTATTTTATGGTTAATAAAAAAGAAATATAGGCCTCTTTTAAAGGCAACTATTGTATTTGCTAGCCCCAGTTCTTCAGAGGGTGAAATCCATAACTTTATTGTCCTTACCTTTAAAGATCCCTTCCGCTTTTGCTGACTAAACATTATCATTATCCCTCTAAGATGCTGTTTTTCCAGCATGTACAAATGTAACATTTTTAGTCTTTCTTCATAGCTAACACCTGCCATTTCCCTTAGTGGTTTTGTGGCCCTTCTATGCACGTTCTCTAGTTCCATGTCTTTTTTTTTTTTGCATATGGTGCATATTCCAGGTGTGGTATTATCATGGACCTATAAAGTGGCAGAATAATATTATTTTTTAATTCTCCAATTTAGCTAATTCAACTGATTTTTTACAGACTTTTTTGGCATCTTTATGTCTTGCCTCTGTGGATTCCATTGCTTCTTTTAGTTTTCAAAGGGTATACATTTATATTAATATTTTTGTAGTGTTAGTTTTAGGTATTCTACTTGCCTTCTATGTTTTTTTCGCAAAAAATAATCCATCTCAGTCAGAAGACCATTGGTGGGACCCATACCAATTTCCCTTTTTGAATTAATATTAAAGTATACTTTGTTCTGGTCACTATTCCCCAAATTCTCCCCAAGCTACCACTTGTTAGTTATTAACAGATCCAGACATACATCCCCTCTGGTTGCTGTCTGTACTAGCTGATTATAACAAATACCCACTAATAATATCTGGGTAGTTCTACCCAGTGGTGGGATTCATTTATTTATTATTTTTACTAAACTTAAATACATCCATACAAACAATCATACTAACCATTCATACTGATCAAGGGGGAGGGCTAGGATCGAAGTATACTACTTGCTGGAGATAACTAAGTGAAGGTATAGGTAGAGGTATATGTGAACTTGTAGGGGGAAGAATGACTAAGGGATCTGATGTGTGAGATGTATTAAGGGGTCTTTAATGGAGGTGTAAATGTTTTTCCATCTATCCCAAATTGCTTCATATTTCTGCAGAGCACTATTAATTACATAATAACCTCTTTCCATAGTACATTGGTAGTGTATCTGGGTAATTCATTCTCTGCGTGTTGGTGATTCGGATCTAAGCCAATATCTAGCTATCAGAATTTTGCAGGCTAGAAAGATATTAACAAATAAGGATTTTTCGTAATTATTTAGGATAGGTAGATCTACATGGAATAGGAACGTTTGGGATGAGATAGAAGTAGTGTTGCTGAACAAATCAAGGAGCAGTTGCTCCACAGTGTGCTTTAGTTCCGTCAGGTCCCTGGATTTCTTTGGCATCTCCAGCAAGTTGTTAACACTAGGGGGTTAATTTTATTTAATCTTGTTGGCACCATGTACCAGCTATGGAGAACCTTAAAATATAATTCCTGGAGAGCAATTGAGTGAATCAATTTCCTTGTGAGGCTCCAAGCACCAAACCACTCTTCACTGGTGAATTCCCTTCCCAAATCTTGTTCCCATTTACGGATGGAGGGGGATTTATCAAAGTGGGATTCTATATTAGAAAGAGCCTTAATTTGCGTAATTATATTGGCCAAGTTTTGCACGGAGACAGTCACTTATTCAGCAGCCGGAGGCCGCATCCAGTGGATGCAATTCAGCTTAGTCTTAGTGCTGCATGATATGACAGCTGTTTGTACCTCCTCTACCCACGCAGCGCGTGTGCATGGAGAGAAGTCTGTGGAGGAGGAGGTAGAGAGAGCAGAAGCAAAGTAAGTACTGGGGCCTAGGGAGTGGGGATTTTTTTATTGGACAAACTGGCTGTGGCATAATACTGGGCATACTGTCAGTGGCATATTACTGGGCATATTGGCTGGGGCATATTCCTGGGCATACTGACTGTGGCATATTACTGGGCATACTGGCAGTGGCATAATACTGGGCATACTGTCAGTGGCATATTACTGGGCATATTGGCTGGGGCATATTCCTGGGCATACTGACTGTGGCATATTACTGGGCATACTGGCTGTGTCATATTCCTGGGCATACTGGCTGTGGCATATTACTGGGCATACTGGCAGTGGCATATTACTGGGCATACTGGCTGTGGCATATTCCTGGGCATACTGGCTGTGGCATATTACTGTGCATACTGGCTGTGTCATATTACTGGGCATACTGGCAGTGGCATATTACTGGGCATACTGGCTGTGGCATATTCCTGGGCATACTGGCTGTGGCATATTACTGGGCATACTGGCAGTGGCATATTACTGGGCATACTGGCTGTGTCATATTACTGGGCATACTGGCTGTGTCATATTACTGGGCATACTGGCTGTGTCATATTACTGGGCATACTGGCTGTGGCATATTCCTGGGCATACTGGCTGGGGCATATTCCTGGGCATACTGACTGTGGCATATTACTGGGCATACTGGCTGTGGCATATTCCTGGGCATACTGACTGTGGCATATTCCTGGGCATACTGGCTGTGGCATATTACTGGGCATACTGGCAGTGGCATATTACTGGGCATACTGGCTGTGTCATATTACTGGGCATACTGGCAGTGGCATATTACTGGGCATACTGGCTGTGTCATATTACTGGGCATACTGGCTGTGTCATATTACTGGGCATACTGGCTGTGGCATATTCCTGGGCATACTGGCTGTGTCATATTACTGGGCATACTGGCTGTGTCATATTACTGGGCATACTGGCAGTGGCATATTACTGGGCATACTGGCTGTGTCATATTACTGGGCATACTGGCAGTGGCATATTACTGGGCATACTGGCTGTGTCATATTACTGGGCATACTGGCTGGGGCATATTCCTGGGCATACTGACTGTGGCATATTACTGGGCATACTGGCTGTGTCATATTACTGGGCATACTGGCAGTGGCATATTACTGGGCATACTGGCTGTGGCATATTCCTGGGCATACTGGCTGTGTCATATTACTGGGCATACTGGCAGTGGCATATTACTGGGCATACTGGCTGTGGCATATTAATGGGAAAATGAACAGTGGTATATTAATTTAAGTTATATTAAAAATATTGCCCCATGCACCCTCAAACACACTCTGCTGCCCCATGTCCCCCTGCTTTCTCATGTTTCCTTCACACACAAACAAATTGAATTCATTTACTGCCCTCTGACATGATATTCAGAATTTATGCATTTACTGCTCATTGGCATAATATACCAAGTTTATATAATGATCGCTTCATTTGCATGATATACCAAGTTTATGCATTCAGTGTGAATTGGCAGATGTTAATGTTAATTAAATGAAATGTTGGCGCTAAATAAATGTGAAAAAAATTAATCATACTAACTCAGAGGCCTCTTACAGTTTAGTGAACTGGAATTTGAAATTTAAGACCAGAGTATCCTAACTGAAAGCATAGTTTGCTTAGAGAATTCCTCCAGCATGTGTACTTTGGCCTTAACTTTGAAATTCACTTTGAATTCACTTTAAATAACTCACATTATATAAATTGTAGAAATGTTCTGCTGTTTAGCAAAAAGAAAGTAGTTTTTATTTTATTTTGTTTGACATTAGAGACAAACATATTACACCATGCTTGAAAGTCGGAACTGGTTACTAACATTTTTGAATCCCACCACTGGTTCTACCCCCACTGATTATGTCCACCCACTATGATTCAACATGTTCAATACTGTCATTATATATATCTTCCAAAAATTGAAGCAATAATGCTGGTTTGACCTGCAGACAGATCCTTCCACCTCTTTTGTTTGACCTATCTAAGCAACATGTAGCCATCCAAACTGATTGACAAATCATGTTTGTCTTCCCACCATGTTTCTATTTTAGCAATTAAGTCATAGTTTTTGATTCCTGCTATCAGCGCCAATTCCCCTGTTTTACAAGTGAAACTTCTGTCATTTGCAAGCATATACGTAATACCACTGCCATGTTCCATTTGTGTTATGATTTTGAAGTCATTTATGGCTTTCTCCCTATATTCTGTATTAACCATGCTTCCTGATTCACCTACTTGGGTACTAACTAAATCGCCTTCCCTTCCTATACCGTCTAGCCCAGTGTTTATTGGTCCCTCCGACCTATTCTAGTTTAAACACTCATCCGACAGTCTAACCATCCTCTCCCCAAGCACATGAGACTTCAGGAGTAATCCATCCCAACTGTAGAGATTGTACCCCAGTGCAAAATCAGCCCAATGCTCTGGAAACCCTCCTTCTCCCTCCCAAGATTTTATCCATGCATTAAACTCCCTAATCTCCTACTGTCTTTCTGGTATGGCACATGGCACAGGTAGTCTGAGAACACTACATTGGTGGTCCAAATCTTACTCCATTAATCCACCAAAATGTCTTTTTAGTACTCTTCATTTTCCTCTTACTTTGTCATTGGTGCCAGTATGGCCCAAGACAGCTAGATCCTCTCCAGCCTTCCCAATAATCTGTCCACTCTATTGCAGGGGCGGATCATGCCCCTGCCCGGATTACGTCTGTCACTCGGTGGCACGACATCTCTTGTGTATCTTTGAGAACAGCCCACACACAACCCCCCGGAAATACCCGAGAGACGTCGTTACATCCGAAAGACACTGGTGCGCTGAATTCGGCAATAGAGTCACTCACTCTGTTGACAATTCAACAAGCACGAAAAGTATACGAATATTCGTATACTTTTTGTGCTTGTTGAATTGGCAACAAAGTGAGTAACTCTGTTGCCGAATTCAACGTAGAGTCGTCTTTCAGATGTATTTCTAAGGTTTGTGCACACCTAGCGCATATGGAGCATCCGCCACTGCTCTATTGGCAACAGCAGAATACTAATGTTTCAACACAGTCATGATATCCCATTTCTTCAATTATTTTTTTTAGTAGAAGCTGTTACAAAATGCTTCCCTTGGTGAAATACCATAAAATAAATATTATATTTATTATATAAGCTCTGTTGTGAAAATGGGTGTTAACTGGCAAGACTGTTCTGCATTTCATAAATGAGGTCAATAGAATGGCTGGGTTTTTTTGGGGAAGTATTGGAAGAAAAACTATTCAGCAATATAATTAATTTTCAGTGACAATGTTAAATATTATATATGAGGTCTAAGGTTTACTTCTCTGACTTTCCTCAAGAAATATAATAACACCAAACCAGCTTATTTTAGAAATATAAAATCTTTAAGTGTTGCTTTGCTACGTATAATTAATAAATGATTTCCTATTCAGGGGTTCTGTAGGTAAAATATTTTTAATAATGTTTATTTTGCAAGTATTGCGGAAAAGTAAAAGTAATTATTAAGCTGTCACTTGTGGTTTTTTTGATTATATTTACTGACATTTACATTTTTGTAAAAATGAATTGCAGATAATGTTTTAGAAAAGGCAATTTTTTGCATGAATGGCTTTGGAAAGTGATTGATACAATAAACAAAGATCATTTATGTAAAACAGAACTTTTACTGTTAGGATTAAACAAAACCTAGTTATTATATGCAATTGAGTTCATCTACCCATACCTCCCAACTTTACCCCCGGCGAATTGGGACAGCGGGGGCGGAGTCTGGGGAGGGGGGGCGTTACACAGGGGACGGAGTCTGGGGAGGGGCGTGTCAGTGCTACCGCTCATGTGCGGTAACACTGTCACCAATTTTTTTATCCTGGCTTCTGAAGCCAGGATCGCTTCTGCGCATGTGCACAATGCTACACATGCCCAGTAAGCATTCTCTGGTGTCTGGGACCCCAGAGAATGTGATCATGACCGCAGGATTGCGGGGCAGAGGTGGACCGCGGCGGGACACGGCTCCCAAATCAGGACTGTCCCACGCAAAGTGGGACAGTTGGAAGGTATGATCTATCTACGTGTACAGTAATATACTTGGAAAAAGTCTCTTCATTTGACGGTCCCAGTATTTTGGGTCCTATCCCCTCAAATTTGGGCCTGTCCTAGCATGGCTACGTCCTGTTCATATTATGTTACATTATGAAAATCAGGCTTCTCATTTAAGTGGTAGAAAAAAAATATTTTATAAAAAAATCTATTAGTAGTTTATTGATTAAAGGAAAGGACAGGAAACGGATCTCACTTTCTATCTGCTAAACATGGCATATATAGTGTAATAGCGTTATTGCTGTTGGATAACTTACTGGATGGCACTGAATTTAGAGACCCCTGTGGAATTACTTTCAATGTAATGCTACAGGAGAACTGTAATTTGTATTAAAGTAAAAATAAGTGCATTTCACATTTATTAAACACATTTACAACATGCATAAATAAGCTAGGTAGATCTACCCGTTTAAACTATGTTTGGTGATGGTGATGGTGTACCTTTTTGGTTCTCAGGGCCCAGTCTTCTGACAAAATGTAAGTATACACTGCAAAGTTCCAATAATGCTTGCATGCACACTTTTTATGCATGTATGCAAGTGCATTGTAGACAGGTCTTGCCAGAGCACCCACAGGTCTTGCCTGAGAGAAACATAGAAACATAGAATGTGTCGGCAGATAAGAACCATTAAGTCCATCTAGTCTCCCAAATTTTTTATTTTTTTTGAGTACTTTTATTAGTTCCCCGTTCCCGGTCTTATAGCTAGGATAGCCTTGTGCCTATCCCACGCGTGCTTAAAATCCTTGACTGTTTTTACCTCTACCACTTCTGCTGGAAGGCTATTCCATACATCCACTACCCTCTCAGTAAAATAATACTTACTGATATTACTTTTAAATCGTTGTCCCTCTAATTTAAGACTATGTCCTCTAGTTGTGGTAGTTTTTCTTCTTTTAAATATACTCTCTTCCTTTACTGAGGATTATGTGCACCTGGGCAGGGCACAGACATCTAGCTGCCAGCTCTCCTGCCTTTAGTGGCACGCATACCACAATTTGTTTTCAATAAGGAGAGTGTAATAGATAAATGCTACTTATTATTGATAAGTGTTTTTTTTTTCAATTTCGAGTGTGAGTCACAATGACTTCCCTAATCAAAATTATTTTTAAAAGTATGAAAATGCAGCCTTGAAAAAACACAACTTTTTGTTGATAATGCTGACAGTAATTTGGCCCTGACCCTGTTAAAAATGAAGGGTTTACTTCTGGTGGGCAATAGAAACATTGATGAAGTCTCTATATATAAGCATAGTATGTGACTGACAATGCATTACTGTGAACCCAAGCGCGAAAGGAAGATCCAATAACAAAAGTGTCAGCTCAGGAAGCTGAGTTTTTCTTTAAGAAAAGCTTTGAGTTTTGGGCCCAATCCAATCACTTCAGTAGCTCGAATTTGAGGGCTACTCAAATACCCCCTAAGTGATCTGGAATTGGCCTGAAAATGTGGCAATGTGATCGATTTTCATACCGACATACACATATAGGGATTCATGTTATATGAAGAGGTTATAACATATACTCAAGAAAATGTATTGTACCTGTAGTATATGTTATTAATCTATATATAGGGCCCTGCCACCAGAAGCGGAAATGTTTCCCATAATTCGTACAATGACAACTCGTGAAGGGTTTCCTTTTATACGTATAATAAATAAACTACAATATATTGAACACATCTCACCTCTTTAAAGGATCTACTCAATAAAGAGACAATTGCAGGGAATTTACACTGGAATTTCAAACTTCAGGCCAAAGTAGCCGAGCTGAAAACATTCCCCATTCATCTGCATTGGAGAATTTTTCCAACTCGGCTACATTGGCCTAGTGTTTGAAATTTCCGTCTCGATTCCCTCTCTTTATTGACTAGACTCTTGTATAATAATATGAACAGCGTACTAACAGCCAATTCATATTTAAGTGCAGGTATCATTACATTTATTTACATTTCCCTTTAAGATAATACAAACTCATCCATTTAAATTCTATGGAAGTGAAAATGTTTATAGAATTATTACTTTTCAGGATAATAATGATTTAAAATTAACCCTTAACTGAACTAAACAAATACTTCATTGGCCAATGCAATGAAATGTTTAAATGATTTCAAATACATCATTTCATTATACAGTTTTCCATTTTCTCATATGGATTTTGTAAGCTTGTGCATTTTAAGCAAATATGTAAAGTACTGTTGACTCTCTTATCGCTTATACTGCATTACAAGTGAATTTACTAATTTATACGCATTTGAAGGCTACAGCACAGTGCCCAAGTGTTTAATGATTCTGCTATCTACTGTCGGAAAGGAAGTTAATTATATGAAATTCAGTCTCTTCCTTAGTCTGCAAATGGCTATATTCCAAGAACTTACTCTAGAGCCCTTGGGATTTATCTGTTCCAGGACACATTGATTGTCCTGTCCTATGAGACTCTTGTTGGTGACAGTGTTTTTTAGAACTGCCATGCCACACGTACTATGTGCCGGGATTTACTTTGTAAATGTCATTGTTGTGTTGTATTTTCTCTTACTTCTGCCTCAATTTATGTTAACTGTATATGTCATTCTTAGATTAAAGGGTCTTCTCAATAAAGAGAGAATTGCAGAGAATTGAGATGGGAATTTCAAACTTTAGGCCAAAGTTGCTGAGTTTGAAAAATTCTCCATTGCAGGTGAACAAACAACGTCACAAAAAATATAGCTAACTCAGTCCAGATAGTAAGTGCAGTATAGCCTCCCCACAGGTACTCAGCCAGAACTGCACCAAATATTCAAGGTGAGGTCTTACCATTGACGTGTAAATAGGCAAGAAGATATCTTCTTCCCATGAATCGATATCCATGTCTCATACATGTCAATATCTTATTGGCCCTTGCTGCTGCATAGTATAACATAGTATAACGAGATCTTTAGGCACCCATCCCCTTCCTTTTAATTTTATTTTTACAAGTAGGGGGGGGGGGTGTGTGGAAACTAGAGATGTTCTAATTAGTGTTGATGCAGAGAGACTTATTGGATGCCTTGCAGCTGCTGACTGGTATTGTGCACTGTTGCTAAGTCTGTCATTATTCCAAAATCCTTCTCATTACTAGAGAGATGCCATTTAAAGTTTATATTGCATTGTTGTTATTTGTCCCATAATTCATAACTTTACATTTGCCTCTGATGAACCCCATTAAGTAACATAGTAACATAATAATTTAGGCAGAAAAAAGACACAAGTCCATCAAGTTCAACCCTTCTACCTTTCATTCCCGCTTTTGATCCAAAAGAAGGCAAAAACCCCTAAGGAAGCTATTTTGAATTTTGCCTCCTAGGAGGAAACATTCCTTCTTGACTCCAAAAGGGCAATCAGATTTCTCCTTGGATCAATAAGCTCTATTATTAATGCTTATTCTATTATTAATAGCCCTGTATGTTCTGCTTTTCTAAAAAAAAAAAAAAACACCCAGACCATTTTTAAATGCATCTATTGTGGTTGATAGCACTACCTCTCTTGGCAGTGAGTTCCATAACTTTATTGTCCTTACCATAAAGAATCCCTTCCTTTGTTGTCTATGAAATCTTTGCTCATCCAGTCTCAGGGGGTGAACTCTTGTTCTTTGTACATTTCTGTTAATGAACAGGTCCCCGGAGAGCTCTTTATATTGGCCCTGCACATATTTATATAATGTTATTATATCCCCTCTGAGATGCCTTTTTTAACATATATAAATGCAACTTTTTAAGTCCTAAATCCTTTTCATTAGTAGTTTTTCCCAGGGAGATATCATTTAAAGTATATGTTGCTTTGTTATTATTTTTCTCATAATGCATAACTTTACATTTGTTTATATTGAACCTCATTTGCAACTTAATTGCCCAGTCCCCCCTCTGTCCAAATCTTCGTGTAAAGAACAAGAAGATTTGCCGCTTGGTTGCCCAGTTCCTCACTTTGTCTAAATCTCCTGGCAGCAAAGAAGTATCAAGATTAGACTGTATTACCTTACCTAATTTTGTGTCATCAGCAAATACTGAGACATGGCTCTCAGCACAACATGGGAGATCATTAATAAACAAATTAAAAAGCAGAGAACCTTAGACCAATCCCTGTTGTACTACACTTAATACTTTAGTCCGGTTTGAGCATTTTTCCCCTACAGATATCAAGCTCACTAGCCTACAATTGCCCTGTTGATATTTTGATCCCCCTTTAAATACGGCAACAACATCTGCCTTGTGCCAGTCTAATGGTACTATACTTGAACTGAGAGAATCCCCAAAGATAATAGTCTAACCTGAATTTGGCTTAGCTCCCTAAGTACCCTTAGGTAAACGTTTTCAGTACCATGCTTTCTGTATCGGTTCTGTAAAATCAGCCAGGAGGGGCTCAGCCACTAAGCCATCAGTTCTTCCATGGAATAAACAGAAAAATATTTAAAATATCTACTTTTGCTCTGTCCCTACTAACCAAATATCCAATTTTGGATAACAAAGGACCAACATTTTCTGTCTTAAACAATGTTTTGGGATGTTATTTTTTTTTCTCCTTAGCAATCAGTTTCTCATTTTCCAATTAAGCCATTTTAATTGCCTTTTTGCTGGCTTTGTTGGTATCTTTGTACTATAAATTATGCGGCTGATCCTGTTTTCTTGTTTTGTAATGTTACTGATCAGCTACATTGGTTTTGATTTGCTTCTTTTTTATTTGTTTCCCAAAGGTATATGTTGCTATGTGTAATCTTGTAATGTGTGCCTAAAGGTATTCCAGTTGTCTTATGTGTTTTGTCCAGAAAATAATCCATCCCAGTGTTCAATAGATGTCCCTAAGCCTGTCATAGCTGGCCATTCTAACATTAAGTGTTTTGGTGGCGTAGTTACCAATTTGATTTTTGGAATTAATCTCAAATGAAACCATGTTATGGTCACTTTTCCCCAAGTACTCTCTCATGGATGTTTCAGATAAGCGCCTCATTGTTTGCTGGTATCAGATCCAGACAGGCATTCTAGTATGGGTCTGTATATTAATTGTGACATAAATGTGTTATTAAGCAGGTTCAGAAACTTGCTGCCATTAGTGGAACTAGTTGTGCCACAATTCCAATCTATAGCTGCATAATTAAAATCTCCCATGATTCAAACTTCATTCCAATTTACAGTCTTTTCAGTTTGCAATACAAGCTGATCTTCCCCATCAATGTTTGGTGTCTCCATTCCCTGTGAGACAGATGGTCTGGTTGAGGCTGAGAAAGACAGGGCCAATGCCTGGAGGAGGGCTTACAACACATTAGTAGAACTAACAATGTCCCTTGGCCATTTAATTTTTATACAATTGCAAGAAAAAGTCCACAGTTGCTGCCCAGCCAGGATAACTGCATGGGCCCCATGCAGAATGCTCAATGAGATAAAAAAAAAAAAAAAAAGGAACACTAGAGTAACAGCTAATAGGTTGAAGGAATCATTGGAATTGGTCAACATCTCTGCTCATGCATCTACCATACACAAAACATTAAACATGCATGGATTCCATTCAGGACACCACGGAGGAAACCGCTACTCTGCAAAAAACATTCTGGGGCACCTGAAGTTTGCCAAAGAGCACCTTGACACTCCACAACAATCTGGGTCAATGATTAAACAAATGTTGAATTGTTCAGTAAGAACATGCAGCACTACGTATGCTATAAACAGGGCACGGCATACTAAAATGAAAACATATTCTTAGCGGTGAAGTACAATGGCGTACTTCACCGCTTTGATGAACAGTTAGCCATCATCAAGGGGAAAATTAATCCCCAAGTTTATAAAGTTATCAAACAGGATAATGTCAGGGTGGCTATCTACCAGCTGAAGCTAAGTAGTAGTTGGTTAATGCAGCAGGACAATAACTCTAAACATCGAAGTAAATCTACCACAGAATGGCTTCAAAAAGAAAATCCACCTTTTAGACTGGCCCAGTCAGTTCCCAGACCATAACCCAATAGAGATTCTGTGGAATGACTTTAAGAGAGTCATTCACAGAAGACATTCTAAGAATGTGGCTGAGCTTAAGCAGTTCTATAAGGAAGAAGGATCCAACATTCCTCCTGACCATTGTACAAGTCTGATCCACGGTGACTAGAACTGCTTGTTTGAGGTTATTGCTGTCAAATGAGGTTCGACTGGGTATTAAATCCAAGGGTTCACTTACCTTTTCCACCAGGACTTTAAATGTTGCATTCAAAAAAGACATGACAGATTAGCATTGTTTGTGTGTTATTAGCTTAAGCACATTGTGTTTGTCTACATGTTTTACTTAGATGAAGATCAGATAACATTTTATGACCAATTAATGCAGAAAACCAGGTAATTCCAAAGGGTTAACTTACTTTTTCTTGCCACTGTACCTGCTTAAACGGTTCAGCAGGGAGGCCATATATTCACCCTGATTTCCCTGTACGTTACCTTTGGGATGACCATCCAGTGCTCAGTTATTCTTTTGCCCTTCAGTACAATCTCTGTGTGGCTTTGTTTGTATTCATATTGGTTTCCCCAGGTCCTGACCTTGACTTGCTTATCGGAGGTTCGTTGTCTGCCTCTTCACCATTGACCTTGACTTGTCTACAGTTAGTTATCCTATTCTAGCTGCCTATTGACCGCAGGCTGTTCTGACTCCTCTTCTTATTTGTTGACCTTTGGACCTATGCTCCTTTCCTCGAGTTTGGTCTCTGCCAACCTCCCCAGGCAATTGGCATCTGCAAGTGGTGCTCCTTGTCTGCAAGCCCCATTACCCACAAATCTTACAGATACATACATCTATGTTAGCATACTGGTAAGATTTCCTTTAGATACATTTTAGATACTTTCAAACTAGACCAGAATGTCCTTATTATTGCACGAGAAGACTTTTTAATTGGGGTTAAGAAGGCCAGAGACTAAAATATAGTGGGACAGAGCTCCAGGGACAGAGAAATGAATTATAAATAGGTTTGAGGAATAGATTAGACAGATGAAAAGACATTACCAGAAACTATGTCAGTCTGAAAATAATGGGTGTAGAAACATTTCTGGTGGAATAAGTCTGACCTTATACCAATTACATGCTCGGTTCGGGGACCTATTCATTTTGCACTAATACTAAGCATTGCTCACCCACTTATTCATTGTTTTTAAAAACATATACTTAATATCCATTTAAAAATCATTTTAATGTTCATCCGCTTGTAATTGCCATTCTTGACCCTTTTATCAAATATTAACAATAATGACAGATTTGTGTATTTTTGTTCCTATCTAACATTTAATGTTACATTAACTGCCTTTTTATTTCTTCCTATATTGGACAGATATTGATTATAAGTCAAAATGCAAGGGGGGGGGGGGGTGTTATACCTGATACATTGTACCATTTTCATCTATTTGTTTATTTATTTAAAAAAATAAACTAAGAAAAAAGCACTGACTCGAAATTTTGGTTGGTTTGAACTGGAACTTAGTTAATAGGTTTATTTGCCATTTTATCGCGTTACCATAATTATTTGGTCTCATTTTTTCAAGGTTTGGTGGCTTGCTAAAGAGGGGAAGCCACAAAATAACTCAACAAATTACAAAGGATAGTGGGAGGTCCTCTATTCCTAATTTACAAATCGCACAAGACTGTCTCAGGAACAACCCACCTTGTGAAACTACTTCCCAGACCCATTATTATGGCTTCTTTGGGATTGTGAAATGCATAAGGCATTTCTTCAGGTAGGTTCCTTGCTCTCCTTCCATCCACTGGACAGAACGTGCTCTTCTACTGCACATCACAGTGTTGTGTGATTAAAATTTCATGAACGCAGTACACCTATCTTCACAAATAACTACAAAAAAATAACCTGTGTGGTCTGATTTGCCTATGTTCAAATGTGTATTTTTACAAGATATTTGCATTGAACAGCTGTTCCATTTTCTTTATTGAATATACCCACCTTCATGTCTGTCCATGACTCCTGGAGGAAGGTATGTATGCTGTACAATGTATGAATGCAAAAAACACATGGTCACATGGTCAATAGAATTTACTAATGAGGAAGTAAAGCAGATGAACTTCAGCCAACACTCGTTGTATGGTTCAGTGCCACTAGCTCTTCCCTGTGTTAAGTCTCTTTTTGAATGGCACATTTTGCAAGAAATAGCCTGTGTTTTGTATATTAAACAGAGTTCTGCTCACAATAAATGTCAGCCCGCAAATATACAGTTTCTATATTTGGCCCATCAGCTCACTCCGGTATCTCACCAGGTTTTTGCCAAGTTAAATTTTTTTCTACAATTTGCAAAAATGCAAACTCTGTGCTAACTTATTTAAATTTCATTGGTGCTTTAAGAAGGCAATCATTAGCTGATCTGTAAAAAGACACACTATTTGAACCTTTACCTCTCCCACACATGCACCCTAATTTAAAATAAGGTAAACATAATCCAGACATGTGCACCGATCTTCCACGTTGCAGTCAGATTTTAAATATCTTTTGTGCCACCCGATTAGACATTTCAGCCTTGGATCTCCGCATTGGGCTTGAAGACGTACTAAAGCATTGATTGAAATCACAAAGCTAAACCTCTGCTCACAGCATGAGTTAAGGTTTGCCTCGATGCCTTTTATATCCTATTACCTACTGCCCAAAAGCACAGCTTACGTGATGATAAATGAACTGCAATGTCACATTTTCTATCCATTTTTTCTTTTCTTGTTTGTCCCTGAAGAGATGTAGTGACATTCATATGGCCATGTCAAACTCTAATATGAAATTCCTTCTCCAGAAGAAGGTACGAGTTTATTGCAGTAAACAACATCAAAAACCAAATAAATATAATGATTTTAATAATAAATAAAAGTGAACAGTAATTATAACAAAGGCCAGATTATCAAAACACATGTTTAGTTTGGTTTCAGAGAAGATTAAGATGGATTCTCGGTATAGCAGTCTCCTGTACGTTGCGGGAATATTAATTTAGTGGTCATGAAACAAAATTAGAATAGCACCAGTGCACAATTAGCTAATAATAATAAAATATTGTTACTCCATGAGTTATGATAGAAACATTTAAATACATAAAGGGAATCAACACCGTAAAGGAAGAGAGTATATTTAAAAGAAGACAAACTACCACAACTAGAGGACATAGTCTTAAATTAGAGGGGCAACGATTTAAAAGTAATATAAGGAAGTATTACTTTACTTAGAGGGTAGTGGATGTATGGAATAGCCTGCCAGCAGAAGTGGTAGAGGTAAACACAGTCAAGGAATTTAAGCATGCGTGGGATAGACATAAGGCTATCCTAGCTATAAGACCGGGAACGGGGGACTAATAAAAGTACTCAAAAAAAATTGGGCAGACTAGATGGACCGAATGGTTCTTATCTGCCGACATATTCTATGTTTTTATGTTTCTATTCAATGTCAAAAAATTCAATCCCCATAAAGAACTTGACAAATCCCTTGATATATTGAAAATAAGTACCCATTTTAATGACATTTAACAAATGCAAACATTAAGCACAGCTATATTACATATACACTTGTTAGTTCCATTTCCATATTATTGTTGATATAATTATATGATTTTAATATGGATCAAAACAATCATACTCATTATCTGTCAATCTTTCTCTCTCTCTCTCTGTTGTCGCTCTTCACTTTTATTTTATTTTTAATTTCCGATCTGTTTGCACATCAAAATATGATGCAATTATGCCAGAAAGATCATAATATTGTTATAATCCTAATCTATGTGTATGTTTTTCTATTGGGTCTATTCACTAAAATTCGACTTTGGAGGTCGACTTTCATTTTGAGACAAAGTCAAAAAGTGTGCCGAATTGAAAGGCGACCTCCAAAGTCAAATTTTAGAAATAAATAAACAGGTAAACCATGGCTCTAAATGTTTAAGAGTGGCCTCTAGTGGTGGTGCAGAAAGAGGCAGGTATAGGAATGTGAATTCTGTGGTGTGTTGGGGGAATGCTTTGTCGTTTCACTTAAAAGTAAGGTAATATGCTGTTCTGATAGATAAGGTTTCAGGCTAACTCTTTTAAAGATAGCATGGCTCTTTATTCTTCTTACAAATAACACTATTATATGTTAGCAACAAAGACACGATGCTCATATGAGTTCTTGTTCGATTCCCTTTTACTTTTCAGGTAGCACATTGGAATGCTGTATCAAATTCCTTCTCCAGAAGATGAGTTTATTTCGGCACAAACAACAAAATAAACTTAATGAAATAACTAGTAAAATAAAATAAAAATGAAAAATAAATTAGGGAATTGTGACAAATGAGAGCAGAATAATTTAGTGATGCAAATCAGATAATATATTTAAGATTGCATACATTGAAACAAATTAATTTAATTGACAGAAAGCTATATAATAATAATACAATGAACAAAATTATAAACGCAACACGTTTGTTTTTGCCCCTGTGTTTCATGAGCTGAACTCAAAGTTCTAAGACTTTTTCTATGGACACAAAAGGCCATATCTCAAATATTGTTCACAAATCTGTCTAAATCTGTGTTAGTGAGCACTTGTCCTTTGTCAAGATAGTCCCTCCACCTCACAGGTATGGCATATCAAGATGCTGATTAGACAGCATGATTATTGCAAAGGTATGCCTTAGGCTGACCACAATAAAAGGCTACTCTAAAATGTGGAGTTTTATCACAATGCCACAGATGTCGCAAGTTTTGAGGGAGCGTGCAACTGGCATGCTGACTGCAGGAATGTCCACCAGCTGTTGCCCATGAACTGAAAGTTCATTTCTCTACCATAAGCCGTCTCCAAAGAGTTTCAGAGAATTTGGCAGTACATCCAACCGGCCTCACAACCGCAGACCACGTGTAACCACAACAACCCAGAATCTCCACCTGCAGCATTTTCACCTCCAAGATTGTCTGAGATCAGCCACCCGGACAGCTGCTGCAACAATCAGTTTGCATAACCAAAGAATTTCTGCACAAACTGTCAGAAACCGTCTCAGGAGTGGGCAGGTGCTCACATTCAATGGTGTCTGGAACTTTGGTGTTTTCTTCATGGATTAATCCCAGTTTTCATTGCACAGGGTAGTAGGCAGACAGCGTGTATGGCGTCATGTGGGTTAGCGGTTTGCTGATGTCAATGTTGTGGATCGAGTGGCCCATGGTGGCGGTGGGGTTATGGCATGGGCAGGCGTATGTTATGGATAACGAACACAGGTGCATTTTATTTATGGCATTTTGAATGCACAGAGATACCGTGACAAGATCCTGAGGTCCATTGTTGTGCCATTCATCCACGACCATCACCTCATGTTGCGGCATGATAATACACAATTCCTGGAAGCTGAAAACATCCCAGTTCTTGCATGATCAGCATACTCGCCGGACATGTCACCCATTGAGCATGCTTAGGATGCTCTGGATTGGCGTATACGACAGTGTGTTCCAGGTCCTGCCAATATCCAGCAGCTTCGCACAGCCATTGAAGAGGAGTGGACCAACAATCCACAGGCCACAATCAACAACCTGATCAACTCTTTGCAAAGGAGATGTGTTGCACTGCGTGAGGCACATGGTGGCCACACCAGATACTGACTGTTTTTCAGACCCCCCTGGACCACCCCAATACAGTAAAACTGTACATTTTAGAGTGGCCTTTTATTGTGGCCAGCCTAAGGCACACCTTTGCAATAATCATGCTGTCTAATCAGCATCTTGATATGCCACACGTGTGCGGTGGATGGATTATCTTTACAAAGGAGAAGTGCTCACTAACACAGATTTAGACAGATTTGTGAACAATGTTTAAGAGAAATAGGCCTTTTGTGTCCATAGAAGAAGTCTTAGATCTTTAAGTTTAGCTCAAGAAAAATAATTTTGTTCAGTGTAGTTTTATTGCTGACACTTTCCATAAAACAGGCTGTAGTAGATCAGGTGTTATTGCATTAATTGGTTAATTGTGACAATATTTTTATTTTGTAATCTGTTATTAAGCCTTTCCTCTGTTGCTTTTAGTAAGCGTAAGCCTTGTTTCTATCACACTCTTTGTACTTGGCCATTAAGTAAGTCTGGAATGGATATTGGAGAATCCAGAACGTACCATGCTGCTTTGATTGCTTGCTCTGATAAATCACTTGTCTGAAAGCAAAAAGGGATATTGAATGGGGATCTGGAGCTGCTGTGCTGGTGATTATGAGGAATTGCTACTTACCAAGTGAGCAGTAATAGGGCTGTAGTCTGTTGTGTGTCAACTACCAGCCGACATGTCACCGGTGAAGAGGATAATGACTGGATGATTACTTCTCCCAGTGGTGATGAATGAGAACCTTTCTGTCTGCTTAATGGTATGGTGGAACGAACAGTTTGGAAGAAAAAAAAGGAAAGTAAATAAGATTTGAGGGCAAACAAAGGCAAATAATCTCAATGTACTGATCAAAGCCAGAGAGATAATGATTATTATTACTATCCGTGGGTAACCTGTCAGGCTAAGTCAATAGAAGATTAGCAGACCCCAATGTGTAACAAAAAAACAGTAGATTTAACAAGTACATTCCACTTCCTTGAACCTGTCAGACTAAGCAATAGAAAAAGTGGGTATTTCTTGGCATATACGTATTTGTCAGGAAGGATTGTAGGAAGTTCTCATCTCCAATCATCCTTCATTCTACGTGGGTTCCATTTTTTTCTGAGTTTCCTTTCCAGGCATCATAAACAGGAAAATGTAGGAACCTTCTGCGTATACTTTGCCTGTACATTGAGGAATAATTATACTATAATAACACAATGTATTATTACTTTATATAATACAATATCTATATATATATTAACATACTATGTTATAGTGTAATACTACACATTATAATTATGTTATAATAATATGTGAAATAATATCAAGCAAAATATTACAATTATATTTTTATGATTTTTAATGTATTGCTGATTACATGGATGGAAGTAGGTAATATCCTATAGGACAGGCTATTTTAGGGCGTTCCAGGGGAGATGTGGCTCCCATTTCTTTTGTCTCCATGGATTTAAGTCTACCTGAAAACTTTGCTGTGATTGGATGGAACTGACTGCTAATTCTAGTTAGAGATTCTGTCTTCTGTAAGTTTTAGAAGAACATGCAGTTTAGTTGTGGCAAATATATGAAACATAGTCTCTAGCTGAAATAACTTCATTTGTATCACTAGTTTATGTCCTGTATCACTGACTTGTCCCTCTTTCTTACCTCATTATTTATATTCAATTAAAAGTGGCTGATTGGGATTATAATATCTGCTACTGTTATTCTGTAAGAGAGAAAGGGAACATCAAGTTGTTTACATACTATGGCAGAGAACAGGTGAATGCTCTTTTACATGTGAATTCTACTTATCTATAATGGTATGTAATAAAAGGGATTCACATGTTTCGGACTCTTTCAAAGGTTCTTTAAGTGCCACACCGTAAGATTATGGTATCACAGAGAAGAGAACTCTGCCACCTGATCTAAAATCTAAAGATATCCTCTTCACTTTATGGAGGATAACACAATCTCACAAAGAGGACCTTGTAAGTCTGTTCACCTCAGTCCATTGTCTCTTGAATGGATAAGGATTAACCTATGGCCATGTATATGTCAAACCGCTGTCAATGCATTTCATCACGAACATATTTTGAAAAAAAATCCTACAATTTTATTTTTCAGGAAATACATTTATTTTACTAAAAATGTAAGTTTTGTAAGGATTTTTCCACAATCCTTTATTCATCATTTTATCTATTTTACATATTTAGGGATTGTAGGCCCAATGGTTCTTATTGGCTAACACATTCTAGGTTTCTATGTCTCTAAGTCATTCCACTGGCTTTAAAAATAAGCATTTTAATGATAATATCTACTTGTTGGGTAGGGACATTATTTATGAAAACATATTACATTAAAATGTCTGTCACCAGAGAATTAAAAAAATGAGTGTGTTAGAAGGATTGCAAGAAAAACCCTAAATTAAGAGAAATATGTTTTAAACGTGACGGAGACATCTTCTGTTTATGACATTACCGGTTGCTTGATATGCAATTTGCACATTTCCCATTGAAAAGCAGTTCATTTGCAGATCAAGCCATAGATGATGTCATAAAGAGGAGACCCCACAGCCACATGTAATACACATTTTTAACCTAATTTAGACAATTTGCTTGCAATTTTGCTAACACAATTTAAATTTTGCTAACACAATGAATAGATCGTTTTGGATTTTTTTTTTCTCTACATTAAAAATATTAACAATAGTTATGTGACGTTTATATATATATATATATATATATATGGGTCCCACCAAAACATTACATTTTAAAAAGATCAGCTTTAGTAGGTTTAATACATTCCTTGGTCTAGTTGACTGGGATGAATTATTTTTTTTGGGAAAAATGGAAGGTAAATAACACTGCAAAAATATACATATAAATTTATATCCTTTGGTAACAAATGTAAAAGAAGCAAACTGAAACCAGTGTGGCTAACCAGTAAGGTAAATCAGGAAATACATAAAAAGAAAGTAACATTAAAAAGTTGTGGGATCAGCAGAGGCATTTGCAAAATATAAAGAAGCCAACAAAGATTGTAAAAATGCTATTAAATTGGCTAAATTGCAGAATGAAAAAACAATTGCTGAAGAGAGCAAGAGGAATCCCCAAAAATGTATTTATATATATAAATGGAAACAATTAGAAACTGAAAATGTTGCGTCCTTGTTATTTGAACATACAGGGGTATTAATAATAGAATAAGCATTAATAATAGAGCTTTTTGATCCAAGGAGAAATCTGATTGCCATTTGGAGTCAAGAAGGAATTTTTTTCCCCCTAGGAGGCAACATTCGAAAAAGCTTCCTTAGGGTTTTTTTTGCCTTCTTTTGGATCAAAACTCTGAAATGATAGGTAGAAGGGTTGAACTTGATGGACTTGTGTCGTTTTTCAACCTAAATTACTATGAAATGGGTTAGATGGTCAGTGGCGACAGAGAGAAAGCAAATATTTTAAATAATTTCTTGTCTTCTGTTTTTACCACGGAAGAACCAATGACCAAGAACCTGAAAGCTACGTTTACAGAACAGTCACATCAAGCATTTGAGTGGTTGACACAAGGAAAGGTGTTTAAACAATTAAATGGTGTCAAAATAGACAAAAAAAGACAGTTGGGTAATTGGGCATATAAATGGCAAATGTGATTCAATGTAGACAAGTGTAAAATTATGTATTTTGGGTACAATAATAAAAATGCAACATATAGTTTAAATGGTGTTTCCTTAGGGAAATCTACTAATGAAAAAGATTTCAGAGTAGTTGTAGACAATAGACTTAGCAGTAGTGCACAGTGTCAGCCTGTAGCTGCAAAGGCCAATAAGATATTGGGGTGTATTAAAAGGGGTATTGACTCATGGGAGGACCTCTTAATAGGTCCATGGTAAGAATATGCAGTTAAATTCTAGGTGTCTTTAAAAAAAAACAAAAAAAACATGTTTTCTCGTAGCATATTACTATACACATTTCTAACACAAACTAGAGAAAGTGCAGAGGAGGGCTACAAAACTTATCAGGGGAATGGAAAGTTTTAGTTATGAAGAAATGGAGAAAGGCTGGATAAGTTAAATCTGTACATGCTAGAGAAACCGCAGCTTAGAGGGGATATGATTATGTCATATAAATATGTACAGGGCCCATACAAAAGGCCTTTCTAAAGATCTGTTCAATAACAGAACAGTACAAAGAACAAGGTCACCCGCTAAGACTTGAAGAATGTAGATTTAGTCTATGACAGCGGAAGAGATTTTTTTTACAGTAAGGACAAATAAGATATGGAATTCACTGTCTGAAGAAGTGGTTCTAGCAAACAACTTAGATGCCTTTAAAAGCAGATTGGATACTTTGCATTTTAGTATAGGCATTAATATTTATTTAGGCTTGTTGATCCAAGGAGAAATCTAATGGCCATTTGGAGTCAAGAAGGAATTTTTGTTTCCCAACTGAAAGCATAATTTGACATTGCTGAAGGGGTTTTTATTTGCCTTCTTTTGGATCAACAGCGATAAACATGGAATAGGAAAAGGGTTGAACTTGATGGATGCAAGTCTTTTTCTAACCTAAACTACTAAATATAGTAATGATATTAATATTTCGTACGGGAAAAATCCATACTCAGGGTATAATATATAATGTAATAGGAAGCATTCCATATTCATTTTAATTAGCTTTTCTATACCAATAGAATTTATAGACTGCTTTAGTCAAATTAAACTACAAAGAGAAAGCTCCCTAAAATCATTATAATTTTAACAAATCTGAGATACAAATGGGTACTAGATGAATAGTATGACACTGCTAAAATATATAATATATCATTTTATTATATTATATTAATTTTAATATCACCAAAAGGTGCAGTTTCAGTAATTGTCTGCAAAGTTTATATATTTTTAAAGGCAAGACATCCCACGTACCCTCTTTAGACAAATAACCTGTGGGGGATTAAAAAAAAGATGAAAAAGTCTGAGATTTATCATATTCACATGAATTTAAGTCATCACCAGAAATCAAACAATATATCTTGTAATTAGTGTATTCGGGCTAACATTTTTGAATTGGTTTGAGTATATTCCAAACATGGTGAGAAAAATGTCATATATTCAGGGTGCATGAATGCATAAAATATTATCTTTCCAGTTTAATTGTTTATAGGTATTCAGACTGTCCCTGTACTTAAACATATTTATACATCTGAAAATGGGTGTTTACTTATGTATGTTATATTTTACTGATGATAAAAAGAGGCACAAATAAGGAATAATATTTCTATAACAGAGAATATAATGATTTATTAAAATGTAGTTGTAAAGATTATTTACATTTCTATTTTTATTTAATATATACTTTTTTATTATAAAAATACAAAATTTAGACAGTACCAAAACATTAACACACTGAGACATTACAATACAATAACATACAATTAAGATGACAGTAATATAAATATGGATCATCCTCCTCCTTCATATCCACATAATTTCAAGCAGCAAAAAAGTTATAATAAAGTGGACACAAATGAGGAGGAGAAGTTAAAGACAAAAAAAAAACGAGCATTGAGCTGTGCTGTTGACCGGGCAAGGTTATATTTGACTGTGTTTGTAAGAGTTGGTTGTAGTGTTGATCAGATCAGACCAACATTACATGCTTTTGTTCACATGGGAGAACTCCCACTTTTTATTCCAAGTTTATCACCTTGTTGTTGGATTACCTCTACTCCCCGTCGCTGTCCATCTAGTCCAGGGGAGCCACTTATTCTCAAATTTAATGTTATTGTCCAACTGATAGGAAAGACCCCTTTCCATATTATACTGATAACTCACTTGGGACTGAATCTGACTCCAGGAGGGGGCTGTCTTTTGTAACCAGTTTCTCGATATAAGAGTCTTGGTAGCCATCAGAATTTGGACAACAATTTATCTTTCTTTACATGTGAGATCGGGAATGTTGAAATGTAACAAGGCTATCGAAGGATCCCCCACAATCGGATGTTTCATTATTACTGATATTTTTTCAAAGACTTCCTCCCATAATGGTCTAAGAACAATACAGTCCCACCATATATGTCTTGTACTACACTGTTGTAAATTACACCTCCAGCACAGGTTGGAAGTAGCAGAGTTCATGTTGTTTAGAATCTTAGGGACCAAATGCCAACGATGAAGAATCTTGTAATGAAGCTCAATTATATTTAAGCAGTGGAATGACTTCCCGACTTCTGTCAGGGAGCCGTACCACTGCTCCATCTCTACCTCCCGTCCTATTTTTACATTTCTAGAACAAAAATTGTAAACCCTTTCTTAAGTCATTTTCTTAATTCTATAGTACATCATTCATCCTAGTGTTCTAGAGCATATGAAACTTTTTGCTCTATTGGAATGGTTAATCCTACATAAATATCTTCCTGTAGGAAAGTATCATAACCTCTCTACAAAAAAAATATATATATATATTCCTACAGAAGAGTATCAGAACATGTGTTGCTAGTGCAATAGATTAATGGCTTCCCTACTGGAACACAAAGCAAAATTAATTGCAACTGTAGTAGAGTTCCAGAATGTTTTCTCATAGCAGCTGAGATTACTATACACATTTCAACAGGGAGAGGGCTATTCACTAAAAAGAGAATTGCAGATGAGTTGAGGTGAGATGAACTTTTAATTTCACTATAGCTCTATATTGTGAAGGGACACAGTCAGACTACCAAATGAGCAGCTAATTATAGTTGTTATAATTACCCAATTTACTGGTACTCATTTTATTGCCTTCTGAAGGATGAAAGGCTGAGCTGACCCTGCCAAGAATTGAATATGCATCCCTGCAACCAGGACATTTACAATATTAGATATTGTATATCACCGGCTAATGAGGTAAGTGCTGAGAATATGCCTTCCTTTAGAACTCAGGTTGATATATATATATATATATATGATCTTAACTATAAAATAGAAAATATTTGTTTATTTGTCTGAAGCAGGAACAATTCTTGAATGCTGAATTCTGGAATCATGAAATTTTCACACCTTATTTGTGCTGAATTTCTAGGTCAATGCAACTATTTTCAGCTCCCTACATTGTTCTTTTCCCAAGTTAGTGAGTGAGGTAATGGAGTTTTGAGTAGGAAGGTGACTTACAGAACAATGTTTGCAAACTGCTACAAGACAGAGCAATGAAACAGCTGAGAAAACAGTGGTACACCTTGCGAACTGCTACAAGATGGAGCAACAAGAATGCTGAAGAGACGAATGAGTGTTGAACGTCCGATTCCCTATGAGAGAGGTTACAGAAAGCGAGGAGCAGTGACAAAAATCTAGATCCCGGACAAAGGTGGGTAGTAAAGCTAGTTTATATATATTTTCTTCACATTCAAATATTGCTGCATAATAATAACTGAAGGGTGTTCTATTGTTATTGTGTATGTGCAAGTAGTGTATACATTTTATACCTATTTTCAGTTACCTGGCCAGGTGAACAGCACTTTATTAGCAGTTGGTAAGATTGTATTTATCATTTTAACCTATTGTTTTTCTTTTTGTATTTTTATGTATATTTATATATTCAGACTTTGTATTTATCCTGTCTTTATGTTCATGTGACCACTCACTTATATTTGTGTGTAGTGGTACTGGACCCCTATTTTGTATTTTTACTTATATATATATTTTTAATTTGTGATCTGTAATAAATATCCTATTTCCTTTAATCATTTGTCTTGTTGTCTCTGGGGTATACTCTAGCGCTGTCTCTTCCTTTTTTAACCTTGTGCTTCTTTTTTGCAGTGGTGCAGTCCATTGCAGTTGTAAGACTAGCTGCTACACTTTTTTCCACTATTTGTAAGTGATTTGCCCCCTTCTCCTGCGATCTTGAGACATAAATTTTTCTCTTTTCATACCTAAAAGGTTTTTTTGTGTGGAGTACATACGGGTTAGTTTTTATTTTTATTTTTCCACACTGTTTTTGCTTTATTTGTATTAAGCGCTGTGCACATTCTTTCTTTTTTATTGCTGCATAATTGTAAACAAATAGTAAATATTAACCTATAAATGACATTGATATTTATATTCAGATACAAAGTTACATTTGCGGGGGATGTCTAGGTAGCTGTCTTTCGCACACTGATAAACAGTTAGTGTATCTTTAATAAACTTGTTGTGTTGTAAACCTCTGTTTCAAAATAATTGTCAAATATTGTTAGGCTGGATATACATTATACTCAATGCATTTCATCAGCTCTAATCAGCTTGGAAAAAGAACAAAATACCAATGTAGGAAAATTGAATGGACCTTTCAACACGTTCATTGTTGGTTCTTCTCCTAAAATTGTATAGTTTTCCTTCTCTAATGTAGTGTCAGGAAGAATCTCTTTATTGAAATTGATAGCATATATTTGACATTTTAATACATTTTAATACATGTAAAATGTGTTAATTTTTATGTAAAACAAATTACAATTATTTTGTAGTTTTACATTGAAAATAATTTCTCTGGATCCTGTAAATACAGTGACATGAGTATGGGCAATTTTCTCACGTACCGCGCAGACATCCTCAGTCTGCCCCCACTAGCCACCAGGAGATTTGGGCAGAGAGAGAGAGAGAGAGAGAAAGCTGGGGGAGGGGAAGAGGGAGGCAGCATTGGCACATAAAAGGAAATAAAAACAAGAAATGCATTTTTTTAATATCATAATTTTTATTAAATATTAAAAAGCAATTTACATGTTTTCCTATAGGGTAGTCTTATATTCAGGCTTTTAGTTTTTTTCCTAAAGGAATATCCAAAGTTTGGGGGGGTCGTCTTATAATCAGGGCCATCTTATATTCGAGCGTCAAATTTTGGGGGGCGGCAGCGCCCCCCAGCACTGAATTTTTTTTTTTTTTTACAAAATGTAAAAAAATAAAAATAAAAAAACGTGGCCCTTTAAAAAAAAAAAAGACCGCGCTTGCAGGCAGAGATGGAGGTGAGAGGGGATCTGAAGATCCCCCCTCACCATCGCTCTGCCTGCCAGGCTGCATGGGGAGCCGAACAGGCAGCACAGAGAAACCTCCGTGCTGCCTGTTCGGCTCCCCGTGCAGTGTGCCGACACGGAAGTGCCGACGGTCACGTGACCTGTCGGCACAATCGCCGGGAAGCCGAACAGCATGCTGGGTGCCTGCCAGGGAAAGGTAAGTGCTGATGGGAGACTGTGTGTGTGTGTGTGTGTGTGTGTGATGGGAGTCAGAGTGTGTGTGATGGGAGACAGTGTGTGTGACTGAGTGTGATGGGAGTCAGAGTGTGTGTGATGGGAGACAGTGTGTGTGACTGAGTGTGATGGGAGTCAGAGTGTGTGTGATGGGAGACAGTGTGTGTTTAGGTGTGTAACGTGGGTGTGCAGCTTGGGTAGGGGGGTGCCCGGATTTTGTCTGCCTAGGGCAGCACAAAATCAAGATACACCACTGGGTGGATCACAAAATGTTGTGTGTTGTCACATGGTGTTGCATAACCCCACCCACATTAGGCTTCATCCCTTTTTATATCCCAGGACACAATGTTGGAAAGATGCGTTACACTGAATTAAAAATACTTTTTAATAAATTTATAAAACAATAAATGCTAAAAGTTATGACTTTACGCTCATAGTATGTGCCTCATGCTGTCACATTTGCAATCTATATCCAGTGCCAAACAGTAATGCTGTGCCAACTGGAAGAAACTATTACACAGGATATTTAAATTAAGTTCAATAAAATCTTTATTGTCAATATTTGGCTTGAAACATGTCTAACTAGTAGCACATGGTTGTAGAAAGACAAATAATTAATATTTTACACCACCCAACACTCATTCTACAACAAATATAGTGTTGCAAAATAAACTTACAGCGTGTAAAATATTGCACGGTATCAATAATCAAGAAACATTACTAGAGTCTTTATTCATGAAGGAGGGAACTACAGGGAATTGCAGGGGGTTGGCTGGGACAATGCTAATGAAAGCTAAAGTAGCACAGTTTTATAGCTTACTTGGATAATATTTTCCAACTCATATAGGTTGACCTTGCAATTCCTTTGTCAAGTCCTTCTTTCATGAACACAGTCTTTGATGAATAAAGAGGGAATTGAATAAAATTGACAAGGGAATTAAAAACTTTGGCCTTAAGTTCTACTTTGGCCTTAAGTTCAACTGGATTCGAGAATCCCCCCCCCCCCCCCCCAAAAAAAAATATTTTACACAATTACAAATGGTAAAAAGATCCCATCTAAATAGTTTCTAAATGTTGTTCCGAGTTTAGAAATATGCATGTTTATATGTTTTTCTGTTGTTTTTTGCACGATATACAGCAATAACCAAAAGTAGAGTTTTCGCTTACAGTGACCTTTTGGCCCCATACCTAAGCCTAAATCTACCACTTACCCTATATTAAATATATATATATCAATCTTCAACCCTAAGTAAAACTCTAACACTATTCCTACTTCTAAGGGGGGGGGGTTACCCCAGCCCTAGACATCACCCAAGCCCTAAATGTAACCATAACTCTAGGACTAACCCTAGCCCTAATTCTAACCCTAACCCATATACAACCATTATCATAATATAAAGTTAAATTAAATCAAGGGAAACTTTCAATGCAATGTTTCTCACTGTCACTATGGGCAGTCATAGAACAGCAACGGAAGTGATATCTTATAATTTCTGATGCTCTTGCCAGAGACAGGAAAAGTGCCAATATGGCACCACAAAATATTAACCAATTGAGCTAAACTAAAGGCCAAAGGAATAATTCTCCAATTCTGCTAAACTGAACTGGCTTAAGTTTGAAATCCCCACTTCTATGAATAAAGCCCTAGGTGTTTCAGTACATCATTTAATATGTTTACATTTGCATTTCCATCACTTTTCGATCACAGTTGGAGAAGGATACACAGTGAGTATTTTAATATGAGCTAATTATTACATTTGTAACCCCAGTGGATTCCATGTTTCACCCCTTTAGCATTATGCAATGGGCTCAATACAATGAAACTAAACATCATTAGTTACTTTTTTTTTTAACCCCTTAGTGACATGACTTTTTTGGCTTGTCCGATGCTTGGTGACATGGGCTGTTTTAACATTTCTGAGGTGTTTGTGTTTTGCTGTAATTTATTTCTGTCTCATTTAGTGTACCCGCACAAACTATATATCGTTTTTATCGTTATAAGAAGGGCTTTCTTTTGATAGCATTGTTTTGATAATTGCATATAATTTGATGTAAAAAAAATAATAAAATATGGCAAACAAAATAGAAAAAATCTTTTTTTTATGACTTTTATTTGAAAAATCGTATACTTATGTACAAGAGACAACAAAAAACACTGCTAAATAGTTTCTAATATATGTCCTGAGTTCAGAAATAGCCCATGTTTTATGGTTTTTTGTTTTTTTTATTCATGTTACAGGGCCAGAACTATAAGTAGTGCAAAGCTATTTTAAAATCCTTTTTTTTCAAAATTAGTGATAGTGACATTGTAACACTGATTTCTGTACTAAATACATGAATGACCCCCAACATGTACATATTTTTGAAAACTAGACCACTCAGGGCAATTAACTTGGGGTATTTTTACACATTTCATGTAGCCATTTTACCACCAATCTTTGCCAAAGTTTGCAGCAAAAAAACTTTTTTTTTAATTTTTCACATAGATTGCAATTTAGGTAAACATTACCTTAAAATGTGAAGGGGTATTTCCAAATAACACCTCAATATGTGTTCAGAAACATCTCCTGAGTACAGGGATACCACCCATGCATAGGTTTGTTGGTTTGTTTTGGGGCTAAAAGGCCACATTTAGGGGGTGCGCATTTTGGTTTTCCAACGTGGAATTCTGACATGCAGAAAACTTGTGCCCATGTCCCATTTGGGACATTTTTGAAGCCAGAAAGTGTATTCTACCCCACAAAGCCATATATTTTTTAAAACTAGACACCCTAGGGTATTTCAAATAGTAGTATTTTAACACTTTCCATGCACTAATTATATTACCAGCCTATGTCAATGTTTTGAGTAGTAATTTTTTTTCACATACATTGTACTTTGGGCATGAATTCACAGATCCTGTTATATGTCAGTGCCAAACAACACCTCAATATGTGTTCAGCAACATCTCCTGAGTACAGGGATACCACCCATGTATAGGTTGGTTAGGTTATTTGTGGGTTAAAAGGCCACATTTGAGAGGTGCGCTTTTTGGTTTTCCAACTTGGAATTCTGACGTCCAGAAAACCTTCGCCCATGTCCAATTTGGGACATTTTTGAAGCCTGTCAAAGTATTTTACCCCATCAAACCATATATTTTGGAAAACTAGACATCCTAGGGTATTTCAAATTGTGGTATTTTAACACTTTCCAAGTACTAATTCTACCACCAACCTATGTCAAAGGGTTGGGATGTCATTTTTTCCCCACACACATTGTAGTTCAGGCAGGAATTTTCAGATTCTGGTATTTGCTACTGCCAACCAACACCTCAGTACGTGTTCAGCAACATCTCTTGTGTACAGGGATATCCCCCATGCATAGGTTTGTTGGTTTGTTTTGGGGCTAAAAGGCCACATTTAGGGGGTGCGCAATTCCAACCTGGAATTTTGACATGTAGTCAGCCTGCGTCCATGTTCCATTTGGAACATTTTTGAAGCCGTCCAATGAATTGTACCCCATCAAACCATATATTTTTGGAAAATAGACATCCTAAGGTATTTCAAATGGTGGTATTTTAATACTGTATAGGTACTAATTCTACCACCAGCCTTTGTAAAAGTTTGTGGTAGTACTTTTTTGGGAGTTTTTTTTCCACATACATTGTACTTCAGGCATGAATTCACAGATTTCAGTATATGTCACTGCCAAACAACAACCCAATATGTGTTCAGCAACATCTCCCGAGTACAGGGATAGCACCCATGCATAGGTTTGTTGGTTTGTTTTTTGGCTAGAAGGCAACATTTGTAAGATGCGCATCTCAAAATTCCAACTTGGAATTTTGACATGTAGTCAACCTGCATCCGTGTCCTATATGGGATATATCTTTTAAGCCAGCCAATGTAATTTACCCCCACCAAACCATATATTTTTTTAACGGTAGACCCCCATCACTCCTTGTGGCAAGGGCTCAGCAGCCACCGATACATCACTAGATGATGTATCAGAAAACTGACCAGGGTCAAAATCGAACCCTGAGTCCACGGCCTCAGAATCAGTGCGTAAGCAGTGATCTCGAGCAAAGAAGGGGTTAATAGCTCTTAGAAGAGCCTATCTAGTACTGTAATACATTACAGTACAAAGTAATTAATCCATAAAACAGTGCAGACAGCAAAACATACTGTTGCTGTGCAAGATTACTGCTTATACAGTGATGAATGGCAGGGAAGGGGTTAATACACAGTGAAAGACTTTCATAAAACCTGACAATTTTATAAAATGTTATTTTATATCACTAATACTGATCTGTCTCTTTCCGTCACAAAAATGTAAGTGAGGAGAGGGAGGCAGATCAATTTTTGTGAATATTGATCCGACCAATTTTGATCTGACCAGGGCGAATGGTGAGCTTAATTGAGAAATCACCAAACCGCCTTTGCCACTAATTCGCTGTTACGGATCGCAATGCGCTCAGGCAGCTTAAAAAAAAAAAACTCAAATATTTTTACTTTACATGTAATCCGCAAGCGGGTATGTGTAAAAAAAAAAATTAAAAAAAATATGCAGACAGATAAAAATTGCTTTGGCGTCAATATCATTGCGTAAGCAGTGATCGACGGCAAAGAAAGGGTTAATAACTCTTAGAAGAGCCTTTGTAGTACTGTAATAAATTACAGTACAAAAAAAATTAACCCCTAAAAAATGCACATACAGCAAAAATAAATGCGCTGATGTGCACGATCACTGCTTACGCAAGATCAGTGGCAGGGAAGGGGTTAAACGCAGGGAATTGCTTTAATAAATTTTTTTTTATTGTTTTATTACTCGCGTGGTGTGTCTTTATTGTTTTTTTTTTTACTTTTACTTACTTTTCTTACTATGATCTGTCTCTCTCCCTCACTAAAAAAAATGTGAGGAGAGGGAGACAGATCATAACTGGTCAGATCAATATAGAGTTAATATTGATCTGACCAGTCAGTGGGGATGTGCAGCAGAACATCCCCACTGCCTGTCAGTGTGCCTGGCAGTCACTGATTTCCTCTGTGAAGAGGCAATCGTGTGACAGCCAGAGAGCACAGGAAGCAGGTACTTCCTGCCTCCTGTGCTCTTGCCCTTAGAAGGGCAGCGCCATCTTGGTCACCCAGTGACCAAGATAGTGCATTTTGTTTTTGTGTTTCTGATTGCCTCGACTTGCGAGGCAATCAGAAACACTTTCTGAGCATAGGAAGCGAAAAATTCGCTTCCTATGCTCGTTTTTGAAATGCCCGCGTTTTAAAGGCACTGTGCCTTTAAAACCGGCATTTCGATCGCTCTCCGGAGCGATCGAAATGCCGACGGGCATTTTTTTCTGTATTGTACGATGCTTCCACACGGAAGCATCGTTACAATGCCCTTAGAGCACTGAAAGCGGAAAAACTCTGCTTTCAGTGATCGTTTTGACACAGGACGGACTAGGTCCGTCCTGTGTCACTAACGCCTCGGCACACATGACGGACCTAGTCCGTCCTGTGTCGCCAAGGGGTTAAACTAAAATGTTTCTATTGCTCTAAGGGTTTCAATATTATGAGATACATTAACTCAGGTCATTGCATACACCTCAATGCCCTAATTCATATGTGAAATAGGATACAGAAACCCACAGGCAAGTTTATTTGAGTATTTATTGTGCGAGGCATGTTGACCTAGGGAGGGCAACTTTCATACTAAAATCCTTGCAGATTGACTTTAGTTTTTTAATTGTATTCATTTAATATCATGTAGCCCAGGGGTTTCTTTGTGCACTTAGGCTGATGCATGCATTGTATTCCTAAAGAGCTGCAGGATGAAGTTTGAATCTCAATGTAAGTAGCATGATATGCAAAGCATTATACTGCTTACCAAGGATTTTTATCTGTCTGTCTATCATCTTACCATGAGGAATACCGTATAATAAAAAGTTGCTTATTTTCTATTTTTTCCTTAGATGTGTGTTGATATAACTAATGTATATCAACACACATCTAACTAAAAAATAGAAAATAAGCAACTTTTTATTATACGGTATTAGTTGATACCACATAAGAGAAGTACACCATGTTTTGTTTAAATAATTGATTCACAAACAGGCAAGATACAAGCAATGTAAATTTGTGTTTATATATATATGTGTATATATATATATATATATATATATATATATATATATAGTTTGACACTGAATATACCTTCTCAGCAGTTTTCACAAACCCCGCGAAAAGTATGTGTTATCATTAGCATGTTGAATCAAACACTCTCTGGGGAAATCAGCTATTTGAAGTGTTTGGAAAGTAGGGGCAGGGGCTGACAGGTGGTAGGTAATTTAGGCTGCCCCTTTTAGTGGGTCTGAGACAGACACTCCTGCCAGTATTACAGCCATAGTTAGCCATACTGTCTTAGTGGCAGACATAAAAATGGTTTCTGCACCAGATCCCATCATGTGTTTTTTTTTAATTTTGTAATTTATTGATAAAAATACAACCTTACATAAATTCTTCAAATAAAATCAGTTATCAAAACTTGTATTTGAATTACCGCCACATATAAAAAAGAAAAGGATTAGACAGGAAATATACTAACAATAATTTGAAATATACAAATAAAAATAATTAAGGTAGCAATGTGCAAGGTTGTCCATTCCCTAGTTCAGGAATCACTCTTCATGTCTTTAAGCTGGCTCAATAATGTTTTTATCTGCTACTAGTACATTATATTACATTAACACTTACTTATATAGCGCCAATTATTTATGTAGAACCAAGTAAAGAGCCTAGAGGGGCACTATATCCTAAGTTATATGAACAAGAACATTCTGATCCATGAGGTAGAGAGCCCTGCTCACAAGCTTAGAATCTAGAGGTAGAGGGGGATATGAGACACATAAGGAGTGTAGAGGTCAAATTGAAGGTGGTTTAAGTAACAGTATTAGGGAGGGTTGGAGTAAGGTAGGTTTAGGTAGGTTTTCTAGTTGAATGAGTTGTATGTTTCCTATTCCTAACAGCGTTTGAGGACAGTGAGAGCTAGGTGGGTTTGGCTAGAGGTTAATTAATGGGTATTCTAGTGGTATGAGTAGTACGCTTCCTTAAAGAGGTGTTTTTTTAGGGAGT
Source organism: Pelodytes ibericus (assembly GCA_036172795.1). Lineage (NCBI taxonomy): Eukaryota > Metazoa > Chordata > Amphibia > Anura > Pelodytidae > Pelodytes > Pelodytes ibericus. The sequence goes on from CM069861.1 coordinate 190,624,958, forward strand.
TTTTATTTAAGTTTGACAAAGAGGGAGAGAGCTGAGCTCTGTGTAAGCGAATTGAGTAAGCACCTAAGGCAAATCTTGCAGGCACGAGTTGAAAGGAGTGATGAGGTTGGAGGAGAGCCTAAGTCCCATTGTGGAGGGCAGAGGTCATGGAAGGTAGTATTGATTTAGAAGGGAGGTAATATAGGAAGGGGCTTTGTAGGTTTAAGATAGAATTTTACATTTTATCCTAGAGCTGATGGGAAGCCAGTGGAGGGCGTTGCAGAAAGGATCAGCTGAATCGGATCAACAAGTGAGAAAGATGAGCCCGGCAGGTGTATTTTGAATAGAAGACTGAAGAGTAAGATGAGCTAGAGGTAGACCAGTCAGGGGGGTTATTACAATAGTCAAGACGAGAGATCACAAACGAGTGCACTAGGATTTTATCAGTCTTCATTGAGACTGCTGTTTTTACAAGGTAGGATACATTGAGAGAAAAAAAATATTTTTCTTTGCTGATACAGTACTTATCTAATTTTTTTAGTCTAGTTTAGGTATTATAACCAGCAGTTTGTATTTGTAAGTTTCCAAAAAGTCTGAACATTCATGAGTCTTGCAAACTTTGTATTTGTGGTAGGAATCCATCATCAATATTTTCAATATTCTGAACTTTTAGCATGATCTTTGTATATGAAATAGCCCTATGCTATTCAATATATTTATATAACATTACCATATCCCCTCTACGGCGCCGTTTCCCTAGCGTGTACAAATTCAACTTTTCCAGCCTTTCTTCATAACTACTACTTCCTTATTAGTTTTGTAGCCCTCTGTAAACTCACATGTATCAAATTACTCATTAGTCTGCTTTCCTAACTGAGGTCCCTGTCCTTCATTTCCATCTGTAAAAACTGGAAAAAAATCATTTAGGCAGTCAGCAAGATCTTTATCCTCTTCCACATATATTCCTTATTTTGGTTTTAATCTAATTAAATCCTTGTTTTATTTTACTTTTTTTTATTTTTGAATGTTTTATCTGCTTTTTTTATTGACTGGGCTAATTTCTGTTTGTGCTGTGGAAGCTTTAAATAACTTGCTTTACCTCTTTCTGTCTAATCTTATATGTCACGAATGCACCCTGTATGTGACTTGGTTATGGTGGTGAAAGGGTTAATATTCACTGTCTGTCTGCGCTAGACTGGAAATAATGATTAAAAAAAACCTTTTAATATCACCCACACATACTGATATAACTAATATTATAACACTCCCCAAGCAAATTAGACTAAGCTCACAAAATATGCTTTAACACAATATCTGTGTGATTTCAAATGACCAATACATTGGTCTAATCATGCCTATCAGGTCTAAACATGAGTCTTTACCAGACAAAGGCAGAACTTAATACAGAAATACTTATTATGAACAAAAACAATAATCACAGTGCATACAAAACATAAAACAGATGACAAATTATTTATACCAAAACATATAAAAATAAAAAGGAGAAATGAACAGAAGACCTAGCTCACTTGCAGTGTTTTCTGTCAATAGGGGCTCTGACATGGAGAGATGGCAACTTACTCAAAATTAGATCTTAGCCCTTAGTAAGCACACCGGACATTTTTCCATCATTAGCGTTATACCTCAGTATCTTAATTTTCCAAGCCATCCCAGAGGTGGTATAGGGACTATAATGAACTCATCCTGTGCTGTGGGACCACAACAGTTCAACTAACTCAGGGTAACATTTCACACCTTGCAACAGGAGTCTCAGCTTCAAAGGAGGCATTCGAGTTGTTTGACCTTATATACCTATATCAACCCCTCTCATGGTGAAATTGACCACATCATCTCTACCAGGTAGCAGATTCAGGTATGCACTACACAATTTGGTGGGACATTACAGATCTGCTTATCTGCCTCACTCTGGTCTTTGGTTTTTTTTTTTTCATAATTACTAAATGCTACTTTTTATTTTTTACTACGTTGGCTACTTTTAAATGGACGTAATCCAATGGACAATCAATCATTTGTAAAGTGCGGTAAACCTAGTTCTCTGATTAAGAGCTTCTGGAGCCCACATTGACTTTCTTTACACACCATATGGATCTTTAAATCCATATGGATCCATGCTTGGAATCCTATATTGGTGTTCCAAGAGATATATGAAAGTATTACCTGTACTCACACTTATTTAATGGCAAACGATACAATATAGGTCTAATATTAACAATTATAATAAAACCTAAAATACTAACTCTAACTCCAGAAATCTTTTAAGAAAAGGAACAAACAAACAGCATCAAAAAAATAAATACAATCTGTTTTTAGTTCTCAATAGATTCCCAAGCAAAATCAAGCAGTACTTTGTTTTGTTTTGCTTAAACATCCAGTTCACAAAAGATCTGTTTTTATAAACAGGAATTTGTAATCAACAAGGACACATAAGTCTTTGTTGTATAAGAATGTTTGCCAGAATTAATGAATAGGACCAACATTTTCTGTACTCTCGTTTAGGATGCCAGTAACAGCCGTGAAACAATCATTTGGGTAGAATACACACATGGCTATTGTTCTATTAGTTGGTAAAAGTTCAATTTCTGTAGTTAAGACTGAAACTCTTTTGTAGTTTACCATTTTTTCCTCTTTTTTTTTTCCTTGTTCACATACTCAGTAATTTCTGTTCTACTGTGTCAGGCTCTGTACTGTGGAAAGAGCATAGAAACAAAGATATACATCACACTGTGTTCAGTAACAAAGACTAACTATAATGCAGTACACTAAAAATATAATTTTGGTGTATCGAATTGGGTAATTGCATACGCAATTGCATGAGAACAATTAGTGACTCATTCTTTAAATTGTGAGAAGTATTACACATAGAGAGATTACATGTATATTTACTATGCTTTATTGGTCTAATGACAGGCTCTTAAACAGAAGGGCCCAAGGGATAGGCATCAACATTGTTCCTGTTGTGGACCATTTACTGAACTTTGTCTAGGACAATGTAATGATGTTCCATGGACCTTCACATACCTTGCCATCGACACTGGCGGCCTTGCACTAACAAAACAAATAAGTGAAATCGTGCGCTTCCCAAAACACTAAACACTGTTATTTACCCTTATAGGAGGCGATATTCTCCGCATTTCTCCTTATTCAGGCTTTCTCAAGTGTCTTGAGACAAGTGACACTTGTGAAATCCTGAATAAGGAGAAACGCGTTGTGTGTGGGAGAGGAGCATTCTACTAGAACTTCATGCACCTTACAAGTCTGGAACTACATGCACTTTGCAGCTGCTTGCTGTTTGCTTTTATGTAAGATTTTATATTTTTGTATTCTGCATTATTAACCCCTTAACGCATGTGGACGTATATACACGTCCTGAAAAGCATGGTCCTTAAGGACCATGAGGACGTATATATACGTCCTCCGTTTTCATGTAGTGTTGCGCTCATTAGCGCAACACTACATGCCTGCAGCTACTCTCAGAGGCTGCTTCGGATCCGAAGCAGCCTCTGAGAGGGTTTTCAGCCCCCCCTCGACCGCCCCGCGCGCATACGATCACAGCGAATGTGATCGTATGCGCGCAAACACACATAGGCAGTGAAAGCTCATCACTGCCTATGTGTGTTAAAGTCTATCGAGGCATCATGCAACACAATCTGTGCCCTCCTGGGCACCGCGATCACCCGGTGATCGCGGGTGTGTGCTGTATCGGAGGAGCATGCTCCTCCGATACAGCATGCCCAGAGGAGAGCGACGGAAGAGAGAAAAAAAAAATCTCTTCCGTCGCTCTGAAACCGCTACTTGACTGCCCCTACAGGCAGTTAGGCGGTATTACAGTTAAAAATAGAAAATTAATTAAATAAATTAAATAAATAAATAAATAAATGGAAAAAGCTAACCCTTGATCTACTGAACCTAGATCTAGGGTTAGGGTCCAAATAGGGTAATAATTAGGGTTAAATGGGGGTTCGGATGATTACAAGGGTTAGATTAAGGGGTGGGGGTCAATTTAGGGTTAGATTAAATTTAGAGTTGGGGTAAATTTAGGGTTCGGGTTAAAAAAATCACTGTAGAAGAAAATGGTTAGAAAACAAAAAAAAACACTAATATTGTTTATTGCCCTATTACGTGAAATAAAACATAGACAAACAAGGAAACATTGATATTACTAAACTCAGGACAAATAGTAGAAATATATAGACGGGGTCTTTTTTACCATTTGTAATTGTGTAAAAAAAAAAAATCAGGTCAAAGTTGGAAAAAGTGTTTTTTATGGCATATTTTCATCATATTTTCTATTTTTTTAATAGTAAATGATATCATATGATGAAAATAATAGTATCAAATGAAAGCCCTATCTGTCCTTTAAAAAATGATATATAATTTGTGTGGGTGGACTGAACACAAAGAAAGAAATTCACAGTTCAGTAAACGTATGACAAAAATAATGGAATTCTGGTCTTCAAGGCACGTCAAATGCAACATAGCTCTCGGTCACTAAGGGGTTAAAGAAAGTTTTACTGAAGATATATCTCCTTCCTCCCCAGTCCTTTTTATTTATGACCTTGAGGATCATCTGATAACATCTGTGAATTCAAGACCCCTAGAGGGGCTCCCGAATACCTATGACTCTGAGCAGGGTACTGCTCAGGAAGATGTGAGTGGAACCCTCATATATTATATGTCTTTTGGCCCACTTAGTCTTAATATACTAGACTATATATATTTATTTCTTCCCCTTACATTATATACGGAGAATATTGCCTCCTATAAGGGTAAATAACAGTGTTTAGTGTTTTGGGAAGCGCACGATTTCACTTATTTGTTTTGTGATAACAGAGTCACTACAGCTCAACAAAAGAGTCTGGTCTTAAAGAATTTGAGAACCTCTGCTGTAGACCAAATTAAGATGAAAGGCTTTACAGTATCTAGGTTGGTCATATTACATGGGCCAATATTTTCTTATCAAAACATTCTGTGTTTCTAAAACATCCTAAGGATTGTAGTCTCTCCTTTGGTCTCTTGCACTGGGTAAACATCATTATGTCTACAGTTTGGTAACCAGACTCATTTTCAAAACACGCATTCAAAGCAATAGCTCAATAAATGTAAAGGTCACTGTCCTCATTCCAGGGACACTAATGAACATTGCATATTCTGGACGGAGACGCTCACACTGTTAATATGAATGCATGACTTTCAGTACCATAAAATGGGCATGGGGATCTCCCCCCAGGTTATATTAACTCTGCACATAAATACACAAAGTCCTAGTGTACAAATAATAATAATAATAAACATAATATTAGCATCCGTGTAAACAGCCACTTAATATTAGCCTCTTAAGGACACGTGATGTAAATATACATAATGAATGTAAACAATGGTCAATTATTTTAAAATATTATATACATTTAGCATTAAAATGAAAATAATGGAAATTACAGTTAAAACACAAACATAACAAAACATATCAATAAATATCTTGTTCTTAAAGGATTGAAGGGTAAATGCATATCCCTTCAATAAACCAAAGAGCATCATTACATTATTAATATTATGTTTGAGATGAATGTATAAATTGAATGTAATGTTTTTTAAATATCAATATTAGTGAAATGCAACTTTCAGATAAGTAAACTTTAGCACTCTTGACAAATCAGACACTTAAATTGAATGTATTATCACTATATAGTTAATTAGGTTGAAAAAAGATGTATAGTCCATCAAGTTCAACTATTATACATTTGATCCAGTAGAAGGGTGGGCTTAATGTCATCTCAATCTCAAGAGAATTCAATGCCAGCCATATTCAATTTTTAGAAATTCTAAATAGACTTTAAAAGAGTGTTTTGCTTTGAATTGTGTTTTCTTTTACCTCTCTGGGAAACAGATGCATTATTAAACACAAACCTACACACATCAAATAAGCCAAAATACTTGCTTTACATAGGGCTATCACCACTGAAAGGGATTCTGGGTAGGCATATGTAGGCCTTTCGCCTCTATATTAAATGCCATAAGACAGGACACAAGAAGAAGTAAGACTAATAGTCTCCTTTACAATATCCGCAAGGATTTCCTCAGATCCCCAAACCACACTGGTATACAAAACAGGATATCTTTGGCCAAAAATGCATTTAGAATCTTCACTGGGGTCTCCATTGAGACATGGGTAGACATATAGGAAAATATAAAAGAGGGGGGAAGTACAATAGTGTATGACAAACAACAAGTAGTTTATTATAAATACACTCACAAAAAATAAATGCACAGAGGGCCAGCTCTAATGCAGTGAAAGCATAAAATACAGGAGGGGTTACCCCAACACTAATGAAGTTTCATTTAACCGTCAAACTGTACGTGGAACTCTGCATAGGATTCTTTCTCCAAATTACGATTCAAATTAAAATCCAGATGAAAAGTGCATAAATGTAATAAAATAAACAAAACACCCTGGCTCAACGCTTTTCTTCTGAATAGTCAGACTTCATCAGATGCTGGGTGAGAAGTGAACTCTATATCAGTACTACACACATATAAATATATATCCCCCCTCCCATTGTCCAAACCAGTCCAGTTGTAATTTATTATAGTTGAAAATATAGAGTGGAAAGACACTTTTATGCGGGCCACCTATGAGGTCACCTCGCTCTACACAGTGATAGCTTGGATGCCTAACTCATGGTCTATCTCCAGAATACTTCATGGAGACAAATCAATGAATTGGTCAATTTCTTCTTGATTCTATTCACTTTATTTTGCATCACAATTGTTTTATGTTTTTGGAGGACTTTTATCTACGGCTGAAAGGGACCACCATGGGTACCAAATTTGTGCCAAGTTACGCCAATCTATAAATTAGTGATTGGGAAGACAAGAATATCTGTAATAACAACCCATTTGGCACAAGTTTGGTCCTATGACAGAGATATATAGATGGCATTTTAGTCATTTGGGATGGAAACCAGAGTTCACTAGATCAATTTATGGTTTTCATTAACTCTAATAAGTATAATTTGTCATTTACCCCAGACAATAATTCAGATACACTCAATAGCTTGGATCTGACAAATATTTCACAAAGAGAATAATATAGAAACCAAAACATTTTTTTTTTTTTTAATTTAATTTTATGAAAGTATCAAATGGGACATACAACATTAAAAAGAAACAATTGTGTGAGGAGGCAGTCCTCACACCAACATACCGTACCGAATCATAATTGTTTAAGTGGGTAAATTCAAATATAAATACATTGTGTTAACTGCTATGATGCCACAAGAAAAACAATGAAAATTGACAAACACAGACAAAACAGATATTGGTGGAGCCAGATCTATGGTTTCTCTCGGGTCATGATGTATTGCTACATATACTCGCTGTTATGTGGAAGACTTTATGTTTAACTTATCATTCTTAACTTATCATATCAACACTCGATCTATTTTTCCACGGGGACCAAATTTCGTTAAATCTGTGCATTTGGTCTTCTTTTTTATAGAAACCTTCCTCCATTCTGCAGATAAAGTGTACCTGGGATTGAACTTCTCCCCAGTTTATTGCCCCTCTTAACTTCCATTTCCTTGCCATGCATATTTTAGTTGACATTAGAATACATATTAATAGGTTGTTTTGGTGCTTGTTTTTCAGAGGTAGGTCCAGATGAAATAGGAAGGTTTGGGGTGTCAGAATTATCTCTATTCCAAACATCTCTTTAATGGTTGCTATTAGGGGCTTGCACGTTTTTTTAATCTCTTCGCATCCCCACCACATGTGGTATAATGATCCCTCCTCTTTTTCACATCTCCAACAGAGATTCGATTTACTCTTATCAAATTTCTGGATCTTTGTTGGGACCATATACCACCGGTGGAGGATCTTAAAGCATAATTCCTGTAAGCTCATACAATGGACAACTTTCCTTATTTGACAATATGCCCTCAACCATTCCTCAGTGCTATAGTCTTTCCCCATCTCATTTTCCCATAGTTTTCTTTTTTTCTCCATCTTATCATCTTTACTTGCTTATAATAGTTTCCTAGTGGTGGTAATCAGTCCTTTCTCATATTTCTTTTCTAGGAATTCTTCGAGAGTAGGACACTTAACCACCTGCGATGCAGACAGAAGATGTGCAATTCTGAGGTAGGTAAATCTCTCTGATTCATCTAACCCGAGCATGTTTTTTTATTTGAGGGAATGGTAGTAGTTTATCATTAGTCATCAATTCTGCTAGAGGGTTATTTAGTACTTCTTCCCATTTCTTCAGGTTTAGATCTGCCAGATATACTTTCAGGTTTCCTATTGGGGTTGAGGGGAGAATTTGATCCCTTATGTTGAATTTCTTTTTGAGTTTATCTAGTGTTATAAGGATATTTTTTACTATTAGATTTGGTTGCTGTTGTTTTATTGTGTTCGGTATATTTGTCCAAACCATGTTATAGGGATTGGGAGTTACACTATATGGTTCCTCAATACTAAACCAGTCGGGAGGGACAGCTCCTGTATTATTAAACGATAAGTAATGTGAAATCATGCATGCCTCGTGCAAACTATAGAGGTCTGGCATGGAGATTCCCCCCTTATTTATATTCCTTGAGAGTGTGCTTTGGGCTATTCTTGTTTTTTTATTCTGCCATACGTATGCACTAAAGATCCCTTGGCATGTATTCAGGATATGATTTGGAACCCTTAAGGGAATTGCTCTCATCAGGTAAATAATTTTGGGGACTAAATAAGAGTTGAGTATGTTAACTCTGCCGACCCATGATAGTTCAAGTCCTTTCCATGCTTTTATTTTTTCTTTAAGTTTCGGGATTAATGAGTCAAAATTGCTTTGGGGTATATTATCCAAATCGAAACTTAATTTAGCTCCCAGATATTCTATTTCTTGATTATTCCCTTCCAGTTTTAATCTAGAGTTAATATATTTCCTATCATTTATTGATACATTTTTTTACATTATCTGCGTTTTATGTAGATTTAATTTGTAATTAGAATATTTCCCATATTCTTGTATTATTTTTAATAAAGATGGGATGGATTGTGTAGGCCTTTCTATTGTCAAAAGTATGTCATCTGCGAAAAGCGTAATTTTGTATTCATGAGTTTTTATTTTGATTCCGTGTATTTCGGGACATTGTCTCACCAGCTGTGCCAAGAGTTCCACTGACAACACGTACAAAAGGGGTGCTAAAGGGCAGCCCTGGCGTGTGCCGTTCCTCAAGTTGAACCAATTGGAATTTAACATTGGACCTTTTATTTTGGCTGTTGGGTCTGAATAGATAGCCATTGTGTTGTCTTTAAATTGGCCTGAGATGCTAAAGGCGTTAAGGGTCTCTTCCAAAAACATCCAATTTACTCGATCAAACGCCTTTTCGGCGTCTAATGCTATGATTGATGATCCCTGATTATTTCTATTAATAGAGTTTAACAGATTAATTATTTTCCTCGTGTTATTTGTAGATTGTCTCCCAATCACGAAGCCCGTCTGATCAGTATGAATAATGCTATGTAGCACATTTTTTAGTCTTTCAGCTAAGATTTTTGAGAAGATTTTCATATCTAAATTTATTAATGAGATTGGTCTGTAATTTGTTATGCGAGATGGATCTTTGTCGGGCTTCGGGATTGGGAGAATTAAAGCTTGGAGCATCTCTTTGGGGAATGGAATTCCCTCTGTGATCTCTTTAAAGGCCCGCAGCAAGATAGGAGAGACAATGTCCAGAAATGTTTGATAGAAGGCTGCGGAAAAGCCGTCTGGGCCGGGTGCTTTTTTCCTCTTTAAATTGTTAATAATATTTTTAATTTCTTCCAAAGTGAATGGGGCATTCAAGTCCTCCAAGTTAAGTGTACTAATCTTCGGGAGACCTATTTTCCCCAGGAATTTTTTTATCTCTCCTCTAGATAATTTTTGATCTTCTAGATTGTACAATGATGCATAATATTTTTTAAAGGCTTCTGCAATATCCAGAGGAGAAACATATGTTTGATTTCCATCTACAATTTTTTTTATCATCCTTTTTTTCCTATTATATTTTATTTTATTAGAGAGGTATCTTTCTATTTTATTATTCCCTATATAGCATTCTTGTCTTAGTTGGATTATGTTATTGTTTATTCTGTCCTGTTCCATTTTTAGTATTTCCTTCCTAATAATTGAGGATCTCAATGTATTTGTGGGGCTAGGATTTCTTCTGTTATCCCTTTCATTCAATTCCAAAGCTATATATATGTCAGCCAAAGGTTTACCTTTCTGTTTTTTCATTCTCGCCCCTGTTCTTATTATATAACCTCGCATCACACATTTAAAAGAATTCCATAGTATGAGATCTGATACTGATCCTGTATCATTGGTTTCTTTAAAGAGGATAGCTTGATTTGTTAATTCCTCTAGGATGCTTTTATCCTTTAAGAGAGATTCATTCAATCTCCAATTTGAGTATTTGGGATAATTAGGGCTATTTTTGAATTCATACATTGTTAGCGCATGGTCTGACCATGTAATGGGGCCTATAACAGCTTTAGTAAATAGATGTAACGATTGAGTTTCTGAAAGCAGAAAATCGATTCTTGAATAGGAAGAATGTGAATGGGAAAAAAATGCGTAAAGTCCCTCTGTTGTGGGTGGATGGTTCTCCAGACGTCGAACAGAGCATTCTCTCCTAGGAAAGTCTGCAATGCTGCGGCCATTCTTTTTACATGAGGGTCGATTTTTACTTTTTTTTGTAAACTTTTATCTAATTTAATATCTTGAATACAGTTGAAATCTCCTCCCATCAATAAGTGTCCCTTCTTTATTAGATCTATTTCATTATACACATTTTTAAAAAATCTGATCGGCATCTCGTTCGGTGCGTATAGGTTGACTAAGGTAAAAAGGTTATCATTAATTTTGCATATCAAAATCATATAACGTCCATTTGGATCTCCTTCTTCATACACACACTCAAATTTTACCTTGTTTGAAATAATAATTACTACGCCCCTTTTCTTCCTATTTTCTTTCATATTTACAAAGTGGATATTAGGGTATATTGGGTAGTTCCATAGTTTCTCTGGAGATGTAACCCAGTGGGACTCCTGAATAAATCCTATGTCTATGTCTTCCTTAAGCATGAGTTCATAAAGGTGTGATCTTTTTTGAGGGGAATTTAGTCCTTGAGTGTTGATAGTTAAAATTTTAAGACATGAAGATTCCTTCATGTACTTTTACTTCCTTAGGACCCGTAGATTGACGATAGATCTGACACCAACACATAAAAAGATAACATGTATTTACAATAACAGTATACATAACATCACATATAACTTACATATCACATCACATTTTTAAACGTTAATGGATTCATTGATCAAGCTAGTGGCTACCACCCACGTTGGTAGGGGTGAATTTCTAAAAATGAAACGGAATTGTACAAATTGAGAAAATTTTCAAATACAGTCATCGAAAACTAAAAACAAACTTATGGGAAAAAAAACTATAATAAAACGCAATTAGAAGAGATCCAATGGGAAGTAGACCAGAGAGATAGAAAGAGACTAATGATGGACAAACCTAAACCAGAGACCAATAGGGGGAAAAAAAAAACAGAATTAGCCTTTCTGAGTTTAATTCACAAGCATTTCAGATTAAACAAATCTTGGAGAAACACTGGTCAATTGTATTATAAGACAGTATTTTAAAAGAAATTATTCCAAACAAACCACAAGTGATCTACAAGAGAGCCAGGAATCTTAAAAGTATTCTTGCCCTCAGTATGCTTAAAAAATAGATTTGCAAGAAACAAAATGACTGTGGATTTGACACATGTTTTTATTAAAACAATTTTAAAAATAATCCTAGAAAAATAAACACTTTTAGAACAAAAATTACCTTTTAAAACAAAAATCACCTGTAACACAAAAAATGTTGTTTACATGCTCCAGTGTGGATGCAAAACACACTACGTAGGAAAAACTTATGTGAACATATATTTATGGAATCTGAACCAAATACACTAAACATCCAGCCCCTATTCATTGCAATAACGGTCCTGATTTTAACTGGCATTCATTTAAATGTTGTGGTATAGAACATGTTAAAACTGGCTTGAGAGGAGGCGATCACATAAAAAAATTAGCTCAGAGGGAAGGTTTTTGGATTTTTAAATTGGGTACAATGATACTACATGGCATTAACCATGACTTTGATATGGAATGCTTTCTTTAAAAAATATATGTGATAAATATACCCAACATTTTATCATTGTTTTTTAGAGATTGTTTCCATGATAATAAATGTATAGCAGAGACTATGTCTTGGTTTACAGAATATGCTTAAATTGGTTATAAATACCACTGTGTGAACTATGCCGAAATGATAAAGTCTTAGCTGAATGAATTCGACGAGAAGGTAAAGTCGAAATGTATATACAAAATTTTTGACAAAAAAACAAGTCTTAGACAACATCAAGCTCTCCTCTCGGGCCCCAGCAGCCGGCATCCGTTGGAAGCAGCACACCTCCCATTATCCAGCTGCAGCACACTGGTGGCGGAGCGCTGCTTTAAAGCACTGCACAGGACAGAGCTACAAAGGCCATATAGCCAGAGCTCACTCATGGACATCTTGCCTCTCTGTTAAACCACACTGGCTTACTTTTATTTCTTCTGAATTCATTTAACACAGATTTTTAAATGTTTTTAGACTCTTCCAACGGCAATTAAAAGGTGGTCCATTTTTCATCTGTATTTTTACCTTAAAAAACTTGATCCCAGTTCATATATATCAAACAGTAAAATTAGTCTTATTGACATTTTTAAAAAAAAGTTCATCCCCAACAACATTTTTTTTTTAAATTATTACTGCTATTACCAATTTTGCTTGAATATAAGATGACCCTTATTAGAAGATCACCCACCAAACTTTGGATATTCCTTTAGGAAAAACTTAAAAGCCTGAATATAAGACTACCCTATAGGAAAAAAAATTCACTTGTATATATTCACATGTACATTGCTTTTTTATATTAAAAATGTATTTCTTGTTTTTATTTCCTTTTATTTGCCCAGCTGCCCCCAGACATAGCCAATGCATCTCCCCCACAGCCTTCCGCTCATGAGACTTAGCCAATGCTACCCCTACCCCTTCCAGACTTAACCAGTTTTGCCTTCCCCTCCCTATCCAGCCTTAGCCAATGCTGCCTCTCCCCACCCTCCTCCAAACTTTCCCATTGCTCCCTCTCCCCCTCCCCTCCCCCAGACTTGCCAATGCTGCCTCTCCCCCCTCCCTCCCCCAGACTTGTCAATGCTGCCTCTCTCCTCCTCTCTCCCCCAGACTTGCCAATGCTGCTTCTTCCCTCCCTCCCTCAGACTTGCCAATGCTACCTCTCCCCCTCCCTCAACCAGACTTGCCAATGCTGCCTCTCCCCCTCCATCCCCCAGACTTGCCAAAGCTGCCTCTTGATCCTCTCCATCCCTCCCTCCCCCCCAGACTTGCCAATACTGCCTGGTGTCCCCTCCCTCCCTACCCCAGCCTTGCACTTCCGCCAGAACTTCTATGACGGACCGCTGACCTTTAGGTAACCTCCCAGCTTCCGTCACAGAAGTCCCGATGGATGTGCCGGCCAGCAGCGGAGGGTGTCTGCAGACATCCACCAGCTGCTTGCGAGGGGGATCCAGGTCCCCTGCAGCTCTGTGGGGGACCTGGATCCCAGTCTTATAATCAGACCTTGATTTGAGATCTGATTATAAGATGGGCCTCGAAAATAAGACGAGGGGACTTTTTCAGAGCATTTGCTCTGAAAAAACCTTGTCTTATATTAGAGAAAATAAGTTATTATGTGAAAAGCTGGAAAACTAGACTACTGGTATGGCTATATTTTTTAGTTTGCATAATGTAACAAAAAGGTGACATTGTATTATAGTAGTTATATGATAAATGCATTCATGTTTGTTATGGACAGAGGACATGCAACAAAAGCTACTTTTTTATGGGAATCAAATTGAGCTATACTTTGTTATATTTCAACATGGCTTAAGGTTAGAATGAGCCATAGCTCTGAGATTGATTAGCGAAACCACGGATGCTTTCAAATCGTACTTTTTCAAAGTCTTTTCCAATTGTTATGATAATACAAAACTTTTGCATGAATGTTTTCTGGTGCCTGGTAACTATACTGTAAGGCTGTAAACATTAATCTCCATGCCGCATTAAAGGCTATAAATCCTCACTCTACTTCTTACTATGCTTTCTTTATTTATTGTATTATAAATCTCACACCCCCCCCATTCCTAAATCCTTGATAACACAATTTCAACTGTAATACCTTATTGTTGGAGGCACACAAAGCCAGAGAATGGATTTCATACCAGCAAATGCATATTTATATATTTGTAAAAAAAAAAAAAAAAATAACAAAAAAAAAAAGATCAGGAAGAATACGTCAAAGGGTTATTTACGGATTTTAATTTTAGGATGAATATAATTATAGGACTTGGATATATAGGTCAGACTGATGTTGTTGGCTCATTTTGGCTCATGATACTGTATTATTAAAATATGTATTTATTAAAAAAATATAATTTAGTGGGAAAAATGATTTACCATGTGTAAAAGAAATACACACATATTAATACATATAACAGTTTAATTCTGAACAATGAATATTGCATTTCCCGTTGTATTTTTTTTTTTTATAACTATTATTCTAATCTATAATAAGAGATGACAATTATATTTCACAAATCTCGCCTCCCTGTTGCTTCCATTAGGACATCACAGTCTATTGGCAGTACAAATTATATATCAAATATCATTCTACGACTAAAAGGACCCCCATGTCACAAGGGTGTGCACACAGTGATTTCATCTAATATTGGTGCTATTGCCATGTGTACTGATATATATCGTGCTAACTCCCAACCAATGTGTGTTTCAGCCTTCTTGGTTGAGTGCTGGCCTATCAATGTATAAATGTTCAGGTTGTTTTTGTTTGATGTAAGTACAATATCCCGCACACAAGAGTGTTTGGATGTGAAAACAATAAAAGGACGTGAACGTGAGACAGACACTCCTTCTGTTAGTGAGACAGGCAATTCTTTTATATTTATTTTGTCGACATAACTGTATTTTTTCTAAATTTCTTCCTTGTTCCTCCTTTTTGATTTTTATGTCATTTGATTATTTGGCCTCTCTTTATACTACCTGTATATACTTAAGAATTACTTGAATTGAATAAGGATTGTTTCTCTTTTATCTCCCGCCTCCTCCTCCACAGCGCCAGTTGTTATACTTAACTATTGTCCGCATTACTCCTCCTACTCCACATTTTTGTCAGTGGAGTCCCCATAAACTTCTAAATGTGCCAATACGTGTGTTCTATAAGTAGTTGAAGTTAACCTATATATGAGTATAGTTTTAGTAGGTGCTCATCATTCATACTTTTTTTATTTGAATATGTTATTTCTTTGAAGAATTTTTTTACACTTTCTTTGATTCGCTGTATTGCCCATTTGTTTTTCATAATATATTTTTCAGTTTGTTGTTCTGCATATTATATGTTTATATATCTTTTCTTCCCCATATTTTCTTTCCTTCAATTGCTTCGCTTTATGGATTTTTGTATTGACATTCATCGTTTTCTTCTGAATACCTTTTAGTTTGAGTTTTTCCTCTCTGGAGTTCCAGCGAGTGGCATAGAATGGTTGCCATAGTGGTGGTGTGCATCACTTGGAGGTGCCAATGGGTGCTGTGGGTTACATAGGATGCCATTTCTCAAGGACAGAAAAGGGCTTTTTGCATTTGGGTGCCAATTGCTATTCCTCTATAATTTGAATAAATAGGAGCTGTGTTCCTTTGTCTAATTGCATGTTTTTATATTTGGATGTACATGTCTCTAACTCGGTTTCCTTAGCGATCAAATCATTTGATCTGTGTAGCATGCACCATTACAGTCCCATTCCTCTACCTTGATGTTTTTTTGTTATATATACTTTTATTGTAACTGCTCTGTGGATGTTTTCCGTCCCTTCCACTGTTCAGGCACCATCACACATTTTGCCGGCATTTACTCTATTATATGGGAAGTAAAAACTATGCACAATTGCCATTATATTTAAGAAATAATACATAATCCCCCATTTCTTAAATAAATAGTGATAACTGGAGGTTTGTTCCTCATTATCAAAACATTATCTAGCCATCTCTGCTTTCCCTGTTTACCATATAATGTTTGTTCATGTATACAGTAAGAGACAGTGTATATGCTCAGGATGGACATTGGTCCTGACTTCCTCCTCCGGTGTCCCAGTAGTGCTGGCACTCCGAAGCCATGCTTCCCAACATTCCACACCACTAGTCTGACATGCTGGGAGGAATGGCATATGCCTGTTATGTATGCTGTGTGTTCTTACACACATAAACACTAAAGGTCTACATGAACAGAGAAATTGCTATGGCGTTCAATCTATATTGCTCATATCCAATATACTTAGTATAGTTATAATAAACAGACATTTATTTTAAATATACAGTTGAATAATTTCAGTTTATATCCTGTTGATTTAAGTATATTACTGTGTACTTTGTTTTAAATGTTGATATTGTTTCACTGCTGGCATACGTGTACTGTTATAATTGCTGTAGTTATTGGTTGACATTAATGCACTTTGACAAATAATTGCATGCCATTGTCTATTATTATTTGAGTGGAAGCAGGTTCTTTGTTGCAGACTGAATAGCACAGCACATTGTTTAGTTATGCCGAAGACTGCAAGTGAACAGTTTTGGGTCAGTCAGAGGACCTACTTTTGATTCACACACGCACATGTTGCATTTTTACCTGACCTTGCCGCAGGGCCACTGTAAAACACTACTGGGCCCTGGGCAAAGTATTTTGCAGTGGGCCCCCCTCAACCCAATTTTTCTAAAGTCGCATTATAAAAAACTATATGTAAATGTAAACTTTTTAATAGTGTATGCGACATTTTCATATCACATTCGACTATTTGTATATATCATATAAAGGTTATTGAAAAATTGCATTTCTTGTTTTTATTTCCTTTTTCTGCACCCACATTGCACTTAACACAGCACCATACAGTACCCACAGCACTTGCCATGTACCTATATTGCTCCCACAGCACTTGCCATGCACTCATTTTGCACCCACACAATTTGGCATGCCACAGTGTCAATTTGCACCACAGAACATACGACAGTGTAATTTTGTCCCACTGAACTGCCCCTGCAGAACAAGCCACAGCGTCACTTTCCCCCATAGTACATGTTATTTTTCAGCACCATACAGTACCCACAGCACTTGCCATGTACCTATATTGCACCCACAGCACTTGCCATGCACTCATTTTGCACCCACACAATTTGGCATGCCACAGTGTCAATTTGCACCACAGAACATACGACAGTGTAATTTTGTCCCACTGAACTGCCCCTGCAGAACATGCCACAGCATCCTTTTGCCAATTAAAATAAGCCACTGTCAGGTACCAGTTAACATGCCACAGTCACTTTGTCATTAACATATGCAACAGTCTTGTTTTCTTTTAAATATGCCACAGCTTGCCCATTAAAATGTCAGTGTTATTTTGCCATTAATAAGACACAGATAATTTGCCCAATAATATGCCAGTATTATTTTGTCCATTAATATGTCACAGCCAATTTGCCCAATATTATGCCAGTATTATGTTACCCATTAATAATCCACAGCCAGTTTGCCCAATAATATGCCAGTATTATTTTGCCATTAATAAGCAACATCCAATTTGCCAATAATATGCCACCCTCCTCCCCCCTTCCCCAGTACTCATCTCCTGTCTGCTTCGTGTCCCCTGTTGTTTCCTCCATGCAATCTTCTCTCCTGCATGGAGGAGGGAAGTACAGGCACCGTATATGACGGACTGTCATATCCAGTCTCAATGATCTTAACCGGATCTTTGACCCTAAAAAGATTCTAGAACTTATTCTAACTATTTACCCCTTTAGAATAAACAGTATATACACAATAGGAAACAGTCTAAAAAAAAATGACATAATTATGAATGCATTTGTATTTAAATATATATTACACTAAGACACTACTCCATCATGAGAAAGACTCCGGACAGAAAAAAGCACATAAGTGATGTTAGTTGCACGTTTGTTAATATATTTCAGACGTAGATCCCTCTTGATATTGTGTAGTGTGTAAGGTGCTTATCTTTAAAGAACATTTTAACTTTATTTCAATCACATTTTATCTTTTTTTAGGGGGCAAGTAACAAATTACAAAAATCAGCTCTTTGTTTCTGTCCTCAGCCTTTCTTTGGATGGGATAGTGTCTTTGTTTTGTTTTCATAAATGTGTGTTCAATGACTGTAAGCTTAATAATTTGGTGATATTGATCAAACTTATGAACATGTCATTTGTTTCCTAAATAAATGATAGATATATATATACAAACATTTATGTGAATAAGAATATAAACAGTTTGTAGATATAATTCATGACACTGAATGACATCAATTCATGCCACTCTGTGTCACACTGGAGAATGCAATACAAAACTGTGCCAAGGAAAAAGTAGTAAGAGCAAATAAAACCACATAAAAAAGAGAACAAGCAGCTACAAATCTAAACAGGCCGTTCCCAATGCCCAAAGAGAAATAGATTTGATCGTAAATTAAATTGAAGTGAGTGTTCTAAAATATACAAGACAGAAAACATATATGTATAAAACATTTAGTCTGATATGCTAATGGAAAGGTTTTCTCTGTAATAGAAACATAGAAACATAGAATGTCTCGGCAGATAAGAACCATTCGGTCCATCTAGTCTGCCCAATTTTTTTTTGACTACTTTTATTAGTCCCCCGTTCCCGGTCTTATAGCTATTATAGCCTTGTGTCTATCCCACGCATGCTTAAAATCCTTGACTGTGTGGGATCCAAAATCCAATGCTGCAAGTGAGCAAAATAAGTTGTGTTTGAAGGAAAAATTGCATCAAGTGTTGGCATTTTAGAAATAAATGATTTAATGAAAGAATACAAAATAAAGTATTGAGTCCATTTTGCTTTTTATAGGTCTGTGAGGAATGGTCATGATTTTTAGAATTATGGGTCAGATTAGTCAGGTTTTCCTTCATCTGACCCAATATGTCTGCCCCGATAGAGCTATAGAGAGCAAAGAAGGTTTAAAAAGGTACCTGAATTTTTTTTTTTACTTGATGCAAACAGAACTTAGGTTTAAACCCACCAGAAGCTACTAATATAATCTTAGAGGCAACCTGCCCACTTTACAGCAAACTTGACAAGGAAACACACAATGTCTAGCAGGATGTGTTTTGTTTATGCCTTTTTATCTACTGTACTTCAGCGTCTTCTGCAAAATATCCTCAATATCATACTTATGTCTTCATGTTCCTTCATTCTCCATCTGTATTATCTGCCTCACAATGCAGTATTGTTTTTTTTTAATCAGATGGAATACACTCACTCCAGCATTCATTTATTGTTTCTTTATTGTTTTTCTTTGACAGTTAGTTAGAGAAATCCCCTATTTAATCCAGTTTAATGGATTGATGGAATACATTGTTTGTGGAGATATGGAATTTTGAGTATTTATACACTGTGTATTTGACTTGCTCTGTTAAGTAATATTGTTATATCCCGTTACTACAAGAGACAACAAAAGACTCCACATACTTTTCAGAGGATGAAACAGTAACAAAATGCCATTTTGATTAATAGTCAGGATGCTCCATGCCGTCCTACAGGTTTTGTAGTTAAATGCAGCTGCAATTCCCTAACTTTAGATGAACGGACATTTTAACAGGGTAGTTTTAGGTTTTTGGGAACTGTAATTAAAAAATCCAAACCAGCTCTCCTCCCCAAAACTGTCCTCTCCGTCAGGCATACCTGAGTTTTGCACATCTGTGGACAATGGTCAATATATAGCACCAGGAAAAGGGTTTGGGAAGACTGGACCAGAGCAGCTCTAGCCTCAGGCACAGACAGCAGAAGGGGTGCAATGATTATAACATCTATCCCTGAAATACTGCATCATGGGAGCACAATATCTCTCTGAGCATGTGAAGATGGTAGCTGTGAACTTCAGGTCCCATGATGCAGAGCCAAACAAATGTCTCCCATGTCACTTTTTTGGGGGAAAAAAGCTAATCTTGATGTTTTTTCTTTACAGGAAGATTTGGACAGAGTGGGGGACTGGGCAAGAAAGTGGCAAATGAGGTTCAATATAGACAAATGTAAAGTTATGCATTATGGGAAAAATAATAACAAAGCAACATATACGTTAAATGGTATTTCCCTGGGAAAAACTACTAACGAAAAGGATTTAGGAATCATTGTAGAAAACAAACTTGGCAACAGTGCCCAATGCCAGTCAGCAGCTGCAAGGGCCAATAAGATATTGGCATGAATAAAACGAGGTATATATTCACGGGGGGAGGACATCATCTTGCCTCTTTACAGATCAATGGTAAGACCTCACCTTGAATATGCAGTACAATTCTGGGCACCAGTCCTTAAAAAGGATATTAAGGAACTAGAAAAAGTGCAAAGGAGAGCTACAAAATTAATAAGGGAATTGGAGGATCTTAGTTATGAAGAGAGACTTAAAAATTGCATTTATTTACTTTAGAAAAAGGCGTCTTAGAGGGGATATGATAACATTATATAAATATGTGCAGGGTCAATATAAGGAGCTCTCCAAGTACCTGTTCATTAACAGAAATGTACAAAGAACAAGAGGTCACCCCCTGAGACTGGAAGAGCAAAGATTTCATAGGCAGCAAAGGAAGGGATTCTTTACGGTAAGGACAATAAAATTATGGAACTCACTGCCAAGAGAGGTAGTGCTATCAACCACAATAGATGCATTTAAAAATGGCCTGCATGTTTTTTTTAGAAAAGCAGAACATACAGAGGTATTAATAATAGAATAAGCATTAATAATAGAGCTTTTTGATCCAAGGAGCAATCTGATTGCCCTTTTAGAGTCAAGAAGGAATTTTTCCCCCTAGGAGGCAAAATTCGAAATAGTTTCCTTAGGGTTTTTTTTTGCCTTCTTTTGGATCAAAACGCTGAAATGATAGGTAGAAGGGTTGAACTTGATGGACTTGTGTCTTTTTTTAACCTAAATTACTATGTTACTAATATGAGCCACTCGCAGGCTCACACATTCTTTGTGTTACTTGTTTGGGGGGTACAAAATGCCTTGCCAACTATATACTCATGGGCTCTATGCTGTACCATGATTTTATAACTATATACTGTTGGGATCTCCACTATACAACTGTTTACATCTGGTTAACTAACAATACAGGGAGTGCAGAATTATTAGGCAAGTTGTATTTTTGAGGATTAATTTTATTATTGAACAACAACCATGTTCTCAATGAACCCAAAAAAAATCATTAATATCAAAGCTGAATATTTTTGGAAGTAGTTTTTAGTTTGTTTTTAGTTTTAGCTATTTTAGGGGGATATCTGTGTGTGCAGGTGACTATTACTGTGCATAATTATTAGGCTACTTAACAAAAAACAAATATATACCCATTTCAATTATTTATTTTTACCAGTGAAACCAATATAACATCTCAACATTCACAAATATACATTTCTGACATTCAAAAACAAAACAAAAACAAATCAGTGACCAATATAGCCACCTTTCTTTGCAAGGACACTCAAAAGCCTGCCATCCATGGATTCTGTCAGTGTTTTGATCTGTTCACCATCAACATTGCGTGCAGAAGCAACCACAGCCTCCCAGACACTGTTCAGAGAGGTGTACTGTTTTCCCTCCTTGTAAATCTCACATTTGATGATGGACCACAGGTTCTCAATGGGGTTCAGATCAGGTGAACAAGGAGACCATGTCATTAGATTTTCTTCTTTTATACCCTTTCTTGCCAGCCACGCTGTGGAGTACTTGGACGCGTGTGATGGAGCATTGTCCTGCATGAAAATCATGTTTTTCTTGAAGGATGCAGACTTCTTCCTGTACCACTGCTTGAAGAAGGTGTCTTCCAGGAACTGGCAGTAGGACTGGGAGTTGAGCTTGACTCCATCCTCAACGCGAAAAGGCCCCACAAGCTCATCTTTGATGATACCAGCCCAAACCAGTACTCCACCTCCACCTTGCTGGCGTCTGAGTCGGACTGGAGCTCTCTGCCCTTTCCCAATCCAGCCACGGGCCCATCCATCTGGCCCATCAAGACTCACTCTCATTTCATAAGTCCATAAAACCTTAGAAAAATCAGTCTTGAGATATTTCTTGGCCCAGTCTTGACGTTTCAGCTTGTGTGTCTTGTTCAGTGGTGGTCGTCTTTCAGCCTTTCTTACCTTGGCCATGTCTCTGAGTATTGCACACCTTGTGCTTTTGGGGACTCCAGTGATGTTGCAGCTCTGAAATATGGCCAAACTGGTGGCAAGTGGCATCGTGGCAGCTGCACGCTTGACTTTTCTCAGTTCATGGGCAGTTATTTTGCGCCTTGGCTTTTCCACAAGCTTCTTGCGACCCTGTTGACTATTTTGAATGAAACGCTTGATTGTTCGATGATCACGCTTCAGAAGCTTTGCAATTTTAAGAGTGCTGCATCCCTCTGCAAGATATCTCATTATTTTTGACTTTTCTGAGCCTGTCAAGTCCTTCTTTTGACCCATTTTGCCAAAGGAAAGGAAGTTGCCTAATAATTATGCACACCTGATATAGGGTGTTGATGTCATTAGACCACACCCCTTCTCATTACAGAGATGCACATCACCTAATATGCTTAATTGGTAGCAGGCTTTCGAGCCTATACAGCTTGGAGTAAGACAACATGCATAAAGAGGATGATGTGGTCAAAATACTCATTTGCCTAATAATTCTGCACTCCCTGTATACTCATGTGAGCTCTACTTTACCAATATGAATAAGTGACTACTTATATACTGATGATCTCTCCACAATATCACCATCTCTGCCCAGCAATGTATTTACTAGTGTGAGCTATACTTTACTGAGAGGTGATATTAATTAAACATCAATTGGTTTGTATGGATAGGTAGTCATTTTTCTGCCAAATAAATGCTAGAGGGGGCAGTTTTTAATTTATGTCCTTGGCACAGAAAGAGAAAGCTATGGCTCTAGACTGGGCATATAATAATGTTTATTCTGGGTTCTCTTTTGCATCACATTACTTACATTTTTCAGTTAGATTATATGTTCATTTGAGTTTTTCCTCAGCCCTATTCCCGTTACTCTGGCTTTGTTAATATTATATTACTTTGTAGTCTTGACAGTGAAAATGCAAACGTTTTCCAATGGGAAGAGAGATGGTAAAGAAAGAAGAGGTTTAGACATGGAATATAGAAAAATAAAGTAAGAATAAGCTGCTCACATCCAAAGATCTTGAACCCACCACTCCCGTTACTATCGTGATGAAGCACATTCTACTGTTTTACATTTTTATGTATCACAGTGGTACAAAATAATTTTTGTAGATGGATATGTAGACTTCACAATATAACAGAAAACAAGTCACTGAAATAAGGATATACTAGGGCAAAGCTGAACTACAAATGAGTATGATGAAGGCTATAGGCAGAAATAAACAACTGCACAGATAGAGGCATTGCCAAGCCTGGTGGTCACATATTGAACTGCAATACGCATTGGAGTAATGTCAACACACCAAGGACCACAAGTTTGAATTCTGTTTTGCTCTGTATAGCTCTATTAGGAATTGACATGTTGTGTAGGATTGTGGGTCAGATGAGTCAGATTTTCCATCATCTAACTCAAGATATCTTCCCCCTGATTTAACTATATAGCACAAAGAGGGTTCAATAAGTTACCTAATGTATATTCTTTCATTAAACAATGTTTCCTAAGATGATTTTGTTTTGCTTTAAATAAACATAATTATAACATATTCATTTTTTCCCATCATTATTATCTAGAAGTCCAGGTCTTTTATTTTCCATCAATAATATATGTCAATTAAACATTATTAAATATGTTTATGTGGTAATTTTCTCTGTAGATTTCCATTCCATCTCATTTGCTTTGGTTTTATTGCTATATTTACCTTTTTTTTTAAAAAATTGTGCTGCAGTCATTAATTTTAGGTTTTCAGAACTAGAAATGACATGAATACGTCATGATGACCACTGCAAATATAAAAACATATTAGCTAAACCCATCCTCAGCAGACAAAAGACTCATTCAACATGGGGGTAGGGATGCCACCAGCCAAAGGGCAACTGCCAGCATTAAATTAAGTTATGTTTAATTGAAAGATTGCATCAAGCCTAGGCATTTTAATTAGGAAAGCTTTTATTATACAAATAAATAAAGAATGTTATTAATCCCTCTTTGTTTATATAGAACTATTGGGGGATGGATCTTCATCTGACCCAAGATACTAAACAACACGTCTGCCTCCTGATATAGCTATACAAGCAAAGAGGACTCAATGACTCATTTAATTAAATGTAATTATTTTATGATGACAGTTGTCCTTCAAGATTCAAAGCTCTTCCATCCCTTAAGTTGATTAATTTACTTTTATTATTTACAATTTTCCTTATTTTTGTATGGATAATTCATTTATTTTTACCATCAAGACCTGTTTATCACATAGCAAGTTTTTAAAGGGCCCGTGTTATTTACAGTTCATAATGACATAACAGTTCATTTATTAATTCAATTTATATATATTTTTTTAAATGTTGGAGATGTGATTGTGTTTTATTTGTTTAAAGTGGATCATTATACTGTGGTACTTAAGAATACTCTTTTAATGGAGAATGTCATTATAGAGGAAGCATAATAATGTATAGAATTAAACATCCACTCCAGCATCAATATGAAGGTCATTTTTGCTTGTACATCAGAAGGGCTGCACATACGATGGATAAAATCTACTTGTCCTCTGAACAGATGGTTTTAAAGTACCATTATCTTAAATGAATAGCAGGTTGAGTTATTAAGATACCTTTTTGCTGTAAATTCTGCATCAGCCCATTAATCATTAATCCACACAATGTAATATATTGATCTTGGTTTAAACAATCAACTGTAGGTGATGTTTCCAATTATATACAAAAAAACTAAATCTGTCTGCGCTTCTCATTCTAATAAAGTTGGCAACAAATATATAAACATATTATAAATGAGAGGTTTTGGTTATATGAATTTTGCAAAGAATAATTAAGCTCACCTGTAATGCTAAGGCAGATTCTCAATAGGGTGAGAACCTACTCTCACCTCCTATCTAGTGGGCACACAAAGCAGTTTATACTGCTACCAAAACCTTTACAATGTGTTGGAAGAGGGGCAAATAAAATCCCGTCCCCATCAACCCCTGGACAGCAAGCTGCAACCAGACAATGAGGAGCCAACAACCTCAGCTATGTGCAAGCAGGAAAATAAAAATGTTAGTGCGCTAAGCTAGTCACAGGCTCAAATAATATACATGTATAAAATGAAGCCCACCAAACAGCTATGTTTCCAATTGTACTGAAATTAACACACTTTATCTAAATGCCAAAACTCTCTTTAAATAGGAGGAATAAGCAGGGGCATTGGTTTCAGCAGTGATTTCTCCAATTTAAATAAACTCTTCTGTGTCTTAATATGACCATTATTAATAAAATTATTGGCCTCACGCCTTATCACCACTTCCTGTTTACAACTGCAAGACTTCACCCATATTGGCCCTTGTTTCTAGTAACTCACTTCCACAGCACATACAGCGACCTTTGTCACTCAGTGGGGTCTATTCTCTAAATTTTGAGTTTTGTTGGTCAAGATAAGAGCTCATCTCGACCACCAAACTCGGACAGATTCGATCCCCCGCATTTCAACACAAAAGAATTCTATTCTCGTACCATATTTTAAAAGATGCAGTGAAGGCAGGTAAGATGGAGATCAAGCAAGGTGTGATGCGATACATCCTTTGAAGAAGCTTGCCCTCAAGCAAAACGTATTGCCGGACACAACTAAGATGTCGTGCACATGAGAGGAGGAGGAAACCAATGCAGGGACTTTAAAGCTTCACCTTGAGTGAGGATACTGGGAAACATTTTTGGTAATATCACGCAGTCCAAAGAGCTCAGACTGACAGCTGAGTTATCTGACCTGCTATAATTCTGACAAAATTCTGACAACTTGAAGTGAGTCTGGTTCCATAAGACTCTCACTTTGTGAGTGCAATACTGGGGGAATATTTTGGCACCCCCATTTTTTGTTTTATTTGTTGTTTCTGTTTTTATTCATGTGTATTTATTTATTTCACAGCCTCCTGTCCTCCTACACCCATCTCAGTGCTTCCTACTTACAAGCAGGGATCCCACTATCTCAAGTGTTGGTCTCTTTCTATTCATCTTAGTCTGTACATCTCTTGTATGCATTGTACCAAGTGGTGTATAAATTGTTGGCTCTATATAAATACAAGTAATGTGCCTCAATATAAACCATCTGAATTAGACAAAAGGATGCCGAACTGCACTTTTCACTATTGAATCTCTATAATAATTGCAGCACACATCAGTTCTTTGGCTCTGAAGAACTCTCTGTCTTTGTTCTTATAGGTGATAAATTTATATTTCCATTTCTATGTGTAACTGATATTCTGCAGTTGTATTTCCATAGGCTTTGTTGGATAATACATCCATCCAGCCTTTGAAGCTTACAAGGAGAAACTGGATTAATAAAGCACTGGAAATAAAATGCAGAATAAGTGCAAGCTTAAAGTGGTAGGCTTATATATTTCCAGGGATGTATTTATTTGAAATTCATGTACTTCGGTATATATCAAATCACTTGCTCACAGTGGTGGTAGAGACTGTAAAGGTTATGGATAAAGGTCAGTAGAGTTCTACATGTGGTTCAGTTCCCATGGAAACCAGTGGAATGTTCCTGCTGTTTCGATACTTTTTAGAATGTTGTCCCAGAATTTACCTTTACACATAACCCCAATAGATGACCTGAGCAAAAAAAAATTACAAAAATACATTGGATCAGTTTGGTAAGAGGTGCTTGTCTGTAAAGGCTGCAGATCAGCTCTGTCATTAACTTCCTACGTTTTGCTGCCTGTATAAGGCTTTGTAAAAGGAATCTCAGAGCTTCCGTAGTGTGACCATCTTTAAATGGTCACGTTCATCGCACTGATTGGATAGAAGTCTGCTTGAACCCGATTGGTTAAGCATGATTAGTATCAACACTTACTGACTGAATGCAGTCTAGTGCAATAGAAACATCAAAGTTGCCAACATCAGCCACGTTTCCAGGGACACATATTTGTTCCACATGCTGCAGAAAAACCATGCAAAGTGCAGCCAGGCAGGATGTAGGATGAATACACAGATACATTCTAATTAATTAATCAGGGTGGAGATCTCATGGGACCTACCATGATTAATTAATTAGATTGTGCCTGTGCGTATATCCATCCTACATACTGCCAGGCTGAACTTTGCCTGCTCTGTCTGCAGCATGTGGAACACATATGTGTCCCTGGAAACATGGCCAATGTTGGCAACTATGAAACATACAGTGATTTGCATTCTTATTCATGAACAGAATGGATACTTTGTTTTTTGGATCAGCAGCTGGCAATCAGAAATGTATGCAGATCAACCCTCATAACTAGACATTTAAATAAACATTTTTATTTTAAGTTACCCATAATAATAAAAAAAAGTTTGAATTATGGATAGATGCAATACACTTGCCTTTATACCCTATTGTGGAACAGAATAGAAGTTACTCTATCTCACACTCTACTTGACAATATTAATACATTACAAACAGGCTCTCTCTAGCACTTAATCTTACCCGTTTTTATACTGTCACTGCACTTTTGTCTGGGTGCATATATTTTTGATACACTCTCTTTTTTAATTCTAACTCAAAGTTACAAATAAACACATACATTTTAAGTATATCATTTTCATCTCTCCTTCCTCATGTTGAAATAAAAGTTTACCTTAAGGGGATAATACCCTTAACAGGAAGTTAATCATTAAGAACGCACTTTCATATGGGCCTAATCAGATGTGTTACGCTGTTAATACAAATTAATATTTCCTGCTATCTATTTTAACCATATTATATTGGGCCTTAGGGGTGTGCGACCTGTGCGATCGCACAGGGCGCTACACCCCAAGGGGCGCCCGCCCAGACGAAAAAAAAGAGAAGAAGTTTGCCGTTGGAGGCGGCGGAGCTCACCGGATGAGAGGTGTAGCTCCGCCCCACCCTGTTTCATGGGGAGCTGCGTGCAGCATGAGAATGTACTGCTCACGCTCCCCACACATAGTGATTATAATCACTGTGTATGGAAAGCGCGAGCAGCACTTTCTCATGCTACACGCGGCTCCCCATGAAACAGGGTGGGGGCGGAGCTACACCTCTCATCCGGTGAGCTCCGCCCCCTCACAGAAAGAACAGAACAAGGGGAGGGAGACACAGAACAAGGGGAGGGACAGAACAAGGGGAGTGGAGGAGAGACAGAACAGGGGGAGGGGAAGAGACAGAATAGGGGGAGGGGGAGAGAGAAAAGTGGAAGAGGGGGAGACAGAACAGTGGAAGGGGGGGAGAGAGAAAAGTGGAAGAGGGGTAGACAGAACAGTGGAATGGGGGAGAGAGAACATGGGAAGGGGGATTGGGAGAGAGAACAGGGGAAGGGGGAGAAGAGAACAGAGGGGGGAGAGAACAGGGGGGGTTACGAAAATGAAAGGGGAGAGAGAGAGAGAGCAAATATGGGGGGAGGGGGGAGAGAGAGAACAGATATGGGGAGAAGGGGGAGAGAGAACAGATATGGGGAGGAGGGGGAAAGAGAACAGGTATGGGAAGGAGGGGGAGAGAGAACAGGTATGGGAAGGAGGGGGAGAGAGAACAGGTATGGGGAGGAGGGGGAGAAAGAACAGATATGGGGGAGGAGGGGAGAGAGAACAGATATGGGGAGGAGGGGGAGAGAGAACAGATATAGGGAGGAGGGGGAGAGAGAACAGGTATGAGGGTGTTGGAGAGAGACAGACATGGCAAGGAAGAGGAAAGGGACAAACATGGGAAGGGAGATACACATACATGGAGGGAAAGGAAAGAGACATGGGGGGGCGCCATGGGGGAGGCCCGCACAGGGCGCCGGAACACGTAAGGCCGGCCCTGCCTGTGGACAGTCACCTTAAAGGGTCTGTATTACGTAAACATTGATTTTACTGTAGAGCATCAAAAAAAATTGAAAATGATCTATACATTGTATTAGAAAACCTGCAATCAAATGCCTAAATTATTAGAAAAATTTGTTTTGTTTTTTCTTAAACGCTCAGACACCAAACAGCTCAGACCTCTTAGTAATCTAGTTTGTGAAGTCATCCTTGTGTGTGTAGCTTTTCCCTTAATCTTTTTCTTTCCCTTTTCCCTCTTCTTCCTTTCTTTTTTTTTCTTTTCCTCCTTTGGTTTATTTACTTTTTGGGTGTAGAACCGGTGTCTTTGTGTCAACATACAACATGGACTAACATGAGACATAACTTATAGACAAAACACCTATTGCGGAGGGGGAGAGGAGTTTGTATGAGAGAGGGGAGCCCCAAAATTCCATATATTTCCTATCTTTTTTATTTATTTCTTTTTTACTTTCTTAATTGTGATGATCAGTTCACAGGGGATATTTTTCTTTCTCCATATTCAAGGATAAGAGCCAATTTTTCCAGATTAGGTACATTTTTGGTGAGCTCAGAAAGGACCAACTGAGTTCTTTTTCCATTTTTACCTGTTGTATTACTTGGTTTTTTACTATAGCCCAGGGGAGCACTCCACTCTTTTTCCAGTTCCGTGCGATACTCATTTTAACCGCTATGAAGCAACTTGTGATGATACACTCCTGAGCCTTTGTAATAGGCGGACAGTTTGTATGTAAAAGGGCTGTTTCCGGTATTCTTTTTAGCTTTACCTTCGTCAGGGTGTCTATCAGATTGAAAATTCTTATCCACAGGTCTTTGATGAAATACACCAGATATGTAAGTATGTACCTTCCTGGAGATTGCACCACCAGCAGATTGACGTAGTTGTATTGTACATTTGGACCAGTCTTGTCGGGACTAAATACCACCTATTCATTAGTTTGAAATGTGTCTCTGCCAGGGTCAGACAGTGTATTATTTTTGTCACTTTTTTCAGTCAGTTGTACCAGTTTCTTTTTTATCTATTAGACAGTTTAGTTCCCTTTCCCAGATAGTTTTTTGGGGGTATATTTCTGGTTTTTTCTTTTATTAAATCTTGTGTTTTAAATGTGTCTGTGGAGTCTGCTTATGACATCACCTGTGGCATGGTATGCAAATTACACATTTACCATTGAAAAGTAGTTCATTTGCATACCATGCCACAGGTGATGTCATAAGCAGGAGACTTTTTATGCTCTACATTCACAGTAACAACACTGTTTTAAGTGATACAGTGCCTTTAACACTCCTTGCTTTTGATTATCCAGTGACTTTGTCACTGTAGGGATTGTAAACTTTTCATAACTATATTACATTGTGGGCTAAAAGTGTCACAAGTTAATTACAGTAGCTTTCAGATAGTGTCGTTTTGAAGTAAGACTTTCTTGTTAAGCCATAGATCAAGGCATGGGTGTAAAAGATGCTATACTAAGGATAACAATGATGCACAGCTTTTCTTAATGAATGTTGGATACAATAGTTTTTTTAACATTATTGCATATGCAAATCTTTAAAGGCCTTTTCCGTAATCTTTCCAGTTATTGTTCAGGGTTTTATAAGAACAATGTGTTTATGTAACAGTGTGTCTCGCTGTTAGACCTACTAGTTGTTTTAACATCATATAAAGCAGCACTGCCAGTGCCAATATACAATGGTGTTTATTCATTAAAAGGTGAGTGGAGGTGAGATGAACATTCCATCTGGATGGGTTAATGACGCACTGTGCAGGGACCAACCTGGTGAGTTTCCCCTGCTAGAATAACAGAGTTGCGCCTCGAAAATGCATTGTTACAACAAGGGAATATTTTAAAGTTTTTTGCTGGGTTTAACCAAAAGGTTCTGGATTTGGCTACTGTTTGCTGAGCTTCTAAATCAATACCTTCCCTGTGCCTTAATATTACTGCCCTAGGTTACTAGGTTACACTATACCAGGGGTACAAGAAAAAAACGGGGAGAAACACACTGCGCCTAGATGTGATGGCAATAGCAGCAACAAAATCTACCAGTGTCTCACTCCTGGTATACAATAACAAACAAAACAAACAAGTGACAATGTGCGCTATAAACCAAAAATCAAATACAGAAAATATATATAAATCTGGATTACCCTTAAGTATGAGGCAATCCACTCGGTGTTTGGCCGGAAGGGATTAAAAAACAAATAATAATATAGTGTAGTAATTTAAACATAAAAGGTGCAAGTGTTCAAACTAAATGTGAATACACTCACATTTCCTTGAGCAGAACTCTGCTCAATGTACAGTGCGTCATGGGAGCCCACAAGGGGTTAATGGTCCAATAGTTGTCCAGGAGCTAACATAGGAGAGCAAAAAGGGGAATACTCAGTATGAATAGATTTATTGTTAAGAAAAAATTATAAAAGATCTTACATTCAAGATAACAGGATTCAGCAGGAAAAAGTGCATAAAAGCATGTAAGTCCAGATACCTACACACACACACACACACACACACTCCCTTACACAGATACCTACAGACACACTCCCTTTCAGATACCTACCTACACACACACACACTCCCTTACACAGACACCTACCCACACACACACACACTCTCTTACACAGATACCTACACACACACACACACACACACACACACACACATACACACACACCCTTACACAGATACCCCCACACACACACTCCCTTAAAGAGACCCCCAGACACACACACTCCCTTACAGATACCCCCCCCACACACACACACTCCCTTACACAGATACCTCACACTCACTCTCCCTTACACAGATACCTTCACACACACACACCCTTACACAGATACCCACACACACATACACACACACAACCTTACACTTATACCCAACCACACACACACACACACACTCCCTTACACAGATATCTACACACACACACACACTCCCTTACACAGATACCTACACACACACACACGCACACACACCCTTACACAGATACACACGCACACACACTCCCTTACACAGATACACACACACGCACTCCCTTACACAGATAAACACACACACACACACACACTCCCTTACACAGAGACACACACACACACACCCTTACACAGATACCTATACACACACTTACCCTTACACAGACCCTTACACAGATACCTATACACACACACACACACACAAACACACACACCCATACACAGATACCCACATACACACACTCCCATACATATACACACACACACACACTCCCTTACACAGATATCTACACACACACACACACACTCCCTTACACAGATACCTACACACACACACACACACTCCCTTACACAGATACCTACACACACACACACACACACACCCCTTACACAGATACCAACACACACAGACTCCCTTACACAGATACCTACACATACACATACGCTCCCTTACACAGATACCTACATACACACTCCGTTACACAGATACCTACACACACACACTCCCTTACACAGATACCTACAGACACACTCCCTTACAGATACCTACCTACACACACACACACACTCCCTTACACAGATACCTACCCACACACACACTCTCTTACACAGATACCTACACACACACACACACACCCTTACACAGATACCCACACACACACACTCCCTTACAGAGACCCCCAGACACACACACTCCCTTACACAGATACCTACACACACACACACTCCCTTACACAGATACCTACACACACACACACACACCCCTTACACAGATAACAACACACACAGACTCCCTTACACAGATACCTACACACACACACACTCCCTTACACAGATACCTACATACACACTCCCTTACACATATACCTACACACACACTCCCTTACACAGATACCTACACACACTCCCTTACACAGATACCTACAGACACACTCCCTTACAGATACCTACCTACACACACACACACTCCCTTGCACAGACACATACTCACACACACACTCCCTTACACAGATACCTACAGACACACTCCCTTACAGATACCTACCTACACACACACACACACTTGCTTACACAGACACCTACCCACACACACACTCTACTTACACAGATACCTACCGACACACACACACACACACACACTTCCTTACACAGATACCTACCCACACACACACTATCTTACAAAGATACCTACACACACACACACACACCCTTACACAGATACCCCCACACACACACTCCCTTACAGAGACCTCCAGACACACACTCCCTT